>OX359265.1:12041760-13241760 GCA_947179155.2 Hedera helix
TGTATGATATATGGATGGTATTGTGAGCACTAAATTTGAGGTAAGAGTACTCGAATTTGGGGGCGTCACAATAACTGTGAGCTCCCGATCGGTCCATACTAAGGATTGGATGAAACGATCAAGGTCCCCCACACGGCGAAACAAGGACGATCGATATAGGAGACATCGGGAGGGTAACTATACTGGAGAATCTTCTCCAAACTACTGACAGACGCCTTGGGTCAAAGAAACACCAGGTGTCACCATTTACCAAGGAGCTCAAGGGAGCTAAAATTGTCAGGAGTCTGAAAGTTCCCATTTTGGATATATACGATAGGACCGGTGACCCTAATGATCACACTTTTTCTTTCGAACAAGCCATGCACTTCCACGGTCATATTTCAGCAGTATTGTGTCACTTTTTCATATCCACCCTAAAGAAAACTACGAGAGAATGGATAATCTCTCTTCCTCTATGCTTTGTTGACTCATAGTAAGAACTAAAAGAGCAATTTCACACACGCTTTAGCAGCAACAAGACGCGTGCCAGGATCATCACGTCGCTACTGTGATTCCCCCAAATCCGGGTTCCATAACCTCGTGTTTAGTGTTCACAATCCAATACATAATAGCAACTAAAAACATAGTCTTTATTAAACTTAGCAGAATAATACATAAATGTTCCTTATAAAAAGGAAATACAATCCCAAGGTCTTCTAACCTTAACATAAACAATACATATTTTAAGGGTTTGCAAAAGATTTACATTATTAAATTAAATATTAAACAATTAAACTATTTAGCAAATGCAAATTCTAAACTTTGTCTTGTCCCTTGGCCTTATCTTTCTTGGAGCTCTTAGGCTTAGCTGAAAAATCAGTCATGATATAGCAAGGGTGAGCAACTAGCTTGCTCAGCAAGTTTAAGAATAATTAATACCAGATTGATATATCATCATTGATTGGGAAATAACTTCAGAGTTTTCAACAATATATAATAATTATGAAAGAACAAGTGTCAATTTTCATGAAAAAAAATTGATTAAGACTTTACTGTTAAGTAGCCTCTAAGGACCATGAACTAATACTTAAGGTAAATCAGATATTTATTTGACCTTTTTATTGTTTTGGTATTCAAGGGGATCAGCCACTTGTACCCCATGTATATACGTAATATTCAAACATCTTGCACAAAGGTCAATTTTCCGAATATAATTCCCTTTTTTATGGTTGTTCGTTCTCAGTCTTACTATAAGAATCCGTACTAACCAATAATTTGGATAAGGTTTTAAAAGTATTCAAGTTAATGAATTTATACATGCAGTGTTTAACCGAAATAATTAGTTTAAACATTCTTAAAAAGTTCATGAATCAAACAAAGTATAAAGCTTCAAATGCACTATGTGTGAACAATATTGATGTGGATTAATTTTCAATAATTAAACCACTTCAAACTCTTGCAAAATAAATATAAGTTTAGGTATAGAAAACTTGTTTCGATTGTTAATTACAGATAACCAATACAATTTAATGTCATTTGAATAAACCTAATTAATAAAGTTGATCTTTCAATTAGTATCATATCTAGGTTTATATAACAACCTTTGAATATCTTAATTTGCTAACACTTAATCACATAAATAAATAATTAAGGGTATATTAAACAATTGAAAATATTATCATTATTTGACAATATTTTAATCCCCCAAAACCTATATTAATCAATTAATATAGTTAAAGCTTCTATCTAATATTATTAATCAAATAATAATATTTTAGTCCTTTAACAACATTATGAATAACTAAATAATATTTTATTAAATCTCTAATGTTATTAATCATTTAATAATATTTTATTAACTCTATAATATTATTAATCATTTAATAATATTTTATTCCACTCTTAACATTATTATTCATTTAATAATAGTTTATTGAGTTCTTAATATTATTAATTATTTAATAATATTTTATTCATTTTTTAATATTATTATTCATTTAATAATATTTTATTCATTTCATAATATTATTATTCATTTAATAGTATTTTATTGAGTTTCTAATAGTATTAATCATTTAATAATATTTATTTATTTTCTAATATTATTATTCACTTGCTAATATTTTATTGAGTTTCTAATATTATTAATCATTTAATAATATTTTATTTATTTTTTAATATTATTGTTCATTTAATAATACTTTATTGAGTTCCTAATATTATTAATTATTTAATAATATTTTATTGATTTTCTAATATTATTAATTATTTAATAATATTTTTTTATTTTCTAATATTATAATTCATTTAATAATATTTTATTCAGTTTCTAATATTATTAATCATTTAATAATACTTTATTTATTTTCTAATTTTATTATTCATTTAATAATATTTTATTAATTTCTTAATATTATTAATTATTAATATTATAATTATTGAAAACTTGTCAAATATTAATATTATATAGAATTACATTTTCTGACCCATTTCATTTTCAAAAGATTTGATCCGACCCGTTTTCTATGGCCCGACCCGACCCAGTTAATGAAAGTTAATTTTCAAACATTTTAGACAACTGCTGCGGCGGTAATTCTATTTTCTCAAACCATAATTTTTCACTTTTAATTTTTGTGGTTCAATCTCTTATAAAATGAAATATACACATCCAAAAGACACAAAATCAGTTTTGTTATCTTTCTAACTTCTTGTTCTTCAATATTTCATGGATCGATCTCATTTTCGATAACGTTTTTGACAAAAAGTTTAAGATCGATCAATCTAGGGTTTTAAAATGACATGTTTTTGCGATAAACTTCATAACTTTTTCATTTTTACATATTTTTGAGAGATTCAAGTTGGGTTATCTTTATAACTTATAAATATAACTTTCTAGTCATAAAAATCAAATAACCAAATTGTACATTTCAAACTTTCTTTATTTATAGCACATAGTTAGTTAGGGTCTACCGGTAAAGCTTTATATGCACTTATCTTTTCTTTATTTACATATCAAGCATATTAATACACATGTTAAACATATTGAACCATGAATCTTTATATATATCCAAGATCTAGCATTATAGAGCATCAAAATAGATTTTAAACCGTTGATAATATATTTTGACCATTTAAAATATATATCAACCATATAAATGAAAAGACAATGGTATAGAACACTTTTAAACCTCTTAAATTTGGATGCTCTTTTTCTTCTTGAAATGAACCTAGCGAGAGACTCCACCTTAGCTACTAGATATACACTCCTAGTGTAATATTTCTCAAGAAGTCACCAACAATGCTTTCACTTCTCATTAGAATTATTTCTCTTTCTAAAAATTCTAGAAAGTATACAAATGACCAACATTGCACAAGTGTTGGTGAATTCTATTTATAGAACTCTAGGAATACTTCATTAATTCCTTAATTAACTATCATTGGTTAAATTAGAAGCTAATTCATGCTTACTATTTGATGGATTGACTAGATAATTGACTAGGGTTATTGAGCAACTAAAGCAATGTGTGTATTGTAAGCAATATTTGGAGCAACACTTCACCCCCAAGTGCGCCCCCCAATGTTCTAGCCAACCCCCCCCCCCCCATTTCTCTCCTATTTTTGATTTATTTTTATTACATAATTATACATATACACACCTATGTGTGTGTATATATATATATATATTGACCAACTTTTGACTTTGATTTGGGATCCACTTTGGGTCAATTTATATAATTCTATTAGGCTCATTCATTTAATTTGTTTAGGTTCAATTAATTCATTCCATTGGGCTAACATTAACTAACACATGCTACTTGAAATTAAAATAAGCATTAGGCTAGTTTAATTATAACATGGACTAATCAATTAATTACGTATATGGACTACTAGGTTAATTTTATTAGACCTAGTTTAATAATTCATTTAGACTTAAAATATAATCCAATTAGACTTACTTTAATTAATTTTATTACCTTGCTACATTATTAGATTCAAAAATATACACATACATACGTATATTCATTCAATTATGTAATTGCACAATTAATTCATACAAAATTTTTAATTCAGTGATAATTATTAAATAATCATCATTATAATGTAACTTACAATCCATAGTCATTACAGCTACTTCAAGTGAAGTAAAGGTCGAACTAAACTGTTCGACAATATATAAAAAGATTCAGAGATGCAGTGTCCGAAATCCCTACCATAGATTCAAAACAGGTGATTTAGTTTTTGACTATAGGATTGAATGTGGACAAATCTAGTAGGTTAATCAAAGAAATTATCTCTAAAGCTCCTCATACTATATCTAAGGCCTATAAGAAGGTCAATAAGTACATAGAGCTAGAAGAGGCCCTCGTCAATCTTCAGAGTTCTTCAAAAAGTGCAGGTGATTTTCACTAGAGAGATTCCAAAGGCGATTGTGCCAATAAAAAAGGAAGATAATAAGAAAAGGAACGGTAAAAAAGATTCTAAAGGAGATTAACAACATAAGAATAACAATTCTAGGGATCGGGGAAAAAATTAACAAAGATTACACCCCCTTGAATACTAGTAGATCCAATATTTTCAATGAAATCAAGAATGAACCATTTTTACGAAAAGCCTCCAAAGATCAAACTATTCGATAAATAGAAGAATGGTGACATATATTGTACTAACCACGAGGTGAAAGGCAATGACACGGAAGATTGCTATTAGTTGAAAGATTTCTTAGAGAAACAGGTGCAACATGGAAACTTGGACTGCTATATTGCTAAGAGATATAGACAATTAGCCTTCAACCAGATAGCACCACATCTTCCCTCTTTAGAAATAAGAGAAGTTGTGGATGTTATATCTGGCTGATCAAAATCAATCATGTCCAACAGAAAGCGAAAAGCCTTCGTTAGAGCGGTTCACCATGTGTTCGGGTAACCCATGGATATCAAGACGGATCCCATTACTTTTTCAATCGAAGATTACCCTAAAGGGATGGTGACACCTCACCATGATGCCTTGGTTATAATTGCACAAGTGGGCACCATAGACTTAAAGATAATCCTCGTAGATAATGGAAGTTAGTCGATGTACTTTACAGTATTGCGTACAATCGACTAGACTTGGGTGGGCAGGAAGATACAGATCTTCAATGAGTCGCCTCTCTATGGCTTTGACAATAACCCAATATGAATTACAGGGACAATTAAATTGTCGATGATCTTTGACGCAGCCTCGAAACAAGCTTCTATTATGATAAAATTATATGTGGTCCAAGTGAAAAGCATTACAATGCCATCTTAAGACGAACAACACTATCAGCACTAAGAGCAGACACTTCTATCCCTTATTTAAAAATTAAGTTTCCTACAGAAAATGGGATTAGCAAAGTGGTTGGAAATCAAGACTTATCCCGGAGATGTTATCTCTAGACTATCTAGGTGATTTTCGTAGGGGTCAGCAAACAAAAAACAACGATGAAGATTGAGTTAGAATCCTTTATGAAATAAGGCACAAAGCCGATAACAACGCTTACCGAATAGACTGAAGAAATAGAATTGTTCCCTGTAGACGATGAGAAAATAATGCATATCGGGTTTGAACTACAAAAGGATTTTAGAACCCGCCTGATCGCTCTACTAAGGGAATATTCGGATATTTTTATCCTGGACTCCAGCCGATATGCCTGGGATAGACAAAAGTGTTGTTGTTCATAGAATCATTGTGAATCCCAATATTAAGCTTATAAAGCAAAAACCCCGGAATATAGCTCCTTAACGTCAAAAGGTGATTAATGAAGAAATTGACAAATTATTGGCTGTAGGTTTTATTTTTGAAACAGATTATCCTAAATGGCTTGCTAATGTGGTGCTGGTCAAAAAGCATAATGAAAAGTGGTTGAGGTGCGTTGATTATACTGATTTGAATAAAGCATGTCCGAAAGATTATTATTCTCTCCCAAGCATCGACCAACTCATTGATTCTACTTCAAGACACACAATGCTCAGTTTTCTTGATACGTTCTCTGGGTATAATGATTAGTGAGTTTTATTGTTCGCCTTTTTCCGTTCAAAAAATACTTCACGCAAGTGCACGTGGTTTAATTGTAGTATAAGGCTAGCAAGGTATCGTTCCCACGAGAAATTGCAAATTAAACATTGAATTACTAGTTAATAATTGAAATAACATCAATTGAATTTATGGGATTGAAAATATTGTTAAGTAATGAAGTTAATTTCAACAATTAAATTACTCAAAACTAAATCTCTAGATTTAAAGACGTTTAGGGTTTACAACTTAATCATTTGTCATCAACTGAACCAAGTTATCACTATGAAGTTAAAATACACGCACTAGCTTACTAATTGAGAACTCTTTAATAACTGAATAATATCTCTCGATTATTATTCAGCAAATCTTCTCCAATTCTACCGATTATGGAATAGATTGAAGAAGAACGTCACTTTTAAACCAATAACCTATATTTCTATGATTGCTGTTCTCTACCAATTACATGTGGCAATTGAGTATATTTCTATCTCAATCACAATTTACATTAACAAATAAGTCCACATGCTACCATGCAAGGGTCTAATTTCATACATCATCTCTCAATTCTATATGAAATACTAGGTTGAATCACTGGCCAAGTAATTAGAAACAACAATCAGTCATGGTAGTCAAACCCACATGTATATAACAAGCACAGGTAATAACTCGCTTCAGTTTATACAGATAATTGCATTGTAAACCCTAAACAATAGAATTTAGCTCATATTTAATCTAAGATAACATACACAAGAGTGAATTCTAGCCATAATAAATTGACAATAATTGAAGTACAAGAGTTCAGAGATAAACTAAATATGTATTCTTGCCCTTCTCTGCACTACGACTAGAATTTCTTCCGTCAACTGCAGATTCCCTTCTCTTCGCTCCGTTTGCTCTGTGTATATTTCTCTCTTGCTCTCTGCGTGTCTCTCTATTGTCTGTCTATCCTTGGTTATTTATCTGACTTTCCTTTTATTCTTTTCAAATCCTCTGTTGCTTCGCATGTTAACCGCCCAAAAACTGACTTAGCAACTGTTCAGCATCGTGGGAGAAATCAGTCAATTGAACGTGACGCAGCTGCTTCACCCATCACGCAGCTGCGTTGAAATCGCCTGACGCAGCTGCTTCAAAAGTCACACAGCTGCGTTGAAGTCACGCAGCTGCTTCAATATCTCACGCAGCTGCGTCTGAACATTCTGGAAAAGACCGCATCTATGACGCAACTGCTTCCCTTTGTGATGCAGCTGCGTGAACCTGGCTTCTAAATTACTGAAATGCCATTACAAGCTATTTTCCATGCAAACCTAAAACAAATACACAAAAATGCATAAAATTGAAATAAAAATGCTTAAGAACTACAATATATAATAAGTTAAGAAGCAATTATTTTGAACGTACAAAACCGACTCAACAAATACCCCCAAACTTATCTAATTGCTAAACCTCAAGCAAAAATAACTTAACAACTCAAAACTAGAGCAACCATGAACTTTTAGCATAACATGAATCATTGTTACCACATTCCAGATTCAGGCCTCAAAGCAACTCGTAATAGCCCTTCAGAACCTTCAAGAACTACCGAATTCACAAATCTCACAGAATCGACAATCAAGCCCTATTTAAGATTCCTAATTGTGCGTGTGTGTTTCGTAATTTCAACTAGTCAGAAAAAATTAGATAAACTTCTTAGATTAATCACAAGCAGAATTTTACTTTGCATTCACGTCCTTACTTTTACATCTCTTAACCAAGTCAGGCAAACACATAAATTAGGGATCATACTACTCATCAGAAATACAAGAGTGAATGCGTTTTACGCTGCATTTCACCCCTAACTCATTAACAATGACTCGTGCAATGCACAATTCCCTTAGGTTGTTCAATGTTACCCTTGTAACGAGCTTTTAACCAGTGACTCCCAAACCAGTTGGTTTTAGGGCACTAGATGTAAAGACATCCCTAAGGATTTACTTGCTCGAATAGCAAAGGCCACGAAATTCTGACTGAGTCAATTATTTTCATGTATATGTTTTTATTGTTTTATTATTTCACTTTCTCTTTTTTTTTTTTTTTTTTTAAATATATGATCCCCCCAAACTTATGTAAAAGCCTTAACTCAGCATACGAGAAGTTGCAAGTAAGAATTGAAGTTCACACATGAAACTCAAAAAATCAATCTTGTAAGTTTTTTAATTCTTAACTAGTCAAAACAATCAACTTTGTGCTTATAAAGACATAGGAACCAAAAATAGCGCAAGACTACTCGATTGTAAGATTGAAATTCAACATGTTCATTCATTTATCATTAAAGGCTAGCAAATAGCAACATTCTTATCATCGGCCTTGCACTAGTTTTCATGATTACTTTAACATTGCTAATTAGAATTAAACGAAAACTACAACTAACCATTTTCGTAGGTTTCACGGTTACACTTAGCACGTGTAACAAGCCTTTTAAACCCCATAATTACCTTATGAGGACGAGTTAAGTCTCGTGAGGGTTTGCAGTGAATATACCCTTAAAATTCATCTACATTCCTAATATTTTTTTTATTTTTTTTACTTTAAAAATCAAAAAGACATAAACAAAACAAATAAACATAAAACATAACAACATATGCAAACGTCCCCCAAACTTATCAAACTCAGTGTCCTCAATGAGAATTAAAGCAGAATTGAAATAACGGGACTTCCCTTTTGGAAAACTACTCCTCGGCTTCGTCGTCCGGTGAATCAGGAGGTACTACAAGCATCATCGGAGGAGCTGGAAAATGCAAGGGCTCACGACCAGCATTCATTTCCAAGCGATTAAACTCCTCCGCTAAAGTCGTGGAGAATGGTGCTTGGTATTGCATCATAGAACCCATTGTCTGTGCCAAATGGGCATCCCGTCTAGCTTGTCGACGAGATTCTCTCCGAAGCTGCCTTACCTCCGCCACTAAAGTGTCAATCGTGTTGGACGATGAAGCTGCATCATGCTCTGACTCTGCTGCAAATAATTCCTCGGTGTCCGGAGAATGTGGATCACCCAAAAGAAATCCCGCTCCTTTTGGATCAGGAGGTGCCCCATTCCATTGCTTGAAGTTCTTGATGATTTTAGAATCGATGGGGACTTGAGGGTGCTGAATTGGTTCACTTTCATCCCATACTACTTCTGCTGCTTCGCAAAGCCCACAAATTAACGATGGATGAGGTAGGCCCCGGATTGGTTTCCCCTTGATGGCATACTTGATCGAGCTGTTAATCACCTGTCCCTTATCAATGGATTTGTTATTGACTATGCAGAATAGAAGGACCGCTCTTTCTTTAATGACCTCGGTGACATGTGTTGTTGGCATGAGTTTAGCGCACAGGAAATAGTACCATGCCTTCCCATATCGGCTCAAGTATGTGTAGTTGAAAGTCTTGGGCTCACCCTCTCTATACTTCCAAACAGCATCCGGTTGGCACAAACGTCGAATAACCTCCTCATAATTTACCGGCTCCTTAGCAAATGCTGAATACTCATCTGCTTCGGAAAGCAAAGGAATACCATAGTAGTCGTTTATCTTCGCAAGAGAAAAGGAGACCTTCTTACCCCCGAACGATGACGTCATTATGTTTAACGGTCTTGGCATCAGCATAAAACTCTTTAACAATTGAAATGACGGCAGGTTGAGACTGGTGAGGTAGTGTACCCCAATTCCGGCTGATCATTCTCCATAACTGCCCATCCAAAGGTCCTGGATCCATGCTTCGCTCTGGTATAAGCTTTTTGGCATCGACATGCTCCTCATAGAACTTGGCCAATTCATAGCTCACAAATCGGCTTGAATCATATGGAGGGGTTGACGTTGAGCTCTCTCCTCGATGACGTTTTGGTGCCATTGATCTCACAAACCTTCCAAACCTTTCGAAACACAAACCAAATCCAAGAACAACTTGGCTTTTTCTTTGAGGAATTTTAACAAGCAGTTGGCGGGTACCTTGTTCACAACCCCCAAACTTATAGGCTTGATGCTTGATTAAACCCCCCACTAGTACTCAGAAGTCCCAAACACAACACCAATTTGTATAGTGCAAGAATCCAATACTATCCTCAAGACTAATTTTATGAATTTCGATAAAGTAAATCTTACTTGAAGATGAAGGAGAAGACCCCAGACTTAGACGATTTGTTGAGAAATAGTGAGAAATGGAAGGATTGTAAGTAGGATGTAGGCCTGAGACTCTATTTATAATCACCAAAATACATCATTCATCGTTTAATGCCTGAATAACGGACGTAATTGAGAGCTGAAATGAAAGGGCTTCACGGAAGAAGAGTAAGCTGTCAAGAGAGACAGATGAAGTGGCACATGGTTTAGACACTCGGCCGTTTTAATTTTAAAATTCCCCGTCACGCAGCTGCGTAAGATTTTGACACAGCTGCGTCATATCAGATTTTATAATGTTCGACGCAGGGGCGTGCCTTTGAGCGCAGGGGCGTAGCTTGTAACGCAGCTGCGTTGGATTGTGACGCAGATGTGTCTAGAGTGGAAATAATTCCAGTAAGTTCTGACGCAGGGGCGTGCTTCCAGACGCAAGGGCGTCAAGTCTCACGCAGCTGCTTCAGCTTCTGACGCTGGTGCGTCACGCCTCAAACGAATTTTCATCAATTACAGTAAGTTCTTATGCAGGGGCGTGCTTTCAGACGCAGGGGCGTCACCCTCTGTTTTAAAATTTTCAATTCCTTGTCTTCTTCCCTGAACGTTTGACAACATTGAAGAACTGTACCTGACCAAATTAAATGTAACACAAATCATAAACCAGAAATTTGCATGAACTCTACAAATTATTTTCAGTAAATTAATCAACTTAAAAGAAATGAAATTTGGGTTGCCTCCCACACAGCGCTTGTTTTATTGTCATAAGCCTGACATTACTCCCTGTTTAAGTTGAGAAAGAGACCGAGGACTTCATCCTATTGAAGGTGTCTCCCCAGTAATGTTTGAGTCTTTGCCTATTCACCTTAAACGTGGCCTCCGAATCATTGCATTTTAACTCCACCGCTCCATACGGATAAACAGCATGAACTGTAAAAGGACCTGACCACCGTGATTTCAGCTTTCCTGGAAAAAGTCTGAGTCGGGAATTGAACAATAACACCGATTGACCTGGTTCAAACTTTCGATCCACAATGTGTTTGTCGTGCCAACGTTTGACCCGTTCCTTGTAAATTTTTGCGTTTTCATAGGACTGAAGTCGAAACTCCTCCATCTCATTGAGTTGTAGCAACCGTTCCTCACCAGCTAGGTTAAAATCCCAATTTAACTTCCGAGTTGCCCAATATGCATGATGTTCTAATTCCATCGGCAAATGACAAGCCTTCCCAAAAACCAACCGATAAAGCGACATTCCAAGTGGTGTCTTAAAAGCTATTCTATAAGCCCAGAGTGCATCATCGAGCTTAACGGACCAATCCTTACGATTAGGATTTACTGTCTTCTCCAAGATCCTTTTCACTTCTCTATTTGAAATCTCCGCTTGTCCACTTGTTTGTGGATGGTAAGCAGTAACAACTTTATGCTTGACTCCATACTTCGCTAATAGGGCGTTGAATTGTCTGTTGTAGAAGTGAGATCCTCCATCACTGATTATTGCTCTAGGTGTCCCAAATCTTGTGAAGATATTACGTTGCAAAAATTTAGTTACCACCTTCGCATCATTAGTGGAGGTTGCAATTGCTTCCACCCACTTAAACACATAATCGACTGCTACAAGGATATAAGAATTGTTAAAAGACAAGGGAAAATGTCCCATGAAATCAATACCCCAAACGTCAAACATTTCAACTTCTAAAATAGAATTAAGGGGCATCTCCTGTCTTTTCGAAATATTACCTACCCTTTGGCATCGATCACAATGTAGAACAAATGAATAAGCATCCTTAAATAAAGTAGGCCAGAAAAAACCTGATTGAAGAACCTTAGCAGCTGTTCTTTGGCCTCCATAATGTCCTCAATACCCTGATGCATGACATTGCTGAAGAATGCTTCCCATCTCTTCTTGAGGAACACAACGTCTTACTAACTGGTCGGCACAACACATGTACAAAAATGGCTCGTCCCACATATATTGGCGTACATCATGTAGAAACATCTTCCTCTGTTGACTTGACAATTCTGAAGGCATGACCTTCCCAACAATATAATTGACCAAATCGACATACCACGGTACCTCAGACGTAATTACAAACAACTGTTCGTCTGGGAAGCTATCGTTGACTGCCATCTCATTGTTTCTGGGCTGCTCCATTCTAGACAAATGATCTGCTATCTGATTTTCAGTTCTTTTTCTGTCGCGAATCTCAAGATCGAACTCTTGAAGTAACAAAACCCAACGGATCAATCTAGGCTTAGTATCTTTCCTTGCAACAAGGTATTTAATTGCTGAATGGTCCGTGTAGACAATAACCTTTGTTCCAATGAGATATGGACGGAACTTATCGAAGGCAAACACTACAGCTAACAACTCCTTTTCTGTGGTTGTATAATTTAGCTGAGCATCAGTTAAAGTCTTACTGGCATAATAAATAGCTTGAAATACCTTGTCTTTACGCTGGCCCAAAACTGCCCTAATCGCGAAGTCACTTGCATCGCACATCAACTCAAAAGGATGACCCCAATCTGGAGCTACTACCACCGGAACTGTTATCAATTTCCGCTTCAAAATCTCAAAAGTTGTGAGGCATGCTTCATCAAACTCAAACGGGACTTCTTTCTCTAGTAAACTGCACAACGGCTTTGTAATCTTAGAGAAATCCTTGATGAACCTTCGGTAAAACCCTGCATGACCCAAGAAGCTACGAATACCCTTAACTGAATTCGGAGGAGGCAACTTTTTAATAGCTTCAATCTTCGCTTTATCAACTTTAATACCTTTTACTGACACCCGATGTCCCAAGATAATCCCTTCTTGAACCATGAAGTGGCACTTCTCCCAATTTAAGACCAAGTTCGTTTCCTTACATCTTCTCAGCGCCATAGTTAGATTCTCTAAGCAGACATCAAATGAATCAACGAAAATCGAGAAGTCATCCATAAAGACTTTTAAATTCCGCTTGACCATATCCGAGAATATAGCCAGCATGCACCGTTGAAAAGTTGATGGAGCATTGCACAAACCAAACGACATTCTCCTAAAAGCAAATGTTCCATATGGGCATGTAAAAGTCGTTTTCTCTTGATCTTCTGGTGCAATGGCTATCTGGTTGTACCCCGAATACCTGTCTAACAAACAGTAATATTCATGTCCCGCAAGTCGATCCAACATCTGATCAATGAACGGCAAGGGGAAATGATCCTTACGCGTGGCTTTATTCAACTTCCTATAATCCAAGCACACTCGCCACCCCGTAACTGTTCTCGTTGGAATCAACTCATTATTCTCATTAGGAACAACCGTCATGCCACCCTTCTTCGGGACACAATGAACAGGGCTTACCCAAGCACTGTCTGAAATTGGGTAGATAATTCTAGCATCTAGCCACTTAATTATTTCTTTCCTCACCACCTCCTTCATAATTGGGTTTAACCTTCTCTGTTGATCAACTACTGGCTTTGCATCATCCTCCATTAAAATTTTATGCATGCAAAAGGATGGACTAATACCTTTGATATCCGCTAAGACCCATCCAATAGCTGATTTGCATTCCCGAAGCACCCGCAGCAATTTCTCTTCTTGAACGTCGTCCAACGATGCTGAAATAATGACAGGCAAAGTAAACGCATCACCCAAATAAGCATACCTGAGGTGGTTAGGCAATTGCTTAAGCTCTAAGACTGGTGGCACCTCAAATAAAGACTTCCCATTTGCCTTTGAACTTTCCGAGTAATCAAGTTCCTCAAAATGTTGCCTGAACTTTGTAAACCTCGATGCAGCATCCATTAATTGCACGTACTCCATCGCTTGCTCACACCCCAAAATTTCCTCAATACTGATTGACTTCTCCAGTGGATCACTGATACTGTTTCCCAAAAATATCTCGTTCACGATTTCATCCACAATATCAACTCTTAAACACTCAGCATCCTCATTAGGAAATTTCATTGCCTTCAGCACATCGAACGTCACTTCTTGGTCCTGCACCCTCATCGTCAATTGCCCCTTCTGAACATCTATCAAAGTTCTCCCGGTAGCAAGAAACGGTCTTCCTAGGATGATAGGAATATCTCGATCCTCCTCATAATCCAAAATAATAAATTCCGCTGGAAATATGAATTTATCAACCTTAACTAACACATCTTCCACTATACCTCGTGGATATGTAAGAGATCTATCTGCTAGCTGGAGTGTTACGCTTGTAGGAGATGCTTCCTTAAGATCCAATTGTTGATAAATCGAGAAAGGCATGAGATTTATACTTGCCCCCAAATCACATAAGCAACGGCTGAAGTGTTGACTCCCAATAGTACACGGTATGGTAAAACTTCTCGGATCCTTTAATTTTGGAGGCAACTTCTTCTGTAAAATGGCGCTGCACTCTTCAGTTAATGCAACAGTTTCATAATCTCCCAGTCTCCTTTTCTTGGACAATATGTCCTTTATAAATTTCACATAACTCAGCATCTGTTCCAATGCATCTGCAAAAGGAATGTTAATTTGCAACTTCTTGAAAACCTCCAAAAACTTCGAGAACTGCTTATCAACCTTCTGTTTCTGTAATCTCTGTGGAAACGAGACGTTAGGCACGTCATTAGGTTTCCTATCCATATTAACCCTCTCTGTAACTTGAGACTTTGAAGTACCCTCGTCTTCTTTCTCTTTTTCAAAAACTTCACCTTGTTTTTCCTTAGCACCATGCAATTCTCTACCACTCCTGAGTTCAACAACTTTACAATGCTCTTTACCGTCTCGCTTCGGGTTTACCTCCGTATCACTAAGAAACGATCCTTGAGGTCTATTGTTCAATGCATTAGCTATTTGTCCCATTTGGTTCTCCAGATTCTTTATAGCTACAGCCTGAGTCTTTACCGTCAAATCAAACTGGTTAACCAACTTAGCTAGTACATCTTCCATCTGAGCCATCTTATCCAGCTGCTGAGGCTGTTGATTCTGCTGATTGTGAAACCTAGATGGATATGTATTTCTTGAACTCTGTCCTTGTTGTTGAGATTGATTGTTGCTCCAAGAAAAATTTGGATGATTACGCCACCCTGGATTGTAACTGTTAGAATTCCCCCTTGCTGACGATTATAATTGGACACAAATTACACCGACTCTGGATTAATTGTGCACTGATCAATCGAATGACTCCCGGCACATAGTTCGCAGATTATCTCCACTTGTTGTACCTTCTGACTCCCCATTGCATCTATCTTCTTAGCAAGGGCCGACACTTGTGCTGACAATGCCGTAACAGAATCTAGCTCAATAACTCCAGCTGCCCTGGGTGGATTCATTCTTGCTGTCGGCCATTGGTAGTTGTTTGATGCCATGGTTTCTAGTAAGACGTATGCATCGTCACAACTTTTGACCATCAGATCACCCCCCGCTGCTGCATCTATACTTGTTCTCACTACTTGTACCAGCCCATTGTAGAATGTCTGAACTTGAAGCCATTTTGGAATTCCATGATGCGGACATTTCCTTGACAGCTCCTTGAATCTTTCCCATGCTTCGTATAATGTCTCTGAATCCTGTTGAGCGAATGTAGTGATCTTAAATCTTATCTTCACTTTCTTTGCATAAGGGAAAAACTTCGCCAGAAATTTCTGCACCAAATCATCCCATGTAGTAATTGATCCCGGGGGCAGTGAATGAAGCCAACTCTTTCCTTTATCCCTCAACGTGAAAGGGAAGAGCCTCAAACGAATCGCATCATCCGAAACCCCTGGATATTTGAAGGTATCACATATTTCCAAGAAACTCCTCAAATGCATGCTAGGATCATCATTTGATAACCCCCCAAACTGTACAGAATTCTAAACCATCTGAATTGTTCCCGGCTTTATCTCGAATTGTGTCGCAGTGATGGCTGGTCTTGTAATACTCGACTGTATCTCAGTCATCTGCGGTGTGGCATAGTCCCGTAAGGACTTTTGCTCATCTTCCTCTGTCATTCTTACTTGCTTCACTTGTTTCTGATCCTGGTGTTGCGTTGTTTCTTGAATATAGTTCTGAATCCGACGTAACCTTCTTTCAATCTCGTCTTCGAAAGGAACTATATCCTTACCCTGTGAACGGGTTTGCATATACAACCAAGATTACCTGAAAACGAAGGGTAATAAACTAAAAATTTAATAACCTTCACAAGAAAATACTTCAATTAAAACTAATATCAACACTTTAATTAAAACAATGTCCCCGACAATGGTGCCAAAAACTTGTTCGCCTTTTTCCATTCAGAAAATACTTCACGCAAGTGCACGTGGTTTGATTGTAGTATAAGGCTAGCAAGGTATCGTTCCCACGAGGAATTGCAAATTAAGCATTGAATTACTAGTTAATAATTGAAATAACATCAATTGAATTTATGGGATTGAAAATATTGTTAAGTAATGAAGTTAATTTCAACAATTAAATTACTCAAAACTAAATCTCTAGATTTAAAGACGTTTAGGGTTTACAACTTAATCATTTGTCATCAACTGAACCAAGTTATCACTATGAAGTTAAAATCCACGCACTAGCTTGCTAATTGAGAACTCTTTAATAACTGAATAATATCTCTCGATTATTATTCAGCAAATCCTCTCCAATTCTACCGATTATGGAATAGATTAAAGAAGAACGTCACTTTTAAACTAGCAACCTATATTTCTATGATTGCTGAATTTAAAAAGATAGTAAGCTTCAGTTCTCTACCAATTATATGTGGCAATTGAGTATATTTCTATATCAATCACAATTTACATTAACAAATAAGTCCACATGCTACCATGCAAGGGTCTAATTTCATACATCATCTCTCAATTCTATATGAAATACTAGGTTGAATCACTGGCCAAGTAATTAGAAATAACAATCAGTCATGGTAGTCAAACCCACATGTATATAACAAGCACAGGTAATAACTCGCTTCAGTTTATACAGATAATTGCATTGCAAACCCTAAACAATAGAATTTAGCTCATATTTAATGTAAGATAACATACACAAGAGTGAATTCTAGCCATAATAAATTGACAATAATTGAAGTACAAGAGTTCAGAGATAAACTAAATATGTATTCTTGCCCTTCTCTGCACTACGACTAGAATTTCTTCCGTCAACTGCAGATTCCCTTCTCTTTGCTCCGTTTGCTCGGTGTATATTTCTCTCTTGCTCTCTGTGTGTCTCTCTATTGTCTGTCTATCCTTGGTTATTTATCTGACTTTCCTTTTGTTCTTTTCAAATCCCTCGCTGCTTCGCATGTTAACCGCCCAAAAATTGACTTAGCAACTGCTCAGCATCGTGGGAGAAATCAGTCAATTGAACGTGACGCAGCTGCTTCACCCATCACGCAACTGCGTTGAAATCGCCTGACGCAGCTGCTTCACCCTTCACGCAGCTGCGTTGAAATCGCCTGACGCAGCTGCTTCAAAAGTCACGCAGCTGCGTTGAAGTCACGCAGCTGCTTCAATATCTCATGCAGCTGCGTCTGAACATTCTGGAAAATACCGCATCTGTGACGCAGCTGCTTCCCTTTGTGACGCAGCTACGTGAACCTGGCTTCGAAATTACTGAAATGCCATTGCAAGCTATTTTCCATGCAAACCTGAAACAAATACACAAAAATGCATAAAATTGAAATAAAAATGCTTAAGAACTACAATATATAAGTTAAGAAGCAATTATTTTGAACGTACAAAATCGACTCA
Source organism: Hedera helix (assembly GCA_947179155.2). Lineage (NCBI taxonomy): Eukaryota > Viridiplantae > Streptophyta > Magnoliopsida > Apiales > Araliaceae > Hedera > Hedera helix. Next base: position 12,059,598 of record OX359265.1, read on the forward strand.
ACATTTATATCTAATAATTGAATTTTTTAGAATTAATAATTTGTGAGTTTTTAAGTATTTTTAGTATTTTAGGTAATTTGTTTAATTTTCTGCACTATTATTATTTTTATTATTTTTATATTATTTTTAATTTCATTTTGTAGGTAAAATAAATCTTAATGAAAATTTCGTAAATAATCTAAATATCAGTCAGGTGCGCATGGTACGTAGAGGCATAACAATAATAAGAAGAAATGGTGTCGTTTCGGTGTTCTAAAGAGTCAGTAGAAAAGGGTCGTTCGCACATGGCGCGGGGCACATAAAAAAAATATGATACAATGTCGTTTTGTGGGCGGTCAAGAGGTGTAGGAAGCGCGCAATGTACGACCGCTTGAAGGATTCAGATTAGTGCGGGATGACAACGTTTTGGCAAGTGGCAGGACTTGGGGCGTGACATACACGTAGTTTAGTGATCCGAGTTTAACTAAGTCAAAAACATGTTTAGCTACGCGGTAAGCAAATTTTTGGTATTCTTCTAGCTTTTTGATTTCTAATTAGATTTTAATTCCACTTTTGCTTAGAATTTTTATTATAGCCTATAAATACATTATGTAGGACTTATTTTACACAGAATTAACATAGAGAAATAACATAGAATTAGATTAACATAGTTAGGAGTAGATTAATTTGATTAGATTTGAAGTAAATATTCTACGCAAATGATTCAAGAATTGAAGGAAAAAGCTTGAAGATTGAAGATTGTGATCCGGATGCCAGACGGATATCAAAACAAATATTTGAATCTCCTTTCTTTTTCTTTTATTTTTGTAATTTTGAGATGTTTAATTATTTATGGATGATTTATTATTTAATTATGAGTTAATTTTTATTTAAGATTGCAACTGAACCCAATGCATAGTTTAAATTAAATTATTTTCTTTTTAATTATTGTTGATTATATTGGAATTGGTGATCATGTTTTGTGTGTGAATTTTAATTACCTGGCTAGTAATTAGCGTGATAGTTTATATGAACTTGATAGGCGGATTATAAATTCAGATTTGGATATGATAACATATGTTCGTGTTATTCTGCAAGTAATGTGATGCATGATTCGTATATATGATAGACATACACATATATGCCATATGTAACCTTAAAGAGAACATGATATTAAAAACCCTGTTAATGTTAAATCTCATAAACATATAGTGATTTATTTAGTTAGGATGTTCCTTTCAATTATGTTGTCTTTGTGTCGAATTTAGGAAAGATTTGTTTATTTGTCATTGAGAGGTGCATATAAATACTATAAAAAATTCTTGGATAACAATTCTATATAATTAACTAATTAAAAATTGAGTGAATAGACTTTTATGAAGTATTGAGAAAAATTATAATTTTAAGTATTTTTAATCTGATTTAATCTTTTTCATTAATTTAATTTAGTTGTTAATTTAATTAGATTTTATTTTATTGTTTAATTCAATTGTTTAAATAAAATTAATTTGATATAAAATTAGTAATTGTCAATTATTATTTAATTCTTTGTAGGAACGATACATTGCTTGTCATTATAGTGTTATTCGATCACGTTTACTTGCATGTGAAATCCTTATTAAAAAATAGGCAAACATATAATCAGACTGTTATGAATACCGATGACATCCCGAAGACATCCTTCATCACCCATAGGGCCATATACTCCTACAAAGTAATGTCTTCGGTCTTATTAACGTAGGTGTTACCTACCAACGTATGATGAACAAGATGTTCAGATATCATATCAACAAAAACATGGAAGTCTACATTGATGACATGATAGTCAAAAGTATGGAACTAGAGGACCACTTATCCGACCTCAATGAGTGTTTTTAGAACATATGTTGTTACAGTGTGAGACTCAATCCCACTAAATGCACTTTAGGCCTCGGGTCAGTTAAATTTTTAGGATATATAGTCAGCTGAAAAGGGATAAAAGCGAATCTCAAAAAGATATCGGTTATACTTAACATGTAACCATCGAAGAGCTTCAAGGAAGTATAAAGATTAACTAGACGGTGGGTAGTTCTTCGAAGGTTTGTAGCCAGATCGGCAGAGAAGTGCTTCCCATTCTTCAACACCTTAAATGGAACTCAAAATCAGAAGACATTCCAATGGACTGAAGAATGTCAGGAAGCCTTCAAACAAATTAAGAAGTATATCTCTTCTCCTCCAATATTGACAAAGGCCCTACCCGAAGAGGATCTATATTTGTATTTATCTGCAAGCCCTCAAGATATCGATTCGACCTTAGTCAGAAAAGATTTTAAAAGATAGAAGCCAGTCTATTGCGTAAGCCATGCTCTCCAGGTCGCAAAAACGAGATACCTGAACTTAGAAAAGTTGGCTTACGCTCTAGTTATCCCTAATCGAAAACTTGAACATTACTTTCAGGGAAGAACGATTGTTATTTTCACAGACCAACCCCTGAGGAAAGTTTTCTACTGGCCAAATCTATTCGACAGATTGGCAGCATGGGCGTTAGAACTGAGCCAGCTCAATTTGGAGTTCCGACCTTGGACTGCTGTCAAAGCCCAAGCTTTTATTGACTTCATAGTTGAATGTTCTTTCCACGAAGATTCGAAATAGCAACAACCTACGACTGCCAAACCCACATCGACATCAAATAAACCTGCCTGGACTTTATTCGTGGCCAGGTCTTTTACTGGTTCAAAGATTGGGGCTGAGGTTATTCTTACATCGCCAAAGGGCTTCAAAGTTCAGCAGGCTATTCGATTCGGATTCATGTGAAAGTAGTATTCCTTTAAGACAATCACATTTGATGTGATAAGCATATACTTTGTAATCTTATTCGTTTATTAATAAAAAATTTATAAAAGACATTTCTTTATTCGTGATTAATTGGTTGAATTTATTAAATGGATAAACCCTTAGTTTTGAGTAACGCTTTTAGAATCATAATGTTGATTATGCTAATGAGATCTAAATTTTGGATAGCTTAAAACTAAAATGTTCCTAATTGTGGGATCACTAAAATAGAGATTAGTGAATTCAAATAGATTAGTACATAAACTTGTTCTTATGAAGAAGATGATTGATCTCATAATCATTTGTGTGGAGACATAAAGGCAAGTATGTAGGTGCTTATTAGAGAATAAGTTTACTGAACGTGACTCGCTAAAGGAACACCTAATAGAGTTTTACTTACATATCAATAGGAGTTCCTTATGTGATAGTAGTACAAGTAATCCTTAAACTTGATATCATCATAGTACATTGTGTATTATGAGTTATACTTTGTCATATTCCTTAAGACTATATAAGTTTAACAAATGATATGTTTGGGTATAATAAGTTATACATAGAGGTAGGTGACTAATCCACAAAGAATTTACCACTTACAGTAAAGGGAGAAAATGTCCTATGTAATGTAATTCGATAAATGACAACTCGGAAATCCTTCGCCAATGTGGAATAAAAATTAGAAAGGAGTTTCTAATTTAAATAAGAGTTGTGCATTTGAGAATTAAAATGCATATGATCAACTAAAATAAGACTTGACAGTAATACTATGATGTGGTAGAATGATTGAATTGTACGGTAACTATTCGTGGAATAGGTTTTTTGTGATTAAATGTTGATATTCATAATATAAGGAAAGTCATGAATTACTAAGGGGGCTAACCCTTATTGTGGAATAAATAAGTATTTATTTATAAATAAATTCAAGGAGTTTAATTCATTATTATAAATAATATTAGAATTGTTCTAATTTATTAATTCTACAATCGGGATAATATTAAACCTAAAGCGTCACACCGCAAAAGAGAAATATTTATTTTAGAAGTAATGGCATAATGGTAATAATAAATTAAGTGTATTTAATTTATTCAATTTATACTATGGTGATAGAATAAATTAAATACCTTAATATTTATAATTAAGTCTTTTGGAAATTATTATTATTATTATTATTATTATTATTATTATTATTATTATTATTATTATTATTATTATTATTATTATTATTATTATTATTATTATTATTATTATAATTATTATTATTGTGACGACCTCGAATCCGGGTCCCTTGAACCTCGGATCCGGTTCGCTACAATACAACATTTTTTCTTATCGTTCATGACTTACAACAATATTATAATTGTTAAATACTCATTTATTTAAAACTTTACAACATCTCTTTCTATTCCAGAATCACAATCTTTACAAATTCTTAGCATGACTCAATATCATACATGATACGACATTCTATTACAATCAATTTGAGTATTTAAACCCCCACAATAAACGCTAACCATTTATTTAATTACACAATCAGTTTACCTGTCCAATACGGACTCATACTACGACAATCACTTTAACTTTCGATGAAAGTAATATGCATAACTGATCCTTGATCTTTACCAAAATCTTCGGACATCTCGCACTTATCTGAAAGTGTTGATTTTATGGCAAGAGTGAGCACGACGGCTCAGCAAGTCCAACAGTTACACATAACACATTATATGTTTCACATGTTATACGTATTCTACATTCTAGTCATACATCATGCATTTCATGTTTTTCATTTTATGAATATTTCATACTTCTTATTCATTGCATATAATACACAACTAGCATCTATCAAGTCATACTTCATATTTTGTACATACTTTATATATAATCATACTTCATGCTTTTCACATATCACAAAATATCATTAATATATCTTTATATCAATAATTTAATATAACATTGTTGCATAAGAATACACATAGGAGCAAGTTCTGAAAAACTTGTCAGTTCGCTTCTACTGTTTGCGCTTATTTTGCGTCTTTCGTTCAACCTATAATTTATATATGAAATTGACATCATCATTAGTTACAATGACTATTACTTAGTCTTTAGATAAGACACTAACTTCAAATTATTATCCCTTAAGATGTCCGACAAACGAATCCTTAAGTTCCGGACAAAAACCCTAACCCAAATATAGTTTGAACATATCAGGTACGCTTAACCAACTTACACATTCACTACACGTTCTTCCCACGACCCACTTTTAATAAGTTGTTTAAATTAGTCACAAATGGACTATTTACATCGGTTTAATTCAATTAGCTTTCTTCTTTTACATAACTTAATGATTTAGATATTTAATAATGTACCAAATACATCAAAATATTATCTACATTTGATAATATACAACTACATTCAAACATTATTAACCATTTAATAATATTTTACTCACTTATTAATATTATTATCCATTTAATAATAATCTAATCTCTTACTAATATTATTAATCATTTAATAATATTTTAATCACTTATTAATATTATTATCCATTTAATAATATTTTAATCTCTTACTAATATTATTAATCATTTAATAATATTTTAATCATTTATTGATATTATTATTAATTTAATAATATTTTAATCTCTTACTAATATTATTAACCATTTAATAATATTTTAATCTCTTATTAATATTATTAACCTTTTAATAATATTTTAATCACTTATTAATATTATTAATCATTTAATAATATTTAAATCTCTTACTAATATTATTAATCATTTAATAATATTTTAATTATTTATTAATATTATTAACCATTTAATAATATTTTAATCTCTTACTAATATTATTCATCATTTAATAATATTTTAATCATTTATTCATATTATTAATCATTTATTATTATTTTAATCACTTTATCAATATATTAACCATTTAATAATATTTTAATCTCTTATTAATATTATTAACCTTTTAATAATATTTTAATCTATTACTAATATTATTAATTAGTGAATAATATTTTAATTATTTATTAATATTATTAACCATTTAATAATATTTTAAACACTTTATTAATATTATTAACCATTTAATAATATTTTAATCTTTTATTAATATTATTAACATTTTAATAATATTTTAATCATTTATTAATATTATAAACCATTTAATAATATTTTAATCAATTATTAATATTATTAACCTTTTAATAATATTTTAATCACTTATTAATATTATTAACCATTTAATAATATTTTAATCACTTACTAATATTATTCACCATTTAATAATATTTTAATCACTTATTAATATTATTAATCATTTAATAATATTTCAATACTCTTCAAACAATACCAATAGTTAAGTTTTTAATTGTGTTAACCTTAGTCTTTATTTTAAAATATATAGCTATCAATTAGTCACTAACATATTATATATATATATATATATATATATATATATATATATATATATATATATATATATATATATATATATATATTGGTTTATTATTTAAACACATTCATTTTACACTTGTTTCAACTTAAATTTTCATAAAAAGCTCGACCCGACCCTACTCGACTCGGACAGCTAAAACAGGTCCTTGGCAATGCGTTTGACCACTACGACGGTGGTTTCCATCGCTGCGGCGGTGGTACAAAAATCAAAAACCTTACTTTTGGGGACTACCCGACCCTTCTTCACTAAAACTGCCATAACTTCTTCATTTTAAAATATTTTTAGGTGATTTTTGAGTCCATTCTCATTTCCCCCTCTACAATTTCTCTTTAGATCATAAATCAAAATTCCAAATGAAAGTAGTCGGAAAATCGCTTGCAAGGAAAGATTTAAAAACTCTAAGGTTTCAAAACGACCTATTTTGCGGTAAAAGCCATAACTTCTTTGTTTTTCCATATTTTTGAAAGCTTCAAGTTAGGTTTTCTTTAAAACTCATATATGTAACTTTTTCGCCGTAGAAATTCATCTTCCAACTTGTACATTTCAAACTACAACGTTAATTAGCACATGCTCAACTAGGGTTTTACGGGTAAAGTTCAAAATGGACTTTTCTTCCATTATTTGCACATCACATACCAAAACTTGTTTTAAACATATCAAACCATGAATCTCCCAATATATCATAGTTTTAAACTTCTAGACCATCAAAATAACTTTTGATCAGTTCAAAAATATCTTTTGACTATATAAAACAAATATAGACTACAAATATGAACTAAAGAACGAAATAGAGCACTTTTGAACCTTATGCTCTTGGTTCTCTTGCCTAGGAACTTCCCTAGGGACTCCACCTTGACTATTATCTAGCAATCTCCTTGATGGATTCTCACTTTAGAAGAGCTCTCTCAATTTTTCTCTAGAATACTCTGTCTTTTCTCTCTATTTTGCTCTAGCAAATGACTAACCAACATAAAGCATTGGTGAAGCACTCTATTTATAGGACTTGGGTAATCATTCATTAATCTTCCTAATCAACTAGTGTTGGTCAATTTAGAGGCAAATTAGAATTACTATTTGATGGATTGACATGAAGAATGACGAGGTGATTAACTAGGGTGGTTGAACCACCAAACCTTTGTGTACAAAAGAAGCAACAATGAGCAATCAAGCCACCCCATGTGGGGCCCTAGAGTAGCTAGCCAAATGGCATTTTTGGCTCAATTTTTGCTTTAATTTTTTTTTATTGTTTATATATGCATATATACACTTTTATATATATATATTGACCAACATTTTGACTTCCTATTGGGTTCCACTTTGGACTTAGGAATTAAATAAGTTGGGCTCATTCATTTAATTTATTTGGGCTCAATTTATTTATTTGATTGGGCTACTACATTTATCCATTTACATCATTAACATTTGCGCTCCCAACAATTAAATCAGTTGGGCTAACTATGTCACTTAAAATAAACAAGTATTGGATAGTTTAAATTAATTTGGACTCACTATATATTATATATATGGTTCACTAATTAAATCCTATAAGGCTACTACATTGGGCTTATAAAATAAACACATTAGTTTAATTACATAATCCAATTAGACTTGTTATTTATAAGTCTATTGGACTACTTAATTAAGTTAGTCTACAAAACACTATCACTTAATATATCTTGGGTTTATTTTATTAGCATCCTAATGCTCATGCATACTAGTACCTCAATTTGATACCATAAATTTTCAAATAGTCTGTACCACCGTTGCGGCGGTGAGGACCACCGCTGCAGCGGTAGTTCTAATTTTCAAATTTCAGGGAGTTTCACCGCGGCGGCGGTGAAACCTACCGTTGCGGCGATAGTACTGATCTTTTTTCAAAATCCTAATACACATTAATACAAGTACATTGACTTGATTAAATTTAATTAACTTCTTAATATTGTCATTCTAGGCAATATTATAACCTCTCTACTTGCTAATCGTAACTTTAATTCATGACTCATATAATTAACTTAATTAATTATATTGAATGACTTTTCTTCTTACTCTATACTTAAACTAATTAATTTATTAGTTTTATTGAGTATTTAATTTACTTCATTCATTTTCTTGTTTGACTAACAAACACAACTCTAGGTATATATATACTTATCAATATAACTACCTTCACTTCTTAATTAAATTTATTTTCTTGATAAATTCTCCACATGTATCCTTATAATATTCTCACATTTAATCCCTAACAAATAAATTAGGTTAAAAAAAATATTTGCTCATTTTCAACACATCTCACTTCTCCAACTCTAGGTTTTAAACCTTAACCTTTAATTAAATCCTTTAAGATCTTGTCTCCAAATCTTGTAAATATCCGAGTATTACATTCACCCCTTCTTATAAGAATTTCGTCCCCAAAATTATAGCATACTCATTTCTATAAATTTTCTCCTCTGAGGATATCTCTTTACTCATCAAGTTCTATGACTACCATTTTCTAAGAAATTCATACTTCTAACTCACAATTCCAAAATATTGAAATATCTTGCAGAAGAATAAATTAAAATTCAAAATATTCATTAAAACTTTCATAATATGCTAAGGGGTCATAAAGACCATGAACTGTGTATTGGGTTAGCAAGTATTTCTACTATAACCTTTAATAGTCATAAGACTATAAACACATTTTCACTACAAATATATTACGCGAGGAATCACCCTATCGTACTCTACGTCATGCATAACGTTTAATCTTTGTGAGTGAAGTCGGAGCTATATGCCAATAAAAATATATCTGCTTCTGTTATTATTCACCTCAGACTTACTACAAAATTTCGTACCAGAATAATTTGGCTTGGAAATAAAACTTGAACCATTTTTGACCAAAGATGTTCAGTCAAAATAAATAACATAGACTCACATCATTAAACTGTTCGTACATTACGAACTAAAAATTATTTTAGATTAGTTAAATAACTAAAATTTATTTATAGGACTTCATGATACCGCATCATCTTGACAGTACGTTGAGGATTCTATCATTACTTCATGATACCGCCTATATTGACAGTACGTTGAGGATTTTGTCCTTTTTATCACCACACCATGGTTTTAATGGCATTTGATTATTTCATAAATACATTTTGATATTTTTAAATCGATTTGTCTAGCCGAAACAATTAGCATAGACTCTACTTTAAACGTTTCAAAATAATAAAAATTATTTTAGGTTTTATCATATCATCACAGGTAACGATAGACTTCTCCACCTCTTATGTTACTGCGACTTAATAATAAAATAAGAAAATTTATTTGTCTTTTCAAAAGCATAAAAGTGCGAATTTGACACGATTTTAAGAATTTCAAAGTCTAGTATAGCTAGAAGATTTTGAATATCCTAAAACCTTAAAACACCTCAAATTTTTTCTCCGCATTCTTTTCCAGCTTAATAACTACAACTAGTATAAGTCTAATCTTGCTAATTAACTTTACCCATACTCACTATTCATAAAACTTACCACACATTAGGAGTTCAGGAACTTGTCATAATCATATGGGTTGAGGAACTTATCCTAGTCAGACCAAACTCGTCCATTCGCTGAGGGGTTCCACCATAAGATTATGAGTCACGAACTTACCATAAGTATGAGTTTTAAGAACAAGCACCTATATTAACATCCTCTACATATCCGTTATACACATGAGAAAAGAATCACCTTCTCACCATATATACATCGAATAGCATGACACCAGGTTTAAATCGATTATCACTATAGGAAGCTAAGTGGTTGTCAAACCAAACACAATCTCCTGCCCAAACAAGAAATTGGTCAACTTGGCCACTAATCAATATAGGAAGTTAAGCGGCTGTTAAACCAAGAACAAATACATCAGTTTCCCAACTTTTTAACACTTGAAGGAAACATCTGCCATTCGTCCATATCTTTCTTCTTCAATGTACCACTGATCGTGTAAGTTTCACAGTAGCATCTCCTAAATCGGTTAGCTGACATATCATAGCCCCCGCCCATACAAGGGTTCGTTCAGCTCAACCACTATATTAATATAGGAAGCTAAGTGGCTCTAAAACCAAGCACAATTTTCCCGCCCATACAAGGAATCATACAACTCAGCCACTAATATGAGTCATCAATTAACTTTTCTTAACTTAATATGAATTTTCTAAATCCATATTTTAACATATATAACTCATTACGAGTTCATTTTTCTAGATCATTTCATGACCTTATTAACATTTCCTTTCTGCTTCTTAAAATCTTTTATAAGATATCTTCTATCATTTCTTCAAACTAGGTACAACATGACCCTTTTTCATTTCTCTTACATCTCCTCAAATCGACCTTTCGATAATCCTCAATATTTCATGTCATATGAATTTTTGAAATTCATCTTTATTACTTATAATTCTACTTAAGTTTATTCCTTTACCATTTTACTTATCTTCTACTACGGTTATAGCATAAGGTACTCCTACCTAAGGTTTATAACCTATCAGCTCTGATACCAACTTGTGATGACCCCAAATTCGGGTCCCTTAAACCTCGAATTCGGTTCGCTACAGTACAGTATTTTCCTTATCTTTCATGACTTACAACAATATTATAATTGCTAAATACTCATTTATTTAAAACTTTACAACATCTCTTTCTATTCCAGAATCGCAATCTTTACAAATTCTTAGTATGTCTCAATATCATATATAATACGACATTCTATTAAAATTAATTTGAGTATTGAAACCCTCACAATAAACGTTAACCATTTATTTAATTACACAATCAGTTTACCTACCCAATACGGACTCATATTACGACAATCACTTAAACTTTTGATGAAAGTAATATGCATTCCTGATCCTTGATCTTTACCAAAATCTTCGGACATCTCGCACTTATCCGAAAGTGTTGATTTTATAGTAAGAGTGAACACGACGGCTCAACAAGTTTAACAGTTACACATAACACATTACATGTTTCACATGTTATACATATTCTGCATTCTATTCCTACATCATGCATTTCATGCTTTTCATATTATGAATGTTTCATACTTCTTATGCATCGCATATAATACACAATTAGCATCTATCAAGTCATGCTTCATATTCTCTACATACTTCACATATAATCATATTTCATGTTTTTCATATATCACAAAATATCATCAATATATCTTTATATCAATAATTTAATATAACATTGTTGCATAACAATACACATAGGAGCAAGTTCTGAAAAACTTGTCTGGTTCGCTTCTACCGTTTGCACTTATTTTGCGTCTTTCGTTCAAAATATAATTTATATATTAAATTGACATCATCATTAGTTACAATGACTATTACTTAGTCTTTATATAAGACTCTAACTTCAAATTATTATCTCTTAAGATGCCCGACAAACGAATCTTTAAGTTCCGGACAAAAACCCTAGCCCAAATATTGTAATATCCCAGATATTTACAAGAATTATAAATAAGATTTGAAATAATTAATTAAAGGTTATGGTTTAAAACCTAGAGTTGTCGAAGTGAGATGCGTAGAAAATGGGTAAATATTTTTTTTAACATAATTTATTTGTTAGAAATTAAATGTGAAAATATTTTAATGATGCATGTAGACACCCAAATTTTGCACTTCTCTACTAACCCTGGCAGGAGGGCAAAGTCATCACTTGACCCGATATGCGAAAAGGAAGGTGGACCCAAACACGAAGCCACCCCAACGACTTACGGTCAAAGCCACCACAACGAACAACGAGCATCAGGTTACTTGAGGCAAGACAAACAGTTGATCCAGAAGAGCCTGATTTGATCACAAAAGACGACTAATGGCCACTACGCTTATGATGTTCGGGGATCTCGCTCCCCGGTGAGCGAGCGGCTGCCCAGCTCGCCGGTGAGCTGGCGGAGGTGGAAGGGGGCAGCACCCCCTGGAAGCCAAGCACAATTAGCAAATTCTATATCAAGTCGCAGCCCTCCGAACTAGCCTCCCAGAACAATATGGCACGTTTCCAAGGGATTTTCGGATTGCAAAATACGAGCCTTCCAGCAAAAAAAATGAAAGACCAACATCAGACGCAGAAATCGAGGAAGCACCGAAGCTAGCCGCAGTTGCACCTGCGGCCAAGATCTGAAGATCTAAATCGCCACTTCCAGTTCATTTCTTCGACAGACGCGGACGAAAAGAAAAAAGGGAGAGAGAAAGGCGACGGGAAGAGAAAAAAAGAGAGAAATGTGAGATTCTTCCATCTTTGGTTAGATCTTAACATCATATATTGTATCCTAGTTGTTTTCCAAGTGTTAAAGCGTTTATTTCATCATTTGGAATGTGAAAAAATCCGAGTTTCATAGCTTCGTTGTGTTTTATCTAGTAAATCTTTCAGATATAGTTTTATTTTGTTCTTATTGCATTTGTTGGGTGGATCTACTGTAGATCCGAAAATATTTGGTGCATTGCTATTTAAATAGTTTGATTTTGTGTATTTTGAAGTTTGATCCAATGTAGTCAATATATATTGTAGATCTGTGGATTAGGGACGGTTAGGGAGGATTTATTGCGGATGAAATCTCCTCCTAACCTCCCGATGATATCCTTTTAGTTTGTTTTTAGCTTTTACGTATGTAGCAATTGCAATGTGCCTGTATGTAAATATGTAAATTTTTGGGTCTTAAAACGATATCGAGTCGAAAATTGGGTTAAGGCCCCGTGATAGTGAAAATGTGCGATTGTTGGCGTTTGGGGTTAGTTGGATGGCTCACATGCCCATGAATAGCTCCAACGCCATTTTAATGCTTGGTTTTTTCTTTTGACGCGAGAAAATGATTTTGGAATGAAATGATAAAGATTTTCATAAAATCAATCAAACTAGGATATTAGATCATCCGCAGGCTAAAATAAAATTGTACGTGTCGGATGAGCTCTATTCCTATTTGACGAAGGGTTTGAAAATATGTTTTACAAAATATCATCGGTTTCATTATCGAAACAAAAACAACAACAATGAATTTTTCGATTAAATCAAATTCTTCGTGCATAGAGTCAACGAGATTTCTGAAGTACTTTCAAAAATAAAGTATTCCAACAACATCCATTTAGGCACACACGCACACGCACACACCCACACACACACACATGTTTTAGAATTTAAAAGGATAGGAAAACATCGAGATTGCGGTAACCGTGTTTTCACGGAAGTCGGGGGGTGCCTAACACCTTCCCCTCGCTTAAGCGAGCCCCCGAACTCTATGAATCTCAGTTTACGGACCAATTAACTCGGAGTCACATATGAGCCAGTGATTACGAAAATAAAATTCGGATGAGTTGGTACATCCATTTCAAATATACCAATTAGCGACTCTGGTCAACTGGCTCATTATAAAATCGACCTTTCGAAACCCCGTCGACACTTAAGCCGACCCTTTTCAAAAAATCACATCTTAAATCCAAAGGCTAAAAATTGGAAAGGGCTTTTTAATATTAAAAGAACAAAACGACTAAAATCCCGGCGTCGACAATGCATGTAGAGAATTTATTAAGAAAATAAATTCAATTGAGAAGTGGAGGTAGATATATATATATATATATATATATATATATATATATATATATATATATATATATATACCTAAAGCATGCTTGCTAGCCAAATAAGAGGATGAGTAAGTTAATACTCAATTAAACTAATAAATTAATTAGTATAAATATGAAGCAAGAATGAAAGTCATAAAATATAATTAATTAGGTTAATTATATTAGTTATGAGTTAAAGTTGTAGAAAATTTAGGATGATTGTCTAGGATGACAATAATGTAAAGTAATTAATTAAGTAATTAACTTAATTATTAAGTTATTATATAAAATCCATTAATGAATTTAAAACAAGCCCAATATTTTAATTGATGTAAGTCTTGTTGGTAATTATATAGAGGTCCAAATAAATTTAAGGACCTAGCCTCATGAAGAGTCCAAGTAATTTAATTACTACTAGTGAACTAGTTCAAAAAGAATTATATGTGTTAGCCCAATATGGGAATACTTGCATGAAGGTGGGTAATTAAATAAGAGAGCTCAATACAAAGTAACTATGTAGCCCAAACATTTAAAAGTAAAATGATAGTCAATGTGTTGGGAAATTTCAAGGATTGATAAGTTAGAAAATTAACTAATGTAGGGTTAATTGAATAACCCTAGTTGGTAGGCAAGAGATGGTATTAACCAAACATTGGTTAATTAATAGGGGAATGAATGTAATAAACCATGGATGAGTTAATTGAGTAACCTAATGTAGAAATAACTGTATGGGTATGGATAATTATATTATAAACTCAAGTTAATGATAAAAGGTAGTTAATGAATTAAATTTAATCAAGTCAAAGTACTTGTATTAATGTGTATCAAAATCAACACTATCGTCGTAGCGGTAAAACTCCCTGGAATGTGAAAGTTAGAACTACCGCTGCAGCGCCGCAGCGGTGGTACAAACCGTTTAAAAAATAATAGTTTATTAAGTTAAGTTAAACTAGTCAATACTTGTTTTATTTCAAGTGCCATAGTTAGTCAATTGATTTAATTGTTGCGAGCCCAAGTGTGATGACTTAAATAAATTAAGATAGTAGCCCAAATGAATTAAATTGTTGAGTCCAAACAATGATAATTCAAAGTCCAATTGAAATTTAATTTCAATGTCCAAAGTGGAGCCCAATGTGTATGTATAGGTGAATATGTATACATATATTGGTGTGTATATATATATGGATGCTTATATAATGATATAAGACGTAAAAATAAAGCCAAATTGGTGAAAATTATTGCTATTCCCGAATTTTGAGAGGGCCCCACATGAAAATGTTGAGTGTGGCTTCATTTTGCTTATTTTTCACTTCAAAAGTTGCTTGCAAGCAACCTTGATTGAAGTAATTCACTCTAGTCATTCCAAATTGTCATTCCATGCAATAGTAAGTGAGTTTAAGCTCTTAATTCACCAATGTTAATTGATTAAGAGAGTTAATGATGTAATCCTAGAGTGCTATAAATAGAGAAGAAAGAATAAGCTAGCAAGGGTTAATCATTTGTTCATTTCACCAAGTTATAGAGAGAGAAGGTTTCAAGTGAGAAGGGAGAACATATTTGAGAGTTCATCCATGTTCTTCAAAGTGTTAGTGTATATTTAATAGATGAAGGTTAAGTCATCAAGGAGGATAGCTATGTTCGGGTAGATTAAGAAGATCAATGAAGAGATCCAACCATTTTTAAGAAGAAGATTTTCTTTTAAAGGTTAAAAAGTTTTCTTAACCTAGACCTTGTTATTTATGTTATTAAATATTGCGCTAGAAAGGTTATAAATCATGTATGATATGTATATGATGTATATAGAGTCATAAAATATGATGGTCTAACAACTAATGCTTGTAGCATCATGTTTGAATCAATCGAACCAAGGATTTATGAAACTAGTTTTTATTCTGTCCTTGTGAGCGATTTTAGGCTTAGATCCGTTTGGAATTTGGATTTGTGATATAAAGAGAAGTTGTAGAGGGGAAAATTTTGACAAGAATGGACTCAAGAATCACCCCAAAATGTTTTGACGAAGTTATGACAGTTTTAGTAAAGGAGGATCAGGTAGTCCTCAAGTTAGGGTTTCAGAAATTTTGTACCACCGCCGCAACGGTAGAAACCATCGTCGCAGCGGTCAAATATTCTTCCAGAAACATGTTTTAGTCGTCCGGATCGGGTCGGGTCGGGTCAGTCCGGGTCGAGTTTTTAGTGAAAATTTAAGTTGAAATATATGTAAAATGAATGTGTTTGAATACTAAACCTATATATGTAGAGTTTATTAGTGATTTAATGGTATCTAAATGTATAAAATAATAACTAAAGTTAACACAATTAAAAAGTTAACTATTGAAAATGTTTGAAGAATATTAAAATATTATTAAATGATGAATAATATTAGTATAAGATTAAAATATTATTACATGAATAATAACATTACTATATGATGAAAATGTTATTAAATAATTAATGACATTATTAAATGATTAAAATATTATTAAATGGTTAATAATATTAATAAGTGATTAAAATATTATTAAATGGTTAATAATATTAATATGTGATTAAAATATTATTAAATGGTTAATAATATTAATTAAATGATTAAAATATTATTAAATAATTAATAATATTAGTAAGAGATTATTAAATGATTAATAATATTAATAAGTGATTAAAATATTATTAAATGGATAATAATATTTATAAGTGATTAAAATATTTTTAAATAATTAATAATATTAATAAGTGATTAAAATATTATTAAATGATTAATAATACTAATAAGCGATTAAAATATTATTAAATAGTTAATAATATTTGAATGTAGTTGTATATTATCAAATGTAGATAATATTTTGAGGTATTTGGTACATTATTAAATGTCTAAATCATTAAGTTATGTAAAAGAAGAAAGTTTAATTGAATTAAACCAATGTAAATAGTCTATTTGTGATTAATTTAGACAACTTATTAAAAGTGAGTTGTACGATGACGTGTAGTGAATGCGTAAGTGGGTTAAGCGTACCCGACATGTCCGAATTATATTTTGGATTAGGATTTTTGTCCAGAACTTAAGGGTTCATTTGTCGGACATCTTAAGAGTTAATAATTTGAAATTAAGGTCTTAAGTTAAGACTAATTAATAGTTATTGTAACTAATGATTATGTCGATTTTATATATAAACTGTAGGTTGAACGAATGACGCAAATAAGCATAAATGGTAGAAGCAAACTAGACAAGCTTTTCAGAACTTGCTCATATGTGCATTGCTATGCTATAATGTGTTATTAAATTATTGATATGGAGATATATTGATGATATTTGTGTTATATGTATAACATGAGATATGGTTATATGTGAAATATGTTCAGATATGAAGCATGGTTGCTAGATGCTAGTTATTTATTGTATGAGATGCATAAGAAGTATGAATCATTTATAAAATGAAATGCATGATGTAAGAATAAAATGCAGAGCATGTATAATATGTGAAAGATGTAATGTGCTACGTGTAACTGTTAAACTTGTTGAGTCGTTGTGCTCACTCTTGCTTAAAACCAACATTTTCATATAGTGCAAGTTATTCGAAGTTTTTGATAAAGATCAAGAAACAGGAATACATCTTAAATTCATTGAAAGTCTAGCACGACCATGATAGATATCAGTCCGAATTGGACAGCTAACATGATTGTGTAGTACAAAAATTGGTTGGTAGGTAATATAAGTGTTAAATACTCAAATTAATTATAATAGAATGTCGTATCATATATGATATTGAGACATACTAGGAATGTTTAAAGATTTCGATTCTGGAATATAAAGAGATGTTGTAAAATTGTAAATAAATGATTATTTAGCAATTATAATATTATTGTAATTCATGAACAATAAGAAAAAGGTTGTACTCGTGTTGAACTGGATTCGTAGTTCAAGGGACCCGGATTCGAGGTCGTCACAAGTTGGTATCAGAGCTGATAGGTTAAAAACCTTAGGTAAGCGTACCTTAGGCTATAACCGTAGTAGAAGATAAGTAAAATGATAATGGAATAAACTCAAGAAGAGTTTAAGTAATAAAAAATGAATTTGGAAAATTCATATATAGAAGATTATCCAAAAGTGGATTTGAGAAGATATAAAAGAAATGAAAAGGGTCATGTTGTACCTTATTTGAAGAAGTGATAGAAGATATCTTATAATAAGATTTTGAGAAGCAGAAAGAAAATGCTAACAAGGTCATGAAATGATCTAGAGAGATAAACTCGTAATGAGTCAGATATGCTAAAATATGAATGGAGAGAATTCATATTCAATTAAGAAAATTAGAGGTTTGTGAGTTTTTAATTGAGGACTCATAGTAGTGGCTGAGTTGTACGATTCCTTGTATGGGCGGGGAATTTGTGATTGGTTTTAGAGTCACTTAGCTTCCTATATTAATATAGTAGTTGAGTTGAACAGTTCTTTGTATGGGCATGAGATTTGTTCTTGGTTTAACGATCGTTTAACTTCCTATATTGATTAGTGACCGAGTTGATCAATTTCTTGTCTGGACAGGAGATTGTGTTTGGTTTGACAACCACTTAGCTTCCTATAGTGATAATCGATTTAAACCTGGTGTCGCATTATTCGTTTTATGTATGTTGAGAAGGTGATTCTTTTATCGTGTATATAACGGATAGGTAGAGGATGTTAAGGTAGGTGCGTGTTCTTAAAACTCATATTTATGGTAAGTTTGTGACTCATAATCGTATGGTGGAACCCCTCAACGAATGGACGATTTTGGTCTGACTAGGATAAGTTCCTTAACCTATATGATTTTGGCAAGTTCCTGAACTCCTAAAGTGTGGTAAGTTTGACGAACAGTGAGTATGGGTAGAGTTAAGTGGCAAGATTAGAGTTATACTATATGTAGTTATTAAGCTGGAAAAGAATGTGGAGGAGAAATTTGAGGTATTTTGAGGTTTTAGGATATTCTAAATCTTCTAGCTATGCTAGACTTTGAAATTCTTAAAATCGTGCTAAATTCGCACTTTTGTACTTTTGAAAATGTCAAAATATGTTTTAGCAATCATTAATGGATTTAATGCAAAGATGATAAACGATGGAGTCATCAATGCAGAGTAACCTAGTGTTGGATGTATTTTTAAGCCCAATATGGTATGATGTAGTATGACAAAGTCATAAAATAATTTTCGGTATTTTAAAACGTTTAAAGAAGAGTCTATGCTAACTGTTTCGGCTAGACAAATTGATTTAAAAATATCAAAATGTATTTATGAAATCATCACACACCATTAAAGCCATGCTGTGGGGATGAAAAGGACGGAATCCTCAACGTACTGTCAAGATGTGTGGTATCATGAAGTCATAAATTAATAACGGAATCCTTGACGTACTGTCAAGATGATGCGGTATCATGAAGTCCTATAAATGAATTTTAGTTATTTTAACTAATCTAAAATAATTTTAGTTCGTAATATACGAACAATTCAATTGAGAAGTGAAGGTGGATATATATATATATATATATATATACCTAAAGCGTGCTTGCTAGCCAAATAAGAGGATGAGTAAGTTAATACTCAATTAAACTAATAAATTAATTAGTTTAAATATGAAGTAAGAATGAAAGTCGTGAAATATAGTTAATTAGGTTAATTATATTAGTTATGAGTTAATGTTGTGGAAAATTTAGGATGATTGTCTAGGATGGCAATAGTGTGAAGTAATTAATTAAGTATTTAACTTAATTATTAAGTTGTTGTATAAAGTCCATTAATGAATTTAACACAAGCCCAATATTTTAATTGATGTAAGTCTTGTTGGTAATTATATAAATATCCAAATAAATTTAAGGATCTAGCCTCATGAAGAGTCCAAGTAATTTAATTACTACTAGTGGACTAGCCAAAAAAGAATTATATGTGTTAGCCCAATATGGGAATACTTCCATGAAGGTGGGTAATTAAATAAGAGAGTCCAATGCAAAATAAACTATGTAGCCCAAACATTTAAAAGTCAAATGATGGTCAATGTGTTGGAAAATTTTAAGGATTGATGAGTTAGAAAATTAACTAATGTAGGGTTAATTGAATAATCCCAATTGGTAGGCAATGGAGAGTATTAACCAAACATTGGTTAATTAATAGGTGAATGAATGTAATAATGATAATTAACCATGGATGATTTAATTGAGTAACCCAATGTAGAAATAACTGTATGGGTATGGATAATTATATTATAAACCCAAGTTAATGATAAAAGGTAGTTAATGAATGAAATCTAATCAAGTCGAAGTACTTATATTAATGTGTATTAAAATCAGCACTACCGCCGCAGCAGTAGGTTTCACCGCCGCAACGGTGAAACTCACTGGAATGTGAAAGTTAGAACTACCGCCGCAGCGGTGATACAGACTATTTGAAATATAATAGTCTAGTGAATCAAATTGAAGGACTAGTAGGTATGAGCATTAGGGTTTTAATAAAATAAACCCAAGGTACATTAAGTGTTAGTGATTTAATAGACTAACTCAATTAAATAGTCCAATGGACTTATAAATAGCAAGTCTAATTGGATTATATAATTAAACTGATGTATTTATTTAATAAACCCAATGTAGTAGCCTTATATGACTTAATTAGTGAGTCATATATAAAATATATGGTGAATTTAAATTAAGTTAAACTAGTCAATACTTGTTTTATTTCAAGTGTCATAGTTAGTCAATTGATTTAATTGTTGGGAGCCCAAGTGTGATGACCTAAATAAATTAATATAGTAGCTCAAATGAATTAAATTGTTGAGTCTAAACAATGGTAATTCAAAGTCCAATTGAAATTTAATTTCAATGTCCAAAGTGAAGCCCAATGTACATATATAGGTGAATATGTATACATATATTGGTGTATATATATATGGATGCTTATATAATGATATAAGACAGAAAAATAAAGTCATGTTGCTGAAAATTATTATTATTCCCGAATTTTGAGAGGGCCCCACATGGAAATGTTGAGTGTCGCTTCATTTTGCTTATTTTTCACTCCAAAAGTTGCTTGCAAGCAACCTTGATTGAAGTCATTCACTCTAGTCATTCCAAGTTGTCATTACATGCAATAGTTTGTGAGTTTAAGCTCTTAATTCACCAATGTTAGTTGATTAAGAGAGTTAATGATGTAATCATATAGTGCTATAAATAGAGAAGAAAGAAGAAGCTAGCAACGGTTAGTCATTTGTTCATTCTACCAAGTTGTAGAGAGAGAAGGTTTCAAATGAGAAGGGAGAACATATTTGTAGTTCATCCATGTTCTTCAAAGTGTTAGTGTATATTTGATAGATGAAGGTTAAGTCATCAAGGAGGATAGCTATGTTCGGGTAGATCAAGAAGATCAAGGAAGAGATCCAACCATTTTCAAGAAGAAGATTTTCTTTTAAAGGTTGAAAAGTTTTCTTAACCTAGACCTTGTTATTTATGTTATTAAATATTGAGCTAGAAAGGTTATAAATGATTTATGATATGTATATGATGTATATAGAGTCATAAAACATGATGGTCTAGCAACTAATGCTTGTATCATCATGTTTGAACCGATCGAACCAATGATTTATGAAACTAGTTTTTATTCTGTCCTTGTGAGCGTTTTTAAGCTTAGATTCGTTTGGAATTTGAATTTGTGATATAAAGAGAAGTTGTAGAGAGGGAAATGTTGACAAGAATGGACTCAAGAATCACCCCAAAATATTTTGACATGAAGAAGTTATGGCAGTTTTAGTAAAGGAAGGTCGGGTAGTGCTCAAGTTAGGGTTTCGAAAATTTTGTATCACCGCCGCAGCGGTCAAACATTCTACCAAAAACATGTTTTAGCCGTCCGGATCGAGTTGGGACGGTCCGGATCAGGTCGGGTCAGTCCGGGTCAAGTTTTTAGGCGAAATTTAAGTTGAAATACATGTAAAATGAATATGTTTGAATACTAAACCTATATATGTAGAGTTTATTAGTGATTTAATGGTATCTAAATGTATAAAATAAAAACTAAAGTTAACACAATTAAAAAGTTAACTATTGGTAATGTTTAAATAATATTAAAATAATATTAAAATATTATTAAATGATGAATAATATTAGTATAAGAATAAAATGTTATTACATGAATAATAACATTAGTATATAATGAAAATGTTATTAAATAATTAATGACATTATTAAATGATTAAAATATTATTAAATGATTAAGAATATTAATAAGTGATTAAAATATTTTTAAATAATTAATAATATTAATAAGTGATTAAAATATTATTAAATGGTTAATAATATTTATAAGTGATTAAAATATTATTAAATGGTTAATAATATTTGAATGTAGTTGTATATTATCAAATGTAGATAATATTTTGAGGTATTTGGTACATTATTAAATGGCCAAATCATTAAGTTATGTAAAAGAAGAAAGTTTAATTGAATTAAACCAATGTAAATAGTCTATTTGTGATTAATTTAGACAACTTATTAAAAGTGGGTTGTACGATGACGTGTAGTGAATGCGTAAGTGGGTTAAGCATACCCGACATATCCGAATTATATTTTGGGTTAGGGTTTTTGTCCAGAACTTAAGGGTTCGTTTGTCGGATATCTTAAGAGTTAATAATTTGAAGTTAAGGTCTTAAGTTAAGACTAATTAATAGTTATTGTAACTAATGATTATGTCGATTTTATATATAAACTGTAGGTTGAACGAATGACGCAAATAAGCATAAATGGTATAAGCGAATCAGGTAAGTTTTTCAGAATTTGCTCCTATGTGCATTGCTATGCTACAATGTGTTATTAAATTATTGATATGGAGATATATTGATGATATTTGTGTTATGTGCATAACATGAGATATGGTTATATGTGAAATATGTTCAGATATGAAGCATGCTTGCTAGATGCTAGTTGTTTATTGTATGAGATGCATAAGAAGTATGAATCATTTATAAAATGAAAAGCATGAAATGCATGATGTAAGAATAAAATGCAGAGCATGTATAATATGTGAAACATGTAATGTGCTACGTGTAACTGTTAAACTTGTTGAGCTGTCGTGCTCACTCTTGCTTAAAACCAACATTTTCATATAGTACAAGTTATTCGAAATTTTTGATAAAGATCAAGAAACAAGAATGCATATTACATTCACTAAAAGTCTAGCACGACTATTATAGATATCAGTCTGAATTGGACAGGTAAAATGATTGTGTTGTATAAAAATTAGTTGGTAGGTAATATGAGTGTTAAATACTCAAAATGATTGTAATAGAATGTCGTAGCATTTATGATATTGAGACATACTAGGTTTGTTTAAAGATTGTGATTCAGGAATAGAAAAAGATGTTGAATTGTAAATAAATGATTATTTAGCAATTATAATATTATTGTAATTCATGAACAATAAGGAAAATGTAGTACTAGCGTTGAACCGGATTCGAGGTTCGAGGGACCCGAATTCGGGGTCATCACAAATACGGTTTGGACATATCGGGTACGCTTAACCAACTTACGCCTTTACTACCCATTCTTCGCACAATCCACTTTTAATAAATTATCTAAATTAGTCACAAAATGGACTATTTACATCAATTTTATTCAATTCACTTTCTTTTTTTACATAACTTAATGATTTGGGCATTTAATAATGTACCAAATATCTCAAAATTTTATCTATATTTGATAATATACAACTACATTCAAATATTATTAACCATTTAATAATATTTTACTCACTTATTAATATTATTAACCATTTAATAATATTTTAATCTCTTACTAATATTATTAACCATTTAATAATATTTTAATCACTTATCAATATTATTATCAATTTAATAATATTTTAATCACTTACTAATATTATTATCTATTTAATAATATTCTAATCTCTTTCTAATATTATTAACCATTTAATAATATTTTAATCACTTACTAATATTATTATCCATTTAATAATATTTTAATCTTTTACTAATATTATTAACCATTTAATAATATTTTAATCTCTTATTAATATTATTAACATTTTAATAATATTTTAATCACTTAGTAATATTATTAACCATTTAATAATATTTTAATCTCTTACTAATATTATTAATCATTTAATGATATTTTAATCATTTATTAATATTATTAACTATTTAATAATATTTTAATCACTTTATTAATATTATTAACCACTTAATAATATTTTAATCTTTTATTAATATTATTAACCTTTTAAAAATATTTTAATCCCTTACTAATATTATTAATTACTTATTAATATTATTAACCATTTAATAATATTTTAATCACTTATTAATATTATTAACTATTTAATAATATTTTAATATCTTATTAATATTATTAACCTTTTAATAATATTTTAATCACTTATTAATATTATTAACCATTTAATAATATTTTAATCTCTTATTAATATTATTAACCTTTTAATAATATTTTAATCACTTATTAATATTATTAACCATTTAATAATATTTTAATCACTTACTAATATTATTCATCATTTGATAATATTTTAATCACTTACTAATATTATTAAGTATTTGATAATATTTTAATACTTTTCAAACAATACAAATAGTTAACTTTTTAATTGTGTTCACCTTAGTCTTTATTTTAAAATATTTAGCTATCAATTAGTCACTAATAGATTCTATATATATTGGTTTATTATTCAAACACATTCATTTTACACTTGTTTTAATTTAAATTTCCACAAAAAAGCTCGAACCGGACCGACCCGACCCAACCCGGACAGCTAAAACATGTCCTTGGCAGTGCATTTGACCACTGCGACGGTGGTTTCCACCCCTGCGGCAGTGGTACAAAAATTAAAAACCTTAATTTAGGGACTGCTCGACCCTTATTCACTAAAACTGTCATAAATTCTTCATTTTAAAATATTTTTAGATAATTTTTTAGTCCATTCTCATCAGAATTTTCCCCTCTACGATTTTTCTTTAGATTATAAATCAAAATTCCAAGTGGAAGTAACCGTAAAATCGCTTACAAGCAAAGATTTAAAAACTCTAAGGTTTCAAAACGACCTATTTTGCGGTAAAAACCATAACTTCTTTGTTTTTCCATATTTTTGAAATCTTCAAGTTGGGTTTTCTTTAAAACTCATATATGTAACTTTTTTGCCATAAAAATCCATCTTCCAACCTGTACATTTCAAACTACAATGTTAAATAGCACATGCTCAACTAGGGTTTTACCGGTAAAGTTTAATATGGATTTTTCTTCCATTTATTTGCACATCACACATATCAAAACTTGTTTTAAACATATGAAATCATAAATCTACCAATATATCATAGTTTTAAACTTTTAGACCATCAAAATATTTTTGATCGGTTCAAAAATATCTTTTAACCATATAAAACATATATAGACTACAAATATGAACTAAAGAAAGAGATAGAGCACTTTTGAACCTTATGCTCTTGGATGCTCTTCTTCTCTTGGCTAGTAACTTCACTAGGGACTCCACCTTGACTATTATCTAGCAATCTCCTTTATGGATTCTTACTTTATAAGAACTCTCTCTATTTTTCTCTAGAATGGTCTATCTTTTCTCTTTATTTTGTTCTAGCAAATGACTAACCAACATAAACCATTGGTGGAGCACTCTATTTATAGGACTTGGGTAATCCTTCATTAATCTTCCACCCTATGTAGGGCCCTAGAGTAGCTGGCCAAATGGCCATTTTTGGCTCAATTTTTTCTTTAATGTTTTTTATTGTTTATATATGGATGTGTGTGTGTGTGTGTGTGTGTGTGTGTGTGTGTGTGTGTGTGTGTGTGTATTAACCAATATTTTGACTTCCTATTGGGCTCTACTTTAGACCTAGAAATTAAATAAGTTGGGCTCATTCATTTAATTTGTTTGGGCTCAATTTATTAATTCCATTGGGCTACCACATTTATCCATTTAAGTTATCAACACTTGTGCTCCCAACAATTAAATCAATTGGGCTAACTATGTCACTTGTGTTGAAGGTTGTTTTGATTTGATGATGATGATTGTGATAAATGTGCTTACATGGCTGATTGTTAATGTGTATCTGACAAAGTGCATATGTGTTAATGTGCTTATGTGCTTAATTGATTATGTGCTTAGATACTCTGAAAGTGCTTATGTGCTTAATTGATTATGTGCTTAGATACTCTGAAAGTGCTTATGTGCTTAATTGACAAAGTAATTATATGTTAATCAAATTATGTGTTTACATGATCATGTATGTATGATATATGTTACCTATGTCTAAATACTGTAAATCTAGACATTTCTTTAACATAAATATAATCTTGCTGAAAACTATCTTGTCTCATAAAAGAAAATAAAAGTTGGAGATTCAAATGTTGTAAAGTCCTTTTAAAAGATATCTGTGTACAAAGGACTTAGATTTTAAAGATCAGAAATGTTAGGTTGATCTTTCAGTAAGAGTCACTCTGCATAAAAGTTGTATGATATAAGCAGATTAGCATAAGAATGAATCATTGTTGTATTTTATGTATGTCAGAGTCTGTAAAGTCCTTTCAATATAATGATGTAACAATGTAAGAAATGACTTAGTTAGAAAAGATCAAATATGTTATGTTGATCTTATGTTTGATCTGATCAGTCTATACGATCGTAGAACGGACACTACGATTCCTTGCAAAGAGGACTCAATGATTTTGTATAGATCGTAGAGTGAACTCCACGACTTCTTACCAGGATAACTCTACGATCATCAAAATCAAGTCAGATGTGCAAGAGGTCTACTGCATTTACAAGCAAAATTAAAGAACTGATCAAGTGCAAATCGTAGAGCTGAACTCTACGATCGTCGAACAGACAGCTAAGCAAGCCTGCTGTTAACGCTGAACCAGAGAAGAAATGTACTCTACGATATACACGTTCTAGCAAGATCGTAGAGTAAATTTACATAGCAAGTATACGAGATCTATACGATTTGCACAAATAAAAGAAATCGTGGAGTAATACAGGATGACAAGACATTACAGAAAAGTGCTCCACAAATGGAACAATCGTTGAGTAGAATTAAAGAATATGCCAATGAAGACAACAACTCAACGATTTCACTAAGAAGCACGGCAGTTCACAAACTCTACGATTTGAACAAAGGGACAAGATCGTAGAACGAAATCATAAAGCAAAGCACTGTAGACAAACTCTACGATCTGATCACCAAAAGCAAGATCGCAGAGTAAAAGAGAAGTTCGCTCCAACTAAACCATTTACCCGACATACTTCAAGTAACGAGTGGAGCTGAATTTGTAGAGTCCAAATGAGCAGACAATCACTCTACGATATCAATAAACAGCAAAGAATCATGACTGCAATATAGTGTGAGAAAAAAGAGAATACTCCTCGCCCAGATTCAAGAAAGTGTAAGTGCTCTTGAAAATTCAGATGCATGTCAGAGTCACAGAATACTTTGTGCCTAAACAACTAAGTCAGGACTCACTGCTCAGGAAAATGGTGAATAAAGTCAGACCAATGAGACATCTCTGAATGCATCAGAACAGTTGGTTCTAAAAGTCAAGGAAGATATTTATCGATGAATCAGAAGATTAATTAACAAAGGAAATGATAATCCTTGCTGAACAACTGTGGGAGTGCAACGGCTATAAATTCAAAGAAAGCTAAGCTACAGGTTAATATATCAGAACATGTCAGAAAAGGGAAAAGCACTGACACAAGCAGCAAGAAAGTCAACATTGAAGATATTAAAGATCTGCACAAAGCCAAATGAAACCAACGGGATTTCTTTCAACGGTAAAATATGCACAAAGATATAAAGGCTAAAATAACTCACAGAAGTAGTTGTTGAAAAAGAATACAAGTAAGATGGTGGTAGATAACAACTGATCGTAGAGTGAAACAGAAAATGAATATGATGAAGGACTCTACGATCCATCAGAACACTAACACTAAATTGAGAGAGATATAGAGATAAATGACTTTATTACAAGAAAAGTGTTCAGAGCTGCTAGGCACATAGTAGAGAGAAGCTTAAACGCCAACTTGATACATACATGGTAGCAACTGAGTACCAAAAGAAAGGAGCATCACAGTCATCTCAGAAGCCCATCTCGAGAAGCTTTAAACTGTCTATGATAAAAAGAAACAACTGAGTACGAAAAGGAAGGAGCTTCGCAGTCATCTCAGGAGTTCGTCTCGAAAAGTTATCAAGTACAAAAGGAGCTGAAGTGTAAAAGCCTAGCAGCACAATGGATGATCACAAGAAGATATTGATCATATAAAGGAG
This sequence comes from Hedera helix, assembly GCA_947179155.2. Taxonomy (NCBI): domain Eukaryota; kingdom Viridiplantae; phylum Streptophyta; class Magnoliopsida; order Apiales; family Araliaceae; genus Hedera; species Hedera helix. The sequence goes on from OX359265.1 coordinate 12,087,740, forward strand.
TCAAGCATCATTGCCGAACTCAATATTATTCCAGGAATGATCACACCCTGCCACTGAGTGTTTAAGGACAATGGGACTTAAAGTACAAACTCAGTAGCAACTCCAACATCTATCAACAAGCAGGGGGCCAAGTCTGTTGGACTTGAAGAGGGCAGTAATGTCCTTGTCTTAGTGACTAAAGGAGCCAAGTCTGCTGGACTTGAAGAGGGCAGTAATGTCCTTGTCTAAGTGACTAAATTAGCCAAACCTGCTAGGTTTGAAGGGTTCTTAGTGAATCAGAGTTTCCAGGTTAATGAGCTTGAAGGGTTCTGTATGAACCATCCTTAGTGGATTTCCTACTCGTTGTAGTAGAAGAGTGGAGTAGGAGCTATTCAGTCTCCGAACCACTTAAAACTCTCTGGTGTCATTTACATTCAGCCATTTACGTTCTGTCTTATGTATATACACATATATACATATGACTGTTAATTGGTTTACTTAACAAGTGGTTTTCTCCAATATAGTCTTAATTCAATGGAGCTGCTTTACAAATCTTTAAGGGGTGTTTTCAAACTAATATTCCGCTGTATAAACAAATCTCAATTAAATGAATTAATTGGTAATAATCTTTTGAAGTTAAAGAAAAAGTTTTTAAGAGATCTATTCACCCCCCCCCCCCCCCTTCTAGATCACTTGTGTGCCTCTGGGAATTAACAACTTAAAATAAATAAGTATTGGATTGTTTAAATTAATTTGGACTCGCCATATATTATATATATGGTTAACAAATTAAAACATATAAGGCTACTACATTAGGCTTATAAAATAAACACATTAGTTTAATTACATAATCCAATTAGACTTTCTATTTATAAATCTATTGGACTACTTAATTAAGTTAGTCTACAAAACGCTAACACTTAATATATTTTGGGTTTATTTTATTAACATCCTAACGCTCATAATACTAGTACCTCAATTTGATACCATAAATTTTCATACAGTCTATACCACTGTTGCGGCGGTGAGGACCACTATTGCGGCGGTAGTTCTGATTTTCAAATTGCAAGGAGTTTCACTGCGGCGGTGGTGAAACCTACCATTGCGGTACTAGTGCTGATCTTTTTTAATTTACTTCATTCATTTTCTTGTTTGGCTAACAAACACAACTCTAGGTATATATATATACTTATCAATATAACTACCTTCACTTCTTAATTGAATTTATTTTCGTAGTAAATTCTCCACATGTATCCTTATAATATTCTCACATTTAATCCCTAACAAATAAATTAGGTTAAAAAAAATGTTTGCTCATTTTCTACACATCTCACTTCTCCAACTCTAGACTTTAAACCTTAACCTTTAATTAAATCCTTTAAGATCTTATCTCCAAATCATGTAAATATCCGGGTATTACAATTATAGTTCCTAATTAGATTAGGAGTTAAATTAAAATCTTACTCCTAAAGAGTTTAGGAGGGTTGACTATATCTATAAATTAGAGAAGTCTTATTATGAATTGGGGTGACACACTCTTTCACAAGTATTGGGAGAGTACTTGTTATCGATTTATATATTGATAATTACACGCAAGTATACGCGATCAACAAGTAATATAGAGTAAATATAGAATGTCGAACCCATAGGGATCTATGCCTAATAAATTTTAACCACTAATTTTATATCAATTTAAGTCTATTTAAACACTCACAAATGTTGAGTATGATTATGAATAAATTAGAACTAAAACTGAAATTTATCACAAAGATTGAATACCAGATATTAAAAGTTTAATACTACAATATCCCCAATTACATTACATGAACCTATTATATATATTTCCAGTTTTTAAACCCAATAAAGTTGTTGGCCAAGAACTCATGATTATTTAAAAGATCTTTTTCAATGATCACAAAAAAATATTCACCTCAATTTCTTTGTTATATTCCTATGAAAAATAAGATAAACAAACTCATTAAAATCTAATTCCCAAACAAGTCAAATGCAGCATATAGATATATTACTATTCTATATACGACCCTAGTTATTCAATTCACTTAATAACTAAGAATACATGCTATCACATTCAGATCTAACCCAAGGTTTCATCTTCTGAATTCATCTAGGGTATCCCACTAATTGTTGGCCAAACAATTAACAATTACGCACTAAACAAGATAAACAACTTTAAATGAATCAATAATTAGAAATTAATAGATATTTAATTCATGCTAGTAAAAGGGTCAATTGTAGCCTTAATTGATAAATTAGTTCATTACAGAATCAAAAACTAGGAACATCAAATAAATCATCATCTTAGATTACAAAACTGTGGGGGAAAAAAACTCTAAACAGAATTTCTTGTCTTCCCAATCCTCCGTCTTGATTCTCCAAGTCTTCAATTGTGATCTTCAATCTACGTCCCAAGTCCCCCTCTAAAGCCTCCTAGTCTTTTACTTATAATTGCCCCTCTAAAATTAGGTTTATTTTCCACTAAACCCTACTAAACGTCATCAAAGTTTGTCTAACTACAAAACTGGGTCGACGCGCATTCTTCTTTGAATGCCCCGATGCTCACTTGGGCGCCCCAGCTCTCAACTTCAACTTATTTACCAAAATTCCAATGCTTCCTTAGAAATTTCAGATTTATCCCTCATTTGCACTTTCCTACAAAATAACATAAAAAATAAATAATATGCACTAAAAATACTTAGAAATAACAAAACACCAAGTCTAAAAGTGCTCGATTCATAGGTATAATTCTCACTCATCAAATACCCCCAAACTTAAGCATTTGCTTATCAGAAGAAAAACAAAAGAAATAACCAAAAAGGCATGCAAACTAGACACATGTTAACTTACACAACTTGAGCACGAATCAATATGATTAACAAAAGCTAGCCTTAAAGATTCTTAACAATAACCCCAAATAAACTTCAAATTCATGCATTCTTCAAAACTTAACATATCACCAATCTCATATAATTTTCAACCCTTGTTTTGTGTGTGTGTGTGTGTGTGTGTGTTTTCAATACATTAACGTAATCAAAACTCAGCCAAATTCATGAATTTCAACGCTCAACGAAATATATTACTCAGATATAAGAATTACAATGCCCTTTAAACCTACTTTTCACATGGTTTACTTTATTCACGAATGCGTTTTACGCTCCATCTCGTTTATATTTTATTTTCTTGGCATGTGCAATGTCTGTTTTTATTAGGCTATTCAGAGCCAACCATATAGCAAACTTTCCACCAATGACTCCCAAACTAGTTAGCTTTAGGGCATTAAGTGTAAAGACACTCCTAAGGGCTTACTTGTTCAAGTAACTAAGGCCACAAAAATAAACTAGCCAAGTTTTGCTTATATTCATCCCCGTTTATCCATATTATATATATTTTTTCTTTTTTCTTTTTTTTTACTTAACGGATATTGAAGCAATTCTATGTTTAAAACATACTCAAATAGGCCATAGAGGTTTGTAATATCCTTAATAAGTATTAAATTCATTAAACTTAATCTAAGTCTTAACCAAAACAACACACTGAATATGTGCATTCTAAAACCAAGGGTTTCCAATAAAACGAAACTGACAAATAGTCAAGAGTTGAATTAGCACTTATTAGCCATTTTATCTGAGTTATTAATTAAATCAAATTTCTATCATTGGCCAACCATCAAGTTTCACACATTAACGCGTTGCTCAAGTTTACCTAAATGCAATGAAACTGACCCTAAATTAAAAAAAAAATCATATATGTAAACTAAATGTCATTAATATAAAAATGTCCTATCATGAAAAAATGCAACCAAGTAATTAACAGATAATACCCCCAAACTTAAATACGACAATGTCCTCATGGAGTAAAAGATTGAAAAATTAAGACTAAGGACTTCCCTGATTAGGTCAATCGTCATGATCGACCTCCTCATCACTGTCGACTTCATCTTTAGTGTCTTCCTCTTCAGTGTCGGAGTCGGAAGGTGGATATGTTAACAAAACTTGCAGCGTAGTTTCAAGTGGATCCGCAAATGGGTACAACTTAGCAAACATTTTCACCATCTCCATGTTGAAACTAATGTTATACTTGTGCATCTCATATTGATGTTTAGCAAAGCAATGGTTTTGTCGATCCATATCATCCATTTGTCGATCTATCTTACGCTGTAACTTCAGAACCCGTTTATTCACTTTATTCAATAATGAACCCTCAGAAAACACTGCCTCAGTAGGGTCAGCCATGGGCTCCTCCTCAGCTTACGATGCGGTTGGATGCATGATAAATCCCAGCCCTTGTGGATCGGACTCACCTCCCTCCCATAACTTATATCGGACAATCAATGAATGTTCAAGTGGCGGCATCGGATGTAATATTGGTTCATCCCTTTCCCACTTGACACATGACTGCTGACATAACCCACAGATTAAGGATGGGTGTGGTAGTCCTCCTCGGGTTCCCTTTTCAATAGCTCTAAGGATCAACCGCTGAATCACCTCACCTATATTAATATCTTTGTCTTGCACGAGACAATAAAATAAAATCGCCCTTTCTTTTGTAACGTTGCTTACATGTGTGGACGGCATCAATTTAGCACAGATGAAGGCATATCATGCCTTTCCATAACGACTTAATATAGACAGCGAGAACTGGATGGTTGCCTTCTCCTTTACCTTCCATTGCGTACCCGATTGGTACAGCTCTTGAATAATTTGATCATAATCCGGGCCACCCTCCACACATTCAGCATACTCGTCCTTTTCTAAAGCCGACAGATTATAGTATTGATTAATAGTCTCGTTGTTGAAGGACACTGTCTTGCCTCATACATACACATTATAATGTGTGTGCTCCTTTGCATTAGCATAGAATTCTTTAACGATTGGGATCACAGTCGGGTCCGATTGTTCTGTAAAAGTAAACCAATCCTTCTCAGAAATCATCACAGCAACATCACCATCTTGGGTTTCATCCAGTCGCAATCCACATTCTTGGATGATCGTTTTGTTGGCTAACTTGATAAAATGGTCATGAGCTTCTACACTTGTAAACTTCTTCTTGTCATTGCGCTTGGAGTGTGTAGATGATGACCCTTCACCGCGTTAACGTTTAGACGACATATTTGTTTCTTGTAAACAAGTACATAGTCAATACATGCTAATCTCAATCAAATCAAACTCAAAACATGGTTCACAATTACAGTATGATAGTTTGAATAATTCTAGTCTCAACACAATGACTAACTCCCCCAAACTTGATTCATAACCCGTTACCACATCAATTAAACCATATTGGAATCAACTTATAACTTAAACACACATGTGTAATGTCCTAATGCAAAATCAGTACAAAATTGAATCAAATAGCCTATATTCCTTCTCACAGACTTCTCATCAAACACTTGGTGGGCAACACTTAAAACCTCAATTGTGATGTGGTTATCCTTTCATAAATTTACCTCAATAATGATCGCATTAAGTTACAAACAGAATAAAGATGGTAACATAACTTATTTACATCAAAACTTTAGCCTAAATTTATAGTGTATGCCAAATCAATTGAATGTAGCCTTATCATGTCTACAGAGGAAGATTGAGATCCTAACTAAGGATGGAAGAGACTTTTTCAATCTGTGATCCTTAGAATCTTTTTAGGAGTTCAATTTGTGTAGAGATTAGGAGATTGAAAAAAAGGGACTAAGGTTTGGGTATTAAGAGATAGAATATGAGAGTTCGTGTGAATTGGAGAAGGATAAGAGTGTAGTGTTTTAATTTTACCTAGACGTGTATTTTAAAAACCAAACCTGACCTTAAGCGCCAGGGCGCTCAGGTTATATGTAATGTTAACCCCAGGGCTTTCAAAGCAGTATGTTGTTGTGGGTTGTGGACGTCAGGGCTATCAGCCCAGGCATGTTGTGGACGTCAGGGCTTTCAACAAAGTGTTACAATATGATTTGGACACCGGTGCATTCAAACCATGCATATTGTGGGCGCCAGGGCTTTCAGTCCTAAATGTGCAACTAAAATTTTTCTCTTCTCCTTTTCCAACTTGCGGGCTAGTCTCAATTTTAGCACATCATTTTAACCCTGAAATCATAATTGAATTATGAATTAATCTCCTATCAAGAATAATTAATAATTAACAATTCTAAAAACTCAAATATTCTATTAATTAAATTAAATCAAAATGAATATAAATGAACGAAAAAGTCTGGGTTGTTTCCCAGTAGCACTTGGTTTATAGTCGTCAGCCCGACTATGTCCTTCTGCTAGGCTCATGCATCGGCTAGATTGATCAAGGTCCAATGTCGATCAATATCACCACCCCAATAGTGCTTCAGTCGTTAGTCGTTGACCTTGAAAGTACGCTTTGAATTGGGTTCCTCGACCTTGATTGCTCCATATGGAAATACTGAGGTAACAACAAATAGTCTCGACCACCTTAACTTTAGCTTGCCCGAGAAGAGTTTCAGTCTAGAATTGAATAACAAAATCGCCTGACCTGGTTTGAAATTCTATTCAAGAATACGTTCATCATGCCACCTTTTGACTTTTTCCTTATGGAGCTTGGCATTATCATATGCTTGATGACGGAATTCGTCCATCTCATTCACTTGTAACAATCTTTTTCCCCCGATGCTTGCATATCAAAGTTCAACTTACGGACAGCCCAATAGGCACTATGTTCTAACTCCACCAATAAATTGCATGCCTTACTATAGACCATTCTGTATGGTGACATCCCTATCAAATTTTTGTAGGTTGTCCGATATGCCCATAACGCATCATCTAACTTCCTTGCCCAATCTTTTCGAGACGGATTAACAGCTTTCTCCAATATTTGTTTTACTTCTCGGTTAAACACCTCGACTTGGCCACTTGTTTGGGGATGATAAGTCGTGGCAACTTTGTGTGTGACCCTATACTTGGCAAGAAGGGCTGTAAAGTACTTATTATAGAAATGTATTCCTCCGTCGTTAATTATTACTCTTAGAGTACCAAACTGAGTGAATATATTTCTTCGCATAAAGTTCAGAACCACCTTGGCATCGTTCGTTGGCAGTGCAGCTGCCACAACCCATTTCAACACATAATCCTCCGCCACCAAAATGTATTGATTGTTAAAAGATGAGGGGAATGGGCCCATGAAGTCAATGCCCCATACGTCGAAAGTCTCCACTTCTAAGATACTATTAAGAGGCATCTCATGTCTTTTTGAGATATTGTCGACCCTTTGACATTGATCACACCTTGACACAAAAAGATGGGCATCCTTGAATAACGTCAACCAATAGAATTCTGATTGTAGCACTTTTGCTGTCGTTCTATCTCCCTCATAGTCTGATGCATGGTAATGTGTCAGTATGCTCTCTACTTTTTCCTGTGGAACACATCTTATTAACATTTGATCCGCACAAGTCTTAAACAAAAATGGTTCATCCCATAGATATTGCTTTACGTCATGAATGAACTTCTTTCTTTTTTGGGAACTCAAGTCTGGAGGAAGTACATGCCTTACAATGTAGTTAACATAGTCTGCGTACCATGGCACTTCCTTGGTGATTAAAAACAACTGCTCATTCGAAAATGATTCATTGATCACCAACCCATCTCCTTTTTTACTGTTTGAGTTCTCGAGTCAGAAGAGATGATCATCTACCTGATTTTTCGTACCCTTTTTGTCTCGAATTTAAAGGTCGAATTCTTGCAACAAAAGAACCCATCGGATCAAGCATGGCTTTGCATCCTTCTTCAAAATAAGGTTCATGATTGTTGAGTGATCAGTAAAGACTATAACCTTTGTTCCAATCAGATACGCTCTAAACTTATCGAATGCGAACACCACAGCTAGTAATTCCTTTTCAGTTGTGGTGTAGTTCAGCTGCGCGTCTGAGAGTGTCTTGCTAGCATAATAGATAGTGTAAAAAACTTTATCTTAGCGTTGACCAAGTATAGCACCAATCACAAATTCACTAGCGTCACACATTAATTCGAACGACAAAGTCCAATCTGGAGCCACTATCACTGGAGCCGTCACTAATTTCTTCTTTAATATTTCAAAGGCATCCAGACATGCCTGATTAATTCTGAATGGGATATCTTTCTCAAGGAGGGTACACAAGGGTTTTGAAATTTTTGAGAAATCCTTACTAAAGCATCTATAAAATTCCGCATAACCAAGAAAACTTCGTATTCCTTTCACTGATGTGGGTGGAGGTAGATTCTCGATCGTTTCAATCTTTGCTTTGTCCACCTCGAGACTAATTGCTAAAACCTTATGACCCAAAATTATTCCTTCTTGCACCATAAAATGACACTTTTCCAAATTAAGTACCAAGTTCTCTTTCACACATCTTTTTAATACCAAGATCAAATTGTCAAGACAAAGGTCAAAACTTTTGCCAAAAATAGAAAAGTCATCCATGAATACTTCAACATGTTGTTCAACCATGTCCGAGAAGATGGCCATCATGCACCTTTGAAAAGTGGCTGGTGCATTACAAAAACCGAAGGACATTCTTCAGAATGCAAAAGTTCTATAAGGGCATGTAAAAGTGGTCTTCTCTTGATCTTCTGGAGCTATTGAAATTTGGTTATATCCCGAATACCCATCAAGTAGACAGTAAAACTGATAACCTGTTAATCTATCTAACATTTGATCAATGAAGGGTAAGGGAAAATGATCTTTGCGAGTCGCCTTATTCAACTTGCAGTAGTCCATGTACACTCGCCACCCAGTCACCGTCCTTGTAGGAATGAGTTCATTATTTTCATTTGCAACCACTATCATTCCTCCCTTCTTAGGCATGCACTGCACTGAACTAACTCATGAACTGTCTGAAATTGGATAGATTATGTCGGCGTCCAACCATTTAATTATCTTCTTCACTCCCTCTTTCATTATCGGGTTTAATCTTCGTTATTGTTCAATGACTGGTTTGGCTCCCTCCCCAAGTAGTATCTTGTGGATGCAGATGGATGGACTTATCCCTTTTATGCCTGCTATGGTCCATCCGATTATTGTTTTATACTCTCGCAACACTCTTAACAATTTCTCTTCTTGGGAGTCATCTAGTGAGGCAGAAATGATGATTGGTAAAGTATTGGATTCTACCAAGTAGGCATATCTCAAGTGGTTAGTGAGGGGTTTGAGTTCTAAAATTGGTGGCTCCTCCAATGATGGCTTTGTATGCCTTTTAGCAATGTCTGTTTAATCCAACATCTCATACTACTTCTTGAACTTCTGAAATGCAGGTGATGCATCCAACAGCTTCACAAACTCCATAGGTTCTAAAAAATGTATAGCCTCCAAACTAGCTATAGCTGCTTCAAGTGGGTTCGATAAACACTTCCCATTGAACACTTCAGTCACTACCTCCTTAATTAGATCCACCCGTAAACAATTCTCAGCTTTCTTAGGGAACTTCATTGCTTTGAAAATGTTGAAGGTGACTTCTTGTTCTTGAACCCTCATCGTAAGTTCACCTTTTCTGCACATCTATCAAGGTCCTCCACATGGCCAAGAATGGGCATCCCAGTATGATTGGGATCTCCTTGTCCTCTTCAAAATCTAGCACTATGAAATTGGCCGAAAAAATGAATTTGTCAACCTTCACCAAGATGTCTTCTATGATGCCCCTCGGATACGTCAATGATCTATCTGCAAGCTGCAACTTAACATTAGTGGGCTTGGCTTCTTTCAACCCTAACTACTTATAAACTGAGAGAGGCATCAAATTGATGCTAGCCCCCAAATCACAAAGTGCCCTTCCGAAAAACTGATTTCCAATCGTGCATGGAATTGTGAAGCTACCCGGATCTTCCAACTTCGGTGGTAGCTTTTTCTATAAGATAGCACTGCATTCTTCTGTCAGTGCCACAGTTTTAAATTCTCCCAACTTCCTCTTTTTAGACAGTATATCTTTCATACACTTGACGTAGCTAGGCATTTTTTCTCCAAAGCGTCAGCAAATGGTATATTGATATGGAGTTTTTTAAACATCTCAAGAAACTTCAAGAACTGTTTGTCTAATTTTGATTTCTGGAGTCTCTACGAAAATGGTACGGGAGGCACCATAGTACTTTGCTTACCTCCATCAGTCTTTGTATCGGATTTCACAACTTTCGACTTGTCTACTTCAACTTCCTCCTCTTCAATCTTCTCATTGTCAACCTCTTTACTTTCCAATGGTTTCTGATCTATACTTCCATTACTAACCACGGGTAGCTCTTTTCCATTTCGTAAAGTTATGGCTTTGCAGTGCTCTTTTCCTTTCCTCTTCGGATTAACTTCTGTATAACTAGGCAGTGCTCCTTGAGGGCGATTTTTTACTGTATGAGCTAACTGACCCATCTGATTTTCCAAATTTTTGATTGACAGTGCTTGACTTTTCACATTCAAATCCACTTGATCCTGTCTTGATCACTCATTTTCCTTTCAGTTGCAGTGATGAATTTTTACAATGCATCCTCTAGGCTCAGCTGCTTTTCTGCTTGATGAGTGACTTGATTCTAAAAACTCGGTGGATGAGCTTGCCTTGAAACTAGATTCTGAGCTTGATAATTACTTCAAGAGAAATTGGGATGGTTCCTCCACCCAGGGTTATAGCTATTCTGATTGTTCTATGGTTGCTGCCTGTTATAACTCCCTATATACTGTATTGACTCTGTACTAATGGCGCACTGATAACTAGCATGATTGCCCACATAGAGTTCACACACAACTACCACCGTTTGCTTTGACTGTGGTTCTTATGAATCCATCTTTTTAGATAACACAACCACTTGTGAAGTTAAGGCTGTGTCTGCATCCACCTCAAAGATTCTTGCTGCCTTCGGCTGATTGATTCTTGTTGTTGGCCACTGGTAGTTATTGGCAGCCATAGTTTCTAATAGCTGGTACGCCTCATTGAAGTTCTTTCCCATTAAAGCTCTCCCAGCTGCTGCATCAATGCTTGTCCTTGTGGAGCTAAACAACCCGTTGTAGAAGGTCTGGACTTGTAACCACTTTAGGATTCCGCGATGAGGACACTTGCGGAGTAAGTCCTTGAATCTTTCTCATACCTCATACAATGTCTCTGAATCGTGTTGGACGAATGAGGTGATGTCATTCCTCATCCTCGCGGTCTTAGCAGGTGGGAAAAACTTGGCCAAAAATTTATATGCTAACTCTACCCACATTGTAATTGAACCAGGCGGCAAGGAGTGTAACCAACTTTTCGCCTTATCACGGAGTGTGAAAGGGAAAAGTCTTAATCTGATAGCCTCCTCTGTAACCCCATGGAACTTGAAGGTGTCACAGATTTCTAGGAAGTTTATGAGGTGTTCATTTGGGTCATCATTCGGAACCCCCTAAATTGAACTGAATTCTACAACATCTGAATGGTACACGGCTTGATTTCGAAGCTATTGGCGTTTATGGCAGGCCTTTGTATGCTGGATTGTAATTCTGTTACCAAGGGCAGTGTATAATCCCCTAGCGACTTTTGCTCTTCTTCAACCATGTTACCTTGTATATGCGTTTCCTCACAAAATATTCTCAGCGCTCAAAACCTTCTCACGATTTCTTGCTCGTATGGTAGCAGTTCCTCTCTTTTAGACCTTGTGTGCATACACAAATTAGGAGTACCTAGCTTTAATTCCGGGAAAACTTAGTTTTACGTACGTTAGCGAAATTTGTGGCTTCAGTGACTACGTTATTTGTGTTAACCAAGATAGGCAAGCCAACACTTAGTGCACTTAATGATTTGCAACTGCAGACTCGAACGATTGAAAGCCTGCAAAAGTAAAGAAGACAGAAAATTAAAAACATTTAAATTAAAACCAATTTTGCCTAATAAATTTCAATCACTAATTTTATATCAATTTGAGTCTATTTAAACAATCACAAATATTGAATATGATTATGAATAAATTAGAACTAAAATTGAAATTTATCACAAAGATTGAATACCAGATATTAAAAGTTTAAGACTACAATATCCCCAATTACATCACATGAACCTATTATATATATTTTCAATTTTTAAACCAAATAAAGTTGTTGGCCAGGAATTTATGAATATTTAAAAGATCTTTTCTAATGATCACATAAAAATATTCACCTCAATTTCTTTGCTATATTCCTATGCAAAATAAGAGAAATAAACACATTAAAATCGAATTCTCAAAAAAGTCACATGTAGCATATAGATATATTCATATTTTATATACAACCCTAGTTAGTCAATTCACTTAATAACTAAGAATACATGTTATCACATTCAGATCTAACCCTAGGTTTCATCTTCCAAATTCATCTAAGGTATCCCACTAATTGTTGGTCAAACAATTAACAATTACGCACAAAACAAGATAGACAACTCTAAATGAATTAATAATTGAAAATTAATAAATATTTAATTCATACTAGTAAAAGATTCAATTGTAGCCTTAATTGATAAATTAGTTTATCATGGAATCAAAAACTAGGAACATCAAATAAATCATCATCTTAGATTACAAAACTGAGAAAAGAAAAACTCTAAACGGAATTTCTTGTCTTCCCAATCCTCCGTCTTGATCTCCTTGAATGACTTCTTGTTTCTCCAAGTCTTCAATTGTGATCTTCAATCTACGTCCCAAGTCCCCCTCTAAAGCCTCCTAGTCTTCTACTTATAGTTGCCCCTCCAACTCTACTAAACGTCATCAAAGTTTGTTCAACTGCAAAACTGGGCCAACGCACATTCTGCTTTAAATGCCTCGACGCTCACTTGGGCGCCCTGGCTCTCAACTTCAACTTATTTACCAAAATGCCATTACTTCCTCAAAAATTCTAGATTTATCCATCATTTGCACTTTCCTACAAAATAACATAAAAAAACAAATAATATGCACTAAAAATACTTAAAAATAACAAAATACCAAGTCCAAAAGTGTCTGATTCGTAGGTATAATTTTCACTCATCAGTACTTCATAATTATCTACATTTAAGAGTTAGAGAGAGAGAGATATATAGAGGGGAAAATTATGGCTAGTCACCCATGGTTTGGAGAGATCAAAATATACTTCTTTAATTCATATTACTCTTGGTGGATCACCTTTAGAGGCTACACACTTAGGTAGTTAACGTTGATCTAGATATTCTAATCGATGAAATTGAAGAAGAATGTGAAGGAGTAAAGGGAGGTGAACTCATACCTATTGCAGATTTGAATGTACAAAGGTATAATATTTTTATCCTTCCTCAATTAATAATAATCGCATAAGTAAGATTCTGATTTTTTGTTTGTAAAATTTTTTAAATATGATTTATGCCTTACTTCCGTTGCGTTGTATAATTTGATTATATGTATTTCATGTTTTTACAAACTAATTGTGGTATCAAATCCAAACTTATGCAAATTATTAATTATTTTAATTTTGTATATGTATGGGTATGTGTATATTAGGCATATGTTGTTTTATTAAATCATTGGTTTTGAAAATAAGAAGCAAAAATTGAGTTTTAGATCAAAAAAAGGAACAAAATCGTGAAATTCGCGACTACAGTTTTTTGGTCCACCGAACAGCGTTGGGGCATGGTGTTTGAACTAAGGAATCGCGTCAGGGTGTAGTACAGCGTCAGGGTGCCGTGTTTCTTTGTTAAAACAAAGCTGAGGCACAATTGGGTAGAATTCGAATTTTTAGTTTTTTTAAAAAAAAATTATGCAATTTTTAAAGCTTAAAATAAAATTGTTTATTTTGGATAATTTTATAATTAAAATAAAAAGTTTATTTTAACCATGAAATTGAATTTCATATAACTTAAATTGCTTATTAAATGATATCGATTGATATATATATATATATATATATATATACATACATAATGACTTTAATTCATTAGATGAATGATATATATGATGATATGTATAATATAAATTATGCATTGATACATATAATGATATGTATGATAATACAAGGGATTGATGATGGATTATTGATCAGTGTGATTGAATTTATTTTGGTTGTATGCTTGAATGAATAAGTTTTAATAAATGGGGTCTGCGTAACTCGTCTTATCTAATTTTTCTAAATGTAAATTATATCTCCCTCCTATGTACTTTCCCTTAACTGCTGATCAAGGTTTCTATTTTATGAAAATAGTTTGTAATAGGATTAGTTAGATTTATTTGAATAATTAGAGCCAAAGACAAGGAGCACTTGAAGACCCGCTTGTAATGGAGCCCGGGTTAAATGTAATAGTTATATTTATGTATTTATTCTTGCACCCTATGTTTGACCATTTGGTTTATTGGATGGCTCGAATAAACTAACTAGAATAAAGTCTATAATCAATCTAAGTAGAATATAGTATTCTATATGTGCATGTTAGTTATGTATATATTATATATTATCAAACATGTCTCGTATGTTAAATAATATGATGCGTATATATATATATATATATATATGTGTGTGTGTGTGTGTGTGTGTGTGTGTGTGTGTGCGCGCGTGTGTATGCATGCGCGCTTAACAAAATGAGACAATTAATAACAAACCCCTCAAGGAAAATATATTAAGTTGTAACGTTTAAAGATATTTGGAATCTCGAACATCGCCTTATAGCATGATAAAGCAATAAAGTATTAAATGTTAATATGAGTTTATTGTGCACACACAAGGCTTGTATTAAATATTTAAGATGTTGGATTTATTACATAGTTGATGTTTATAAGGAATTGAACAATACTGTTTTATTGTGCACACATAAGTACAGTATTTTTATCTTCACTTATATGGAATGTTAGGTCGGACTTAACTTAGATAATTTTGATTCAGATGTGCACACATACTTGATCATAATAATCTAAGAGGCAAAATTAAAAGAAGTTACATGATGATGTAATTGACAATGAGTTGTTTAACTATTGAATAAACTATAGTTTGTTGTGCACACACAAGGCTATATTTATGCCGATAGGATCCTTATCTCACTAACGGATCTTTAACTAGATTTGTCGAACTATATAAGATGGGTAATATAGTTTGATAAGTATAGTGGGAGACACTATTTTAAATAAAGACCTAATTAACTTGATGATTAAGAAAATAAATGCATGTTAATGTTGTTAATATTTACTTAAAGAAATTTTTTATGCATAATTCATTAACACTGCATAGCATATTGGATGCTAACAAATTAATCGAACCGAATTGTTCGGATTGGTTAAAGAAATTTGAGAATAGTTCTCAATGCTGAAAAGCTAACAATTATCCTTAAATTTGTATATCCCTGCAAATGTTGTATACAATGTCTCTGAGGAAGATATTGCTACTTTTAGAAGTGGCAATATCATGCAACTATAGCTCATTGCATCATGCTCGCATCCATGAGTATCGAGTTAAAGCGTCAATACGAGAAAATGGATGCACCTACTATATTGCTTCACTTGCATGAGTTGTATAGTGAGCAAAGTAAGTCAGTTAGATATAAGATATCTAAGGAGCTCTTCCATTCTATAATGATCAATGGCACTATAGTATAGACATATATTTTGAAAAAGATCAATTGGATTGATCAATTATGACAACTGGGTTTTGTCAAGGATGAAGAATTGAGTCAATATTTGATCTTGCAGTCACTTATTGATTCCTATTCACAATTGTTCTGAACTTCAACATTAATAAGCTCATTCAAAACTTAGATTTTTCATAGATTTGAAAGCATTTAACACATAAACTCCATCCAATAACATCCTTGCTTAACGTGTGCACCATTAAATAAGAAAAATGTGAAAGAATGATTATTACCAAGTAATAAATAAAGCACAGTGGTTCTTCATCAATCTCTACTATTTTACCTTTTAGTTTTGTAAAGGTTTACTTATGAACTTCACTAGTTGTTCTTTTACTTCCTTATGACTGCTTTAATCGAAGATTTTTTACTAGATTTCTTTGCCAATTATCAAACAACTTTGGAGTTTTCTTTTTGTTGACATTTAATGCTTCGCCTTCTAGTCCTCCAATAAACTTTTTCAGCCTTATCTTCATAATAATACTTATAAATCTTCTATAGAACATTTTTGGTACTGGATTGTTTTTCTTCTTCTCATCACTTTTATTCCATTTAGATATCCATGTCTAGCAGTATCGCTCCAAAATTGATCTTGTTATTCATCACTATTGCAGTCGTAATTTTACACTGTAGTTCATTTACAGAGTAATGAGCAGAATCTTTGCATATGATTTATTTGCCCACAATGTTAGCAAGGAACTCATACTTTTGGGAAAACTCTTTCTTCTTCATCCCCTTCAATTATGAGTTTTTCTTATAACCCATTTTCTCCAGTCTAGGCTCCATGTCGATTTCTTCGAAAGTCGTGATGCCTTCATTTGTGAACCGTAACTGATGATTCAACTGTACAATGTTAATTTGAATTTTGGTTTCCTTGATCCTAGTAGTAAGGGTTCCGTCATCATAGACTGCATTTAGGTATAATTCTTCTACCAATTTGGTGTAGATTCTAGTGTTTGCATCCAGAATTTCTAGAAAGCCAGCGTTTTATATTAGGGTGAGAATATCTCTGAATTTCTTCTTCAAATCTCTAAACTTGTTGAAGTACAGTTGATTTCCATAAATAACTTGGTAAGTTGCCATTTGTTATGAATTTGGTTTAAAATGGAGTAGAGAAATTTCTAATGATATTACAATCCAAGTTCAGGCGTTGCATAGCTTAAATATCTGAAAATTTGCTCAACGACAATTATATGCGACTTGTTTAGAGCAAATTAAAACATCAAACATGGCACACTTGCAAATACTAAAAATGATGTCATTATGACTAACAACTATATTCCAACTCCTTTGGAGTGAATTAAAACATCAACATTAAACACTAAAAATGATGTCATTACTCGATATTTCTTTGAGTCAAACGATTTCTTAATTTTATTATAAGTTAATTTTGTTGAAAATATTTGATCCATATATGTTCATCTGAAATCATATTTTGACTTAAAATGTTAACTTATTAGGTCTATAGTCCATTAGAGCATATATGTCCTCAACTTTTTCCTTGTATTTTAATCTGAGACTTTACTATCACACGATACCACAATATTCTCCTTTTTGATACATGGTCTCTCTATCCACATCAACATTAAGCTCTCTCTTAAACTTTAACCGTACTCTTTTTGAGTATTAGTCAATCACTTATTCTAGTTGATAAGCCACGCATCTTCATTATCTTTTGTTTGATCCACCAAAAGTCTTTGTCGAGCATATCAAGTCTCTTTATCTGATGATCTAATCTCTTAATATCTCTTATTTGATCCACCAAGAGTCTTATCAAGAAGAATCCACAACTTGCTCAAAGAGTATATAATTCACCAAGCATCTATGACTTATTGAGTCTAACTCATCATATTTATCCCTAATAATGAGCCTACACTCTTCAATATCTCTTGTTATGAGTCAACCAAGTCCAATATATGACTCAAGCCCAACGTCATGGCTCTGAAATCAGTTGTTGAAAATATTTGAATCATATATACTTATCTGAAAATATATCTTGACCTAAAAGGTTTACGTCCATTAGAACATATATATTTTTAATTTTTCTCCTTATATTTTGATGAAGGACTTTACTATAATACGGAAGTTCAATATATTTATCAAAAATGAACAATAGAGAAGTAATGGGTTTACTGTTTACATGCCACTACACCAAACTTTTATAACTTTTGTTTGCAATACTTCGATTGAGATGTGAATGTCATTATTAGAAAGATATTAAGCACCCAATTATTCCTACAAAACAAACACACGAAGGTACAATAAGATTCTAAACATAAAATTTAATTTTTATTTTATTTTATTTTATTTATAAATCTGATAACAATATTTCAAAAAAAAAACTCATAAGATTTGTATTCTTTATTTTGATTTTTTTGTTATGTCCAAAAAAGAGTAAAATACAAAACTAACTATTGTACTCTTAGTATAGTTAGATATTGTGCTCATTTTCATTGGTAAATGCAAAATAAGCCTTCTATTATAAATAAATAAAAAAATGAATAACAAACCTCTATGTAACAACTAAGCATTAACCAACCAAAAAATCAAGATTCGAACTCAAAACTTCAACCTCAAAATTTTAAGTAATTGCCCAACCAAATTACATGATATAGATATAAATGATACGACATAAATTTTATTTATACAAAATTCTCTATTTAAACCAAAAAAGAAAAAATTTGTACCCTTCTGATATGCAAGGCTTAACTACCATGAACATATGTGCTTAATCTTTGGCATTTTTATTTTTATTATAACTGATTTTCTAATGAAATTAAGTTCTTATGGCTAAAAATAATATTGTAAAATCATATACAGCAGCTTGACAATGATTGTTGAGAGAAAGAAGTGCTCTAAATTGTGAAAGCCTGAACAATTTTACCAAACCAGAGTGCCAAGTGTGTTCGGCTTTCTGATTCTGTCTATAAAATAGTTGCACTCTATTTCTCATTTAGAATGGTGTTATGTTATCTAAATAATTAACTTCCGTTTAGAATATCTAAAACTAAAGCTATCAGATCAAGAAGCTGAAGAGTATATGAACTATGAAGACTATACTCCCTACAAGCAGAAAAGGATCTCTTTTGACTTATTTCTGCATATATTTTTTTAACAATAATTTCTCAGAATGAATTTTAGTTTTTAAATTCGTAATATGAAGATGTATATGAAAAAATATGTATAGGTTTGTCAAGGTACATATTAAAATGTCAACAAGAAAATTGGCATATTATTTCTAGTCCTTTGATTTTTGTTTCAAAAAATCGTGCGGTACGGTTTAGACCAATGACTCAGTGAGTCTGAGTCTATATATAGCGCATTACACACTGATAATAAATTTTCAAAGTACAAGGTCTAGTCGATATATACAACTTCGAGTTCATTAAATTTTATTTTCTTAAGTATGGAACTTGTAAAATGTTAAAAAAAAAAGTTTGAAAATTTGTATTAAATAAATCTTCTTTTTTTTTTGGTTTAAATGGAACATAAAGGTTTTGAGGTTAGTTATAAATCTTTTCTTTTTTTTGGTTAAATAGATAAATTTGTATAAATAAAATTTATATTTTTTCATTTATAATTATATCATATAGCTCGATTAGACATTAAAATTATGAAATTGAGGTTTCAATATTTTACTCGTCCAAAAAATAAAAATAAAAAA
Source organism: Hedera helix (assembly GCA_947179155.2). Lineage (NCBI taxonomy): Eukaryota > Viridiplantae > Streptophyta > Magnoliopsida > Apiales > Araliaceae > Hedera > Hedera helix. The sequence continues at coordinate 12,106,927 of OX359265.1, forward strand.
TGTATTGCTTTTAAGCCCACGTGCCCAACTAAACTTAAAACGGCGTACGTCTGGGTTTTATGAACTCGAATTGCAGTCGGGTTTATCTCATTTCAATTTTGTCATATATTCGTTTCACTGAAGTTTGCAATTGGATAACGTTCTCACAAATTGCAAACCGAACGCTGATAGTGTTCTCACTCCACCGATAATTGAAGAAATCATTGGGGAAATCCATGGCTATTTCATCATCAATTTCTGCAACACTATTTCCTCGTTGTAATTCCTCCACCATTTCTTCTAAAGCAAAGCTTTCTCTTTTCTCATTGCCTTCGAATGCGGCCTTAAGGATTGAAGCCCTAAAATCTTCTCGGACTTCGTTCACCAGGGTATTTGCTGCTCCTGAAGTTCTGGATTCAACAGTAGAGGTTTGTGATTCTGCTAATAATGTCTATAATTCAAACACGAATGGTTTGTGCATTATATTTTGTTTAATTTTGGTCTAATTTTTGGTGGGTATTTTATTAGGTTGAAGATTCTGAGAGTCCTGCTGCTTCAGCACTCAGTGTCGGTGCTGATTCTGATAAGGTAACTTGAGGAGGGAAATGTTATAAGAATTTTCAGAATTTTTGATTTTCTACTGCAAATTGATTTGGGGATTAGTTGAATTGAGTTATAAACACATTAACATATACATATAAATGTAAATATTATAGATATATGCGTATTTTCCTTTGCACTGTGTTTGTGAGTTTGAGAAGAAATGAAAAGGAAGAAAATTTAAAATTTATGATAGAAAAGTAAATATAAGAAAGTAGAGTAAACTTCCTTACTCATTTTTCTGAGTTTTGGAAGGAAAAATTGACTTAAAATAGTGTATTTCTTTTGATAAATTACTATAAGGATATTTTTGGTACTTTAAAATGTTATACAAGTCTTGGATCAATTTCCTCCCAATTTTGGGACCAAATTTTTTGGTGCTTTTTCTTTTCTTTTTCTTTTGTGTCCTCAAAAATCCCACAAATGAAGTATTTTTAGTTTCTCTCCTTGTAGCGAAATTAATCATTCTTCTCCTCTCCTAAATTTTCGTTTGCAAACCTGACAACGTATTATGAGTTTAGCGGCCTTTCTGTGCAACAGTCCACCAGTAGCGGAAGAGAGGGTTACCGTACAATTCATCGTGTAATCTCTGTCTGAGTGTTTTTGAGGTTTTGTTTATTTTTAATTTTTTTTTTTTAAAAATTCAGCTCCAGTACTTTCTTATGTCTGCTGATTGGATACTTTTGGTATTTAACATGTTTTGTTCTTTAAAGATTTTATTTCATTTGTAAAGAACAATATGCGAAGATTTAGTGCCTTAGAGATCCTGATCATTGTTTTTAATTTATTTTTTTTGGGTCATATTAATGGAATTTTATTAACTTGTGCATATAGGAAATTGCTCTTCTTTTTTTTTAGTTTATCTGAGTAATCAATATATAGGTATTGTGTAACTTACAGTAGACATGCAAATTTCATCCCCCAAGTCATAAAGTGTAAGGTGAGATGATTTAGGTAAGTTATATGTGGATCCAATTTTTCGTTATCAAACACTTCTCGCCATGGAAAGAGTTTCGAAGTTGGAAAATATGTCCATGACCATTAGTCGAGTTTGAAAAAAAGAAGGTTATAGTAAGATTTCACCATTTGGATTAATCCCTTGGATTCCTTCACTGAAGTATATATATGTATTTGTAATCTTTTCACTTTTTATGTGGTTTGCTGGAAATATGGCCTATTGAGCAGTGAACTAGTTGAAGTGATTTAGTGAAGCCCAGTATGCTACACGAAACATTCTCCTTATCATTTTGTAATCATAAATTCGTAACAATGTATTTCTGTTGAATATGCTATCTTTAAAAATTAAATGCTCCTAAACATTCTCCTTACAGTTATGTATGCCAGTTCACAACTTTTCCTCTTCAAACTCTTAAGATGCTATTACTCTTCTTCAGATGGCACCAAAACAGAAAATCAGAATCAAATTGAGGTCTTACTGGGTACCGCTAATTGAAGACTCGTGCAAACAGATAATGGATGCTGCTAGGACAACCAATGCCAAAACTATGGGTCCTGTGCCACTACCAACCAAGAAGCGAATTTATTGTGTACTTAAATCTCCACACGTACACAAAGACGCCAGGTTCCATTTTGAGATCAGAACTCATCAGCGCCTCATTGATATTCTGTACCCAACAGCCCAAACGATCGATTCATTGATGCAGCTTGACCTTCCTGCTGGAGTTGATGTGGAGGTCAAGCTCTGAAGAAGCACTGCTGCGGCATTAATAAACATTGGAAGCTTCGTGCCTTCGTCCTCACTCGTAAGTTACGGGTATTCTCGAACTTTAAACTTGTATAATGTAGAATGTCGGACAAAGAAACAGTAGACAGACAAGGAATTAGGAGCATGCATATTTCTGTATCATAGTTTAATAGTTTCTGAACCTCAAATTTCTCAAGGGATGATCTGAGGTTCATGATTTTTTTTTTCATTGTAATTTTATGGCATGTTCAAAAGCTACTTGAGAATATAGCCTTTATGGACTCTGCTTAAGATCTTTCAAGAAGGCTGATGCAAAATTTAATTTTGATGCTGCTTTTATCTTTGAGAAATTTGTCTAAAATTATCTGTGGGTTCTTATTGTTGTTTTTGAATTTGTTTGGACATCTAAGACCATGTACATCCCTTCGACGCTATTGAACGGCCTGCAAGCTGCAAGCGGCGCTATTTAATTTGTTCTTGAATGAGCTGTCGCCACTTTTCGCATGAGTTTTGTTAACTGGCTCAAGGTATTTGCTCTCAACCAATAAACCTTGGTGGGGATTTTTAACTGCTTTGAACCATCTTGTTACCAAAGTTGAATGTACATTCAACATTTGTTGTTCAGCCCGAAGATATTTGCTTCATGCTGCTAGTAGTTTTATAACCTTTGCATCTCATTCAAGAACCTTTTGATGCTGGAAAATGTCGAACAGATAGGACACAACACGAGAAAAAAAAATGATAGAAAACACCGTCACCTTTGCAACTTACTCAAGAACCTGTTGGCGCTGGAAAATGTCGAACAAATATGAACAAATCCATATTCCAAAGTACGCTTAAAGCTCAAATACTATTAAATATTAATCAAACAATAAGATAACGTGGAGCAACCCTTCATAAATGAATAATCTTGCAATTTGCTAGCTAGACTTTTCGAATTACCAAGTAAAAGAACTTGAAAAGCTATGAAGAAATTTTGGCTAAATACATCCCATATTTTAGCTAGGACCCCAAGCTCCGTTCCTCTCCAACTAGTACCCTAGCATTCATTCTGAAAGTCTTAAACATACCTGTTCTAAGAACAATCGTTAACCACCGGAATATTACAGAACGATCTAAAGAGGGTCATAGCTTATTCAACTTGCATTACGATTATAGAAGTGTGCAGAAGTAGTGAAATACCAAATTCTCCAAACATGCAAACTGGGGAACCAAGATATGATGATGTTTAAAATTTGCATTTCCGTCTGAATATTCAACTTGGACAGTCTGTGCCAAAATTATTATAACTTAATACAGAAAATTACAAATCGAACACCTTTTTTATTTGTTTGATATAGGGCTTTCTCACGTTATAAGGCTTAATTGTTGAGTTTCATAGAAGAGCACCCAAAATTCTTCAAAGACGGACCCCAGTTTCAGAATCGGATATAGAAGATTATGGACCTCACCCTCAACTTTGTTGCAGAAAGAAATCAGCTTGCCTTGGTTTCATTTCTTTTAGATAAGCATCGTACCATTTTGGGCCTTTCTATCGAAGTAAAGCTGCCAACTTTTTTTTTGGGTGCAAAATGGCAAGCAACTTTGCCTGGTCAATTAGATTTCTTTTCGACAAGTTGTCATCCTTGGGTTATTGATGGACTATGGTCCAAAAAATTTAGGATCAGTCCTTGTGTAGTCACTATAAAGGAAAAGGAGACCCTCCCTCTTGAGAAAAATCTACTTACATCAGGAGTAATTATTTAGTAATCCTGAGCACCTACCATATAGTGTTCCTACACTATTCATGTGCTGGTATTTTAACACTTAGAGTGAAATGACTTGCTTTAAGTGCTAAAATGACAGCACATAAATGGTGTAAAAAACCACTTGATAGGTATCCCAGAAGTATCTAATAATTTTTCTTAAATTAAAATATGCTCGAACATTCATTAGATTTTGATTATATTCGTAATTTGAATTATAGAAAGGATAATTTGAAGCTCACCCTTAACATCATTTTAGTCTTACAACTAGAGTTGGCAAATTTTTATCAAATTCATTAACCTGTCCATCAATTCATAATTAAATGGATAAAATTATTCATTTATCTTTAATAAGCTTTAAATGAGTTGGGTTAAATGACTAATACTCGTGGATCATAAATTGGGTAAATCATTTTCTCCGATTTCCGTGCCTCATCCTCATTCTCCTCTACAAACTCTCAACGTCGAGGCACAGCACTCTGAAGACCTTTCTTCCTCCTGCCTTTCTTGGTCGATAATCTGCAATACGTCGTCGTGAGGGTCATTTCATCAAAGGACAAAGCCAAAGTAAACCAATTCGCGACTAATTATGAAAGGATTGGATGGGGACCACATCATAAAATCTTTGTCGCAGGATCCAACGGTGGTAACTTCACCAGAGGAAGTGGACTGTTTCCAGAAATTCAGAACATGTTTGACTACGCGTACAATAAGCAATCCGTATGCACAATTTTTTTTATTCTTTAAATATGACTTATTATATTTTTACATTAATTTTTTTAATTTAAACGTAATATAATTATTATAAAGTTAATTGATAAATTTTATTTATATTTATTTAAAATTTATCTATTTATGATTTATTTAAAATTATTTATTAGTGACTTAATTTATTAGTGATTCATTATCCATTAAATTTTATCTATTACCTATTTAATCAACTAATTTGCCACCGCTACTTACAATAATACTAATTTGAGTTACTAGCTAGAATATTGATATGAATCAATAACAATATATAAAAAGACAAAATAATGGTTAGTTAAATTGATATGTCTGTTACCGCCGTAATAAATTTCTTTCATTTAAAATTAGTAGGTGGCAATAAATTTTCTCCATTAAAAATTATTACATAAAGTTACAGTAAATACATATATATATATATATATATATATATATATATATATATATATATATATATATATATACACACACACACACACATTAACTATTTATTATGTCAAATTGAGTAAAGTCATAATGAGCATTAAATTATACACACTTAAATAATAGGTAGTTACATATTCAAAATATATTATTTATAAATAAAAAATAAATTGTTTCAACTTTAAATATAATAAAAAATTGTTAAAAATTCACAATGGAGCCAATAGTAAATAACAAAAATATTTTTATAATTAAAAAATATAAATGTTAAACAATTTTATATAAATTACTAATTCATTCTCCCTAAAAAAAATGAATAAATGTATTTTTATGTCAATCGAATTCGTGTCTTGCACAAAGTCAAAGGACGGATTCAAATAAGAATAAATTTAGGGACACAAAATTTAAATATAAAATTAAATATTACATCTATCTTAATAATTAAAAAGTGAGTTATGACACAGATTTCAATACCGTGTTCCACTTTTTAATAATTAAAATAAATATAATATTTAAATATTGTACACTTATACTTATTCTTCAAATAATGTGTCTCCTAAGTAGGAATAGTAAGTAGCATTCTATTGTGCGGAGACTGGTGAGTATTGATTATTGGGTAGTTTGAAAGGAAAAATTATTTCATATTCATAGAGCAAGTAAATAGTATATTTTTTTCTTACGTATTTATAGACCTCGCTATTCAGACTTTATATATATGTGAAAAGAAAAAAATATATATATTATTCACTTACCATAAAAACATAAAATAATCTCTCCTTTTGAGAGGGCGGGCAGGCAGGTATAATTGGTTCACTTAATTTTTTTTTTTCCTTTTTTGGTGCAAGCATAATTGGTACACCACTTGTCCGAAAGTGAAATGACCTCCTCTTTCATACTAGCCTTCATCTTTTTCTGGGCACAAATTGAAGTGCAGGCTTCATAATCTTTTTCTTGTTCTTGAATTTTTTCTTTTTTCTTGAAAGTAGGTTCGGTAATTTCAGTCATAATTGGCATTTATTAACTCTCAAATCCTAACTCATTCCCTGTATTTATCTATTTATATCTATATTATAAAGTCTATGTGATAGGTTTGATGATTTGTGTTAAGCTTGTGTTTTTTTTCTCTCTCTTTATCCCTATAACTTGAAATATAGGAGAATACTATTTATACATAAATTTTAATATTTTTATATAATCCTTTATTACATAAAGACGGGATTCATTTTTTTCTCATGTAAGATAAGATCATATAAAAATATCAAAAATATATATAAAATATCAATTTTTTAAATATATTACTATTTTTTTTAATTTAATTTTTTTATATCTTTTTATTTAATTATCTAAATTTATAAAATTCTAATTTTATTTCACACAATTTATATACACAGCACAGCACAGCACATTCATCATCGGATACTAGCAATAGTATAATGCATTCATTGATACTACTGGTATGACTTGACTTGACTCGTTCGGGTACCAAAGTGATAAATATCATTGGACCATGTATCAGTTCAAGCTTCAGAAGCATCGTACCCACGTTTACACTTTGTCCCCTCATAATTAATTTTTTTTTTGATAATGTATTAATGACGACCAATAGCAATACTCTCTCTGCTATATAAGAATAGTCTCATTTGTTAATTTAATTTTATTTTATAAAAAAAGTTTTATTTTCATTAATAATAATATAAAATAATATTCCTTCTATTTTGTAAATAGCAAAATATTTGTCAATTTCTTTTACTTTACAAAGGAGTACTCTTTTAATTGATAGCAACATAAAATGATCGTGATACCAACTACTATCTTAGAGAAAAACATGAAACAAAATGAATCTCACTCTAATATTTATAAATTTTATAAATTTGACTCTTTTAGTCAAAAAAAAAAAAAAAAAAAAAGATTATAATTTCTTCTAGTTTGTCATAAAATTTAGTTACCATGATAGAATATTCGGTCTGACATCTTATTATTTGTAATGAAAATATAAATTTTATAAATAAAGTTCTTCTTATTAAATAAAGGGAATAATAATACTATGGTCATGCATTCAAATCTCTTGTGGTTTTGATCAATTGGCATGTGTAGAAGGTAGGAGTGCACATACCGTAATTTAGAATGTGACTGTTAGCCCATGGGATATGGTTGTATCAGTTTCTCATGGGTCTTCGAATGGGCAGCAAATGCTCTTCCAAATGGGACAGTGTTGGTTACTTGTAGACCTGATAATTTTGGTTCAAGCTCGTAGGCCAGCTCAGTCTATCCGTCAAAAAATGGATTTTGGGCCTTTAAAATATAGCCTAAGAAAAGTTGGGCAGCTTTTGCCCTGCCCGGCCCGCGGGTTATTTTTTATTTTTATTATTGTGCGACATTGTTGACAAAAAAAATATTAACTTAAAAAATGAATCAAATAGAGAATTATGAATAATATAAGAATAAATTTTAACATGTAATCTTAAATAATAATACAAAAAAATATTATGAATAAGATATATATCACATTTAGTCTTCTTTCTTTTATTCTTTTACTCTCTTATATTTAATAATTAATATTATATACATTTATCAATTAATTAATCACAAATTAGTTACATTTTAATGTATAAGAGTACAAAATATCTATAAAATTAGGGATTATTTTATTTTATTTACTAATAATTATGTAAAAATTATGTGTCATAATTATAAATAATTATTGTTAGTATTTATTTTAAATTATAAGTCACAATAAAAAAAATACTCAAATGGCTTGTAGGCCCAGGCTTAACTTTTTCAGTCCGCAAAAAGCTAGACAATTTTTGACCTGTCCCGTTTTGGCCCGACTCGCAAAAAGCCCGACCCGTTTGTCAGGTCTAGTTACTTGTTTACAGAATTAGTAAAATGAAACGTACAAAACACTAGCATCTCTGCTTACATTATATGCGTAAGTTAAAAATGTAAAAAGATATATAATGAGAAGGAATGAGTCGAGTCAAGTCGGACTTTATTTTATTTAATTTGAGTTCATTTAAAAATTAAATGAACTGAGTTGAGTTTTAAATAAGTATAAAAATCGATATACAAACTAAATCAGTTTAGTAAACAAGTTGAGCTCGAGGTCAAGCGAGTCGAGGTTAAACTTGACTTGTTTAACTTTTTTTATTATAAAAATAAGATTTTTTTAATTAAATGTTAAATAAATTGTATTTAAACGAGCCGAGTCTAAACGAGTCAAACTCGAACTAGATATCGCACTGTTTGAACTCGGCTCATTTAATTAACCTAGCAAAATAACTTGTTTGAGCTTAGTTCATTTAAAATCTCAAGTTAAACTCAAGTTGAGCTTAACCAAGCTGAATCGAATCGGACTCATGGGCTATCCGATTTATTTACTGCTCTAGTAAATATAAATATAAGAACAAAATTAGGGGATGACAGAAATTAAGAGAGACAAGAGATGTTATTGAGTAAAATAAGAGGAAGTTGTTAGTAATTTTTTAATCATATACGGCTTCACCAAGAAACAGTTAAGCCTCCACTCGTAGGTGTATGTTTGTTTCCATAATGTTTGAAAATTTAATACACTTAAAACTCTAAACATATTTGAAATAATTTTTGCTTAGAAGTATATTATTTTAAATATAATTTATTTAATTCATAAATATTTGAACAAATCGTAGTAGTTTAATTAATGCGGTTTTCAAACGCAAGGGCTTACTCACCCAGTATGAAATTTAGATCTATTGTCCCTTTTCTTGTTTCATCAAGAGAATTGATATTTTCATATTTGAATTTTATAAAACTTTTTTCACATAAATTGTAAATATTATTAATTAAGATTGTTTAAATTGCCAAAACAATACTTAAATTACTAGATAAATATATATTTAATAATATTTTTATATTTATTTTAATAACACTTTGAGCTTCTAATGATATTTATTACTCTGATAACTTGATTATTAGGGAACTAATATTTTTACATATATTTTTAATATTTTTATATGATCTTTTCTCATATGTGTATAAAATAAGACACACTTTCATTTGAGAGTATTAAAAATATATATAAAAATAGTGCTTCCTTAATTATTATTTTAACATTATTAATGACTTTAATTAAATTATTTTATTATTATAAATGATAATTATATAGTCGACTAAAATGTCTAAATCATATTTTCACGTGAAATTATTATTGAATTGTGTAAAATAAAAACTTCACACATAAGTTTTAAATAATTTATTCTCTGATGAATAAAATAGAAAAGGAGATATGACAACCCTGATAAGCCGACACTATCTGCCAAAACTGGTTGAACATAGACAAATAACGTTGCAATAGGGGGACGTCGTCTTATTATCTGCCAAAAGAGGTTGAACAGAGACACATTTCGTTGAAACAACCCCTTCTGCACCCTCCCCTTGACTAGAATAGAGTCCTTATGATTGTGTCTTCCATTACAAAAGGCTCCAAAATGAAGACGTAATCCCAAAGGTCACAACGACTACTTCTCTTTTGCACGTACTCGTAATATATATATATATATATATATATATATTGGGAATAATTCGTATCTGAAAATACAGTATAACTAATATAATAGTTGAGTACTGTATTTAATATTTATAAATTAAAAAATTTAAAACTGTTGTGGACTCTCAGTTCCATAATAGAACTGAGAGTCCAATCATTAATACAAAAAGATTGATACTCAATTCAGTCATAATTTCTTTTTTAAGCAAACATTAGTGTGTTACTCATTCCCAGCTTAAAATTAGTTCTTGACAGATTTAAGTAATTAATTGATTGACGATAACGAGCTCAAATTTATGTAATATAGTATTTTCGGGTATCCTACACACATTTTTTTTATTGGCAAAACGGAATAAGAAGTTTGACAGTATTTATTTGTCTCTAGTATCTCTAATCATTGATCAATATGATCCATGAACAGTATTTTCTATGAAAAAAGGATAATACTGCAAGTCATTTGGTGGGATCCAATAAGGAAAAAAAATATGTAAAAATTTAAAAGAAAGACTTTTGCATATATACCAAAAAAGTATAAAATGGGTCCTCTAAATTCAAACAAAAAAATATTGTCATAACACCAACTAAATAGCATCACCATAACATTTTTTTCTCTATATTTTTTCTTGAAATTGGACAAAAGATTCTCATACCATGAGTCAGAGCCTACTACAATAGTTGCTCTCGATATAGCCTTCAAAAATACCAAACAGATGACACGTAATTGTCCGTGCCTGAAGGCACGGCGTAGATTAAAATTCCAAAAATACTCTATTACCTAAAAACTCTTTGTAACCTAAAATAACTTACAAATCAATTAGAATGAATCTGAACCGTCCCTGTGATTTTCCACCCAAATCAATTTGCATGTGGAAACATAATGATCGCAATACCCAAAGAACAAAAAAATGTGTCAATGCTAAAAGGGTGACCCATGTTGTTTACGTCCAATTTTTTTTTTTTTATAATTATAATAATAATAAAAGTAGTAGTAGTAGTAGTAGTAGTAATAATAATAATAATAATAATAATAATAATAATATATTATTATTATTATTATTATTATTAGTATAATTATTATTGTTATTATTATATTACTATTATTATAATTATTATTATTATTATTACTATTATTATTATTATTATTATTATTATTATTATTATTATTTCTATTATTATAATTATTATTGTTATTTTTATTATTATTATTAGTATATTATTACTATTATTATTATTATTATTATTGTTATTATTATAATTATAATAATAATAATTATTATTATTATTATTACTATTATTATGATTATTACTATTGTTATATTAATTATTATTATTATTATAGTATAATTGTGAATTTGATTTAAGCGGGAAATGTGAGTGGATAGATTTTTGAAAAAAAAATGTTGAATTTGGGGGGGGGGGGGGGATGAGAGATAGATTAGTGACCGTTAGATGTTGAAGCCTAAATTGATTTAAGCCCATTGGATGTTGAAGCCTAAATTGATTTGAGGCTGTTGGATATTGAAGTATTGAGATTTGAGCCGTTCTATTTTATATTTTATATATATATATATATATATATATATATATATATATATATATATATATATATATATACTATTAATTTAAAATTAAATTTAAATATATTTATATATATTTTTTAATATGTCAAGACCCGATCTCTTAATCTCATAATTATTATGAGTTAATTAGTACCATTAAAAACCCTAAAGCCTTCAGTGCGTAATATTTTATCACTATAGGATATATGATAATTTCATAATAAATTATTTGTAAATGCTTTAAAGAAATTATTATCATTATTGTGTTGTTGAGGGGAATTTATCAGGTCATTAGCATTGAGATAACTCTCACTGCTGATGTATTATTATGTTACTTGATAGATACATTAGTCTAGTGTGTTAAAAATAAAATTGTCAACTATACTGAATATAATAAATAAATAATTTTATTACTCAAGTTCTAAATTACCAGTTTACCACTAACTAAAGCACTCTTTTTCCTTTTTATATGTGCATTGACTATCAGTATTTGGAGTTTCTATACGTACCTAATGCAATTAAAAAAATTCTCCGTTTATAAATAATTTATTTTAAATACAAGTTATTTAACTTAAAAATATTATGTTTAAGATCTAAATAAAATACTTTAAAATGATACGATATTTTTAAAATTTTAAATGCACTAAATACTATCGCACTTACAAATATTCTAAATGCCAATAACCAAATATACCGCATATCTCTTTATCGGCTTCATACGAGTTTAAGATGGTAGCTGGCATTTCCAAAACTCAACTTAATCACTTATTGGAGTCTTTAGTGGAGGTGATTTTATCTGGCACCAAATAATAAGAGTCTTGATATATATAATGCTAAATTTATATAAATTAAATATATGAATGTATATAAATATATAGGATATAAGAGAATTAAGAATAATTCTATATTAATTTATTATGTGTTATTATTTAAAGATGTTAATTGTAATTTAATTTTAACATAAAATTTATCGACATATAAATTATTTCTCAATAATAATAGCGACCGCACATTTGTTCATCAACAAATAACAATAAAAAAAATTGTAATATAGAAGAAATGTGGGGGAAAAAACGTCGCTTTATGAAATGAGAACTATTTAAGTAAATTATGTATTCTAAAATTGGATTTTAGAGCTCTATGTTTATGTTTCTGAAAAGGCCAAATAATCTAACTATCTGATTAAGGATTGTGTTCCTTCTGTCCTTCATGAAAAGATATGGAGTAAAATTTAAAGGTGACGCCTATTTGACTATTATAATTAAATTAATTATTTTTAAATTAAAATATTTATTTGGGTTTTAAAAACCTCTACCCTTGGATTAAAAATAAATTTATGTAGTTTATTATAGTTATAATATCCGCAAATGTTAGAATAAAAACTTAGAACATCTTTATTTTTTAAAATTTACAATATTATAAGTTAATAATTTTAGAGATAGATTTAAATTCTTGTGGCCTTAGAACCAGAAGGGAAAATTAAGAAAAACTTATGTTACGTTTGGATTGTTGGAATCAAGATGGCTAAGTGGGAATGAAATGAAAAAAAGTATGTATAATTACTTTATTAAAATAGAATAAATTATTTTTATATTTGTCAAATTTAAAAATTTTATTCCCTAAATAAAAATATTGGGTGTATTCAATTAGGATTTGTAAGGACTTATAAAGACTTTAAAAGTTTAGTTGTATTCAATTAAGACATTTAAAGAGTTTATAAAAGTTTAGTAGTATTCAATTACAACTTTTCTAATGTTTTAAAAAGTTATGTGATATTGAATTAAGACTTTTACAAAGTCTATAAAAGTATTTTGGTATTCAAAAAGTCATAGATTTTAAAGATTTCTATCAAATGGTGGAGTTTGATAGACTTTAAAACAAGATTTATTCATATTCAAAATATTTCAAAGTCTGACCTCATGTCCAAAAATTTCTAAATATTTGCCAAAAACTTTCAAATATTTGAGAAAAGGAGAAGATGAAAATAATATAAAATAAATATAAATAAAATTAATAAAAACACATAATAATAAATAATTTTTCTAAAATAATAAAAATACTTAAAAACTAACAAATAAAAATAGTATAAAATAACATAAAATAATATAAATTAATTGAAAACTCACAAAATATATCAAAACCAAATTAAAATAAATATTAATACATTTAAGTGCAAAATAATTACAAAAACTTAGCATTTAGGGAATAAAAATATTGCATAGTTCATCCTCATCAGCTGTGTAAGCTTACATGTTAGTGTTCATTTAATATATTTTTGGTGTCATTTATACTGGTGATTTAAAAATGCCTCCTATAAATTTTTTGATAAATAATGATATACTAAGTAAATTGTCTAATAAAATTGTTCGCATTTTAGCAACTGTTTCTATGAAGAATTTTCATGAATAACCCCTCCTTTCATTTGGTTGCGAATGTCATTTTATGTTGTTGAGTTAAAATTATAATTACAATATTTAGGTACTAACAGTAGAAAAATAATAAAAAAATTTAAAGTTTTATGTGGTTTATAAACTTTTTCCATTTTATGGCAGTGTGTAATTTTCTCTAAATCAGTTATCCCCTTAATTTTTTATCCATTTGTGATTATTGGGTTATGTGATACTATATTATGTCAAAGGTGTAAAGATAGGAATGCTTCCAGACCAAACTAATCTATTCAGTTCATCATTTCTATAATTTTCTTCAAAGCATATTGTTCGACCTCTTCAACAAAATGCTTAATGATGTAAGCTACGAGATATATTAAAAGTATATAAAAGTCTATCAAAGTCTTTAGTAAAAAGTCTATAAAAATATGTCACTTATTTCATGGAATCTTTAAAAGTCATTTTTTTAAAAGTCTTAATTAAATACACCTCCCTAAATCTCTCATTTTTCAACAAAAGAAATCCTTAACCTGATTTGCTTGCAACCTATCAGCAAATATTATATTAACAAGTTCGATAGGACGTGCACGGTACGGTTAGTTTATTTTTTATTTTTTAATTAATATTTAATATTTTTTTATTAATAAATTTATCATATTTTTATTAGTACAATATATATATATATATTATTGAAAATAATTATATATATTTTACGGTTTATAAAAAAGTTATACATTATATTAATAAAATAGAAAGTCTTAAATGATAGACAATGTATTAACTCATAAATAACCAAAATTACTCGATAAATTTATAAAATTATTAGACAAGATACCTTAATATCTTGTTATATATAGTTACTAATTTGAGCAATAATATCATTAAATAAATAGTTTTAAAACATGTTTTGAAGCGTCAAAATTTTCATTTTTTTTAGAGTTTGTTTGGACGAAGTTTAAAACTAAAAGCATTTTCAAAATCAATTATAACGATACAGATTTGAGTTTCAAAACACTTTTGGTTGAACTCAAAAATTTGTGTTTATGATTTGAACACTTCAACATAATTAATACAAAATATAAATTTATCTTTAAATTATTGAAATCAAATAAAAATTTATACCACACACTTACTTAAGTTTATGTAGCCAACTATATATTATCTTAACTTTAAAAATATTTTTGTCAAAAGCTATAAATAATTCTAAATTCTAAAATATTTAATCTCACAACACCATATTACATCGCTCCACTAAATCGATATTTAATCATTGTTTTATTCTTTTTCAATTCAATAAACTTTTTAACAGAGGCCAAAGTGTGACTATTCCTTTGTCGTACACAATCACAAATTTGACTTTATATATATATATATATATATAAAATCTTGAGATTCTAACATTTACTTGTAAATATAATAATACCTACCATATAACTGGGCCAAGTGGCTAAGGCTTTACACGTAGAAAATATAGGTCGTCTTAAATAGACCAAAGAATATTGCCAGGTACGTGGAGAAACGGAATCTTTACCTTTACAATTCAAGATAGGATTTTAAGTTAGATTAATTTGATTGATTGTTAATATTGATTTATCGGGTGTAAATTTTTTTCATTAACACCGGACTGATTCAAAATTTATTTTACTATTTATTCGTCTATATATATATATATATATATAATCTAAAAGAGGATTGTATAATTAAATTAATTTAATTAATCATAAAATTAATAGATAATTACAAAAAGTAACAAATGTACAAAAAAAAAGGAAAAAATAGAAAAAGAAAAAACTTTTTACCTCGTATAGATGAAATATATAAGGAAGTTAACACGTGTCTCGCACGATCGCATGGGATGCAAGATTGTTGTTACTAACAATTTTTTTTTAAGTCACTACTTTGTTTATATACGGATGTTCAATAGTTTTAGATTCACAAGTGTGATAGTTTGTGATAATTTAATGGTACTATTTTATTTTATTTTTAAAGAGTTTGGTTATATATGACAAATTTATATTTAAAAAATAAATATTAACGCATGTAAATATATGAGATAAAAAAAATTAAAAATAAATTTATTTATTTATTTTATTTAAAATTATACATTAATTATTATTTAATTGTATCATAAATTTGTTAGTATATAAATTATTATTTTTTTTTTTTTGTGGTGCGACAGGTTTGAAATAATTATGAAATGTCATAGTTTTTCCCTAAACATAGTTAGACACCTATATCATGAATGTAAGTTTTCTTCACCTCAGTATTCCTCCTGCCGACTCCTTACCCATATTCCCCAAAAGAAAACAAAAGAGTGTCAAAATTACTAAATTATAATAATACATTGAACATTATTGAGATTTTAGTGCAACAATTTCAAAATGAGTAATGTTATGACGACTAAATATAATGACTAAATGATGTGTCAACATAGATTAGTAATGGCTTATTGATGGGCCGAATAATTAAAATCAATCACAATCATATATGTTATTTTGTATTTTATTTTTGTATTAATTCTTTAGTCGCCAAATATTATTATTCGAAAATTATATTTCATTCCTACCATAAAAATAATTTAATTCAACAATAAATATAAAAATATTAAAGATAATTTTGATGAGAGTATAGGAGTATTCCTTGTTGGTTTAGGTTCATTTTTTATCGTGTTGAATAATTCCTCCTTAGCTTGAGGGACAAGATTGTTTTTCTGTTTAATGTAGTCATGCTCCACGATTACAGGACTTGTAAAGTCGTGGGTTGTTATTTCCCTTTCCATCTTAGTGTAAGGCTATTTATTAATCATATTAGTTGTTGAATAAGGTAACAACTCTTGAAGCCAATTAACATTCAAAAAGCTATCTATTTTCTCTGTGGTACCAACATCTGGTATCAGAGCTAGCAATCCTAATTAAATCTTACAATCCTGGTAGTAGAGTGAAGAAACACAGATATGGCATCCGAGAGTAGTTTTGTGCAACCTGCAATTCCAAGGTTTGATGGTCACTACAACCATTAGAGTATGCTAATGGAGAATTTTCTACATTCCAAAGAATATTGGAACCTAGTGGAGATGGGAATCACTGCTGTAGCAGAAGGAACAGATCTCAGTGAGTCACAGAAGAAGGCCATTGATGAACAGAAGTTGAAAGATCTAAAGGCTAAGAACTATCTGTTCCAAGCCCTCGATCGCTGGATACTGGAGACCATTTCGAAGAAGGATACTGCAAAGGATATATGGGATTCTTTGAAGCAAAAGTTTTAAGGAACAACACGTGTGAAACGTGCTCAACTGCAGGCTCTTCGTAGAGAATTTGAAGTACTGAACATGAAGGCCGGAGAATCGATGAATGATTACTTTGGAAGAACTCTCATTATAGCAAACAAGATGAGAATTCATGGGGAGAAAATGGATGATGTGATAATCATTGAAAAGATTTTGAGGTCTATGACTTCAAAATATGATTACGTTATATGTTCTATTGAGGAATCAAATGACCTAGACACCCTGTCCATAGACTAACTCCAAAGTAGTCTTTTGGTGCATGAACAAAGGATCAGCAGGCATGTTGTAGACAAATAAGCCCTTCAAATCACTCATAGATCCCAGAAAGAAGAAAGAGGAGGAGGTTGAGGCACCTACTGAGGAAGAGGAAGAGGAAGGGGCATGTCTGAGTTCAACAAATCTACCATAGAGTGCTACAATTGTCACGAGTTAGGACATTTTCAATGGGAATGTCCTAAGAAAGCCAAGGAACAAACAACACATTATGTAGAAGCAAAAGAGGAGATGTTGATGATGGCTCTTGTCAATTTGAAAGAGGATGCATCCGAGCACATTTGGTTTCTTGACTCGGGTTGTAGTAATCACATGTGTGACAACAAAGACATGTTTTGTGATCTTGACAGCAGCTTTAGAGAATCAGTAAAGTTGAGCAACGATTTGAGGATAACGGTACAAGGCAAGGGTAAGGTTCAAATGGAGGTGAATGGGATTGTGCTTATGATCACATAAGTATTCTACGTACCAAATTTGAAGAATAATTTGTTGAGCATCGGTCAGTTGTAAGAAAAGGGGATGGCAGTGTTAATCTAACATGGAAAATGCAAAATCTTTCATTCTGAGAAAGGTTTGATCATGGAAACCGAGATAACATATAACAGGATGTTTGCGGTGGTTGCTCGTTACTCACTGAAGGAACAACAATGTTTCTCCTCATTTACTACAAATCAAGCAAACCTTTGGCATTTTCGATATGGGCATCTCAGTTGGAATGGACTCAAAGTGCTCTAACGAAAGAACATAGTAAAGGGGTTACCTTAGTTTAGAGCCTCTCAAAAGGTATGTGAAAACTGCTTGGTAGGAAGATAGCATCGTGATCCATTTTCAAACGAAAGCACGTGGAGAGCCTCCAACATTCTTCAACTGGTGCATACTGACATATGTGGACCGATCAACCCGTCATCAAACAGCAAGAAACAATATCTTATTACATTTATTGATGATTTCAGCAGAAAAACTTGGGTTTACTTCTTGATAGAGAAGTTAAAAGCATTTTCCACGTTCAAGTTCTACAAAGCAAGAGTTGAGAAGGAAACTGGGACAGTCATACGGTGTCTTAGAACATATCGTGGGGGAGAATTCACATCACAGGAGTTTACAAATTTCTATAATGAAAATGGAATTCACAGACAGTTGATGGTTGTCTACACTCCTTAACAAAACGGCGTTGCGAAAAGGAAAAATCGAACTATTATAAATATGGTGCAGAGTATGTTGTCGGCAAAACAAATCCCCAAAACTTTTTGGTCTGAAGCGGTAAACTGGACTGTGCATATGCTGAATCGATGTCCGACTCTTGTTGTGAAGAACAAGACACGTGAGGAGGCATGGAGTGGGCTCAAACCATCGGTGGATCACTTTTGAGTTTTTGGATGCATTTCACACGTGCATATACCAGACAGCAAAAGAGTGAAACTTGATGCCAAGAGTTGCAAATGCATATTGTTGGGGGTAAGTGATGAATCAAAGGCTTATAGATTATTTGATCCTATTTCAAATAAAATAATTGTTGGCCGAGATGTAGTATTTGAAGAGGATCAACAATGGAGTTGGGATGATGGCCATAAGCAACCATTTTGGCTGATCTCGAGTGAGAAATTAATGACAGAGCAGGTATAGAAGATGAGAGTAATGGAGAAGAGTTTAAAGCTGATGAAGAACTTAGAGAGTTTGATCAAAATGGAGGAGACACTTCAAATGGTGAAAATTCACCACGCGAAAGACGAGCTCGGAGACCACCAGTTTGGATGTAAGACTATGAAACTGGCCAAAGTCTCTCTAACGAAGAAGGTGCAGACATGACACATTTGGCTTTGTTCAGTGACGGGGATCCCGTGACATTTGAAGAAGCTGTGAAGTCTGAAAAATGGAGGCAAGCCATGGATCAAGAAATACAAGCCATAAAGAGGAACAATACATTGTAACTAATGGCACTGCCAACAGGAAAGAAAATCATAGGAGTGAAGTGGGTCTTTAAGACAAAGTTCAACGAAAATGGGTGGTGTGATGTCACAAGCACCCAAAAATAAAATTTTACTTTGAAAAAATATTAATGTAGTAGTGCAAGTAAGAGTCGATCTCACAGAGAATGATTAATTTAATTTTATGTTTTGTAAACCAAAATTGGGAGATTTTTAATTAAGGAAATAATTTAAATAAAATTAACTAAAGTAATTATGCAAGCAATTTAATGAGAAAAAAAAAGCCTTGGTTTAAGTCAACATCCACCATCAAGAATTTACAACTGATCACTGACGCAAGAATAATTCAATTCATAATTTAAATATTCAACGTGGAATAATTACTTTCATTCAAATAATTTTTCTATCTCTGCTTAATTTTAGTTAAGTAGAAACAAACGATCTAAATAACCCTTACTACTAAATAACCTAAAACAAGTGTTAAAGATTTAACTTAGTAGAAGTTTTAAGAATTAGAGAGATCGTTGAACTAAACAACACAATCCAAGCGACTGCATTTAATTTAGATGAATATTCTTCTTAAGATATAACAATCTTTTGATCTGCAAAATAATTATTAATCTTAGTTGCTTCGCAAATTAAAGTGACCAAACAATTACGGATTTGATACTTAACTTTACAGTAGATTTCAACGAATAATAAACTAGTATGCATCATAGCAATCAAACGAATTAATCATAAAATTAAACACAAAAAAATATCCAATACTCAATATATAAATTGAACAATTAAAATAAATTAGATCTCACAGTGTATAAATCTTGACGGCTTCAATCACTTAAACCAAAAAAAATAATTTAGCTACACATAGCCATAAAAAAATATCAAAGAATAAAAGAGAGAATTTTTCTAGTAAAAAGTTATATCTCCAATTGTGTCTCAAACCCTCTATTTATAGGCTACATAATCCTCCTAACCCTAATAGGAATTATAATTTCCAAACCCTAATAGGATTTAAAATATAAAATAATTAAATATGAAAAGTCTTATTTATTTTCCAATTTCAAATTGTATTTGGATTGCTAATTTATTTGCTACTTTGCTGCAATTGGAAACCACGCGTCTTTGAAAGAAACAAATCTACTGCATAAATGCATGTGCCTGGGACCCAAACAAGAAGAGAAGCTGTTGATGCACTGCCATGTGGTAAGAACTAAACACAGCCTGCTCTGCCCGTTCCGGCACATGGCACGTGTTTCTTTATTAGACCGACCGACCGCGCATTGCGCGGACCAAGCTGCTGCTATCCAAAACCAAAACGGTGTCGTTGTGCTCGCTTGCTTATTCTTTATGTCGCGCGCATGACACCTGGCCAAATAATTCTTGCACTGAACGACGTCGTTCCAGCCCAGCGACTTCTAATTCCTTGCGCGCATTGCGCAGCCAGCCTCAGTCAGGTTAATTACAAAACTGCCACCGAGCGATTTATTTACACTTATGCCATCCAAGCTTTAATTAATTCCTACAAAATAAAATAAAATATTAAAAATAATATAAAATTACTAAAAATAATAAAAACACATAATAATAAATAAAACACCTAAAATACTAAAAATACTTAAAAACTCACAAATAATTAAGGATAAAATACCTAATAAATAGACATAAAATCTACTTATCAAATACCCCCACACTTAACTCTTTGCTTGTCCTCAAGCAAAACAAGAATAAAAATCAATAAAAATAAAAATAATAACCAAACAACTTACTCGAGCAACAAATCAATATAAATTTTAACATTAGCCTCGAAGATTTTTTTAAATAATAACTCAAAGAAAATTTCAAAGTCATGCAAAATCCAAAATTTTAACATATTTATTAATCTTACTTTACTCAAAACTCTTTCATGAGTGTGTGAATCCAAATGTATAGAACTAATTAAAACTCAGATAAGTTTAGGTTATTAATTACCTTATAAAAAATATACAACAAAACTCAATACACTTAATTTTCACATTACTTTTCACTAATATAGACAAATATATAGTAGAAGATCAAAAAAAAATTAATCAATGAAACACACTAGGATTATTAATATCAAATTTTCAAATATTTTTTTAATTTTTTTTCTTTTAATGGGTGCATTTTATACTCCATCCCATTTTCTTTCTTTCTTTCTTTTTTCTTCTTCAGTGAGTGCATTTTATGCTCCATCTCATTTTTTCATGTGTTTATGAGTGAGTGCGTTTTACGCTCCATCTCAACCCACTACATAATTTTTTCCTTCAATAATAATCCTAGAAAAATAACTTAAATCATCTCCTCTAAATTATATTTTGACTTATATTTCACTTTGAATAATTATCAAATAAAATATAGAGCTCAAAAGTATCTTCCATAAGCATTTAACCATTTAAACTTTTTTCTTAATTAAAACTAGCTCAAACAAATGGATATAAGTACATAAAAATTTAAAGGATTTCAAACAAAATAATAACCAATAATTAGTCCAAAATTCAAACTAAACAAAAAATTATCCTTTTTTCGAGAGTTATAAAACAAAAATTAAGATTTTATCATTGGCTAAAAATTCAAAATTCAATTAACTCATTGCTTAAGTAACACATCCTAAAAATAAAATAAAAAAACTACCCCATTTTCGTAGGAAACACGGTTACACTTAGCATGTGCAACAAGCCTTTAAACTTCAAAGTTACCCCCAAGTGGACGAGTTGTGTCTCGTGAGGGTTTGTAGTGAATTTACCCACAAAATTCAAAAAAAAATTAAAATTTTAAAATTCCCTAATTTTTTCAAAATATGGCCTAAAAATAACAAAAATCCTAAATTCCTTCTCCAACACTTAAAATTTATATTGTCCTCAATATAAAGTAAAATGTAAAGAAAAAGGCAAAAATAACTAAACTATAAATGTAAAAAGAAAAAGAAAATTATGCTCCTCTTGGGTTGCCTCCCAAGCAACGCCTTTGGTTATTGTCGTTAGCTTGACAATATGATAAATTATCACTACGTTACTCATTCCTCTTGAATTTTGACAATCTCATCCATTTTTATTTCATTTATCATGGACTTGTTCAAATTCTCTTGCAGTGGATATGAATGTTTTACTCTCTCTTCAATGAATTGGCATTGGAGATGATTAGGGAGAAGCTTCAAATCTGGAATGTGACCCTACAAAACAGAAGATTAATAATTCTTGTTAGGAACTGATAAGTCAAATATGGATCATTACCTACTTTCGGAGACCCATTTAAAGCCGCAACAGTTTTCTTCAACTCCCCATTCTCTTTTCCAGGATTCTATTCTGACTGTATGTCTTTTCCAATTCACCCTTTCCATCAGTTTCAAAAATTTTCTGCGCTAAAGAATCAATCACTTCAATAGAGTAAACATGATTATGACATTTCATGGCATTAAAAATATTAAACTTAACAATTTTTTCATCAAATTTCATTGTCAGTGTACCACTATATACATCGATCTTAGTTTTTGATGTCTTTAAGAAAGGTCTGCCTAACAAAATAGGAGCATTTTGATCACCATTCTCCATATCAAGTACATAAAAATCAGCAGAAAAAAATAAATTATCTACTTGTACAAGAACATCCTCTACTATACCCTTAGTATAAGCGTTAGATCTATCAGTCAACTGAATTACAGTACCAGTTTTATTCAAAAGTTTAAGTTTCAAAGAAGTATATATAGAATATGGCATGACATTAATGGATTCTCCTAAGTCTAACATGACTTTTTCAAATCTAGTGTCACCTATCTTGCAAGGGATAGTGAATATTCCTGGATCTTGACATTTAGTAGGAAGTTTTCTTTGAATTATTGCAGATACATTCTTTCCTACTTGTACCTTTTCATATCTTTTAAGTGCTTGTTTTCTCTTATGTGTACACAATTCTTTCAGAAATCTAGCAAAACGAGGTACTTGTTTAATATCATCTAACAATGAAATTTTTACCTCGATTTATGAAAAGTTTTATAAAAATCTGAATATTTTTCATATTTTCTTTTTTCTGTTAGAGCAAGAGGAAAATGGGGTACCAGTTTATAATCAGAGAGAGGTGAAAATTTATGCTTAGGGATACCATTTTTGCCTAGAACACTGTCGTCCTCTTTACTGTCGTCTGCTTCCTTGTTGTCCACTTCTACTTTACTTTGCTCTTTTGGTGCAGAATATGTCTTTTCTGGAGTTTCGATCTCTTTACCACTTCTCAAAGTAATTGCACTGGCATTTGCTTTCGGATTCATCATTGTTAGAGAGGGTAATTTTCTAGAATTTTGTGCCTCCAATCTACTTATTGTAGTTGCCATTTGTCCCATCTGTGTTTTCAAATTCTGTATATTTGCTTTCGTTTCCTGTTGAAATTACAAAGTGTTAGTGCTAAGTTGTTTAACTTTATCCTTTAAAGACATGTGAGAATTAGATGATTGGCCCTGTTGTTTGTTGGGATCCGACTGTTTGTATTGTTGATAGCTTGCGAAGTTCTGAATTGTGGGTTGATTCGCTTGTGAATTTTCATAGCCGAAATTAGGATGATCTCTCCAACCTGAGTTGTACGTGTTTGAGTAAGGATTATATCTCCTTTGTGGTTGACCAGAGAAACCACCTGCTGCATTTACTTGTTCATAGGACTCTTCTTGAAGAGTGGGGCACATAGTTGTTGGATGTCCTACGACCGCACAAATTCTACAAGCTTTTACTTGTTGTATATTACCTACAGCCACTTGACGAACAAGAGAGGTTAGACTATCAATTCGTTGCTCAAGGGTAGAAATATTTACCTCATTGACATTCTTGGATGAAAAATCAAGCCTAGTGCCAAATTGTTGGGAATTAGCCGCCATGTTTGCAATCAAGTTCCTTGCAGCTTTAGGAGTCTGATCCACCAAAGCTCCTCCACTAACAACATAAATCATGCTTCTACCGGTAGACATGAGTCCTTCATAAAAATATTGAATAAGGAGTTGCTCACTGATTTGATGGTGGGAACAACTTGCACACAATTTTTTAAAACGTTCCCAATATTCATATATGGATTCTCCATGACTCTGTCTCACACCGCAAATGTCTTTTTTGATGTTGGCTGCCCTTAAAGCTGAAAAATAAAGAATAATCTCTTGATCTTTTCCCATGTGGTGATGCTACCGGATGGTAGATAGTAGAGCCAAGTCTTTCAAAGAAAATGAAAAAAACTCTTAGATTGATTTGCTCTTCAGTCACTCCAGAAGGTTTCAGACTTGTGCACACCATATGGAATTCCTTTAAATGTTTGTGAGGATCCTGCAAGGCCATGAAAATTTGGTAATAAATGTATTAGACCAGATTTTAATTCAAATGAAGTGTTAGCATCTAAATTTGAAAAAGTTATGCTTAAAGGTCGTTGGTTCAAATCAGGGGCCGCAAGCTCTTTCAAAGTTCGATTTCTAGCCATGATTTTCATCTTTAACCTACACAACTCAAATAAAATATGAAAACTAGAAAAATAAAAAACTAAGAATAAATTACTAAATTAAAATAAAATGTACAAAATCACAAAAATAAATAAAATCACTTTCCCAGCAACGGCACCAAAAGTTGGTGTGATGTCGCAAGCACCCAAAAATAAAATCTTATTTTGGAAAAATATTAATGTAGTAGTGCAAAGAGTCGATCCCACATAGAATGATTAATTTAATTTTATGTTTTGTAAACCAAAATTAGGGGGGGGGGTTTAATTAAGAAAATAATTTAAATAAAATTAACTAAAGTAATTATGCAAGTAATTTAATGAGAAGAAAAAACCTTGGTTTAAGTCAACATCCACCATCAAGAATTTACAACTGATCACTGACGCAAGAATAACTCAATTCATATTTTAAATATTCAACGTGGAATAATTACACCCATTCGAATAATTTTCTTATCTCTCCTTAATTTTAGTCTAGTAGAAACAAGTGATCTAAATAACCCTTACTACTAAATAACCTAAAATTCTGCTCGTTCCCGCGTATGACGCGCGTTTCTTTATTAGGCCTACCGACCGCGCATTGCGCGGACCAAGCTGCTGTTATCCAAAACCAAAACGGTGTCGTTGTGCTCGCTTGCTAATTTTTACGTCGCGCGCATGGCACCTGGCCAAATAATTCTTACACTGAACGGCGTCGTTCCAGCCCAGCGACTTTTGATTCCTTGCGCGCATTGCGCGGCCAGCCTCAGTTAGGTTAATTACGAAACTACCACCAAGCGATTTATTTACACTTATGCCATCCAAGCTTTAATTAATTCTTACAAAATAAAATAAAAATATTAAAAATAATATAAAATTACTAAAATAATAAAAACACATAATAATAAATAAAACACCTAAAATGCTAAAATACTTAAAAACTCACAAATAATTAAGAATAAAATACCTAATAAATAGACATAAAATCTACTTATCAATGGGGAAGTAGACAAGTACAAGGCACGACTAATGGCTAAGGGGTACTGTCAACAATATGGAATCGATTATGCTGAAGTATTCGTACCAGTGGCTCGCTTGGACACCATTAGAATTATCATATCCCTTGCTGCTCAGAGAAGTTGGGTAATCTACCAACTTGACGTCAAATCGACTTTCCTGCATGGAGAAATTAATGAAAAAGTTTTTGTTTATCAGCCCCCGGGTTATGAACAGAAAGGGCATGAATGCAAGGTCTATCATCTCAAAAAGGTCTTATATGGACTCAAACAGGCCCCTTGAGCCTGGTATAGTCGCATTGAAACATATTTCATTAGGGAAGGCTTCACCAAATGTCCCTATGAGCACACTTTATTCATTAAAATTGCGGGTGGAGGTAAAATTTTAATTGTCTGTCTTTATGTTGATGACCTGATTTTTACTAGCAATGATCAGTTGATGTTCGAACAATTTAAGAAATCCATAATGATTGAGTTTGCCACGACTGAACTTGGGAGAATGAGATATTTTCTTGGTATTGAAGAGTTACAAAAGACAGATGGTATTTTTATTAGTCAACAAAAGTATGCTCAAAAGATTCTAAGAGGTTCCATATGGATCAATGTAACTCATAACACAATCTGGTGGTCCTTGGTTTTAAACTTACAAAAGATAAAGAGGGAGTTGGAGTTGATAGTACTCTCTACAAGCAGATGGTGGGAAGTCTCATGTATTTAACTGCCACCCGTCCCGATTTAATGTTTATTGTCAGCTTGATCAATAGGTACATGGAGCGTTGATAACTGGTTTTTATACCTATGTATTTAATACATTTTAACTTTATTACATTGTGAATTCTTTAGCATTTTGGTTGGTTTATATGTTTCTATGTTATTATTGTAAAATATGATTTAATATTATTATTCTGTGTGTTATTTGTATTTTAGGTTATTTATATTATTTATATATATTGTAATTATTCTAATTTGAATTTTGTAGGAAATTCATGCTGGAAGGACATTTTGGTAAATTTGCACAGAGGCCACCGCCGCAACAGTAGTACAAATTCACAATCAAGCAGCAGGTTTCATCGCCGCAGTGCTCAATTCCACCGCTGCGGCGCCCAAAGTTTCTGCAACTAAAAGTTAACACTACCGCCACGGCGGTAGCGGCGCTCCCCTATTACTGCCGCGGCGGTGCATTGTTACTACGCGCAGATTCAGCTTTTTAAGTTATTTTTCATGCCCTAATTTCATATCCTCTCATTTTCCTTTTGATTTGGGGCGAGAGAGTGGCGATTCTAGGGAGAGAGAAGAGAAGGGAATGTGGTTTCCTTCATTGGAAACTACTCAACCTTTGATTCTTGAACCCTAGATCCCAAATTTTTGGAATACAAACAATGAAGAAGATGAAGAGCAAGCTTGAACCAATGATGGAGCTATGGATGAGGGAGATTGGAGATTTACTTGGATGACAACAAGTTTACATTTCTAACTCTTTATTATCCTTGTATTTCATTGTATTGGATTACTTGATGGATTTGTAATGAATATTTGTTATACTTCTTACATTGGAATCTTAGTATTGTTTTGGAACCCAATTAGTTGTTTGAATTGATTCTCTCTCTCTTAATTAACGCCATGGATTGGATTAACATGTTTAGCTTTTCATGTATTGATGACTTGGCTTAATGATTAGTTTGGTTGCCTACATGAAATTGATAAATGGATTGTAGTGTGTTGACCTAAATGTGATAACATGTGATTGTGCTATTCTACATAGTTGGGATGTATGATTTGCGTATTGGATAGGAATATACTTGTATGCCATGTGTAACCAGTTAAGAACCTGAGCTTCACAACCCTTATCTAATGTTAATTTTCATAGAAATATAGTGGATTATTTAGACTTGGGTATGCTTGTATTGCTATCGACAGAGGCATATACGTACTGTAGTGTTCTTGGTTAACCATTCTGTGGTTGAGGCCATATGAGTGGGTTGTCAAGTTTTGTGCTAATTGTTAATTGTTTGGCTTTGTAATCACTTTGGTAACTTGTATGAAATCGAAAGATGCATTATAAGTTTGGGCCTGAATATGTTAACATGTGTATGCTATTTGGTCTTAGGATTAAATTCATATTTGTGTATAGGATAAACATATACCTGCGTGCCGCGTGTAGCCAATGTGAGAATCTGTGCTTAAAACCCTGTTTGTGTTAGTTCTCATAGAAATATAGTGAATTATCTTGTTTGGGTTGTTCTTATCTGAATTCTGTCGAATGGGATAGGTTTGGACGAGATATGCTTATCTGGCTATCGAAAGATGCCTATAAGTACTATCGTATTCTCGGTTAGCCATTTGTTGTGACCGTAAGATTGAGAGGAGAGTTAAGTGACGATAATGACATATTGGGGGAAATTGTGGTCCTAGATTCAAATATCTTTAATTGCTTTCTAATTTAATTGTTAATTTGTGTTATGCCCTTTACATTTCACTTCTTCATTCAATTAACCGTTTGAACTGAGATTGGCTCGATGGAAATCGGTATTTAGTACTCGTTAGAACTAATTTCTTGTGGGATCGACTTTTCTTATCACTTTATTACTTGTTGACCGTGTATGCTTGCACGTTATTCATTCAAATGAATTCGAGATCAGAATCTAACAAGCGTTATATTGAGTCTTATTTGCTGGCACCAAAAAGGGCTCTGAGGTATGTGAAAGGCACGGTTAGTTTTGGGTTGTTTTATAAGAAGGGAGGAAGTGAAGAGCTCATTGGATACACGAACAACGATTATGCTGGTGATCAGGATGACAGGAAAAACACCTCTGGTTATGTTTTTCTAATGAGTTTAGGGGTTATTTCTTGGTCATCAAAGAAACAACCAGTTGTTACTTTTTCTACCACCAAAGCTGAGTTTATAGCAGCAGCATCAAGTGCATGCCAAGTCGTGCGGTTAAGAAGAATTCTAATGAGTCTCAATTAAGTGCAAATCAGTCCAACGGTGGTGTACCGTGACAATAATTCAGCGATTAAACTCTCGAAGAACCCTGTAATGCATGGCCGTAGCAAGCACATAGATATAAGATTTCATTTCCTTCGAGATCTTGTCAGAAATGGATTAGTGGAGCTAATTAAATGTTCTACACAGGAGCAAGCTGCGGATATTCTAACAAAACCTTTGAAGCTTGATGTATTTCTGAAAATGCGAGGGTTACTAGGTATATGTGAATATCCAGGTGTAAACTAAATGTCTGTGGCATTCAGTTTAAAGGAGGATGATGAAACTGTTGGAGTATTCCTCGTTGGTTTAGGTCCATTTTCTATTGTGTTGAATAATTCCTCCTTAGCTTGAGGGACAAGATTGTTTTTCTGTTTAATATAGTCATGTTCTATGATTATAGGACCTGTAAAGTCGGGGGTTGTTATTTCCCTTTCCATCTTAGTGTAAGGCTATTTATTAGTCATATTAGTTGTTGAATAAGATAACAACTCTTGAAACCAATTAGCATTCAAAAAGCTCTCTGTTTTCTCTGTGGTACTAACAAATTTTATATATATGCCTATCGATGAAAGCATGTAAAGATAGTGAAGCTTCCATCACTTAGATTTAGTGTGTTATCAGTTATCTTGTTCAAGTCCTTACTCGCATTCTCTTTCTGGAAAATTACGTAAATGGAATCTCCCAACTTGTAAGTAAAAATATGGGCGAGTAACATTCTTGCTAGTTGAGGGTCTCTTTTGGCTGCTTAAAGACATCCTCGCAAAGGAACCATCTTTCTTAAGTGAAAACATGACTTTCATAGGTGTGATGGTCTTTTTTTTTTACTGGTTCTCTGCTTGAAAAAACGAGAATTTACTTTTGGAGACTAGCGCGATAAATGTTTTAGACTCCGTTTTGTTAACAACGGGTACTCTTTGATAAGGATAGTTTGTGTTAGGATCGAGTAAAAACAGATAAAATTGAATTACCGAACTCAATCAAATTTTTTTAACTCTATCATTTCGGATATTTAGTTATTTTGCTTAATTCGGTTATAACTGTTTAATTATTTGGTATTCGGATACCCAAATAACCGAATTGAATATTTAATTTTTTTTAACTCTGTTTTATGATTATGTACTTATGTATTATAAATTTGAAATTATTAAACTAGTTCATTAATTATTATGATTGTTTATTGTGATTAAATATTGTTTGAAAACTCTAGTGTGAAATTTGAAATGATTTTTTTTATTTAATAAAAAAATAAGTTCATATTTCGGGTATATACCAAATAACCTAATAGTATAATTTGGTTATTCGATTTTTGGTTATTGGGTTAGTACTAATTTTAAATACTTGTTTGGATAGTAAAATTGTATGAAATTCGGTATTCGGTTATAACCAAATAGATAATTCGATTCAGTTATAACCGAATACTCACCATTTGTTTGTGCAATATATATATATATATATATATATATATATATATATCCCTAAAGCTGAAATATCTTTAGACTAAAAAATAATCTCATTTATAAAACTTGTAAAAGTATATTGAGTATTTGGTTTAATATGGGTAACATAATAACGAAATTACAACGTGAAACTTAAGAAAATTATTATTTTATAGAATAATGTTTTGTGTATAAATTATACACAAAAAATAGGATATATGTATTAAATATTAATAAAATTGTGTAAAATATCTAATGGTAAGTCTCCTTTCTTATTTTTTCTCTTTTTTTATAATGTTTTTGTATAATTTTTTGTATATAATTTATGTAAAAATAGTAATATTACTCTATTTTATATTATCATTAATAAAAAAACTCTTTTATAGAACAATTTTATTTTTTTACAAATAAAACTCCTGTAATAGAACTGAGGGAATATAAATGTCTTAAAAGCACCACGTTAGTGTTATTATTATAAGAATAAATCACGCACTTAGTCATTGCACACGTATAAAATAATTTGATAGTCATTGCACACGTATAACATTCGCACATGTTTAAAATAATTCAGTCATTGCCACGTATAAAATTTGCTTGAAATTACTTCATTTCTTTAATAAATAACCGTATATAATAAGCTATTCAAAGTTTTTAATTAATATTTTTTAAATTTTATTGAATTATTTTAATTAGTCAAAAGTTAATGTTGAGTTAACATCGAATTAATATTGAGTTAAGCATTCAATACTCTTCATTCTTTTAATACAATATATAAACTTTTCATATATCATAAAATATATATTTGAATATATGTATATATAAATATATATACCTGTATGCACGAGTTATGATCGATATATAAAATTTTCGTATACCGTAAAATATATATAATTACCTTTAACATTGTGTATGTATTATATATATATATATATATATATATATATATATATATATATATATCAATAAAAAAAATTATTATATATTTATTAAAAAAATTAATATAAACTAGCCCGTACTTCACGGACTATCAAACTTGTGATGATTAAAAATTACTAAATTCTACTTGCATACGAGGAAATCAACTTTTAGTGTTTCAAAATATTATATATATAAACACACTAAAGTTATTATTACTAATGCATGTAATTATGATTTTTTGGATGAACATGTAGATGACTAAGATAATTCAAAAAGATATTATAACTCAATTCATTGAATTTTTATACATTTAATTTAATTTAGACTCTAAATTTGATACGAGTTGTTACATGCCCTTAAAAATTCAACTTCTAGCTTTAATGCTCGTTTGGCTAAGCTTTTTTGGTGGATTAAAAACATATTTAGATTAATTTTAAGTATTATTGATGTTTAAGAGATGTCATGGGTATAAATTATACACAAAAAAATTATGCACAAACAATATAAATAAGAGAGAAAATCGAAAGTTAGATTTATCATTAGATGTTTTACACATTTTTATTGATATTCAATACATGAGTTCTACTATTTGTGCACATTTTTTTGTTTGTAGTTTATGTACAACTTTTTGTCTATAATTTATTCACATAATATTATTCGATATTTAATAATTCTTTAAAAAGTACTTGTAACTAATATAGATTAGGTTACAAAACATAAATTACAAAATATCTCTAAATTGTTGGGGGGGAAAAATATTATCTCACAAGCTTATGTATAAATTTTTCGTTAGTTTTTTTTTATGTTTTTTTACATTATATAGCCAAACACTATTGTAAAATTGTGGTTTGAGATGAAAAGTAACCAAAAGATTCTATCAAACCTTAAAAACAGTTAAAAAGTAACTGATGTAAGGACTAAGAATTTTGAGTTGTATTATAAATAAAATTAAAAATTTAATTTCTAATTAATTACGTTATGGTGTGAATTAATTTAAACCCTAACAAGATGGTTTGATTTATATTTGACTATTAAATTATTTTAATTAAAGAAAGTTCGATGAATGATTATTAATTATCGGTCTAACCTAATGTTGCATTTTTAATATCAAGGGATTGATATGTTATTGAACCCTAATTAAATATTCAATTAATATTGAATATGACAAGTCTAATTGAATTATGTAAATTAAATTAAATTTGATTATTAAAATGTTCCTATAATTATTTAAACATGCCCAAACAATTAATTAAGTGGGGGATTTGTGGAATTTGTTTTGTGGGTTGCTATTTAATTAAACTAGCCTAATTTATTAAGAAGCTGGTGAGTTATTTTGGTAGCCCAATATTGTTGGATTATTATGATCATAGATGACCCAAATGAATTAAATTGCAATCCCAATGTTTGGTCCAATTGTCAAAACTTCTAGAAGATCCATTATTTACTAATTTGGCTATAAAAATAAATCAAAAATGGGACAAGTTAGAGAGCATGACTGGTGGTATGGAGGGAGGACTATGGACTCCAAATTTTTATTCAATTTGTTGCTTGCATTAGTATATGGAACACTCAACTTTTTGGCTAGCAAATTTTGTGAAAAGGTTGAAGTCCAATATATATATATATATATATATATATATATATATATATATGTTATATGTATAGATTTATACTACTATAAATAGAAGCTAGCTCATTTAGTGGAGAGTTTACAAAATATTGCAAGTATTTTCTATATAGTGTACTAGTGAGTTTTAGTGAGTTAACTAGGTGAGTTAAAGAAAAATGAACTGAGTTGTGTAGTGAGTCACTACCGAGTCAAGTGAGTCAAGTCATTTTCATCAAGATGTGTTCTTGGATGTCATCACAACTTATTACCTACTTTGGAAAGCAAAGAAAACAAGTCATCAAAAGCAAAAGGTATAAAAATTCCTTTAAAACCCTAATCTTGGTTTTCTTTTAATTTTTATGGTAGAAATATTATCTTTGAGATCTTTGTGCTTAGAATCATGCTAAACATGTTTATATAGGATGTCATATGGTTTAAATGTGTAATGGTATGAGTTTATACAGAAAAATGTAGCAAAATGCTTGAAAATATTTTTACCGACGAACAAAACATATGTTGTACGAATAAATTGCACATTTTGAAATCTACAAATTATTTTTGGGATTTTATATTTTTTAAGAATATATGAGTAAGTTAAGAACAAAATCTCTTTGGAATCATGAAAAAATGATTTAAAATGAGCAAGATATAAATTTTTGAACCAAATGACCTCACTATCGAATGGCTATGCAAAATAGTCTAGTTCATAGTCATTTTCAGTAATCAAATCGTGTCCAAATTTTCTCTTTGATGATTAAATCTTGTAGTTCGGAAAGATAAGATTCCAAAAAGTTTAATTTGTGGTCAATCGGACTTGTAGATTTCATTTGATTTAAGTTTTAGTGAAGGAGGTAAAATCAGAAAATGATTAGAACATTCTGCTGGTTTTTAAAAAAAAAATCGGACGGTCTGATTTTTTTAGCTTGTGGGGTCCCGTTCGGGTCTTTCTGGGCCAATTCCGGGTTTGGTTCCAAGAGAGAAAATGTTTCTAATTTAATAAAGAATATTATAAAAATTTAAAATAAATTTTTTATGTCATTTGTCATTTATTAGAATTAATGGTTGATTAAACCTTACTAAATTAATAATAATTATAGAAAAATTATTATTAATTGCTAATAAATGATAATTGAACTCTTTACATATTATTTAATTAATATAAAATAATATGTAAGGAAAATTGGGTAATTAATTATCATTTAGCTAATAATTAGTATACATTAAAGTTAATAAATTAATTATTTATTATTTAATTAATATTAAATAATAATTAAAGAAAATTAAAGTTAATAAACTAATTATTTATTATTTAAGTAAGATTAAATAATAAGTTAGGATAATTATTATTTAATTAACATTAAATAATAATTAAAGATAATTAAAGTTAATAATCTAATTATTTATTATTTAATTAAGATTAAATAATAAGTAAGGATAATTAATTAATTAATTAATTATTTAATTAACATTAAATAATAATTAAAGGAAATTAAAGTTAATAAACTAATTATTTATTATTTAATTATGATTAAATAATAAATAAGGATAATTAATTAATTAATTATTATTTAATTAATATTAAATAATAATTAAAAAAAATTAAAGTTAATAAACTAATTATTTATTATTAAATAATAAGTGAGGATAATTAATTATTATTTAATTAACATTAAATAATAATTAAAGGCAAATAAGATTAATACTTTAATTATTTATTATTTAATTAACTTAAAATAATAAATAAATATAATTAGTTATTATCTATTGTTAGATAATGACTAAATGTAATTAATTAATTACTCTTTAACTAATATTAAATAGTAATTAAATGAATATAGAGTTAATAAAATAAAAAGAATTTAATTAAACAATTAAAGTAAATTTTTTAAGGGTTTAATAAGCGTTTAACGCTTAAGAAAAATAATATTGATTAATTAAATCATTAACATAAGATCAATTAAGTGTCTTATACGATTAATGATAGTATATAAAATTATATGTGCTATGTGATTGATTATTTGCTAGATAAATAGCATATGTAAGTGTTTAAAATGCACGATTATATGCTGTACTAATTGATAGACCAACGTTATTAATGGTAGGTCTTTATGAGGAGTTTAAATTAAGCGAATTAGCCGTAAGTCGACGGACAGATAAGTTCTTTAACCTTACTCAAATTTGTATTGAGCGAATTTCCTAACTCTACTCAATATTATTGTGCTAATTCTTAAATCGTGAGCTTATATTATATCGCAAGTTATTCCACAATAATATTATTATAAATCGTATATATTATTTGAATTCATATTCCATTCTCGAATTATGAATTAATTAAAGGAGAAGTCTAAGCCATTTGTTCGGTTAAGCCTATGTGAAATTTATTTTGAAAGCTATCCAAACTATGGTGGTACGGATTCTTAGACTGAGAAGAACAACCCATAATGGGGAATAACTTAAGTATCGAACAAACGATACACACAGAATAAATGTTATGCATATACATGTGGTACGAGAGGCTGATCCCATTAAGTACAATTCTGACAAAGTGGCCTAAGAGAGTCAATCAAGTGACTGATTTCCTCAATAGTAGTTTATGGTTCATTTGACAACTCAACAGTTAAATAATCAATTGTCACTTCTTTATTTTGTGCATTAATTCTATTGGTCATTGTTGAACTCCTTTTATTAAATCATTGAGTTGATATTCCTATTCATTTATGACATAATTCTTGTTATTCATTTAAATTGTTGAGCAAGCTAGTTGCTCATACTTGTTATGTCATAAAAAATTTTGAAACTAAACCTGAAGGATCAGATAAAGATAAAGGCAAAGAAAAAGTGAAATCTTAATTATCTAGATAGTTGTTAGTCTATTTATATTTTGTTTAAGACTTATAAGATTGTAACGCAAACACTGATATTACTTTGTAGTTTGTGATGTATATTTTGGTAAATATTGTAGATCTTGGAACTAGAAAGTCATTGTAATAGATAACATATATTCATTTTTTTTCGCATTAGTATTAAATGTTGTTTAACAGTAATTGTTTATATTATTTCGTGAGCACTAAATTTGAGATAGTGGTACTTGAATTTAGGAGTTGGGGTGATCATTCGGTTATAACCGAACCGAATAGGTGGTTCGGTTATAACCGAAAACCGAATTTAAAAAAAGATCACTATCCGAATTTGTGACGCCCCCAAATCTGAGCCCACACAGCCCAAACTTGAGTCGTCAAAAGACTACAACAAAATTATTACAACAAAGCACAACGTACAACAATACAGTGTATAATAATACACAACTAAGTCTTCACTATTATTGCCACACTATTTTACAACATGTGAAGACTACGACAGCTATTCCTCAGACTCTCACTCCATTCCCCGGCTAGACCCTGCTACGTTCTCATATCCTGTTGAAAAATAATGGAACAAAAGGGTGAGCTCAAATAGCCCAGTAAGAAATATCATGACTAAGATAATGACGAATAAATTATCATTAGCCTTCAACAGTTGAGTTCTTGATAGAATACAATAGACTACAAGGTTTATATCAAAAACTGTAGTTAAATTCTTAAACAACGTTCAGATCAATAATAGCAGCGGAATGAACAATCTATTAGAAGAATAATGCAGACTATAATGTCCACTCACTTCTCTTTTTAGTAAAAATATCATCAACTTTTATCATCTGAAATACCATTAGTCATGATAATAAAAATTCACAGTTCCTGATCATAATCATGCAGATCAACAGTTCATATTTGCACTACGGGCCAAAGACATTTAATATAACACCAACGGTCATGATTATACCAGATTCAGCCTTTGGTAATAATCATACCAATCAACAGTTCATCTTTGCACTACGGGCCAAAGATATTCAATAAAGCACCAACGGTCATGATTATACCAGATTCAGCCTTTGGTCATAATCATACCAACCAACAGTTCATCTTTGCACTACGGGCCAAAGAGAACATTCACCACGTGCCATAAAAGACACCGAACAGATGTATCGCCTTTAACCTAGTATATCGCCTTTAACCTATCATCTGTTCAACAATTATATCACATCTGTGCCCCCGGCCACAGATATTCACAACAGCTTGATTCTTGATGATTAATACAAATAACAGTGATACAAATGATGAACAGAAGAACAGGATAAACAATAAGTATCAGAAGTTTACTTTGTGCAGATTCAAATAATGTCCAAATTGCCAACATGATGTGGAGTGAAATTTAAAAATGATATTCAAGATCCACAGTTCAGAATAACGGTTACAGTTCAATAGAAAGGTTCACGTAAATAGGAAGGTTCAGTTGAAATAATGAAGTTCAACTATTATGGAACATATAATATTTTCAGGAATTATAGAAGCAATAGTTCCATAATAAGTTTCGATTTAGGAGTATGAAAGAAAATAATATCCCTTACCGTAGCAAGTTCAAGAGTGTAAAAAAAATGACATTTCTTACCTTAACACGTGACTGGATATTGATTTAAATGAGATTGATCAACCTATATATTTATAATAAAATTAGTAATTACAAAATGTAAACTTCAAAGTGTATGATAACTCATATATTATGAACTATCAAAATTATATATATTTAACATAATTTTTGTAGTATAAAATACCAACTTTAAAATAGTTTTAAAAATAATATTCCAAAATAAATCTTCCAAAGAAAGCTTTTAAAAATGAATCTTCTAATAGAAGAGTCTTCTAAAGGAAGATTTGTGAATACCGTGAAATATAGGAATTTATGAAATTACTACTCTTTAATAAAAGACTTACTTGAAAAATTCCTGCACTCCTTTTGGCTTTCAAACACTCAAAATAGCCTTACTATTCTCAGAGAAAACTCATAAAATTCTTATAGAAAAATTTTATGTTTTAGGTGTGATTTTTCTATTCAGCTGAACAAGCTATTTATAGGAGAAAAGAGGTTACTATGCGTGGTAGGTGAACTAAAAAAAAATTCAGCAGAGGCTGCGCAAACGTTTTTAAAAATTTTCAATACTTGCACAGTAACTTTAAAATTTTCAAAAAGTGAACAGTAATGAACAGTAACTTTTGTCGGCAGATGAACAGTAACTTTCCCGAGATGAACAGTGACTTCCGTCAGTGAATAGTAACTTTTCCGGGAATGAATAGTAAATTCCGGGAGTGAATAGTAACTTTTGAAAAATAAAATTTTTTATTTTTCCTGTGGGTCCAACATATAAAATGAAATAATGCTACAATAATAATGTAATAAACACGTTACAGATTATTATTAATTTAATAATATAAATTACAGTATATTTGCAACTGTGACAATTATTAGGTTCAATAATTTTAAACTACAGTGCACCAACAATTATTGACTCGATGATATGAAATACAGTGTAATGACAATTATTAAATCAATAATGCAAAATACTGTGTAGCAACAATAATTGAATTGATAATATAAAATATTATGCAGTGACAATTATTGATGAAATGATGCGTAACAGTTACGGTGTCAATTATCAGACCAATAATATGAGACACTGTGCAATACCGTGTGTTACTGTAGAGTACCGTGTGCTACAGAAAATACCATAAATTACCGTATGCTACTATTCTTTTATCACCGGTATTTTAACAGTTAACACCGTTGACTATTTTTATTTAAAAAGGTTACTTCTGTCGTTTTCTATATCCGACAAATATTCCGTTGTGGGGTTCACAAATAATTTGTTATTTCGGCGCCGTCGTACGACCCGAATATTCCCCGACAAAACGAATATTGTCCGTCAAAATAAAATTTGCATATAACATCCTTAACTTTCAATTTCGTCAATTTAACCACTTACTGTTTCATGAAAAATATATAAAGAAAAATTAAATTTTATATTTCATAAAATTCGGGGTCTTACAGAATTAATAACCGAATTGACAAATAACCGAATTACCGAAAATCGAATAACCGAATTTCTTATTCGGTTATTACCCGAATTTAATTCTATTTTTTCAAAAAAAATAAATTATTTCAAAAAGAATAAATTATTTCAAGTTGGAATATAGAATCATTTCATGATTTCAAAATTGAAGGATGAGTCATGCAACCATGCAAGTACTATTTTAATTTTTAATTGCAAAACTTTTGAAAGTTGGAATAGAATAGTAATTTTAATTTAATATTTTATTTTATTTTTACTATTCGGTTAATCGGTTAACCGAATAGTACAATTTTCCTATCCAAAACCGAACCCGAATACCGAAATAAATTTCGGTTATAACCGAAATTATCCAAATAACCGAAATATTTCAGTTTTAAAATTTCGGTTCGGTTATTTCGGTTCGATTTTTCGGTTATAACCGAAATTTGCTCAATCCTATTTAGGAGTGTCACAACCGAAATATTCTATCACTAATTTTAATGATAAAATAGGTAAAATATTAAATTTTAAAACAACTCAAATAAACTAATTTAACCCGAATCTTAAAATTTATATGGTCTGATTTAAATTTTAATGTTCACTTATTTCACCCTTTATAATTAACGTGTGACCAGAGTTTTCCTATCACTACTGACAGAAAAATAAATATTTTAAAATTTTGAATATTTTAAATTCCCCCCACCCCCCCCCTCTCCCCCCAGTATTTTCCCTCAAATTATATATCTTATTCAACTTAATTTTCAAAATATATAATTGTTTATCATATTTAATTCGTAAAATATATTTAATTTTAACGTATAGCTATTGCCCTACACTTGTTTTTTCATATTTAGTCTCTTTCTAATTGCTCTATTTTAGTTAAGTTGAAATTATAAATTTTAAAAATGAAATAAGTGAAAAACATAATTAGAACACCAAATGTGAAAATAATTATAATTTTAAAATAATTAAAAAATAAATTTTATTATATATGATAATAAATTTAAGTCAATAATAAATATATGTGAATTTTCCTAACAAGATTACCGGTTTAATTAATCAAAGAAATATAGAAAAATATTTAGCAAAAAAAAAAAAGAAATATAGAAAAATTCGCAAGCAGCCCCCTTTTGGCCCGGTGGTTCACTGGAAGATTCCAATAATAAACCTCGTATATTCCTACAATTTTTTAATTCCCCCAGTAAAAATTTCAAATGTTCTTCTTCTGGTTCCTTTTCTTTTTTCCTATATATTTCTTACGCCTCTTCGTCAACAAATCACAGAACCAGCTCTCAGCTTCAATGGCCGCTTGTATTCATTCCGTCCAGACCAAATACCCACTTTCCCGGGATCCAAACATGCCCCAAATCATCAAATTCTGCAGACCCAATTTCCCTGATCTTGATTCCTGTGTACCCATTTCCCAGAATCGCCCAAAACCCACCCAAGATGAAGATTTTCTATGGGGGATTATGAAAGATGAAGCTCGATCAGATGTTGAAGAAGAACCCATTTTGTCAACTTATTATTATAGCTCAATTTTGTCTCATGATTCCCTAGAGAGAGCTCTGGCCAATCATTTGTCGTTGAAATTGAGTGAGTCGAGTCTTCCTAGTTGTACCCTTTATGATCTTTTTGTAAGTGTTTATTCTGATGATGAAGAAATTTTGAGATCAGTGAGAGATGATCTTATGGCTGTAAAAGAGAGAGACCCTGCTTGTATTAGCTATGTGCACTGTTTTTTGAATTATAAGGGGTTTTTGGCCTGCCAAGCTCATAGGGTGGCACATAAGTTATGGTCACAGGGCAGGAATATTTTGGCACTTCTGATACAAAATAGGGTGTCTGAGGTTTTTGCTGTGGATATTCATCCCGGAGCAAAGATGGGTAAGGGGATATTGCTTGATCATGCCACCGGAGTTGTTATCGGAGAGACGGCTGTGATAGGAGATAATGTGTCAATTTTGCATAATGTGACATTGGGTGGTACTGGTAAGGCTTCTGGGGATAGGCATCCAAAGATTGGTGATGGGGTGTTGATTGGGGCAGGGACTTGTGTTTTGGGGAATGTTAGAATTGGGGACGGGGCTAAAATTGGGGCTGGCTCTGTGGTGTTGAAGGGGGTACCTGCTAGGACTACTGCGGTTGGGAATCCGGCTAGGTTGATTGGAGGGAAGGAGAATCCAATTAGACTAGATAAGATTCCTAGTCTTACCATGGACCATACCTCACATATATCTGAGTGGTCTGATTATGTTATTTAGATTGTTCATTCACAATTTTAAGGAAGGGTGGGGCGGGGAGGGGGTGGGGGCGGTGGGTGTGGGGGTGTTGTCCGTGTTTCCAAGTGAGAACTGAAGTTCTCCTATTAGCAAGTGGAAATTTCTTTTTATTTGATGATGTATACTTGTGCTAGACTTCTAGACAAGCTTGTTATGTATCACAAAATCATTCATATATTTAATACAAAATAAACTCTATGGTCTTGGAATTTGTATATTAAATTAAATTTTATTGACGGTAACACCATATTCCAACATGAGTTAATGATGTAAAACAAGCTTTCTTGTTAGTTTTTATTCAGCGAAACCTTGTAATATTGTTCCCTCTATTATATTTAATTGAATGTATTCCAAGTCTTTTTCTAGGTAAGGGCTTCGATGAAGATTGCCATCCATAATAAAACTGTCCTTTGTTTCTTCCGCTATAAGGTATGCTTTCTCAATCATTCCACCTCTGTTTAAATATACCTGATATCTGCATCTGCAATAGAAATGATTTTATTAAGCGAAATTGGGAAATGGTGACTATATGTTTCTTTTCAAGAGTTGGGTTGCGAATATTGTTATGTGGCTATTAAGATGTGAACATTTGTGACCATAAAGTAGATTTGAAACATGGATGGTTACAACACATACACGAGTCGAAATTGTGTATTTAATAATTGCCAGTTACCTAACGAGTGCTTAAGCCATGTTTATTTGAGAAACAGATAAGAACTAAAAGACATAAGATGGAGAACTAACCACTGTTATTTTTCGACTCCACTTGACTGAATAACATACTCTAGTAACCGGTATTGATTTAATATCCACCAGACATATCTATCTTTTATCTGATGGAGCTCCATTTCCGGTCCTTTATAATCCTTTTTACCTTCTTCCTACGTGTGCTTATGCTACTGAAGTTACGAAATAAATGCTAAACTCATCACCTGAAGTCACAATTAATCCCAGGGCCATGCAAGTTACCTTTCACAGGGAATATTCACAATTTTTTGCAGGTTCTCTTAGGGACCGCTGATGCACCTCCAAATTCGGTCAAATTATTTCCGCTATTGTTGCGTCTTTACCAGAAACTGCAAAAAAAAGTGATGAAAACCCCTGATTTTTCTTCAAGGCCCCATATTATCGCATCAATGATTATCGTTTTCATCTTATGTTGTGGGTTTTTTGTTTTCATCATAACATCATGTATATTGTGTTATTAATTAGATTCAGATTCTGCAGGCATTTAACAGGGCTCAAAATCAAAACCTTAACATGGTAAATTTTTTGTCTAACCCCTATCATCGGAACATGTAATGGCATAATATATCACATAAGCAGAGTTGTGAATATTAGATAATGCTAGCATGCAGATAAAAGCTGATGCATGACACTAAGCTATGACTCAAATTCAATTGTGATTTCTCACTAGATATCCAACCCAAAATAAAAGTGCTAGCGGAATGCTTCTTTCAGTATTCACTTTAAGAGAGAAAAATTTGGAATATAGAAAATTCTGTAAGAAATACATGACAAAAGCCGTCCATTTATTCCGTGACATAATACTACTGGAATGCTTCTTTCAGTATATATTGATCCTTGATAGTGATAGACGGCTGTCTTGATAGTGATTCTGTTTTGTTTGAGACGGCTAAAAATATTTACTTTTCATCTAGATCCCAAATTCGTAAGAGAATCATGCATTTGAATAAAGCCAACTCTGGACTTGGTTAAAATTGCATGGGATGCATATTCATCACACACCACCTTCTGCTACGCTCATTCTATTTCCTCGATGGAGATTCAATTCCCCTCATTCTCAATCCTGTTCACCTTCCTCTTCTTTGTGTTTATGCTAGTCAAGTCTCGAAATAAATCCAAAACTTCAAATTTACCTCCAGGGCCATGGAAGCTACCTATCATCGGCAGCATTCACCATCTTGCTGGCTCTCTACCCACCACGTCTTAAGAGACTTGGCCAAGAAGCATGGACCTATAATGCACCTCAAACTCGGCGAAGTTTCTGCTGCTGTTGTTTCTTCACCGGAAACTGCAAAATATGTGATGAAAACACATGATATCAACTTCGCTTCAAGGCCTCTAATTCTTGCAAAACAGATTATATCTTCCAATTCTACAAACATTGTGTTCGCTCCATATGGTGACTATTGGAGACAACTGCAAAAAATTTGCACATTGGAGCTTTTGAGCACGAAACGTGTTCAATCCTTTAGATCTATACGAGAAGAAGAGGTAGGAAACTTGATTGCATTAATAGGTGCTAATGCTTGTTCGCCTATCAATCTTACTGAGAAAATTTATTCAGCAGCATATAGTACCATCTCAAGAGCCGCATTTGGTAAGGAAACTAAGGACCAGCAGAGATACATATTAATAGTCAAGGAATTGACAAAAGCTGCAGCAGGCTTTAATCTACCTGATTTGTATCCTTCCATTAAGCTTTTTGAATGGATTAGAGGAACGAGGCCAAAACTTGAGAGGCTGCAACAACAAACAGGCAGAATAATAGGAAACATCATCAATAAGCATAAAGAAGGCAAGGTGAAAAAGAACTGTGAAGGCGAAGAACATGAAGATTTAGTGGATGTTCTCTTGAAATTTCAGGATGAAAGTGCTGAATTTCAATTAACTATGGACAGCATCAAAGCAGTTCTCTTGGTTTGTTATCTGATTCTTAACTTTTATAGCATCGCAGTCTGATTAGTTTCAACGAATATATACCTTATTTATCAAGTGATCAAATCTAAGCTAATCAATATTTAAGTTCATTTGTTTGCCTATACTGTTTGTGGCAATAATCTCTTTGATTTTTGATATTGTGTTCAGACTTTACCTCATAATTTTTCATCCTGTTTCAGGATATTTTCAGCGGTTGGAGCGAAACATCGGCCACTGCTGTTGATTGGGCAATGTCAGAAATGCTTAAAAACCCAAGCATCATGAAAAAGGCACAAGATGAAGTGAGACAGGTTTTCAACAGCGAACGAAATGTTGATGAAGCAGATATTCATAAACTAAAATACTTGAAGTTAGTTATAAAAGAGACACTTACATTGCATCGATCAGCTCCTCTACTACTTCCAAGGGAGTGCAGAAAGAGTTGTGAAATTCATGGATATCAGATACCAGAGAAAACTAGTCATTGTGAACGCGTGGGCGATTGGAAGAGATCCCAAGTATTGGACTTATGCTGAAAGCTTTAATCCAGAGAGATTTCTCGACACTTTAGTTGATTACAAATGGACTAATTTCGAGTACGTCCCATTTGGCTCCGGAAGAAGGATATGCCCAGGAATGTCATTTCGCCTCGCGGTTGAGCTCCAACTTGCAAACTTTTTGTATCATTTTGATTGAAAACTCCCCAATGGATTGAAGCATGAAGAACTAGGCATGACAGAGGCGTTTGGCGTTATAGTCGGAAGAAAAGACGACCTGTACGTAATTCCTACTACTCATTATTCTTCGATTGGGAACTAACTGATATAACAAGAATACGAATATTATACAACGGTGAATCATGTTTATCATCATACTTTGCTTCCTAAATAAAATAAAAAAAAGAAGAGAAAAATATATAAAAAAATCATTGGATTTACAGTAATTATACAGTACCATCCAAAAATGCTCATTTGAAGATGTATGTAGCACAACGATACAACTTTAAAGCATAGAGGTCTGATTCTACCTAGTCGGGGCTTAGTCACCCAGCCAAATCGAATCGAGGCAGTAGAGGACCACCTAGCGCCTAAATGAGAATTTTTAGAGCACTGCTTGATAAAGCACACATCTCTTGCAACTGAAAGCAAAACTCAAATTCAAATGTTATAAAATTTTCATGCCAGACAAAAAAAAGGTGTTACAAATGTTATCAATTTAGAGTTGGTTCTTGTTGTTAGGTATT
This sequence comes from Hedera helix, assembly GCA_947179155.2. NCBI lineage: Eukaryota > Viridiplantae > Streptophyta > Magnoliopsida > Apiales > Araliaceae > Hedera > Hedera helix. The sequence continues at coordinate 12,151,606 of OX359265.1, forward strand.
TTTTTAAGTCTTAGTCATAATAACTCATATGACTGATATGCAATATATATTGATAAGAATGTCACGAGACAATTATAATATGGAAGCCTCCCAATAAGGGCATACTGTCTGCCGGCCACCAAAACTGTGTTTAAAGTATATGTTTAACAAAGAAAAATATGAAAAGAATGTAAAGTATACAAGCATGCACTAAGAAATTTTAAATGACAGAGCCAGATATGAGATAACTGCTTGGGTATAACTCACTTGATTGCACGGTATCATCTTATGCTGCGTTTGGATTGAAAGAATAGAATAGAAAAAGGAATGAAATGATTTTAAGGTATTTCAAGTATATGTTCGGTTTTTGGTGGGGGTGAGTGCTATAATATGATGACAAAATTATCACACATTTACATTCCATTGGAATGAATTTTATTCCACCATCTTTCACATGAAATAAAAATCAAAGGGATAGAATAAGTTTTCATTCAATTGGAATGGTTTCTCTTTTAAAATGATCATCAAATACACTATTTTTCTTTACATTTTTTCCTCTACTCCATTTCTTCAATCCAAACGTAGCATTAGTGTTTATTTATGCTGTGACAGCGTAATGGATTCAATCTATTTTATGTAATATCCATCTCTATGTTGTATAAAAAATCAATAACTTCTCAAATGTTTTGTTATAATCACATACCGTGGTGTCCTTTTCTTGCAGTTTGTTTGGTGCTTTGAATCTGCATTTATAGATTTAATCTGTGTCTTTTAGCCTTCATACTATACTCCTTTCCTGTTACTTTCAGCCTGTGCAGTATAAAACACTCACTTAAAGACTCTGCTAGCTACATCCAAACATATGCAGTAAAGCTTACATGTCTTTACTTCGTGTTATCAAAGAATTGATGCCAAATTTTATCGTCTCAACTCACTGCCATTATGAACATGTTAGGTTTACTAACTCAGACAAATATCCAACCTAAGGGGTTGCTCAAGAATCTCCAGAATCAGTTCAAATGTTCAATGTTGTTCTGGTCTCCATACTGTCTCTAGTTCACTATAAAACCAACATTAGGTTGTAGGGCTGAAAATGAACCCGAGTAGTTCGAAACCGGTTCGAGATCAACTCAAAAAATTCGAATGAAACTCGGATTCGATACTTAAAAGAGTGGAATTCGAATATATTTTGATATTCGGACATTTATACGAGTCGAATATGAGTCTCCTGCTATTCGCACATTTAGAGTATCGAATTTTATTTATCTAACTTATTCATATTTGATACAAGTTTGTTGATCTTTACTTGTATACAGTATCGATTATACTTGATTTATTTAATATAGTATTTAACAATTAAATTCTCCATATACTTTGAAAAGTGAAAGGCTTTTTATGTTTCTCGTACATGTCCTTCTACTGATTCAAGAGTGATAATATCATTTCATGAACTTTTTCTGCAAAACTTGAGATCTAGTTTTAGATTTAATTTTATCTAAATTATCATAATATAATTTATCCAATTTTGATTCATGTATGTTTCAAATGCTCATGAGTAGCTCGACCAAAAAAATAGTCTAACCGAGTCAAACTCAAGTACAATAAAACGAGTCGAATTCGAATATGGGCAAAGAGTTTGTATTCGAATTAAGGTACGAATCTGAGTAACTTAAAAATGTTTTCAGTGGTATCTAAGTAAGATATTGTTTGACTCGACTCGATATCATTTTCACCCCTCATAGGTTGATTTGAAAACAAAACGGAGCATGGACAGAAACTAGGCTTGTCAAGTAGGGGTTGCCGCCTCCACTTTTTTTTTTTTTTTTCCTTCTTTGATATATGTACATTTTTGTTCTTGGGCCCCTACTAAATTTATATACTCCATTCGTTCCAAATTATAAAATAATTATTGACTTTTTAAAGTCAAAATAAAACATTTTCAAATTCAAAATTGAAATGATTTATTAAAAATTATGAAATAATAAAATTTATAATAAATAGTACTTTTTAGATAGTTTACAATATTTATCATTATATCAACTAAAATTAAAAGAAATCATGCCAATTTTAAATTTGAAAATGTCTTAAGTTGACTTCAAAAAGTGATATTCTATTTAGGAACGAATGGAGTATTATTTAATATAGAAGAAATTCTATATGACTTGTAAACTAGTATTTTTACGACATCCAAGTGCAATATGACAACCTTGTATATTTAGAGAAAATTATGTAATTTTGATTTTTTTTAACAGCTTATGCAATATTATTTACCATGATAAAATTCATTTCATTATTTTGACTATGAAATATGTCTCTCAGCAGTAAATGATGAGGTAATACTATGGCATAGAAGACAAGGCCATGTACACATGAAGCTAATCAACAAGCTATCTTCTAAAAACCTAGTAAAAGGACTACCAAAGATTACCTAAGAGAAAAAGAAACCTTGTGAATCTTGTCAAATAGGAAAGCAAGTAAGGACATCTTTCATAGCTAAAAAGGTAGTATTTACTTCCTCTCCTTTATAGTTACTTCGTCTTGATCTTTTTGGTCCCGAAAGGTATGCTAGTTTATCAGGTAAATAGTATGCTTTTGTAATACTAGATGATTACTCTAGATTCAACCTAGGTATTATTTTTAAGAACTAAAGATGAAGCCTTCCAAGGGTTTACCAAGTATGGCTACAACCTTATCAAAATCATAAGTAACCATATTGGTGAATTCAAAAAGGAGTATGTCAGCTACTGCAATGAAAAAGGAGTCCGCCATGAACTTTCTGCACCAAGGACACTATAACAAAATGGTGTGGTGGAAAGAAAGAACCGAACTCTGCAAGAGACTGCTAGAACTTTGCTTCAAGAGTAAGCTGCCTAAAAAGTTTGGGTAGAAGTTGTAAGTACTTCATGTTACATTTTAAACAGAGTCCTTGTTAGACCAATTCTCTTGAAAATGCCATCTAAGCTATTAAGTAATAAAGTTTCTAATATTAGTTACTTTAAAGTTTTCGATGCTAAATATTATATTCTTAATCAAAGAGATAATCTAGGCAAATTTGATCCAAAAGCATGTGCAAGAATTTTTCTAGGTTATTCATCACATAGCAAAGCATATAGAGTATACAATTTATTTAGATCTGCTGTTGAAGAGTCTGTGTTTTGATGAATCTAATCTTCATCTGTCAAATGAGAGTGCTGACGAGAATGCAGGAAGTCGAGGAACAATTCTAGATTGAAACTATACAGGGAAAAAGTTGTTGAAAATAGTCGACTGAATACAGAAACAGAGGACCAATAACTTTTGGCTTTAGCCAGTGCAGTTCTAGTCCTCGCTAAATAGACCATAATGCCTTTACCTTTGGAATGGGCTTAGATTAGAACAAGGTTATGCTATGACATTTTACTTCTATGTGAGGTTTTCCCCTAAAGAATTCTTTACTCTTGTCCTGTCCCCAGTTGCAACAAAGAATCATATTACAAACATTTTCTTCACTCCGCATGGTGTCTATGACGAGTGCTAAAATTTGCTTCTTGGACCTTTTAAGCACAAAATGTGTTCAATCCTTCCAATCTTTATGAGTAGAAGAGGTATAGAACTTAATAGCTTCAAATACTGAATCAGTTAATCTTACTGACAAACCATACTCAGCAGCTTATGGTAACACCTCAAAGACAGCCATTGGTAAGAAATTAAGGAGCAAGAGGCATTCATATCAATAGTCAAGGAATTAGTGAAAGTGGCAGCAGGTCTTACTATACCCTTCCACTTGATTTCTTTCTTCATCTGATTAGCAAGAAAATTTCCAGAACTTGAGAGGCGCGACAATGAACAGACAAAATACTGAAATATCATTAATGAACCTAAGGAGGAAACAAAAAAAAGGAAATATGAAGGCGAAGCACATTATGTTCTTTTTAAAGTTCACGACGGAGATGCTGCATTTCAAATAAATACGGATTATTTTACAGCAGTATACATGTATCCTGAGGTCTTTAAAGCAATGGTTAAAAGATAGGAAGATCTTTATATGGTTCACAGAACTTCACACTGCTTATCATACTATGTTTCTTGAATAAAACCAAAAAAGGAGACAAATATTGAGAATCAACTGATTTACAGGAAAAGGAAACATACAGTGCAATCGAAAGATATCAATTTGGGCTATATTTGTTTGAAAAAGTGATGGGTGGGATAAGACTACTTATAGTAATTTATTACCTTTTCGAACTATTTTATCCCATAATTAGTCTGTTATTTAGTCCTTCGACTATTTTTTTTAATCATTTCTAAGGTTATTTGAACTTTAAAAGAAAATTATATAATATCACCTCTCCACTTGGGATTATAATCCCTTATCAAATAGCCTTGGAAAGGATAAAAAATAGTCTAAGGATTAAATAACGGATTAATTATGAGATAAAATAGTCCAAAATGATAATAAAGTAGTATAAATAGTCACATCCCTCACATCATTTTTGCAAACAAACGTAGTCTTGAAGTTATAGCTAACACCATAATGTATTATATACTAGAAACGCCCTTATGTCTTTGTTTAGAGAAAATCAACATAAGTATCTCTCGATAAATCAATAACTTGGTCCTTGAGTATTTCTTTCCCCTTCACTCACCCTCTTAGTAGTGTTATTTTATTATTTATTTATTTATTTATTTTTCAAAATTATGTCAAGGATAATGTAATCCCCATCATCTCGATGGAGGGCTGTTCTAGATACAAATCGATTTCAAGACTTGCTGTATTTCCTTGGCTAATCACGTTCGAAAATGTCTAGATAAGGTTTTGTTTTTATTTTTAGGGAAAAGATTGATATGATAAATAACATATACTATAAAATGTATAATTATGGACAAAATTTATGACACATTTAATTATACAAAAAAGAATTATTGTTTATTATTTAAATAATAAAATAAATACCAATATTGGTTTTATCTGGGCTTAAAACCTTACATCATCAATGTTCTTCTAAGAATTTAGAAGCACGGAGAGCTTGAATTTCAATTAGCTGATAGCAATATCAAAGCAGTTATCTTTGTAAGTGGCTAATCTGGTTCTATAGATTAGTAATAGTTCTTTTGATCTAGTAGCATAACATGATAGAAAAGAATAAATTATTTACCGCTATCTATAAAATTATTAGTCTACAACATCTTATTATAACATGCCAGCTTAGATTGTTTGGAGAAAATCTAGTTATCGATAGCATTGGCAGATTTATCTTATACAACCATCATCTTTTGGTATATATGTTAATGCAGTTAACTTTTGATAATCTTTATGGTGATTGGGCCTATATTCCAACAACTTCCTTGTTTTTCTTTCAAACAATTTGAAACTAATAGTTTTACAAGAAGTTCATATATAATTTATTTTCCACGAAAGAAAAACAAAGTCATTAAGCCTTACACTAAATAGTATACTAGTTATTTAACATAACCTCATCGATACTATTTTAGGACATATTCAATGCTGGAAGTGACACATCATCAACAACAGCAACATGGGCAATGTTGGTGTTGGGTTGTGTATTTTTATTAGAGTAAATGGACTGTTAACATTGGGCCTTGTCCCTACAGCACATTAGGCCTAGTGCTCCCAGCTCAATAGGATTGGTCCGTTACTTCTTAAACTCCGGATGATTAAATGATGCAACAGTTATCATAGCGGTTACAACTCAGCATTCATTCCGGACGTTAAGACAGTTACTCTGGACATAATGGAGAAGTGAGTTACTCCTCCGAGGTAGCCATTGCTCGACTCAACGGTTAAAGAAGAAGTAACAACGACTATAAAAGAGAGATGGATAACAGAGGTTAAATAATGCCATTTGAGCCTACTAAATGCTAAGCACTGCCATTGTTAACATTTCTTGAAGCATATACTTACTCTCATACCGAAGATATCCCCCGTCGGCCTAAACTGTCAAGTATTTCCGGTTCTAAGACGACGGTTGAGCGTCCCGATATCTTCAAGCGTTAACATTAGTGATAGAAGTAGGACTCAATCTAGTGTTTAGTAGAATTTTCCTCAATCATCCTAACAAACCAACCCATGGCCACATTTCAAGCAACCCACAGTCACCATGATGCTTCCCTCAGAAAACCATGCTCGCAATCACATCGATCTTCCGATATTGACAAGTAGCGTCGCCTGCAGGAAGTACAAGACAAAAAAAAAGTTTTTCAACTCCAACGGGAGGAGCTTGGGTTTTTTCTTCTCAATTTCTTGTTATTCCCTAGTCATAGAAAATTTATATTACGAAAACCACAATATTTTGCCAATTTTATTTTTGGTGTCTAATGTTATCTCTACCTTGTTGGGGTGGTTATTGTGAAATGTGGGGATTTCTAGTAAAAATGAGGCTGAAGATGACATTTTTCGGGAACCCCTTTTAACTGGTAGGGAGATAAATAAGTCCAATGGGGTGAAAGGGTGACCCCGTATTCCAATGCTAGTGTATTTAGTATCCTTACTTTCTCTTGGATGAGTCCTTTACTTTCCCTTGGGTACACGAAAAGATTGGATCTTGAGGATGTTCCTTAGCTTGCTAGTGTTGATAGTGTCAAAGAGGCTTTTGAAGTTTTAAAAAGTAAGCTAGAGTGTGGTGGCGGCGGTAGGAAAGTGACCAGAATTATGCTGTTTATGGCGCTGATTTTAAGCACATTGAAGGAAATTATGTAAACAGCATTCTTGGCGCTTATATACTCATTTGTTTCTTATATTGGTCCATACCTCTTTGATAGTTTTGTTCAATACTTGAATGGACACCGAGAATCAAGGAATGAGGGTTATCTTTTGATTTTTGCATTCTTTTTTGCAAAGCTTGTAGGGCTACCTTATGATTGCTATGATATATAACAAAAGTTTGACCCTTTCGAGTCAGTCGAAGCAGGTATACACTAGTGGGCAGATTATCAATTTAATGACCATTGATACTGAGAGGATTGGGCTCTTTAGTTGGTACATACACGATCCTTGGTTAGTGTTCCTGCAAGTTGCTCTGGCGTTGTTGATAATATTCAAAAATCTCGGGCTTTCTTGTGTTGCTGCGTTTCTTGCTATTGTAATTGTAACGTTAGCAAATGGTTCCGTTGTGGACTTTGCAAGAGAAATATCCTGGTAAGTTGATGGAATCTAAAGATAGAAGGATGAAGGCAATGTCTGAAATCTTGCGGATCATAAAAATTCTCAAGCTTCAGGGCTGGGAGATGTAGTTTTTGTCTAAAATATTTCACCTCAGGAATATTGAGACGAGATGGTTGAGAAGGAATGTTTAAACTTCAGCCATCAGCACTTTCTTCTTTTGGGGTTCACCTACATTTTTGTCTGTTGTTACTTTTGGTGTGTGTATGCTTATGGGAATCCCATTTGAATCAGGAACATATTTTCCGTGCTTGCAACATTTAGAATACTTAAAGAACCTATTCGTAATCTTCCCGAGACAATTTAAATGATAGCTCAGACAAAAGTTCCACTGGACTGAATATCCTCATTCCTTCGTCTTGATGACCTACAGTCTAACGTAATTGAAAAGATTCCATGGGGTAGCTGTGACACAGTGATTGAGATAGTTAACAGGAATTTTGACTTAGATGTTTCCTCTGCTAATCCAGTTGTGAAAGATATTAATTTAATAGTGACACCTGGCATGCGGATTGCTGTTTGTGGTACCGTTGGCTCAGGTAAATCGAGCTTAGTGTCGTGTATGCTAGGAGAACTATACCAAAAATGTCTGGGACCATTAAGCTCAGCGGCACAAAGGCTTATGTTGCTCAGTCGCCCTGGATACAGTGTGGAAAGACAGAAGAGAATATACTGTTCGGTAAAGAGTTGGAGAGAGAACGGTATGAGAAGGTTCTTAATGCATCTTAGTTCAAGAAGGACCTGGAAATTCTCCCCTCTGGTGATCAGACAATTATAGGCGAGCGGGGAATCAATTTGAGTGGTGGACAGAAGCAGTGGATACAAATTGCACATGCTATTTATCAAGATGCTGATATTTATATATTTGATGATCCATTTAGTGCTGTGGATGCTCATACAGGAACACATCTCTTCATGGTAACAATTCATGCACCTCCAATTGTCTGAATGTATTTTTGAAATATAACCACTAATGCAATCCAGTCTAACTGTTTGATCCATAAAATCTACACTATATGATTAGCAATGATTGCTGTATTCATATGATTGGAGTTTTGATTTCCTTACGTTTATTTGCAATAATGATGAGTGAGATAGAACGATATGTATTAATTTATTATCACTACGGACTATTTGATCCCATGGTTTATCCGTTATTTGATCCCATGAATTATGTATTTTGCCATTTGATGATGGATTATAATCCCAAGTAGAAAGATGATTTTAATCCTAAGTAGAAAGGTGGTATAATATAATCTCCCTTTTCAGGTAGCAAATGACCTTAGAAATGATAATAAATTATCTATAAGATTAAATAACGAAATTAATCGTAGAGTAATAGTCCCTAATGGTTTGATCTTTTTGCTGTCTGCTGCTTTTTCTTTTCTTATTTTGCTTCTGTATGAGAAAATTATATAGTAGTCAATGCAATAAGCCTAATGTCTTATTATGATAATCTTTCGTATGACAGGAATGTTTACTCGGGCTTTTGAATTCAAAAACCGTCTTATATGTTACTCGTCAAGTTGAAGTCTTACCTGCTTCTAATTTCATCCTGGCGATGCAACCTTTTTTCCTTTTTTTGTTGTTGTTGTTTTCATATTTTGAACACTCTTATTCATTGTCATGACTTTGTAATCAGGTCATGAAAGATGGAAAGATTGCGCAAGCTGGAAAATATCTTGACATACTAACTTCAGGAACTAACTTTATGGCACTCGTGGGTGCACAAAAGAAAGCTTAGAGGCTGGTTCAGTCTCGGACAATGTGAATATTAACAAGAACAATGAAGTAGTGATTGTTAAGAAGGTTGTTGAGAAACAGAATACCAAAGATGATCAAATTGGTAAATCGGATATTTTTAATGAAAAAAAGGACAGCTTGTTCGAGAAGAAAAAAGAGGGAGCGGTAGAGTTGGTTTTTCAATCTATTGGAAGTATATTATGACAGCGTATGGAGGCACTCTTGTGCCTTTTATATTGTTGGCTTTTTCTGTTACTTCAGATTGGAAGCAACTATTGGACGGCATTGACATCTCCTTTGGGCAAAAGTGTTGCATTGCCGGTTACAAGTTCTACTCTCATCTGTGTTTTTGTAGCGTTGGCAATTGGAAGTTCTTTTTGCATCCTTGTGAGAGCCTTGCTTCTTGTGATGGCTGGGTTCAAGACAGCCACGCTGCTCTTCAATGAAATGCATTTGCGCATTTTCCGTGCCCCAATGTAATTTTTTACTGCCACACCAAGTGGACGAATCCTAATAGAGTAGGTGAACACTTTCTTTTTGTGTTTTTGTTGCTCAACTTTACCTTAAAGTACTCGTGTTAGACACGTGACACTCGGACAAGGGTATGGGTATTGAACACTTCATTTTAACGTAAAAAATTGGCAAAATTTGAGTAGTGTCTGTATCGGACTCTTCAAAATATTGTATTCAACCGGACATTTCATTTGAGTCTGTGTAACATAGACTTCTAAGGAAAATAAATGTTGATTTTTAAGAATTTTGTAACATAACAGACTAAAGAAGTTTTCCTCCTCTTATAGACATCTATAGACCAAACTGCAGTAGATTCAAATATTCCCCCACCAAGTTGGCGCGTTTGCCTTCTCCATTATGTAGTTGCTGGGAGTTATCGCAGTTATGTCTCAGGTTGCATGGCAGGTCTTCTTTATTTTTATTCCACTAACAGCAATCGGCATTTGGTTACAGGTAACCCCAACAATCCCCCATCTCATATGAAATAAATTGTTTTTAAATATTTTAATCAACAGTGCGGTACTTGTAGTCTCAAACTTTTTGGTGCAAAATCTGCTTAATTCACAGCCTAAATTAGGAAAAGCTTAGGAATTATGCAATATGATGTATTGAATGTTTGACATGAGTCTGTTTTTAGAAACTAATTACACCCTCTGTTCCACTAAAAGAGTCACATTTATTAAATTCTTTTGTTCAACAAAAAGAGTCCTCCTTATATTGATGGTAGTATAAAACAAGACAATATTCTCAAATTTGCCAACATAATCCATCATCATGTCTTCGCTATTAAACTAACAATTTGTTTTTCTCGGAGTAAATATGGAACAAAGGTACATCCTTAATATTGGCAAGATGGTATATGTAGAGTTATATGCACGTTAATAAATGTATATCCATAAAAAAAAAATGGAATTCTGGTGTTCAAATTAATTTACAGCAATATTACATGCGGTCAGCTCAAGAACTAGCATGGTTGATTGGAGTGTGCAAAGCTCCAGTTATCCAACAATTTTCTGAAACATTATCAGGATCAACTACAATTAGGAGCTTTGATCAAGAAAGCAATTTCTGGGATAAAATTATTAAATTGATCGATGGATATTCTCGTCCAAGGTTTTGCAATGCCGGGGCAATGGAGTGGCTGTGCTTTTGCTTGGTTATCCTGTCTTCCATTTTATTTCTGTTTTCCTTGCTTTTGATGATTTGTGTTCGGGAAAAAACAATAGATCCAAGCATGTCATATTTTTCAACAATGCTTCTCTGGTTAGAGCTGTAAACGAGCCTGACCTGGTCGGTTTTGGGTTTGCCGAGCTTGAGCTTGTTTAAAAGTTAAACGAGTCGAATCGAGCCAGACTTTAAATGAGCCCAAGATATCGTGTAAGAACTCGATCGAGCTCAAGCTCAAGTTAATTTAAGCTCGTCAAGGTTAAGCACGGCTCTATAGACTTTAATATTATAAAAAAAACAAAAATTAATTAATTAAATGCTAAACGAGCTGAGCTCGAGTCGGACATCCCACTGTTTGAGCTCGGTTCGTTTAGCGAGTTCGAGTCGAGCTCAAGTAGGGATTAGTCAAGCCGAATTGAGCCGGGTTCATGGGCTGCCCGGTTCGTTTACTGCTCTATCTGGTGACATGGTGGCCTTCTAGAAAAGAATATACACCTGAATGTTTCTTGGTGTTCCCATGTTTGTTTATTTAAAGGCATTGCAGGCTTAGCAATCACATATGGGCTTAATTTGAACGTAGTGCAATTTCGAATTATCTGGAATCTTTGGAATTTGGAGAATAAAATTATCACTTGAAAGAATACTTCAATACAATTGTATCCCAGACGAGGCTCCGCTTGTTATAGAATCAAATAAACCAGCTTGTCAATGACCATCACAGGGAGAAGTTGATATCCGCAATCTACATGTAGTATTAATTTTAACTTGACTACCAACAATTTCACATTTATTATTGTTAAAATGTACTTTCTTTGTCCGATAAAAGATGGTTGAAGTACAAAAAAATATTTTCTCATAAAAGATGTCTAAATTAAACAATTCAAATGTAAAATGTTATAAAACGTTTATAACCTTCCGAAGTACTTAAATAAGGTCCACTACTTTTAGGAAAAAGAGAGAATCTTTATTGTACTTACGTGTAGTCCATTTATAGGTAAAATGAGAAATTATTTACCCTCTTTTCTACTTTGTTTTTTTCTTCATCTTTAAATTGCCTAAAAAGTGTATTTAAGACGTATTTGATGGGACATATGGTGCAGCAAATTTTTATGAGAAGATGAATATGTTTTTAGATTCTCGCTTGGGTACTATGTCTCCCACATGCTATAGGTTATTTTGTTTTTGTTTTTTGAGTACTATGGCTATAGGTTCGATATGCCCCACACACGCCAATCGTATTGCAAGGCATTACCTACAACTTCAAAGGAGGAATGAAGATTGGAATTGTAGGGAGGACAGGTAGCGGTAAATCAACTCTCATACAAGCACTCTTCCGCATTGTTGAACCAACAGCTGAACAAATCATAATAGACGGCATCAATATCTCCTCGATTGGACTGCATGATTTACGATCTAGATTATGCATAATTCCACAGGATCCAGCCATGTTTGAGGGGACTGTAAGGAGTAATCTGGATCCTCTTGCGGAATATACAGATGAGGAAATTTGGGATGTAGGTTTAGTCTCACTTTAATGTTTGTGTGTTTTTTTATTTATTATTGTTTTGTATACGTTATATACATGTTATCTTAATCCAATTACTTACTTTAGTGATTTTATAACTTCAGGTTCTTGATAAGTGCCAGCTTGGAGATGACGTTAGGAAGAAGGAAGGCGGACTCAAGTCTACAGGTTTTCTCCCTTCACCATTTTTATCATAAAGTTTGGTTGTTAATAATGCCAGAGTTTTATTTAGGCCATGGATATTGCTAGAGAAAAAATAATGTTGTCGTAACAAAAATAAATATATATAGCGATATTTTGGTAATTGTTCTAACGACACTAAACACTTTAAGTGATTCTTATTGCTCTGACAACATTATTTTTGTTTTGAGAATATCATCCACCTTTATTTATGTTACGGTTGCCAGAACAAATATGCATTTAACAATACTTCTCAGTTTTCACGTTTAGAGCCTATTGCTTTGGCCGCATAAAAAAGGTATTGCATTTTCAGCAGCTTAAAGTTTCCTAGAAACAAATAACCACACACTTATTCTTACATTTTTAGTTTCATTTTCTAAAATTGTTACAAGTTCTGGAGAACGGAGAGAATTGGAGTATGGGTCAAAGGCAATTGGTGTGTCTTGGCCGCGTGCTACTAAAAAAAAAGGCAAGCTTTTGGTGCTTGATGAAGCTACTGCATCAGTTGATACAACTACTGATACTTTGATTCAACAAACTCTCAGAAAACACTTCTCTGGCTCTACAGTCATAACCATAGCGCATCGGATTACATTTGTGCTTGATAGCGACATGGTCTTGCTGCTAAATCGCGGTTTGTATAAATGGATGCATTAATGATTCCTACAAGTGAAAATTCCTTGAACGTTTTGTTGGTGGTATATTTGATATCTTAATTTTCACTCTCATGGTGCAGGGCTTATTGAAGAATATGATTTGCCGGCAAAATTATTGAAGAACAAGTCATATGCATTTGCAAAACTTGCGGAGTACAAATGTGAGATTAAATTGTAGTTTTAACATTTGAATGTTAGAACCTTACATTCGGCACAAGTGGGCATTGGAAGTTGCACGATCATGAGTGATGACATTCTACGGTTTTAGTGAGTTAGTCCCTCCGTACCAAAATAACCGAGCAGTTTTGACTTTTTTTTTTTTCTTGAAATGAGTATTTATAAAATTAATAATTAAGAATATATAATACGTTTTTTTTTGAAATTTAAAATCAGGGTTAGTAGTAAAATCAGGCTTATATTCCTTTCACCAAGATTTGGTGAAAAATGTTACAATAGTTAATTTTAAACATGGTTAATTTTACCCAAAAAAATAAAAACTATGCACTTATTTTGGGGCAAAGGAGTATTTAGTAATGGAAATGATTATTTTCACAAATTATTTTGCTAGTTTTAGTGTGTCCTCTCTTACTTGAGTGTTTGTCCCGTATATTATTTGTGTGTCGTCCTGTTTATTATTCACGTGTGATGGGCGACTAAGTAGAACTAGCAAAATAAATTTTGAAAATTACAAATCCCTAACTATGTGAGGACTAGCAGGAGAACCCGTGTGATACAAGGGAAAAGTTATTTAGTGGTCTTGGACACCGACACGTGGTGTCTCAGGCCATTAATATATTCTCATTTCAGTATGTATAGTGGGCCTTTCACTGTACATACCGAAATAACAGCATGTGAGTGGTCTTAAGGCACCACGTGACCATGCCTCAAGATCATAGAATAATTTTTCGATACAATGCCTCTTTGTAAAATTAAAACATGTGTACTATATACATATATATATATATACATATAGTACAATTTGTTAATTAATTTATCCATGCACTGACCATGAAATTTATGAATAATATGAAGGGTAAAACTGATATTTTCACAGTATTTTTTGATATTTATACATTAAAACTGTCGTTATAGGTCTATAACGATGGTTTTAACCGTCACTATAAGTCTATAATGACGATTTTCATGTGAAAATATCAAAAAGTGTTGTGAAAATATCAATTTCCTTCATCATATATAATGTATCTAGACATTATTAGACTTAAGTAAGTTGGGAAATATTGTGAATGTTTTTTGTTAAAATTCATAAACCATCTTTAATTGCACAACTTTTATCCAAAATTTGTAATCCTTAATCATAATTAAGTGGCCACCACAATAATAATTGAAGGACCAACCCAGTGATTCCATGTATTAATGGGGTCAACTCACTTGTATACGTATTTTGTTGAGAAATATTGAATATGACAAGTCTAAATACACAAAAACAAACCACAAAACCAACCACAACATGAAATTCGTGACATACACATCTTTTAATGATTAGCATGATATTGTGGTTGATTTTTGTGTTTTGTTTTTGTGCACTTAGACTTTTCCTATTGAATATATGTAGAGCTTGTGGTGGTGAATATGTATAAAAATGTAAAGGGAAAGATTCAATTACATGAATTTGAAATTATGAATGGTTATATTTTCTTTATTCAAGGTATACAACCCCTCTGTCCGTTAAAAATTGGTTTAATTTTATTTTTAAGTCAAATTGATTAATTTTAGAATGAAAATTTAAGCATAAGTATTTATATTTTCAAACCTATAAAAATTGAAGGTTGTAGTAAATTTAACATAGTTTCTTATAGTTATAGTTTCTTCACCTATAGTTTAAGAAAAATAGTATAAATTTTGATTACAAAAACAGTTAATTTGATTGAAATAATCAAACTAAGCCAATTTTTGCTAGACGGAAGGAGTATTAATGTTGCGAATCTATGTGCTGATGAAGTTGAAAAGCCTTAGACTTTTTTATTTTTTATTTTTTATCTAATATGAAAAGAAAAAAGGAAGAAAAAGAATTTGCTACCCCAATTCTTAATTATGATTTGGTACATAGTCAATTGATACTCAATACATACTTTGATAATATATACATGTTAAATAAAATTAGAATAATTAGTTGTTAATTTTTTATTATGTTTTTAATTATAATTATAATTTTGTATATGTAAAATGTAATTTATATTTTCTCATTCATTAAGTGAAATAATAAGTCTGATTTGTAATTTTGTGTATTATAACTCTGGGTACTATGTGGATGCTTGAATTCATAGCTTGTGAGTAGTTTGAATATAATTCGATCCGATTTAGAAAGAAATTCAAATAATGAATATTCGAACTGAGTCTAATCTAAGCGGAGTTTTTCAAATACAATTCGAATTTGAGCAAGAAATTAATCTTCTGAGTCAAATTCTAACGACCTATAAATAACATTTCGAATTCGAGTGGAATTCGGTCCTAATGCTAATTTAAGATAATTAAAAAAAATGACCCATAAATAATAATATGACCCAAGACCTAAACAAATCTTAATAATGAAACTGGTAACTAGTTATGACTTTTGGATTCGACATCTACATTTATATACAAGTGAAGAAGAAATAGACTTTCTGAATTTCAGTACTTTAAAATATATAGTCCATTCAGATTTTAGGATGATCAGATCTTTCAAAGGAGGAGTCCACTCATGAAGCTTCACTGCTATTTGGGTCTTGTATTCTCTAATTTTTATAGTTTTGTTAAGAGAAAAATAATCGAGGGGGTTTTAAAAATTCGTACTCAACAACTAGCAAAGTGATAAGATTTAAACTTTTGAGGGAAAATAAATAAATTAAACATCTATTTACCTATATAACTTATACTGGTATTGCAAACTTTCTCAATTTGTCTGAGATTAATCCTCAACGTCTCCAAAGTATGTAGCAATAGAGCTGTAAAAGATATTTTCTAATGCCGATATAGGTATATTCGTATTTAAAAATAAATTTTAATATTTGTATTCGTATATATATTCAACAGATATATAATATGAAATATCTACATTCATATTTGACGGAAAATATTCAAATACGGATATATATTATATGTATCCGTTTTGTACAAATTATAATATAATATGAATAAAATATCAAATATTCAAATATCCGTATACGTTCAAAATAAAATTTTAAAAGTTTTAATTTTAATTTTTTTAATTCTCGCACAATGTTAAATTAATAACCAAAAAAATTAATGTAATCATCTAATAATTATAAATGATGTATAATCAACCAAAAAAATAATAAAATTAGATATATATATATATATATACAGAGGATGAATCTAAAACATACCTATTAAATAACACACCTCTTTAAAATAACATACATTTATTAAAACTACGTCGTTTTGTAGATTATTTTTTAAAAAATAATGTTCAAAGAGAGTAGTCCCACTTGCTTTCCTTTTATTTACAAAAATACCACACGCGACCCCACTTATTTTTTAAAAGAATTTTCAAAACGATGTAATTTTAATAAATGTATGCTATTTAAGAGAGGTATGTTATTTAAGAGATATGTTTTAGATCCGTCATCTCTCTCTCTCTCTCTCTATATATATATATATATATATATATATATATATATATATAGGGAATCGATCCATTGATAACGTTGTAAAAATAGATCTATCCTTACAACAGATTTCAGCCGTTTAGGCCGAGATCTGACGATTTATATGGCCTTCATCCGCAGTATAATATTGCGAACGAGAGATATTGTCCAAAATACCCCCACCATGCATGTAATACACTCACCGTTCGCAGTATTATATTGTAGACGGTGAAGGCTAGGCCTTACTCGAGGAAACGACAACGTTTTCAAATTTCATCGTTTGCAGTATTATACTGCGGATGATGAATGCTAGGTGTGGCGCCCCGAAATCCGGGCATACACAGTCCAATTTGTGACGCCAAAAATACATGATAACTATTACAAAACAGTATATAGTACGAAAATACGGAACTTAATAATACACAATTAAGTTTTCACTATTATTGCCACACTATTTTACAACATGTGAAAACTACTACAACTATCACTCGGAGCTTCACTACATCCCCTGGCTAGACCCAACCATTCTCTCATTTTTTGAAGAACAATGAAACAAACGAAATGGTGAGTTCAAATAGACTAGTAAAGAAATATCATGACTAAGATAACAATGAGTAAATTATTATTAGCATTCAACAATTGAGTTATTGATTGAATATAATAAACAACAAATTTTAGATCAATAATAGCAGCAGAATGAACAATCCATCAGAAGAATCATGTAGACTATGATGTCCACTAGCTTCTCTTTTTTAGAAAAACATAATCAACTTTTATTATTTGGAACACCATTGGTCATGATCATACCAACAACAGTTCTTCTTTGTCCCAGGCCAAAGAGAACGTTCACTAAGTGCCTTAAAAGACACACCATCATTATATTGTTTTTATCCTATCATTTGTACCACATGCCACAGATATTCACAACAATTTGATTCTTGATGATTAAAATAACAACAGAGATATAAATGATAAATAGAATAACATTATACTTTGTCTAGAGTCAAATAATGTCCAAATTATCAATATGATGTGAACTCAAATTCAATAATGATATTCAAGATCCACAGTTTAAAATAATGGTTAAAGTTCAATAGAAAAGTTCAAATAAATAGGAAGGTTCACGTGAAATGATATTAAATGAAGCGCAAATTATTAAGGAACATATAATCATTTCAGGAAGTTTTACCAAACAATACTTACTAGAGTAAATTTAAAAGTATGAAAGAAAATGATATCCTTTACCTTAACATGTGACTAGATATTCATTTAAATGAAGTTGATCAACCTATATATTTATAATTTAATTAGTAACTACCACATATAATTTCATGGTGTATACCAATTCATATGAAATCATCAAGTGATTTGATTGTAAAAATTTGTGTAGTATACAGAATAAAGTATAATAAACTTCAAAATAGTTTTAAAAAATATTATTTCAAAAGAATCTTCAATAGAAATATTTTTAAAATGAATTTTCTGAAAGAAGAGTTATAAACACCGTGTGATGTGTGTAGGTACTCGACTAACTATTATGAAAAGACTTACTTGAACAATACTTGTATTCTTACTGATCTTCACAAATACTCACGATAGCTTAAGCACACACAATTTTTTTTTATACAAAGTAATATTTTAGAGAGTAAAAGAAAGAATAAGAAAGAAAGTTTATAAAAAATTCTTAAGTTAAGGCTTCTATTTATAGCAATTTTTTTTTAATTTTTTTTTATCATAATCTAAGATTTCTTAATTTAATCCAAATTGTATACTTCAAGATAATGTTTAATCAATACCACATATTTTATCTTTTAATTTTTTTTAATCTCAACCATTCATTCAAATTTCTTTTAATCTATATCGTTCATTTCATATCTTAATAAAACAAGTAACTTTATATATAAAACAACTAACTTTGTATAAATCAATTAACTTTATATATAAAATAATTAACTTTATATATAAAATAATTAACTTTATATAAATCAATTAACTTTATATATAAAATAATTAACTTTATATAAAGTGTATAAAATAAATAACTTTATAAATTTAATTATTCATCAATTATTTATTATTATAATCAATTGTTGTAAATGCAGTGTAGTTGATTTTCTGAGTTAGAGACTCACAATACTAACAGAAAAATCAAGTAATAATGGAATACAACAGTTAAATCAACATCATAACAGGGATAACAATAATGTAGAAAATAAATAAAAGACAGAGCACGTAACTGTGTAATGACAATTATTGATTCAGTAATGTGAATTATTGTGCATATGCTACTGTGACAATTATCAGTTCAATAATATAAATTATTGTGCGTGTGACAATTATAGGTTCATTAAAGTCAATATTGTACAATAACTATTTTATCAGTTCAATAATATGAAATACTGTGCAATACCATGTGCTACTGTGCAATACCATATTTTACTGTGCAATACCGTGTTCTACTATTCCTTTATCACCAGATATTTTAACAGTTAAAAGTGATAACATTGTTGACTATTTTTATTTAAAAATGTTACTTATGTAATTTTCTATATCCAACAATATTTCGTTGTGGGATCCACCAATGTTTGGTTATTTTCGCGCTGTCGTACGAATTGAATATTCCCCGACAGAACGAATATTTTTCGACAAAAATAATTTTCTCCTACAAGATAAAATTTGCATAAAATATTTTTTTAACTTTAATTTTTGTCAATTTATCTACTTACCGTTTCAGAAGAAAATATATAAAGAAAAAATTAAATTTGTATTTCATAAAAGTCGGGGTCTTACACTAGGCTTTACTCAAGAAAATGACGAAGTTTAAAAATTTCACCGTCTGCAATATTATACAGCGGACGAATAAATCAAATGATAGAGTCTAAAATGACATTGTGCCTATGTCTGTCATTCGTCCGTAATATTATACTGCAGACGCTGAGTTTTTGTAGCAATCAATTATTGAAAATTTCAACTAATTACGTTGGGGTAACAGTCGTTTCTCCATTAATGACGATAAAATTGTCCCAATTCTTTGAATCTGAGTAATTCAGTCCACTATAAATAAGATGGAGGATTGTTTACTTATCTCCAATACTCAAAACTCTCAAAACAAATATATATATATATATATATATATATATATATATATATATATATATATATATATATATATATATTCTTTATGGGCATGATTGTTGTCAATGTTCATGTTATTTATTGTTTAAATATTGCTTATTGTTCATTGTTCTAATTATTTTGACAATCGATCTCGGTAATTAAAATTTTTTACCGTTCGTAGTATTAAACTGCAGACGAGGTCTACATTCAAGGAGGATGGAAGAGATCTGGGTGAAATATTGTTGAAGAATCTCTGTAATAACGCAGCAACATCGTTATGAAAAATAATGTTGCTGTTTTTTACAATGATTCTTCAAAAATTATTCACGTAGATCTCTTGCATTTACTCAAGTAGATTTCATTCGCAGTATTAAACTGCGGACGGTAATTTTTTTTAGTTATCTCGTCCGCAGTATTATACTGCGGACGATGAAATTTCAAAATTTCATCGTGTTTTTCGAGTATGGCCTAGTCCTCACCGTCCGTAGTATAATATTGCGGATTGTGAAATTTCAAAACGTCGTCGTTTAAAATAATATCATGCATTTAATTAAACTATTAATAAAATTATTGTAAATAGACCCGTCCATAGTATTATACCGCGAACGATCCTTTTTAAAACTATTAGTTTTCTTCTTCTTCTGCGTAGTATCTTTGCTAATTCATGTTATCTGAGATGATAAACAAACATGAATTAGTAAGAATACTACACAAGAAGAAGAAGAAAACGTAATTTTCTTAAGTCGAACAACCTAGATCGGTACTGTAAAAATGAGATGAGATCCAAAATGATTACTATGAAGAATGACGAATGCAGTTTTATAATTAAGGTATCAAATTCTCTATTTCTCCTGCATATCCTCGTTGTAGATTAATGTTATCTACAAGAAGAAATAGATAATTTGATAGTCATAATTATAACTAACTTGACTGGGTATTGTGAAAATAAGATGAGATCCAAAATGATTGTTATGAACAAAGACGGATACAGTTTTATAATTAAATTAGTGTTTGCAGTATAATACTGTGGACGGTAAATATTCAAAACCTCATCGATGAATATTCAAAATGTTATCGTTTCCTCGAATCAGACGATGAGTTTATTAAATGCATATTGAGGGTATTTTGAACAATATCTCTCGTTCGCAGTATAATACTGCAGATGATGGTCATATAAATCGTCAAATTTCGTAGACGACTGAGATCTGTTATAAGGATATATCTACTTTTACAACGTTGTTAATAGATCGGTCCCTATATATATATATATATATATATATATATATATATATATATATATATATATATATATATTGATATTATTCATATACGAATATTAATAAATATGAATATATCCGTATCTGTATTCGCTCTGATGCAAATATGGATATAAATTTTCGAAGTAAATATCGGATATTTCAAATTTTATTTATAATCCTATGCACCAACAACAATACTGTCTTTATTAAAAATTTCTAAAGATAGTTTTATTTTGACTTTATGAAGTTGGAATATATAAATTTCTAGAATATAAATTAACCTATTACACAGTTAATATTAGTACTTTTAGATACTCCGTTATATAATATTCAGTGATATGTTGATTAAAATGAATTTAATATATATTAATTTTAATTTCAAAATGTTAAAAATTATCTTCAATTCATTTATTTTTATTCAACTAAGTAGAATATGTTAGTTGTTTCATTCATTTTTATTTGTCTTTTTAGATATATATTTTTTAAATATGTAATTTATAGATTTTAAGAAAAATCAATAACTTAATTTATCAAATTATTCTAAATATTAATCTATTTCTCCTTTACCCTTTCAAATTTTTTTAAATATTAATATTATAATTTTATACTCAAATTAATTAATTAAACAAAGTATCCCTTAAAATTTGGCTTAGTTCGACTTTTTAAGTCAAACTGACTTTTTTGTAGCCAAAATTTATTCTATTTTCTTTTAAATATAGGTGTAATAATTATAATCAGAAGAAATTATATCAAATTTATTATTAATTTTAATTTTCATAAGTTTAAAAATATAAATAAATATAGTAAATTTTTAATTCTAAAATGAGTCAATTTAACTTAAAAAAAAGTTTTTAAAACCAATTTTTATGAAATAATATTAATTATTACTCTTAAAACGTCAAATTAAAAAGGAACATTTATCAAACGCGTGCGTAGAAATTTGGTTAGGTCCAAATTGCTTTTATACTTTTGCAGTTTCTACGCAAAAGCTAGGCCACTAAAGTCATACTAATAGATGGGATAATGACCGGGAATCCACCCAAATAATAATAATGCCCTTTGATTCTTTAAACTTCAAAAAGTTCATTAAACAAAAAGAAAAAGACAAACAGAAAGTCTATGGCTTTTATTACTCTAATCACTTTTGGTAATTAACATTTTAAATACTTTCTCTATTTTAAAATATAAAATTACTATTAAGTTTTTAAAATTAATTTAAAATATTTATAAAATCAAAATTTATATGAATTATTTTAATTTTAAAAACGGTAACGGCACCTCCCAAAACCCTTTGTATTCTTATCCTAACATAATTGAGGCTTATTTTTCATAAATATATCATGGAAATAATTAAGGCAAAAAGGGAGGTGAACATTACCTCACGCTCTTGGATGAGATAACCCTCAAAATGGTGTCGTTTAATATAATTGAATACACTTTCTCTCATGTTATGTACAAAATGATATTTTTGTAATTTTTTAAAATATTGTTATTATGAAAGGATACCTCATGCAAAAGCGTGAAATAACCTCTCAACTCCCGTACCCTCAATAATTAATGTAAAACCTTATTATAAAATTATAAAAATGTGAGGAGAAACTTATAGAATCACTTTCATTTGTCGATGTTCACAACTGCCTCACATTAGATTAATACTTTATCCGTTCTAGAATAAAAGTTCTAGTTGACTTTTTGCACATATAGGAAAATGATAAAATGACAAAATTATTTATATTTAAATTCTCATTTAATTGCATAGTTTTATTCACATGACTAGTAATACTCTATAAATATGCATAAAAAATAGAAATATGACAATTAATACTAAAAATATTACATGCAAATTATTATAAAAAATAGATTATTTAAGATAATTAGTCATTTAACTTAAAACTATCTAAAATAGTAATAAAAACTTTTATTTTGAAATAAAATGAGTATTAATTAATAATTCTAACTTGGATGAATAAATTTACAAAAGAAAAATACTCGGAGAAAGAAAGAATTAGCTAGGGAGAGGGATACTGGCTAAAGTGAAATCTAATGCGTTAGATACTTTTTGATTATTACCACAAGTTTTATATGAATCCTTCAAATAACAATATTAAAATTGATACTAATTCCGTTTATTATTAATTTTTTAAATTTATTTTATTATTAATTTTTTAAATTTAAATTGACATTGACATAATTTTTTTAATTTTAAATAGACAGAGAGATGAATGTGCTTTCGTTTTGTTTTGCGTGGTCTTCACGGAATCACGACTAAGAAGTCGCAATGGTAGCGACTAGCAACTAGCAACTAATCAATGAAACAACGTCGAGGTCACATATCACACTTGTCGATCAAAATATCTGGGTACAAAAATATTTTTCCCATGAGAATTGAAAAATATAAATATAAATAATAAAAAAAGTTATTTATATTAACTGTAAGTATATACATTTAATAGTATTTTTATAATTATTTTAGTGACAATTAATACTTTAAGCGACGCATATTGTTCTAACAAAATCAGCCGTCATAAAATAGCGATTAATATTCTCAAAAGAAATATAATATTGTCATAATAAAATTAAGACCTTAATCCTAATGTTAAATGTTGTTATAAT
The DNA here is from genome assembly GCA_947179155.2 of Hedera helix. NCBI lineage: Eukaryota > Viridiplantae > Streptophyta > Magnoliopsida > Apiales > Araliaceae > Hedera > Hedera helix. The sequence goes on from OX359265.1 coordinate 12,175,122, forward strand.
AATTATAAAAGTATCGCTTAAGTGTTAAATATCGTTAGAATAATTATAGTATAAAACTATTTATATGTATATTTGTTCTAGCAATATTATTTTTATTTTGATAATGTCAACAACTATAAAAATAAAATAAAAAAAGTGAACATGATTTTCCTAGCATAACCTTGACCGTGGTTTTTCTTTCATTAGCTTAAGTTGACGCTTTTCTTCTGTAGTTTCTGTATATATTTTTTTTCTTTCAGAATTTTATTAAAAACCTCTAATTTTTACCATATAAATTTTGTATATCTACAACTTATATTGAAAACTCTCTGTTGGGATAAGGTCAATTGAAAAATACAAAGTACTCCAATACCGTGAAATAAATTAAGAATAACCGAAATATCCTCATAAGGAAGATGAGATATAAGCCTGGTGGACTATTTTGTTTCAGTAAGGTACAATCAACTTTTCAAAAACAACCTCAATATTGTAAGGAAACCGATATTTCTATAATATATATTTTTTATATTTTTATATAAAAATCGTCTTTATAAGTTTATAACGACAATTTTAACCGTCGTTATAGGTTTATAATAACGATTTTCTTGTGAAAATATCAAAAAGTACTGTGAAAATAACAATTTCCTATTTTAAGAAACAAAAATTTAGTATTAACTACATAACAAAATAAAAAATTAATTGTATTAGTTTTACAAACAAAAATCATGCATATTTCGTGTTTTAACTAAATAAAACTTTAATTATACATTACAATTTGAGCATAAATTGATTTCTAATTATAAAATAAGAATAATATCAATTATAAACAGTTAAACACGACTCACTATCCCGTGCAAGACTCACTTACCAAAAACAAAATGTCAGAATAGAAGTAGAGTAACTAAAGTAAACTTGACTATAAAAAGAAATATAAAAAAAGTTTTTGTTAACACCAAAATTTATCGCCCTCTCAAATCATCAAAAGACAAGCTAATCTGCATAAGGAACAGTTAATGAACACACAAAAAACTTGTCGACTCGGGTTGTCGGTGAATAACTCCGTTCTGTGAGAATTAGTACACGTCAAAAAGTGTCAACAATGGAGAAATTAAATTGTTCAAGAATAAGAATGATAAATTGTATGTTACGTGTGTGTACCTTAACCGCAATATATAGTTATATTTATAGTTTCTCATACCCATGTCATAGCTTGCCCGATACCAGTTAAAAATAAAAGTCCTCAATCATAGTTTCCATACAAAACCACCATCAATTGAATAAACTTTTTTCTTCATAAAAATTAAAAACCAAATAGGACCTGTAATATCCCAAATATTTTCAAAGTGATCTAACAAGATCTAAGCAAGTTTGTCAATTCAAAACCTAAGATCGATTACTCAAGTATACCTTGAGCTATCTTAAAGAATATATACGACTCGAAACTACGATCGTATATAACTAAGAGGTTAAACTGTTTAACCTAAACTATGTGTTATGTGATTAGTAAAGATTGAATTGAGCTTTTAAATGTGCTGTATGAATTATCTATGTGTAGGATTTTGTGTTTTGGTTCAAGTAGTTAACCTTAACACTTATTAAAAATCAGAAGTCAATTTAGGGCAAAAACCTAAATTGGAAAAAGAGTTAAAACCTAAACCCTAACCCTAGGCCATCGAGCAAAATGTGAAGGTCAAATTGACATTCCGTTTAAGGATTTAACTTTCCCACGATTTGAAAACATGTAATAGTCAATAAAAGTTTTTCTCGAAAAACGTGTAAAAGCACTATTCACGAGGTGACGTTTTTCATTCGTTTGACTGTTTCTTTCATCTGTAGGACTTCTTGTATTTCACGATATAGTGTTAATATGAGGTTTAGATGTCAGGGAATCAATAAAATTTTCTGGAGAAAAAGACGAAAATGTCACGATTTACGAGAAAACATTTGTTGTCTTTTTGACTGTTCTTTTCGATATTTTGATATATCGTATTTCACGAAATAACATTTATATGAAGTATAGATATTATTTAGCCAATAAAAGTTTTACTCGAAAAACGTGTAAATCACTATTCATTTGAAAAATTTTCTTCCGAATTTTGAAAATTCACATTCCTGAATAGCATTTTTATTGACAGTAGATGCATTTTGACCAACAAAATTTTTACCCAAAATAATTTATGGAGATTACTATTCACGTATACGGGATGAATACGTAGCGAATACGGAAGGAATACGAGAATAATAAATGTATATTATAATGTATAATACGAGGATTATATGAAAGATTATACGAGATTAATACGAGAATAATACGAGGTATCATACCAGTAGAATACGAATATTATACGATGTATTATATGGAAGAAATACGTATAAATACTAATTTATTATACTATATAATTAATTAGTTGAAATTAAACTAGTTTATGTGTAACTAAGTTAGTGTAACTAAACTAGGGAGAACTAGCACGATTACACTAACTGAAAAAGAACTAGCACGATTTGTTTGGAACTAAATCCAAGTGAAAATGAATCGACCAATTAGAAGAAGGGTGATGTAAGCGATGATGCAAGCGCTAGGGAGAAATGACCTAAATACCCTAACTTTGAAAGTCCTATAAATAGAAGGCTTAAGTTCATTAGTTCTTTACCATTTTTGAAAGCTAAAGAGCAAATATAGAGAGAGTTCTTGTGAGACAAGAATCGATTGCAAAGAAATAGTTAAAGCTTGCAATAATAAAAAGTACGATTCTTAATCGTTATTATGCTTAAAGTTTTATTTTATCGATGAGGCTCAAGAACATAAGTCGTAGCCATGTACGATTTTTCGTTCTCCGTGTTCCTTATGACTTGAGCAAGTCGTTGTTATGTCAAATTTCATTTCATAGTTTAAAGTTCAAGAACATACGTCGTATCCATGTACGGTTTATCCGTTCTCCGTGTTCTTCGTATGTTCTGGAGTATTATTATAAATTGTTATAATTATGTAAACAAGTCGTTATAATGACCAAATTTTGTCAAATTATAAAGTGTTATAATCACATATGTAAGCAGTTATAATGCTCAAATTATTTCAAGTATGAAATCCAAAAGCTCAAGAACATAAGTCGTTACCATGTACGATTTTTCGTTCTTCGTGTTCTTCGTGTGTTCTTGAGCAAAAGTCATAATTTTTACATAAGTAGGTTTATGATTTGATAATTTAGTGTTATGGGATGATGAAACATGATGGCATTGCTAAATAATGCTTGTGGCATCAAGTTTTAGTAGTCGAAACGAAGAACGATGAAACTTTGTTCTTCGTGTTCTTCGATTCGTTCTTCGTGTTCTTGAGAAAAAGTCATGAAATCTTATATAAGTAGGTTTATGATTTTGTTATTTTTATGTTATGAAGTGATACGAAGTGTTAGAACATGTTATCTTAGCAAATTAATGCTTGAGGTATCATGTTTTACCAATCGGATCAAAGAAAGTTAAGTCTAATATAGTCGCAGAATATTTTTGCAAATTTCCGAAAATTTAAAGTCTGAATCTGCCTTAGCAACCTGAATGAAAGTTGTATATCATGAAATTATAAGCAATCTAGACTCAAGAATCACTCAAAAATATTTTCGTATGACAAAGTTATGGCTGTCGCAATAAAATAGGTCGAAGCTGAATTTTTTTAAGGACCATTCGGATCCTAGCACTAAAAAATTAAATTTTGAGTTCGCCACTTAACGAAATGATTCCACCTATGAAAATAGTCTAGTTGAGTTATTCTAAGACTTATTCAAAAGAAAAATTTGATAAACTAACGTTCGGGGTCGCGTAACCCTTTTTGTAGGCGTTTAACGATTTTCCGGGAAAACCCTAACATGGTTTCAAGGCAAGTCTTCTAACTCTTGCTATGTGCTACTTGTGTAGTATTGTTAAAATGATAAATGAGATGTGTAATGTCATGTTATTATGTAATAGATGATATGTGAAGTCTTTAACTGATGTTTACAAGCCTTCTAACTGTTATGCGTTATGTTTATGATTTATGAACATGATTTATGTCAGTGTGATATAAATTGTTGGAACGTGAGTTATATGTGATATTAAATGGAGAATTATGTTCAGTCAATGCATGTTAAAGTTTATATGAAAGCATAAACTGCGTATGTGCTGTATGTTAGACTTGCTGAGCCGTCGTGCTCATTCTTGCGAATAAAACCTTATTTGCAGATTAAAGATAAATGTTAAGAAGATCATGAACGTAAAGATGAAGCGTAGATTAGGTTTTCATGTTTATTACTTGTATTTGTATAAGTCATAACGACTGTTGTAATACGAACAAACAAACATGTAACCGAATATTGAATGAATGATATAAATTATTATCATTAGAATATTGTTATGTCTTTATTTTGATATAACTTAGAATTGTTAAAACTTAACATAGTATTGATAATGATATATTTATCTGGATGAGGATCGGTAAATAACTTGTGAGTGCTGTACATCCGAGACAGGACTAAGCGATGTTGACTGATCAAATCCATCATTAAGGTTCCTCGGACCTAGGTATAACTCGTTATTACTATTCTGAATACCATATAAGTAGGATTATTGATATGAAGAGATATCACTATAAACAAATATGTTTCGAATGAGGGTTTTAACTAGTTGGGTAATGTTCTGTACGGAAAGAGAATTTTGCACCGGACAAATATACAACCATTTGTCACGGATAAAGATGCAAACATTTATCACGGGTGAAGATACAAACATTCACCGCGAGATTCTCTGTTTCCAAGAGCCGTCCTAATGATTTAATACCGTGAATGTTGGAACATGTAAAGTTATAGAATATTTAAATCTTAAGGTTAAAATTAGACCGGTATATATGGTTTTATCCATTTATACGGATGAAATACAAGTTGATACTTGTATACTTATGAGACTGAGATCAAGTTAAGATCCAGGGACAAAGTTAAGAGAAAATTTTAATGTATAGTCTAAAATAAGACTAATTCAACCAATATGATTATGGGATCATTGGTTAAGTCGATAGATGTACGAAATTAACGCACAAGGTCCGCCGCAGTCGAAAGTACGGGGATTTTGGGGGCGTTACAGGACCAAGAATCTTAAGTCAACTAGACTTTGACCATTTTAGAATATCAAACCGTTAAAATATATATATTGTAATGGGCCTCTCAAAGCCAACCAAATTAGGCCCAACAAATTCTGCCTCAACAAGTTAGAAACCAAAGCCTACTGAACTAAACCCAATTAACTTCACCCCCTACAGGGTCCAATCAATTTTGTTCCAACATTACCCCTACTTATTATAAAATTTTATAATTAGAGAGTAACAACAAAATTTTAACACCAATAAGTCATAAAATTATCACTTTTGAATGTCCTAAAACCATTAATTTTGCGTGCGGTTTAATAAAAAAATGATATCCCTTTCCTTTAATGTGTCGTACCTTGGGGATCGTGCTCATTATAAAGGCCTCAGTACCCAAATTAAACTTTACCTCCTTTATATTCAAATCATTAACTTCTTAAGAAAACTTTACCCATTCATTCATCTTTTTCCATGCACGAATTTTCTTCTTCAGAGCAAAATCCTTCCTCAAACTGTTATCAATGGCACAAAATCCTTTTCTAATGATCAATCCGCTCTAGCTCTGGTACCTAAAGCCTCTAGCACCTCCATCATTGAGCTTTAATTTCCTTATCCCCAGCCAGTGGAGAAACCCTCAGTCCTCCTTTGAGCCCAGTCGAGGTTAAGGAAATAGAGATTCACAAAAGATACAAATATAAGAAAACCAACACTCATATGAACTCTAGATCTATCGTATCCTCACATATCCTCCCCGACCTTCGTAACCAGTATCAAATCCCTGTTGAATACGACTTCCGCGCTCCAAACCTGAATGAGAGGATGTACTATCAGCTAGAAGAAAACTGGGTCATTTGTCCCCATTTACGCCCTCTGTTACGACATTCACTTCCTTGTCCACGAATTCATCTCCTCCTTTCTTGCCTTCATGGGAATCAAATTTGCTCAGATAGTCCCCAATTCCTATATTCACCTGATCTGCTTTTTGGTGTTCTACAATGAATGCAGAGTTCAACTCTTTCTCGACTTCTTCTTTGCCATGTTCATACTTGGCCACTCCAAAGAGCTCGTGTTTAGGCAACTGAACAAATAATCCAGACGTCGTGTATTGATGAAGACACCTTCAAGCAACAAAGGGTGGCATCCATAATAGGTTTTCATTAAAGGACCTGATACACACCTTCTCTCGAGTTGGTGTGAGCCCTCAAAAACCAGTTTCGACTTCGACCAGACCTCGTAGACCCAGGAAAAGGTCTAGGAACATCATTCCCTATCAGTAATATATCATTAACATATAATATAAGGAATGTGACAGTGCTTCCACTAACCTTCTTGTACACACATGGTTCATCATCATTTTTGATAAAATCAAACTATTTGAATGTCTAATCAAAACGGATGTTCCACCTTCGAGAAGTTTTCTTCAATCCATAAATAGATCGTTTTAGCTTACAAACTTGATTTGTTACAATTTTTAAAATAAAACCCTTCAGTTGTATTATATATACATCATCATCTAGTTTCCCATTGAGGAATGTCATTTTCACGTCTATTTCCCATATTTTATAGTCATGATAAGCAGCAATTATAAAAAAAATCTGAATGAACTTGAGCATTGCTACTGATGAGAAGGTTTCATCATAGTCAACATATTGCCTTTGTTTGAAACCTTTTGCTCTCAGTCGGGTCTTATAGTTCTCTACCTTGTCATTCGCTCCAGTCTTTTTTTTAAAGACCCATTTACACCCAATAGGCTTTATGCCCTTAGGTGGAGTAAATAAAGTCTATACTTAGTTCTCATACATGGAGTTCATCTCGAATTTCATGACTGCTAGCCATTTCTCAAAATCTTTACTACTTATTGCCTTTTCGTAAGTCCACGGATCATCATCATTTATGATGTATACCTAATCATCATCCTCTATGATGAATCCACACCTCTTAGGTATCTTCGGTGCTCTTCCAGATTTACGAATAAGTTATGGTCCAATAGGTTATGTTAGGTACTTCACTTTGACCCGTAGTGCTCTGTGATTTTTGAACTTCTTCAAGGTCCATCTTACTCCTACTAACCCCTTCAATGATAAATTCAATTTTTAAGAAGCTAACATATTTCACAATAAATACCTTTTGATCAATAATAGAAGTAATACCCTAATCTTTTTTTAGGATATCCCATAAATTTGCACTTGTCGGATCTTATTTTCAACTTATTATTCTTAAACCTTTTAGCATAAGCTAGACAACCCCAAATTTTAACATGCTTAAGACTTGGTTTCCTCCCTGTCCATAACTCATATGGGGTCTTTGGGACGAATTTAGAAGGTACCTTGTTAAGTAGGTATGCAGCCGTTTCTAGGGCATAATCTCAGAAGAAAATTGGAATATCAGAAAAACTCATCATGGAACAAACCATGTCCAATAATGTTTGATTTCTCATTTTAGATATACCATTCAACTGTGGTGTACCTGGTGGAATCCACTATGAGATTATCCCATTTTTTTTTGAGATAATTGAGAAACTCATTGCTTAAGTATTCACCACCTCGATCCGATCAAAGAATCTTAATACTTTTGTTAGTTTGTTTCTCTACCTCACTTCTGAATTCTTGAACTTTTCAAATGATTCAGACTCGTATTTCATCAAATACACATATCCAAATCTTGAATAATCATCAGTGAAAGTAATAAAATATAATTACCCTCATTGTGCATACGTTGTCATAGGTCCACATACATCTGTGTGTATTAACTCTAACAACTCTATAACTCTTTCTCATTTTTCACTAAAAAGAGATTTAGTCATTTTAGCCATGAGACAAGATTCACAGGTTGGATATGATTCATAATTAGACAACTCTAAAAGCCCATCTTTATGCAACTTATTTAATCTTGTTTCATTAATATGACTTAGTCTACAGTGCCACATAAAGGTATAATTTACATTATCTCTTTTACTTTTCTTTGTTTGTTTAACTTGTAATATATTTTAATGTAAGTCAAGTAAATAAAGTCTATTGTGAAATTTACTAGTATCATACAAAATATTATCATTATAAATATAACAATTGTTATTCTTAATTATAATATGAAAACCATCATTGTTTAATATAGGAATAGAAATAATGTTTCTAATAAGTACTGGAACATAATAATAATTATTTAAATTGATGAACTTGCACGTGAGTAGTGTTAAACAATAAAGTTCATACGGCTAATGCAGTAACTTTTGCTCCATTCTCCCATTACATGACGACTTTATCTTTGTTTAGCTTTCTAGTTCTGCTTAGTCTCTGTATATTATTATATATGTGAGAACCACAACCAGTATCTAATACCCAAGTAAAACTTTGATTTTCAGAAAGATTTATTTCAATCATGAAGAAACCTTGATCTGAAGTTAAAGCTTCTCAAAGCTTTGTCTGCTTTAGATCTGTAAGATACTCCTTACAGTTTCTCTTCAAATGACCTAACTTGTTGTAATGGAAGTATATTCCTTTGCTATCAAGATCAATTTTCTTATTGTCCTTTGTCTTGGCCTTGCCCTTGCCCTTAGCCTTATTCTTTTTTTTTTCCAGAAAAACCCTTGGGCCTCTTTCTCTTCTTAGAAGAATCATCTACCAACAAGACTTGGTCCTTATTGGATAGGAAATGACTCTTTGCTATTTTCAACATGTGAAGTAACTTAGGCAAGCTGACATCCAACTTATTCATATGAAAATTCACAACAAATTGTGAAAAAGAGTTTGAGAGTGATTGCAAGACTAAATCTTGGGTCAACTCTCCATCCATAATGAACCCTAATTGTCCAAGATGAGTAATCAAATTAATCATCTTTATGACATGAGTCTCAACAACAGTGCCCTCGGTCATCCAAGATCAGAAGAACTCCTTAGATATCTGATATCTAGCAGTCATACTTTGGTCACTATAAAGGTCTTTAAGGTGTAGCAATATAGTAGGAGCATCTATCTTTTTATGCTGACACTGAAGCTCATTACTCATGGATGCGAGAATGATACATTGAGCCATTATTGCATCATCATGTCACTTTTTAAAAATAGCAACTTCTTTCTCAGAGGCTGTATCTGCAACATTTACAGGGACATGTGAGTTTAGGAAATAGGAAATCTTTTTAGTAGTGAGAACTATTCTCAGATTCCTTAACCAATCCGTGTAATTCGGCCCGGTAAGTTTGTTAGCATCAAGTATGCTACGCAATGATAATGAGTATAACATTTGTAAAATTCTGCATGTGAAAATAAACAACATTCTAGCATATATTCATTTAATTAATTACCAAAATAAATTAGGTATTTATTTAAATTGGTATTCTTCCACTATTTTTACTAAACTATATTACCCTCTATATATAGTTTGACAAATCTAATTAAAGATTTGCTAGTGAGAATAAGGATCCTATCGACATAAGTATAGCCTTACGTGTGCACAACAAACTATAGTTTATTCAATATATAGACAACTTTTGTCAATTACATCAACATGTAACTCCTTGCGTTTTGCCTATTAGATTATTGTAATCATGTGTGTATACATCCAAATCAAAATTATCTAAGTTAAGTCCAACGTAACACTTTTTTATAAGTAAAGAGAAACATATTGGCCTTGTGTGTGCACAATAAAACAGTAATGTTCAATTCCTTATAAGCATTTAATGTGACAAAATAAAATCTCAAATAATCGACATAAGTCTTGTGTGTGCACAATAAACGTATATTGATTATTTGATACTCTATCGTTTTATCATGTTAGAAGGCGACGTTTGATATTCCAAATATCTTTGAACGTTACAACTTAATAGAATTTTCTTTGAGGGGTTTGTTGTTAATTATCTCATCTTGTTTAGCGCGTATGTGCGCAACACACACACACACACACACACACACACACACACACACACACACACACACACACACACACACACACACACACACACACACACACACACACATATAAAATATGCAACATATTATTTAACATGCGAAACATGTTTAATAATATATAATATACATAGATTTAGTATGTACATATAGAATACTATATTCTACTTAGATTGATTAGATTTCTATTCTAGTTTGGTTCACTAGAGCCATCGAGTGAACCAAAAGGTTAAACCTATGGTGCAAGAATAAATACAATGAATATAACTATTACATTCAAAACGCAGGCTCCTTCACAAACGGGTCTTCAAGCGCTCCTTGTTCCTTGGCTCCAATTCTTCAAAATAATTATAACTAATCTATTACATACTATTTTCATAAAAATAAAAATCTTGATCAGCAGTCAATGTGAAGTACATAAGAGGGAGATAGAATTATATACAAGAAAAATTAGAAAGACAAGGTACGCATACCCCTTTTATAAAAATCTATTCATTCATGCATCCACAAAAATAAATCCAATCATATTGGTTAATAGTCTATAATTAATGCTATTTATTATCATATATAGCAATATATATATATATCAATAAATAATATCCATCTCATAAAATTAAACCATTCCATATATGCATTAATATCATTTAATGGGCAATTTAAAGTTACATGAAATCCAATTTTAAGTTTAAAATAACTCTTTATTTTAATTATAAAATCGTGCAAAATAACTCTTTATTTTAATTTTTGAAAATCTGCACTAAAAAATCAAAAATTCAAAAAAATTGTCGTACTGGCGTAGGGCGAGTCGGGTTTGTACTAGTTCGGGCACGGGGCGCGCCAGTGTCGTAGAATCTTTTGCAGATCACGATTTTCATTCTGTTTTTTTTTATCCAAAACTCGATTTTTACTTCTTGTTTTTAAAATTTATGATTTTATACAACATGTAATGCCTAAAAAATTATTCTAAACACATACCTATACATATATGAAATCTAAAAAATTAATAATTCGCATAAAGTTTGGCTCTTGATGCCACTGTTGATTTATAATATCTATGAACATACAATCAAATTGCACAATAACATTGGAAACATGGTAAAATTAGAATTTAAAATTTTACAAATCATAACCAAGATCGACCTATATACACAATCATTAATTAACAAGAAAGAGATAGAGAATTATACCCTTGTAGACACTAGCTTCTACAAGTACGTGTTCAACTCCAATTCCTTCGGGTTCTTCTTGAATTCCATCGATTAGATTCCTTTGATCAACATTAGCCACCCAAGTGTTTGACCTCTATAGGTGATCCACCAAGGAATAATAAGGATTCAAGAAGTGGGTGGTGGCAAACTCTAGTTTTCTCTCTCTTTTAGTTAATTAGTGTTGGTTTGTAATATCCATGAACATGCAATCAAATTACATATAAGCAACGAGAGCATGGTAAAATTAGAATTTAAAAATTTACAAACCATAATCCAGGATCAACTTTTATGCACAACTATTAATTAATAAAGAAGAAGTTAGAAAATTATACCATTGTAGAACTCAAAACTTCAATGGGTACAAATTCAACTCTAAGTTCTTCACGTTCTCCTTGAATTTCACCGATTAGATTCCAATGATCAACGATAGCCACCCAAGTGTTTGGCCTCTAGAGATGATTCACCAAGGAATAATGATTCAAGAAGTGGGCGGTGACAAACCCTAATTTACTCTCTTTAGAGAATATTGTACTATCCCAAAATTTATGAAAGTGTATGTAACCCCAATCCATAATAAGACTCCTCTTATTTATAGATATAGTCAACAATCTTAACACCTTTAGGAATATAGTTTTTAATTAAACTCATAATCTAATCAGAAATTTAATTAATTTAATATAATAATTACAATTCCTAAACCATTTAGGAACTTCATTATCATTTATGAGAGTACTTTTATTAATTGATTCCTAAACTATTTAGGAATTAAATAATAATGATAATAGTAATAATAATAATAAAACTCATCTTATTAATTTATAATTAGTATTTCTAAAATACTAAATAATAAATATTAAGCTATTTAATTTATGTTATCCACATAGTATAAATTAAATATACTTAATTCATTCTTACGATTATGCCATTTACTTCTTAAATAATTATTTTTTTGATTGTGTGACCCTTTAGGTTCTCCATATTAAACCGATTATAGAACAAATTAATTAGAACTATTCTAATCTTATTTATATAAATAAATTAAACTATTTAATTAATTTAAATAAATAATATTTATTTCATAATAATGGTAAGCTCCCTTAGCGATCAAGGACTTTTCAGATAATATAGATTTCAATATTTAATCACAAAAGAACCTATTCAGCGAATAGTTATCATATAATTCAATCATTCTACCTCACAATGTCCCAATCAAATATAAAACATGATATAACTGTCAAGTCTTATTTTATTTGATTATATGCATTTCGATTGTCAAATGAATAACTCTAATTAATATAAATTAGAAACTAATTTCTAATTTGCATTCTGCCTTAGCTAAGGACTACTGAGTTGTCATTTATTAAATCGCATAGGACATTCTCTTTTTTTACTAGAAGTTGTAGATTCTTTGTTGATCATTCACCTATCTCTATGTACAACTTATTATACCCAAACATAGCCTTTGATACACCCTAAAGGTTTTAAAGAATATATCAAAATATAATTCATCGTACACAAGATACTATGATGGTCTCAAGTCCAAGGATCACTTGTACTACTATCACAAAAGGAACTCCTATTGATAGGCAAGTAAAACTCTATTAGGTGTTCCTTGAGCGAGTCACGTTCAGTGAACTTATTCTCTAATAAGAACTTACATACTTGCTTTAGTGTCTCTACACAAATGATTATTAGATCAATCATCCTCTTCATAAGAGTATGCATAGTATGTACTAATTTATCTAGATTCGCTAATCCCCATTTTAGTAATCTTACGATTAGGAACAATTTTAGTTTTGAGCTATCTTAAATTTAGATCTCATTAGCATGATCATCATCATAATTCTAGAAGCATTGTTCAATAACTATGGGTTTATCATAACTAATGCCATCTATTAAATATGAATAAAGAAAATGCTTTTGTATAAATAAACTTTTATTAATAAATGAATTACAAAGTACATGTTACATCATATCAAATATGATTGGCTTGTGTGCATACTATTTTTAATCTCCCACTTGCACTAAAGCCAATTGCCATGGTATCTAATACCCATCTTCTACAAGTGGTGATCAAACTGCTTTTGGGTCAAAACTTTAGTAAATGGATCTGCTATGTTGTCAAGAGAGTCAACACACTCCAAGACGATATCTCCTCTTTCAATAATTTCTCTAATCAAATGAAACCGCCTTAACACATTTTTGGATTTTTGATGAAACCTGGGTTCCTTGGCTTGTGCAACAACTCCCGCGTTGTCAAAAAATAAAGGCACTGGTCCTTAAATACTAGGAATCACTCTAAGTTCTGTAATGAACTTCTTCATCCAAACAGCCTCCCTTGTAGTTTCACTTGCAGCTATGTACTGTAATGATATGAAATTTTCAAAATATTGTAAATATTATAAATAAATAATGAAATTAAAATTTTGAAGTGTGACAAGTGTTTTGGGACAAGTCATTCATGTATTATTTGATTGTGGAAAAAAATTCAAGCTTAAGAAAACAAATTTGGATTAAAAAAGAATTAAAAAGGATAAAAAATGAACAAGATATGATTTAATTGTCTAGGATTTTTGGCTAAAGTCCAAAGTACCCTTGTCAACTTATAGAAATGACCTTGGTGTCCTATATTGGTGTAATGTCCATTTGGCCCGTACTAAACAATGGACATTGCCTTAAATGGCCTTGACCATGCATGAGTTAAGTTAACCAATGTATAGTTAGTTGTTGGAAGATATATACAACTTATATATGTATATATTTTTCAAGTATAAGCTTATTATCTTTCATTTCATCTTCATTTCTTTTCTAAGTTAGCTAAGTTGTGAGAGTTGTAAAGAAAGAAGCTAGGGTTTGCTAGAAGCTTGAGAAATCCCATAGAAAGTGTTCAAGAGAAGTGAAGTTAGCCATTAAAGTGGATCATCCAAACCTTAGAAGCTTCATAGCTAGGAGAAGAATAGCATAAAGAAGGTAGTAAAAGTGTTTTTACTCTAAAGCCTTTCATTTATGTGCTTATATGCAAGATTATGTGTAACCATGCATGTATCTATGGATATAAGTGTTGATTATGTGAGTTATGTGCTATATGGTTGGTATATGAAGAAACACTAAGCTTAAGAGTTGTATTACAAAGGTGGTGAGTCATGCATGCTTATGATCATGGCTAGAAATCATGATTTGAGGAAGATTATGTGTTATATGTTGTTAGATTTGGTGAAACCCTAGGTGAAAGTGATGAACATGTTAGAAACATGTATAATTTCTTTCTAGATAGCATAATAAATTCATTGATAGTTGAAATGTATGACTTGTGTAAGAAAATTGCAATATTAGACTATATTTTTCATATAAACTAAATCATAATCTGTAAAGTACTTTAAAAGGTGCATATAGATGCTATGTGATCATGCTAAGTGAGAAAATAAGCTTGTGTTAATGTATATGGTGTATAGAGTTCAAGAACCTAAGTATGAGTTAAATGTGAATTTTGTTAAATTGACAAATTTTTTGCAAACATGTGATTTTTGGCCATTTTATACAATTGAAGGTAAAATTAAGTCAAATAGCTAAGTTTTATATAAATACATGTGTTAGTGTCAATTTGGTAGTCATTTGATGCTTATGGCGATAAAAGTGAATTTTAAACGTTTAAAAACGTTCACCGACACTTAAAATGAATATTTTGAAAAAATAAGGTCATTTGAAAACTTTTAATGTTTTTGAAGGCCTATGGAAGTCATATACATTTTATATGTGCTAAATCATGTGTTGGAATCAAGATTTGTAAAAAGAGGCAAAAAATAACATGAAAATTAAAAAGATTTTTTTTTCCAAAATCTACAGCATTGCGCCGGGGCGAGATGTTTTGAACTAAACATTACGCCGGGGAGAAGTACAACTGAGAAGAGTTCATTGACGGCGAGACCAGTCGGCGCCGGGGCGAGGTCCAACCGAGGAGATTTCGCGGCCAGCGAGATGCTCAGTGTAAAACATCTCGCCGGAGTGAGATGTCCTGGTTTTTGAAAAAAAATATTTTAATCCAAAATAAAATATTTTAATACTTTATGATAGAGATATGTATTATAAATCATAAATTGATAAAAATGATCAATGTGGTAGATATTAAGGTATGAATAAACGATGTGTTATATGTTAAGGTTTATGTAAATGTAAATGATAGCTTGTATGGCAAGGTAGAGCATGCACATGTATATAACTAATGTATGGACCAATATTATGGTTATATAGGACATAAATGGGATAAGATTTTATCGGTAAAGGTAAACGAGGACAAAGACAAGTGTTCTATTCGAACTCACTTTTGTAGTTCCTTGAACAATAATGATTGTTATGCATTCCTATAAATCATTTGAAGTTCATTCATTATTGAACTGTATTGAGAAAGGTTGATGCCAATCTTGATTCAGCTAGACATATGTGATGATTCATTCTAAAATTTAGTTATTCATTGTTATGTTCTCTAATTCATATTGTTGTGGTGCGGAATCTATGAAAATACTGTAATGGAACAACCCTGATAAAAGGGGATAAAGGTAAAAAGGGGACATTAAGTCTCATGGTGTGGTTGCGTCGTTAGATGTTTATGTTGTGCACAATGTAAAAGTATGATAGGTTGATCGCCTAGAGTACATATTTGAAATAAAATGCAGTCTTATGACTGAACCGGGCAGTATCAGTCTTTATAATTGGTATTATTCTTAATGTGTTTTTGGTCTTATGACTATACAACAAGTAAAGTTAATGATTTAAGTTAATCCCGCAAAGAATTATGTTTTATTCTCAAGTTCTTTATGGAACCCTTTAATGGTTTAACTCTATTGAAAAAGGTTTTAGTCATTATTTTGAGATATCATGTCATTACTTGTTTATGTACTTGCAGAGCTATTTTATGCTCATTTTTACTTTAACATGATATTTCAATTAAGCCCGAATAGACAGAGGGATCAGGAACAGATAAAGGAAAGGGAAAAGCCAGCAAGCAATAGTTGTTTAGTTATAAAGTCAATGTAAATGTAATATTTTTGTAATATGGCAGGTTGTAAATGTTGTAATGTATAAAAGTCTGTAAACCTAGGATAGTTATGTATTAATGTAAATTAAGTTTTATTATTCAGAAATGAATAGTTGGGATTGAATAGTAGAGTAGTAACGTGAACACTGAATTTGTGGTTCGAGGGACCCGGATTTGGGGGCGTCACATGTACTATGCCTCTATCACTGAATCAACAACTGTTTGCTTCTTGAAACTTTTTCAACTCACTACGCCACCGTTTATGGTAAACACATAACCCGGAATGAATTTACAGTCATCTTGGTCAGTTTGAAAACTTGAGTCTGTATAGCTCTCTAGTTTTAAATCAGACTCACTGTAGATAAGAAATATATCCTTAGTTCTTCTTAAGTACTTTAGGATATTTTTCACTACCTTCCAATGTTCTTCCCTATGATTAGACTGATATATGCTTGTTACACTAAGTGCATGGGCAACATCAGGTCTTGTAAATATCATCCCGTACATGATAGATCCTATTGTCGAGGCATAAGGAATATTACTCATACGGTCTCTCTCTTCAGGTGTCTTTGGGGCCTGCTTTTTGGAGATATGTATGCCAGGACCTATCGGCATGAGTCATTTCTTAGAATCTTCAATGCTGAATTTCTTTAGCATCAAATCAATATACATTCATTGGAACAAGCCAAACATCCTCTTAGATCTATCTCTATAGATCTTTATTCCCAAAATATAGGATGTTTCTCTCAAGTCCTTCATGGAAAAATGTTTAGATAACCAAATCTTTATCGACTGTAGCATTAGAACATCATTCCCTATCAGTAATATATCATCAATATATAATACTATGAATGTAACAACGCTCCCACTAACCTTCTTGTACACATATGGTTCATCCTCGTTTTTGATAAAATCAAACTCTTTGATTGTCTCATCAAAACGAATGTTCCATCTTTGAAAAGCTTACTTCAATCCATAGATGGATCGTTGTAGCTTATAGATTTGGTTTGTTCCAACCTTTGAAACAAAACCTTCTAGCTGTATCATATATACATCCTCTTCTAGTTTCCCATTGAGGAAGACCGTTTCCACGTCCATATGCCAGGTCTCATAGTCATGATAAGTTCCAACTGCAAGCAAAATTCGAATGGACTTGAGCATTGCTACTGGTGAGAAAGTTTCGTCATAGTCAATACCTTTTCTTTATTTGAAACCTTTTATAACCAGTCTGGTCTTATAGGTCTTTACATTACCATCTACTTTAGTCTTTCTCTTAAAGACCCATTTGCACCCAATAGGCTTAATGCCCTCAGTTGGAATAACCAAAGTCTATACTTAGTTCTCATACATGGAGTCCATCTCGAATTTCATGGCTGCTAGCTAGTTCTCTGAGTCTTTACTACTCATTGCCTCTTCGTAAGTCCATGGATCATCATCATCTATGATGCGTACCTCATCATCATCTTCTATGATGAATTCATACCTTTTAAGTATCTTTGGTACTCTTCTAAATTTACGAATAAATTATGGTACATTAGGTTGTGTTACTTGGTTAGGTACCTCATTTTGACCCGTAGTGCTTTGTGGTTCTTGAACTTGTTCAAGATTTATCTTACTCCCACTGACTCCTTCAAGGATAAACTCTTTTTCCAAGAAGGTAGTATGTTTCGCAACAAACACCTTTTAATTAGTAAGATGATAGAAGTAATATCCTGCAGATTCTTTAGGATATCCCACAAATTTACACTTATCAGATCTTGTCTCTAGCTTATCATGTTCAAACCTTTTAACATAAGCTTGACAACCCCAAATCCTTACATACTTAAGAATTGGTTTCCTCCCTGTCTATACTTTATATGGGGTCTTTGGGACGGATTTTGAAGGTACCTTGTTAAATAGGTGTGCAACCATTTCTAGGGCATAACCCCAGAATAAAACTGAAAGATTGGTAAAACTCATCATGGAACAAACTATGTCTAACAGTGTTCGATTTCTCCTTTCATATACATCATTCAATTATGGTGTACCTGTTAGAGTCCGTTGTGAGACTATACCATTTTCTTAGATATAATTTAGAAACTCATTACTTAAGTATTCATCACCTCGATCTGATCGAAGAATCTTAATACTCTTGCCAGTTTGTTTCTCTACTTTACTTCTGAATTCTTTGAACTTCTCAAATGATTCAGACTTGTATTTCATCAAATACACGTATCCAAATCTTGAATGATTATCGGTGAAAGTAATAAAATATGAATACCCTTCTCGTGTATATGTTGTCATAGGTCCACATACATCTGTGTGTACTAACTCTAATAACTCTGTAACTCTTTCTCCTTTTCCACTAAAAGGAGATTTAGTCATTTTACCAATGAGACAAAATTCACAAGTTGGATATGATTCGTAATCAGATAGCTCTAAAAGCCCATGTTTATGCAACTTGTTTAATTTTGTTTCATTAATATAACCAGTCTATAGTGCCACATAAAGGTATAATTTACATTATCTCTTTTTCTTTTCTTAGTTTGTTCAATTTGTAATCTATTTTCTTTCAAGTCAAGTAAGTTAAGTCCATTTAGTAAATTGCCAACACCATATAAAATATTATTTTTATAAATAGAACAATTGTTATTTTTTATTATAATTTCAAAACCATCCTTGTCCAGCATAGGAATAGAAATAATGTTTCTAATAAGTACTAGAACATAATAACAGTTATTTAAACTAATGGACTTGCTTGTAGGCAGTGCTAAACAATAAATTTCTACGACTAATGCAACAACCTTTGCTCCATTCCCCACATGCAGGATTACTTCATCTTTGTTTAGCTTTCTACTTTTGCTTAATCCCTACATAGTATTACATATGTCAGAACCACAACCAGTATCTAATACCCAAGTAGAACTTTAACTTACAGAAAGATTTATTTCAATCATGAACAAACCTTGATTTACGGT
The DNA here is from genome assembly GCA_947179155.2 of Hedera helix. Lineage (NCBI taxonomy): Eukaryota > Viridiplantae > Streptophyta > Magnoliopsida > Apiales > Araliaceae > Hedera > Hedera helix. The sequence goes on from OX359265.1 coordinate 12,194,297, forward strand.
TAAAGCTTCTCTAAGCTTCTTCTGCTTTAAACTTGTAATATACTCTTTGCAGTTTCTTTTCCAGTGATTTGGCTTATTGCAATGGCAACACATTCATTTGCTATTTGGATCTGCCTTATTATTATCCTTTTCTTTTGCGTTGCCCTTAGCCTTCTTGGATTTCTTCTTTTGAGAAGTTCCTTTGGGCCTCTTCCTTTTCTTGGAAGAATCATCTACCAACAAAACTATGTTCTGTTTAGATGGGAAGTGACCCTCTGTAGTTTTCAACACGTTCAGTAACACAAGCAAGCTGACATCCAACTTATTTATGTGAAAATTCATAACAAATTGTGAGAAGGTGTCCTGGAGTGACTGTAAGATCAAATCGTGACTTAACTCTCCATCCATCAAAAACCCTAGCTGTCCAAGCTGTTTAATCAGATTGATTATCTTAAGGACATGAGTCTTAACGGTAGTGCCCCCAGTCATCCGAGATCGGAAGAGCTCCTTAGATATCTGATATCTAGCGGTCCTACTTTGTTCATCGTCAAGTTTTTTAAGGTGCAACAGTATAGTAGGAGCATCCATCTTTTCGTGTTAATGCTGAAGCTCGTTAGTCATGGATGCGAGCATGATGCATTGAGCCACAACTGCATCATCTTTCCACTTCTTAAAAGTAACAACTTCTTCCTCAGAGGCATTTACTACAATTGTTGCAGGGACAAACGAATTTAAGGCATATAAAAACTTTTTAGTAGTGAGAACAATTCTCAAATTCCTTAACCAATCCGTGTAATTCAGCTCAGTCAGTTTGTTAGCATCAAGTATGCTACGCAATGATAGTGAGTTTGACATTTGTAAAATTCTACATATGAAAAATAGACAACATTTTAGCATATATTCATTTCATTAATTACTAAAATAAATTAGGTCTTTATTTAAATTGGTATCTCCTACTATTTTCATCAAACTATATTACCCTTTATTTATATAGTTTGACAAATCTAACTAAAGATTTGCTAGTGAAAATAAGGATTCTATTTCAAATGTATATAGCCTTATGCGAAACATCAAACTATATATAAATAAATAGGAAGACAACATCTTGTCAATTACATCAACATGTAACTCCTTTTATTTTGCCTCTTGAATTATTAAGATTATGCGCGACACATACATATCAAAATTATTCAAGTTAAGTCTGACCTAGTATTTTCATATAAGTGAAGAGAAAAATACCGTCCTTGTACGACACAACAAAACAATAATGTTCAATTTCTTATAAACATCTACTATGTAATAAAACAACATTTTAAATAATTAATACAAGCCTTGTGCTACACAACAAATTCATATTGATTATTTGATGCTTTACTGTATTATCATGCTAGAAGGCGACGTTCGATATTCCAAATATCTTTGAACGTTCCAACTTAATATAATTTAACTTGAGGGGTTTGTTATTAATTGTCTTATCTCATCTTTTATTAATATATATATATATATATATATATATATATATATATATATATATATATATATAAAATATACGTCATATTATTTAACATGCGAAACATGTTTGGATAATATATAATAAATATATATTAAACATGCATATATGGAATACTATATTTTACTTTAATTGATTATGAACTTTTATTCTAGTTTGGTTCCCTAGAGCCACCAAGTAAACTAAAAGGTTAAACCTAGGGTGCAAGAATAAAATTAAATATAACTATTACATTTAAACCCGGGTTCCATTACAATATGGGTCTTCAAGTACTCTTTATTCCTTGACTCCAATTCTTCAATTAACCCTAACTAACCTATTACACAACTATTTACAATAAATAGAAACCTTGATCAGCAGTCAAGGAAAATTACATAGGAGGGAGATAGAATTTACATTAGAAAAATTAGAAAATGTGATGTACGCAAACTCCATTTATAAATACCTATTCATTTATGCATCCACAAAAATAAATCCAATCATATTGATCAATAGTCCATAATCAATTCCTTTTATTATCATACATATCACCATACGTATCAATAAATAATATTCATCTAATGAAATTAAAACCATTCATATATGCATTGATATCATTTAATGTGCAATTTAAAGTTGCATGAAATCCAATTTAATGTTTAAAATAAACTCTTTTATTTTAATTATAAAATCATCCAAAATAAATATTTTATTTTATAGTTTTGAAAAATTGCTAAAAAAAAAAAGATTCTGCAGCACTGTGCCTCGGCTCAGAGTTAAAGAACAAACACTGCGCCCTGGCGCAGAAACACTGTGCCCCAACGCAGTTCGGTCAACCACGAAGTCAATGACATTGCACCTCTGCACAGTGTTTATACTATAACACTGTGTCTCGGCACTGTCTGTAAGACTCTATTACTGCAGTTCGTGATTTCAAAACGATTTAAAAAATCCAGTCCCAATTTTAGATCCAAAACACGATTTTTGCTTCTTGTTTTCAAAACAAATGATTTTACACATCTTATGCCCAATAAATTATTCTAAACACATACCCATACATATATGAAATATAAATAATTAACAATTGGCATAAAATTTGGCTCTTGATGCCACTGTTGGTTTGTAATATCCATGAATATGTAATTAAATTAAATATAAGCAGTGGAAACTTGGTAAAATAAAAATTTAAAATTTTACAAACCATAATTCATGATCGACCTTTATGCGCAACTATTAATTAATAAAGAAGAAGTTAGAGAATTATACCCTTGTAGAACTCAAAACTTCAACGGGTACAAGTTCAACTCAAAGTTCTTCACGTTTTCCCTGAATTTCACTGATTGAATTCCAATGATCAACATTAGCCACTCAAGTGCTTAGCCTTTAGAGGTGATCCACCAATGAATAATGATTCAAGAAGTGGATGGTGGCACACCCTAGTTTTCTCTCTCTAGACAATATGTGAGTACTCTCTCAAAACTTGTGGAAGTGTATGTATAGATATAGTCAACCATTCTAACACCTTTAGGAATAGGGTTTTTAATTAAACTCCTAATCTAATTAGGAACTTAATTAATTTAATATAATGCTTATAATTCCTGAACAATTTAGGAACTTAATTATCATTTATGAGAGTACTCTTATTAATTGATTCCTAAACTATTTAGGAACTCAATAATAATGATAATAGTAATAATAATAATAAGACTCCTTTTATTAATTTATAATTGGTATTTTCAAAATATAAAATAATAAATATTAAGCTATTTAATTTATTCTATCCCTATAGTATAAATTAAATATACTTAATTTATTATTACGATTATGCTATTTACTTCTTAAATAATTATTTTTCTTTTGCGGTATAACCCTTTAGGTTCTCCATATTAAACCGATTATAGAATAAATTAATTAGAACTATTCTAATCTTATTTATATAAATAAATTAAACTATTTAATTCATTTAAATAAATAATATTTATTCCATAATAAGAGTTAGCCCCCTTAGCGATCAATGACTTTTTAGATAATATAGATTTCAACATTTAATTACAAAAGAACCTATTCAGTGAATAGTTCCCGTACAATTCAATCTTTCTACCTCACAATGTCTCAATCAAATATAAGATATGACTGTTAAGTCTTATTTTATTTGATTATATGCATTTCGATTGTCAAATGAATAACTCTAATTAATGTAAATTAGAAACTACTTTCTAATTTGCATTCTGCCTTGGCTAAGGATTACTGAGTTGTCATTTATCGAATCGCATAAGACATTCTTTTTTTTTTTTTTTTACTAGAAGTGGTAGATTCTTTGTTGATCATTCACCTATATCCATGTACAACTTATTATACCCGAGCATACTCTTTGATACACCCTAAAGGTTTTAAGAAATATTTCAAAATATAATTCATCATACACAAGATACTATGATAATCTCAAGTCCAAGGATCACTTGTACTACTATCACAAAAGGAACTCCTATTGACATGCAAGTAAGACTCCATTAGGTGTTCATTGAGCAAGTCACATTCAGTGAACTTATTCTCTAATAAACACCTACATACTTGCTTTAGTATCTCTACACAGATGATTATGAGATCAATCATCATTTTCATAAGAGCAAGCACAGTATATACTAATCTATCCAGATTCACTAATCCACATTTTAGTAATCCCACGATTATGAATAATTTTAGTTTTGAGTTATCTTAAATTTAGATCTCATTAGCATGATCATCATCATGATTCTAAAAGCGTTGCTCAATAACTATGTGTTTATCACAATTAATGTCATCTATTAAATATGGATAAAGAAAATGCCTTTGTATAAATATACTTTTATTAATAAATGAATAAAATTAAAAAGTACATGTTATATCATATCAAATATGATTGCATTGTTTTCATACTACTTTCAATTAGATCTAGAGAATTTGTGAGTACTCTCCCAAATCTTATGGAAGTGTATGTAACCTTAATCTATAATAGGACTTCTCTTATTTATAAATATAGACAACCCTCCTAACACCTTTAAGAGTAGGGTTTTTAATTAAATTTCTAATCTAATTAGGAACTAATATGAGAGTACTCTTATTAATTAATTTCTAAACTATTTAGGAACGAAATAATAATAATAATAGTAATAATAATAATAATATTAAAACTCATCTTATTAATTTATAATTAGTATTTTTAAAATACTAAATAATAAATATTAAGCTATTTAATTTAATTTATCACCATAGTATAAATTAAATATACTTAATCTATTATTACGATTATGGCATTTACTTCTTAAATAAATATATATATATTTTTTTACGGTGTGACCTTTTAGGTTCTCCATATTAAACCAGTGGTAGAATAAATTAATTAAAATAATTATAATCTTATTTAAATAAATAAATTAAAATATTTAATTCATTTAAATAAATAATATTTATTCTACAATAAGGGTAAGCCCCCTTAGCGATCAACGACTTTTCAGATAATATAGATTTCAACATTTAAGCATAAAAGAACCTTTCAGGGAATAATTACCGTATAATTCAATCATTCTACCATACAATGTCCCAATCAAATATAAGACATGAATTTACTGTCAAGTCTTATTTTATTTAATCATATGCATTTGGATTCTTAAATGCACAACTCTGAATAATGTAAATTAAAAATTCCTTTCTAATTTCATTCCGTCTTTGCCAAGGACTACTGTGTTGTTATTTATCGAATCACATATGACATTCTCTCATTTTATTAGAAGTGGTAGATTCTTTGTTCACCATTCACCATTCACCATTCACCATTCACCTATCTCCATCACTCTATGTACAACTTATTATACCCAATCATACCTTTTGATATACCTTAAAGGTCTTAAGAATATGTAAAAGTGTAATTCATCATACACAAGATACTATGATAGTCTCAAGTCCAAGGATCACTTGTATTACTATCACATTAGAAATTCCTATTGACAGGCGACTAAAACTCCATTAGGTATTTCTTTAGCGAGTTACGTTCAGTGAACTTATTCTTTAATAAGCACCTACATACTTGCTTTAGTGTCTCTACACAAATCATTATGAGATCAATCATCCTCTTTATAGGAACAAACATAGTATGTACTAATCTATCCGAATTCACTAATCCCCTTTTTAGTAATCCCACGATTAGAAACAATTTTATTTTTGAGTTATCTTGAATTTAGATCTCATTAGCATGATTATCATTATGATTCTAAAAGCATTGCTAAAAAATTATAGGTTTATCATAATTAAGATCAACAATTAAATATGGATAAAGAAAATTCCCTTGTGTAATTAAATTTTTATTAATAAATGAATAAGATTACAAAGTATATGCAATATCACATCAAATATGATTGGCTTGTGTACATACTACTTTCATTATCAACAACTACTATGTAAAAATAAACTATATGATTATAACTAAAACCACCCCCAAACTTATACCATACAATGTCCTCATTGTAAACAAAATAGCATTAAAGGTCAGAGGACTTCCCTAAATTATCAGGTCAAGCATCTTCATCACTCTTTTCGTCTAGAGAGTTTGGAGGGTAGTCCAAAACAGCAGGAGGGATCATAAACTGAACTGGTGCAGAGCTGGAACTAGGTCCACCACTTAAGAATATACGAGACAAGGTCATCGAGAATTCCCTATTGAATTGCATCACCGCCTTCATTTGCTAAGCCATCGTATTGATTTTTTGCTTTGTCTATTAAATTTACGCTCTAGCTTACAAACAGCCGCAAGTATAGCTGTAGAAGGAGCTGCCTCCTCAGGTTGCATAGACGGCTTAATCGGGTCGACAACTAGATCTTCAAGAGCTATGATAAAACCTCTGTCTCTCAGATGCGATTATCCTCCATTCTAAACTTTATAATGCTCAATCAAAGCATGATCAATGATGGTCATCGGTGGCTGAAGTAATTCATCTGTGCTCTACCACACATTTGCTAGTTTATAGAGTCTCGTAATCAGCGATGCATGTGGAAGCCCACCCGATGTGCTACCCCTCAAGAATTTCAAAATAAATTCTTGAATGATCAACCCAATATCAATTTTAGAATGTCATGTTATGGCATTTAACAACACCGCTTATTACTTGGTAACATCGCTTTGATGCCTTATTGGCATCAAATTCACACAAATGAAATTGTACCAAGCCTTGCCATATCTACTGAGCCCAGTGTGTGGGAAACTCAGTTTCTCTCCTGTATTCTGCTTCAATGTCTAAGAAGTTCCTAATTTAGTCAATCTTTTAATCACTATATCCAAATCAGGATTAATGTTCGCATAATTATCACCACTGTTAAAAGTGCGCAAATTATAGTAAGAATTAATCACCATAAAGGCCACTGCCATTCCTTTGACTTGAACTACAAAATTGATCTAATTTGTGGCATTCACATAAAATTCTTTGACTAATGAGACAACAGCTGGAGCCGGTGGTGCCACCAAATCGAAACAATTTCTCTCTGCAGTCATAACTATCACGTCTCCATCCCTATTTGCATCAGGTTGTAATCATTTCTTAAGTACAAATGTCTTGGCCGCCATTACATTGTGAATTTTTTCAGACGCCTCCAGACTAACAAATTTAGTGTGGTCATTGATAGTCGTTTTCACGATTAATATTAGCGCACAAGTATATGCGGCCCCTCAAGTAGTATAAAGTATTTTTTAATATATATCCCATAGAGAGTTAATACTAATAATTTCCAGATATTAAACTTATAACAATACAATCTTATTTAAACAATGATTAAAATTTGTGATTTTGATTAACACATATTTATAACATAAATAAAATACGGTAACTAATATTAATTTTAGACAAGCTAAGATTACAACTTCACCCAATACCTCGTTAAAACCTCACACCCCTCCTTTTAATTAACAGATCAAACGAATGATAGCCCAGGAATAAAAGTAACCATAAACCTTTTTCGATAGTTAAATGATTTACACCCTACTAACTAGATCACTATATTCCTATGTGATACTAATTAAGCAAGACGAAAATATAAACAGATTATCAACAAGGCTACACAAGATACCACGATATATTCCTATCCAAGATACAAGTTAGGTACTCCATCCGAAGATAAAAAATCCTATAAGTGTTATCATGTTTTAAGTAAAACTATTTAATCCATTTTTCAATATCATAAACAACACCATAATACTTATAAGGTAAGTAATCCATACATGAAGTACAAAACATGATAATCATTCATTTTCGATCCACACAAATTAAAAGGAGAGATATTCAATTAAAACTAAGTATTGAGCTCCATTGTGATCTTAGAAAGGAAGTTAGTTCTTAACTAAATGAATAAAAATCATTAACAAGATATTCAACATGTTTGGATTACAATAAGAAAAGGAAAGATAAAAGATGTAAACTCCTAAGATAAGCAAGTTTAAATCTCTAATCACTCCCTTTACTATGTTGCTATCCAAGCTAGATGAAGTTCTTGTTCTTGAGCTCTTCAAAAATATTTAGCCGCCTGCTCTGTGGTTCTTTTCTATAGAAGTGATACATCATTTTAGGTTTCCTTCCTTTTTTAGTTATAATAGCAAAATGCAGGAGCTTGATCACTTCTTGGGCGCCTAGGCGCCTAAATCTTACATTAAACAAGTGCCTAGGCGCTTCACTGGGATACCATAATTACATCAATGCCATTAAAGTCTCCGAATGTCCTTTTTGCCCTTCTATTCAACTCCTGAGACATTTAAACATAAAAACCAATAAAAATATCCTAAAAACTTAAAAAGATAGCAAATAATTAATTCAAGGAGTACTCAACTCATAGGTTTATACCACTCATCAAATATCCGCAAACTTAATTATTTACTTGCCCTCAAGCAAAGCAAAAAGATGCAATAAAAAAACAAAAACTAATATCCCATTACAAAAGATACTACCCCAGACATGCAGTGGAACCATAGCCTGAAAGATTAAATGCAACCATCAAGACAAATCTCAAAGCAAAGCTAAGTCTAAAATGTCAACAAAAGTTTCGAATACCCAATTGCTCAAGATCCGTATCACATGTTTTTTTGTGACCCATTGATAAATTAGCCATAACTTAGATAAACTTCCGTGACCAAATGCCAAATGTGATTTCATTTTGAAAAGAAAAACCTCACCTAACACATCAATCACAACCAAACAAGGTCATATATAAGATCGGGGTCCCAAATGTAAACATTAAAAGCTAAGCTTATTTTGTATAAACACAAGTGAATACGTTTTACGCTTCATCTCACCTCAACTTACAAGTTTGAGTGTGCAATGTCTAATTCTATTAGGCTATTCAGAGCTACCCATGTAACGAGCTTGTAATCAATGACTGCTAAACCAGTTGGCTGGGCACTAGATGTAAAGACACCCTTAAGGATCTAATCATTCAAGTAGCAAAGGCCACAAAATTAGACTAGCCAAACTTTTATTATACTAAGAACATAAAAATAAAGACTTATTTCTTTTTTTCTTTTCTTGTTATTTTTTTATATTCTTAATAAGCTAGTTACCCCAAACTTATACACAAGCCTAAATTTAGCACAAAAGATGATCAAATAAGGATTTAGCAAATACGAGCATACCCCAAATACAATTAACCGTATAAGCTCTCTAAACCACAGCTAGTTAACAGACGGGTGTGTGCAAGACGAAACTAACGAATCATAAGCAGTGCGAATTTAGGCCAATTGTCAAAATAAAGACTAAGTATGATTCTCAATTTCCTTGAACAGGACAAGACAAAAACTACTCAAGTACTAATAAAAATAAGACAACAACTACTATAAGCATAGGACAAGACAAAAACTACTCAGGTACTAATAAAAATAAGTACAAAGATGCTACAACTAATACATATACATATAAACGAGCCTAAAAACTACCCCCAAACTTAAAGTAGACAATGTCATCATTGGCACTATAAAGAAAACTAGGAACCGAGGACTTTCCTAAAATATGACTCAGTCGTTGCCGTCATTTTCTTCTTCATTAGGCTGGTTTGCCTCACTTTCGACTTCTGATGGCGGATACATTGACAACTCATTTCCTGTCGGGAACTCAATAGATTCTGCAAATGCATGCATCTTGGAAAACATTTCAAGCAATGCCGTATTGAACTCGACATTGTAGGCATACATCATGTCTTGACCTTGAGCAAGATGTTGGTTTTGGCAATCCATCCTTTTATTAGCTTTGTCCACCTGTTGCACTACCAAATCAATTCGCCTTGTGTGATGCGTCGCATTACGTCTAAATTCCTCAATTAAACTCGACATTTATGGCTCAGAAGTCCCAGCCTTAGAAGGACCAGCGACTGCAAGGTTAATTGAAATGATAATAAAGCCTAACCCTTTTAGCTCCGACAGACCGCCTTGTCAAACTGTATATCTTGCGATCACCGAACGATTGATTGGGGCAAACAATTCCTGATGAACCTCCACTTTGTCCAAATGAACTCTGGCTCGCTTACACAATTCACTGATTAGAGAAGGATGAGGCAATCCATCTGAAGTGGTGGCTTTAAGAGATTTCACAATAGAATTATGAATAATTTCCTCTACATCTATTGATTTGTTCATTGCAATGCAATACAGTAAAGTAGCACGATCTTTTATCACATCACTAAAATGTCGAGATGGCATCAGTTTAGCACATATAAATTTATACCATGCTTTTCCATAATGATTGAGCGCTTTGTGGGAAAACCTCAATGCTTCTTGCTGAATAGTAGCCTTCCACTCAATTTCGGGCACACATAAAGCTATAATGATCTCACTGTAATCCAATTCCTTTTCAAGATACTTTTCATACTCAGAGTCATATATCTTCTGCAGCTCATAATAAGCATTTAAAGCTTTCCTGCCAACATTAACCCATTTTCCTCTGATAAATACCAAGTTTCCTTGAGCACCCCTCGCATTCGCATAAAACTCTTTGACCATATTGAATGCGCCTGCCTCAGGCTAACTAGTAAAGAGTTGCCAAATTTTGCCCTTAATTATAGCATCAATATTTCCATCCGTTTCATGCGGCAATAAACCCCTTTTCAGAAGCAGGCTTTTAGTCGTTAGCCACGTGTGGTATACCGCTGAGAAGCATTAAAATTTACAAATCTAGTCTTGTCAAAAAGAGGGAATTTCTTTGATCTTTCGCCCCTTTGGCGTTTAGAAGCTATTAGAATACAACCCAAATACCACCCATTGGCTCAAACTGACTAAAATTGGCAATTTAGTGCAAAATAACTCTTTGAGACAATAAATCAAATAGTTGGCATGCACAAATTATAGACCTTCTTGGTGAACCTCCCCCAAACTTGCTTTAACCCAAAATTTTCTAGGCTTCAAAGTACAATCATAATCACTATGACTAACTAGCACAATTAAACCCAAAACTCCCAATTGAGACAACACAAACTCAATTAGGCAACCAATTATGCAAAAGAAACCCAAACTCCATAAAACTAGATTTCAAACCCAACACACACATACAAGCAAATGGAAACAATAAAACTTTCTCAAGTTTACTTGAATTCCATGTAGCCAAACACCCAACTAAGAAAGATGGAGAATATGTCAATTTGAAGTGAACTTAGTTGATTTAAGCGAGCACCTACCAAATCTGTTATAGAGAATGGTTGGGTTAGCTAGCTTTTGAACTTCAGCCAGATGATGTGAGGAAGAATAGGGTTACAGTGTTTTGAAAGTGGGTTGCCAAACACTAGATGGTCGGATATATGGCCAAGGGTTTGGGAAAAAGAAGGAAGGAGGCTACTGCTTCGGTTAAATACAATACCCTGAACCCGACCCCCTTTTATTACTTCATTTTTAAAATTTTTTTTTAGTTGGGTTCCGACTGGGGCACTAAGGCACTTGTGTAGGCGGGTTTGGGAGCCGACTTAGGCGTTTAGGTGCTTATATAGGTAACCAACTCGTCGACTGGAGAGCTTAGGCATTATAACGTCTTAACGCTTAAGCGCCTTTTTGCACGAAGCAATGATCGTTGAGGCGTATGTTTTTTTGATGGCCCAGGCTCTTATGCGCTGTCCTAACAAAAGAAATAGCTGTCTGCCCTGCATCCTATTCTCTGCTGAATTCTTATTATGTTTTTCATACTACCTAAGAATTTAACATAAACTTATCAAAAACTAAATATCTAATCACAATTTTAACTTAAAATCATAGAAATTACAATTAGTTATAAAGCTAATTTTAATTTTAATTATAATTATAATAATATACTATATAATTGGTAATTAACCTATCAAAATAAAGCAAAATAAATAAAAATGAAATGAAATAAAAATAATACTAAATTGGCAATAAAAATTGGTTGCCTCCCATTTAGCGCTTCATTTAAAGTCTTGGGCTTGACTACCCCCTATCTTACTTTGGGTCAGAAAGAATAACGGACACCTTTTGTCTCTCCACCTCACCCCCATATAATGCTTTAGCTATTGACCATTCACTTTGAACGTGTTCATGGCAGTAACATCTTCAATTTCAATCGCTCCATGCGGGAATACCTTTTTGATAGAAAACGGCCCTGACCATCTTGATTTCAACTTTTTCAAAAAAAGCCTTAACTGGGAATTATAGAAAAGTACTTTCTGGCCATCCTCAAACCCTCGCTCTACTATTTTCTTATCATGCCATCGCTTTATCTTTTCCTTATAAAGTTTGGTGTTTTCATACGACTAGAGACGGAATTCATCCATCTCATTCAGCTGAAGGAGCTTTTTCTCACCGGATGCTTGCACATCAAAATTTATCTTTTTAATGGCCCAATAAGCTTTATGTTTAAGCTCTACCGATAGATGACATGATTTTTCAGAAACCAAGTGGTATGGTGACATCCTAATGGGAGATTTATAGGCTATTCTTGTAACACCCCAGTCTCACATAAGTTAATGTGGGATATTTGGATGTGTTTATAAGGACCCAAGTTGATATCATTAATACCTTCAGTCATGACCTTTTGGGTGAGGCTGTGGTGGGCTAAGATGAACCAAGAAGATATTATTGAAATAGTTCATTGGGCCTTATTCTGCTGTGATTTGATTCGGACTCGGGATTTGACCCGGGTCATTAGATATGGTATCAGAGCCGACTCTCGAAAGCTCGGGTCGGGTCATCCGATCGAGTTGCCGGAGGTGGGGACATGAAGGCGGGCCTAGTAGGCCGCTAGTATTATCCCACAATGGCTAGAGAGGCAAAGTTTCTGGGCCTTGTGTGACTATGTGTTCGGCCTGACGGGGACGTCAGGTATTTAAGTGTGGGAGTTTCTAACACCACAGTCCCACATAAGTTAATGTTGGATATTTGGATGTGTTTATAAGGACCCAAGTTGCTATCATTAATACCTTCAGTCATGACCTTTTGGGTGAGCCTGTGGTGGGCTAAGATGACCCAAGAAGATATTATTGAGACAGCTCATTGGGTCTTATTCTGCTGTGATTTGATTCGGACACGGGATTTGACCCGGGTCGTTAGATATCAACCTGTGAAGCCCCCAAATTCGGGTTCCAAATACCCGGATCCGGTTATCACGATCCAATACAAACATTCACCTCTAAACAACATACAATAACTAAATGCGGAATAATAAACATATGTTGTTCATTCAAAAGGTGTTACTAGTCCCAAGATACGATAACCTTACACAAAAGTACATAAATACCCTTAATAAAATACTTAGGGTTTATATTACATAACAATTAATTTATTTAACTACAAGGCTGCATCTCGAAGTCTATCACTTCATCTTTCCTTTACCCTTGTTCTTTCCCGAAATCTCGGGTTGCACTGCAATAAGGTTTCATGATATAGCAAGAGTGAACAACTAGTTTGTTCAACAAGTTTAAATAACAACAAGGAACAATATATCATGAATGAAAGGGAATAACTGAACAATTCAATAATGTGAATAACATAAGCAGGAATAATAATTTGCTTTTAAAATTAGGATAGTCAAATAGACTATGAACTATAAATATCCACTGGAGTCAATAGCAGGTTGACCCAATGGTTACTACTAGAAATATATACCTGAGGGAATTAGCCTCAGTACAATATGTGTATGCATAACATTTAATTTTCGTATTTTTGTACCTGATATTAGATACAGGGTACTCCCCTATAATAAAGGGGTGTTCATAATAGTCTAAGAATCCGCATCTTCAATGATTTGGATAGCTTTTAAAATCTTTAACATAAATGTCTAGCCGAACAATGGCTTAGACCTACTTTAAACAGTTCTTTAAACAATAGAACAATAATTAAGTACAAGTCAATGACTGTACGATATCAAGTGCAATAAGTGCGAATAACAACAATATCGATGTAGAATAATTGTAAAGTAATTAAACCACTCAAAGCATGCTTGGAAATAATAGTTCAAGCTTAGATAAATAATTTGCTCAATGAAATGAGTTTAGAGATAAGAAACTTGCCTGTAAGCTCAGCTACAAATAATGTCTAGCTTTAACTAACTGACTTTGGAAAGACCTAACATTAATAAAGTTGGTCTAATAATTAGTACGGCGTATTTGCACAACTATACGCTCACTAAGGAACTTATCTATCACATAAGTACTAACACATAAATTACATTAGTCAAAACAATATTATTAACCTTATAGACCTTCAATCATATTAGGTTAATAATTTAATAAGTTATAAATATTTTTCTTAAGTGTTGAACCCTTATTATTAAACCCTTAAACAACTTATAATAATTGTTTAATTAAAGCATAATTAATTTTAATTTATTTTATTAACTCGATCTCTATTTAATTACTATTTAATCTTGGTTAAATAGAAATTAATTAATTAACTCTAGTTATTATTTAAAATAAATAATAACTAATTGTACTTACTTATTATTTAATAATAATTAAATAATAAATAATTATTGATTTAATTTTAACCTTCTTTAATTTAATATTAATCAACTAATAGTTAACTAAGTAATTAACCTTACTTATTATTTAATTTAAGGAAATTAAATAATAGTTTACTCATTTTAATCCTCTTTAATTATTATTTAATGTCAATTAAATAATAATTAATTATTTAATTAATTTTAATTATTGTTTAAGATTAAATAAAATCTAATTTATTTATCCTTATTTATTATTTAAATTAAATAACTTAATTTCCCTTAATCATTATTTAATGCTAATTAAATAATAATTAATTACTTAACTATCCTTATTTATTATTTAGTAATATTTAAATAATAAATAGTTAATTTATAAATGTTTATCTCTCTTTAATTATTATTTAATAGGAATTAAATAATAATTGCTAATTTATCACCTTTATTTATTATTAACATTTTAAATAATAAATAACTAATAAATTTATTTAACTTAACCATGATTTAGCTAACTAGATTAATATTTAAAATATTTAAATATTAAACTTAATGAAAAATATCCTCCCCTATATCATTTTTGTATTATTATTATTTTTGTTATAATTTTAAATTAGTTTTTAAATATTTAAATTAATTAAATTTAACCCGGATGGCATTTCTGTAAATAAGTTGAAAACTGGTCCGAGGGCAAGATAGTAATTTTGCCGAGAAAAACACGGAGGGGCAGTTTAGTAATTTTGCGAAAACCGGTGCTCGCGCATTGCGCGTGTTAAGCCGTAAGCAGGCCTAAAACGGTGCCGTTTTGGAGCCCGGGCTGTTGGCCTCCGCGCGTAACGCGTGGAGTAAATTTTTATTCTACCAAACGACGCCGTTTTGTCTCCGCGTTTTCTGTGAACAGTGCTGCGCGTATTGCGCGAAAACCCTTTAATTTTTTTCCCTTTGCAGAATGTGAACAGTGTTTCGGCCATACACACTTTAATAAAAATATACCATCAAGTAAGCTTTAAATTCTCAATAAAAATCCAAAAAAATTACCAATCACATAATGTAAATTTATAACCTGAAAATTTAATTTTTCATGATTTAAATTCATTCTTTTTTTATAAATTTTTTTACATCACATAAACTACCACAAATCATAACTTTTTGTATATAACTCCATTTTGAATGATTTAAACTTTGTTTTTCTCATGATTTGATGTTCTATAATATTAGAACATCAAACCTAAGTTTTATAGAAATATTTTTGGTCATAACTTTCAAGACTTGATTATACACTACTAAACACATATTTTAGCATACAAAATATACCAAAATATAAACCAAGCATATTAAACTCAAGCATGGCATAAATATTACCACTACACATTATTAACTATATTAACATATTTATACACACATGTTAGTCTATTTAATTTAAAAATAAAATTAGATTTAAAATAACAATTACCTTGATTTAATGGCTATTCTCCTTTTTCTTCCAAAATAGGTGGTGAATCTTGAAGACATAAACCAAGAACTCCTTCTCTTCTCTTAGTATTTTGCTCTCAATATTTTCTCACACTCTCAAATGCTCTCTAGCTCTCTCTTTTGGACTTGGAGAAAATAATGAAATGAAATCTACCAATTTCAAGTATACTTGCAAATTATTAGATACACATAATATATCTAATAATTTAGACCATGCCCCTAGATGACAACTTACACAAGGAATGGGTTAAATGACACATTAGGTGAAAAGAGGAATGGTCCATGTACTTGAAAAATTAAAACAAGCAATCCTTTTATTAAATAATTGAAAAATAAAACAAAAAATATATATTTTTTTTCTCCCAAGCACACACACGGCTGATGAGGTAATTGTCCCACAATTATAGTCACTTGCTTATATTTTTAAATTAATAATAGTTAAATTAAGTATTTTCCAAGTGGGTCAAGTATTGAGCTTTATTTAAAATACTAATTGGGCTCCTATTAAATTGTTTGGGCTACTAATTTGTCAAATTTTATTATTCTTCACTTAGGCTACTAATTGACCCATGTTGGACTAATTTAATAATTTACACATTAATTATTCAATCCATGGTTAAATAAATAATTAGATTGAATAAATAATTAAATATTCTAACCCTTTAGTATTAAATTACTAAATGGACTAATAAATATTATTATTAGTATTTCACATTATTTACATTAATTAATAATCATATTAATTAATTTATTATATTTAATTAACTCATTATATTTAATTTAATTAAATATTTAATTAATAGAAAACTTATCAATTATTTTGATATTAAAACTTTAGGGTTTGTTCACTAATTTAAAAACATATTAATGACCCCCTTTAATTAATTCTAGTAATTAATCACATAATCATTTAATCACTTAATTAATTAATCACATAAAAAGATTTAAATAATCTCGTAAAACTAACTCGTTAGAAATTAAATTAATAATTAAATTAATAATGACGTGAAAATTCTACGACATTACAATTCTATAAGACCATAGCGCCTCATTTATTTTTCTTAACCAACCCTTCCGATTAGGATTCACCGTTTTCTCAAGAATTCACTCGATCTCTTTGTTTGAGGCTTCCACTTGGCCACTAGTTTGTGGATGATATGCCATAACAATCTTGTGAGAAACCCCCTACTTAGCAAAGAGGGCAGCAAAATACTTGTTACAGAACTGCGAACCCCCATCACTGATAATTGCCCGCGGAGTGCCAAAGCGCGAAAAAATGTTCTTCCTTAGAAAATTAAGTTCCACCTTGGAATCATTTGTTGGTAAAGCCACAACTTCAATCCATTTAGATACATAGTCTATAACGACTAGTATGTAACAATTATTATATGAGGATGGAAAATGACCCATGAAGTCTATCCCCCAAACATCAAAAATGTCAACTTCCATAATGTTGCTTAAGGGCATTTCATGTCTCTTTAAGATATTTCCCACTCTTTGACATTTGTCACACCTTAACACGAAAAAATGAGCTTATTTGAATAGAGTGGGCCAGTAAAACCCAGATTGCAACACCTTTGCTACTGTTCCTTCCCCACAAAAATGACCTCCTTATGTAGACGAGTGGCAATGATGAAGAATATCACCTACTTCTTTTTTAGGTACACACCTCCTTAGGATTTGATCTACGCATTGCTTGAATAGGAAAAAATCATCCTATATAAAGAACCGCACACCACTTATGAACTTCTTCCTTTGTTGATAACCTAAGTTCGGGGGGAGCACATTGCTCACAATGTAATTTGCTAAATCCGTATACCAAGGTAATTCATAAAGAATAGTAAACAACTGTTCATCTGGAAAATGTTTATTAATCATCTTACCATCCCTACTTTCTAGCTCAAAATTATCTAATCTCGAGAGATGATCAGCGACTTAGTTTTCTACTCCTTTCATATCACAAATCTCCAAGTCAAATTCTTGGAGCAGCAGAACCCATCTAACCAGCCTCGATTTTGCATCTTTCTTGGATATCAAGTATTTAATGTCAGAATGATCAGTGAAAACTATTACCTTTGTTCCAATGAGATAAGAATGGAATTTGTCGAAGGCATACACAACTGCAAGTAATTCTTTCTCAGTGGCTGTATAGTTGAGCTGTGCATCTGACAACGTCTTACTTGTATAGTAAATAGCATGGAAGATTTTCTCTTTTCGCTGTCCTAACACTGTTCCAATAGCATAATCACTAGCATCGCACATCACTTTGAACGATAACTCCCAATCTGGAGCAACTACTATCGGAGTAGAGATCAATTTCTTTTTTAGCATATCAAATGCATCAATGCATGCCTTTTCCATCTTGAAGGGCACGTCCTTTTCCAAAAAACTACAAAGAGGCTTAGTGATTTTAGAGAAGTCTTTAACAAATCGTTTGTAGAAACCTGCATGGCCTAGGAAACTCCTAACTCCCTTTTCACAGATAGTATCTATTTTAGCTTTGTCAACTTCAATTCCTTTTACATAGACTCTATGTTCGAGAATAATCCCTTTTTCCACCATGAAATGACACTTTTTCCAGTTTAATACTAGATTTGTCTCCATACATTGCTTTAGCACCGTTGTTAATTTCTCCAAGCAAGTTTTAAAAGAATTCCCGACTATTGAGAAATCATCCATGAAGACTTCCAGAGTCTGTTCCATCATATCTGAAAAGATGGACATCATGCACCATCGAAATGTGGTAGGCGTATTGCACAATCCAAATGACATGTTTATGAAGGCAAAGGTGCCGTATGGACATGTGAATGTGGTTTTCTCCTCATCTTTAGGTGTTATACAAATTTGATTATAACCAGAGAATTCGTCCAATAGACAATAAAAATCATGCCCCACCAATCTGTCTAGCATTTAATCAATAAATGGAAGTAAAAAATGATCTTTTCTAGTTGCCTTATTGAGCTTTCGGTAATCCATGCATACCTTCTAAATAGTGACTGCCCAAGTTGGAATTAGCTCGTTGTTCTCATTTGAAACAACTGTCATACCCCCCTTTTTCGAAATGCACTGAACAGAGCTCACCCATGGGCTGTCGAATATAGGATATATAATTCTAGCATCTAGCCATTTTATGATCTCCTTCTTCACTACTTCTTTCATAATGGGACTGAGATGTCTTTGATGCTTAATGGTAGGTTTAGCCTCACCCTCTAACAGGATCTTATGCATACAAATGGATAGACTAATCCCTTTTATGTCTGAAATAATCCACCCCAAAGCTGTCTTATACTTTCTAAACACACTTAAAAGTTCACTTTCCTGTTCTTCATCAAAAGCTACAGAAATTATAACAGGCAAAGTAGATGTCTTTCCTAGAAAGGCATACTGTAAATGATTTGGTAGCTGTTTGAGTTCCAAAACTGGTGCTTCCTCCTTAGATAAATTTGATGGAGGAGTAGAAGTTCCAACTCGATCTAGAAATTCATAGTGCTACTTGAACTTTGTGTAACTAGGAGAAACATCAAACATCTTCACACACTCAACATGAGTAGGATCTTCCGAAGTAGATGTTCCAGTGATTGAAGCTTCCAGATGTTCAAATACATAAATTTCCATAAATACTTCATTCGCTGCCTTGTCAACCACATCAACTATATAACAATCCTCAGAGTCACTTGGAAACTTCATAGACTTGAAGACGTTGAACTTTATCTCTTGATCTTGAACCCTCATGGTAAGCTCTCCTTTCTGAGCATCTATGATACTTCTCCAGGTGGCTAAAAATGGACGTCCTAAGATAATAGGTACTTCCCGATCCTCTTCAAAGTCGAGGACTATGAAGTCTGTAGGGAAGATGAATTTATCAACCTTTACTAACACATCTTCCACGATCTTTGGGGTATGTCAATGACCTATCTACCAGTTGTAGGGTAACATTGGTGGGCTTTGCCTTATTCAACCCAAGCTTCCTGTAGATAGACAAGGGCATTAGATTGATGCTTGCTCCTAAATTGCATAATGCTTTTCTATTAAATTCGTTTATAATAGAGCATGGACTAGTGAAACTTCCAGGATCCTTTAACTATGGAGGAAGCTTTTTTTGAAGAATTGTAATACATTCCTCAATCAGTGCTACCGTCTCATAATCTCCCAACTTTAGTTTCTTAGTCAGAATAACTTTCATGTACTTCATATAGCTTGGCATCTGTTCTAAAGCTTCTGCGAATGGAATATTTATGTGAAAATTCTTTAGCAGCTCCAAGAACTTGGAAAACTAGTTGTCCATTTTCTGTTTTTGCTGCCTTTGAGGAAATGACATTGGCTGCATTCTTGGAACAATCTTGTTAACCATCGGGACTAGTACTTGGACATCTTCCACCACATTCTTCTTCTCTCTACTTGTTGTATTTTCTTGCTCAACAATAACTTCCTCTTTAATTGGGTTTGGTGACACGGTAGTGGTTTCTCTAGTAGTATTCAATAAAGTTCTACCACTACATAGTGTAATTTCCTTGCATTATTCCTTACCTTCCCTCTTTGGATTGACTTCAGTGTCACTAGGCAAGGTTCCTTGCGGCCGATTGTTTATAGCATTTGTAAGCTGTCCCACTTAGTTTTCGAGATTCCGAATAGAAACTTCTTGACTATTAATCCTTGTCTCATTCAGTGAAATGTATTTAGTTAGAAGTTATTCCAAATTAGACTTTTTCTCCGACGGAGGAAGAGCTTGTTGTTGTTGTGTTTGTTGATAATTTTTAAAACCATGAGGATATGGTTGCTTTGGAGCTGAGGATTGACCTTGATTTTTATTATTGCTCTATGAGAAATTCAGATGATTTCTCACTCCAGGATAATAATGAGTCGACACATTGTTGTTTTGCTGTCGATTGTAATTATTGACATACTGCACTGATTCTGCCCTGATAGCACATTGATCACTCGAATGTTCTCCAGTACATATATCACATACCACTATTACACTCTGCACAGGTTTCACTCTCGTAGTGTCGATTTTCGATGCAAATGCAACCATTTATGTAGATAAGGATGTAATTGCATCCACTTCATGCACTCACTCTACCTTCCTTAGAGTCAACCTCTTAGAAGGCCACTAATAATTATTTGTTGCCATGGTTTCCAATAGCTCATATGCCTCATCATAATTATTCCCCATTAAGGCTCCACTAGCTGCAACATCAATACTTTGTCGGGTAGAACTTGACAACTCGTTATAAAATGTCTGCACTTGTAACCACTTAGGTATACCATGGTGGGGAAATCTTCTGAGAATATCCTTAAAGTACCCCCACGTCTCATAAATAGACTCAGGATCCTGTTGTGAAAAGGCTGTCATGTCATTTTGCATTCTTGCTATTTTAGCTGAAAAAAAGAACTTCGCCAAGAATTACTGAACTAGAACAGCCCAGGTGCTAATGGAGCCTTCTGGTAGAGAATGCAACTAACTCTTCACCTTATCATGTAGAGTGAAAGAAAACAATTGAAGTCTGAAAGTGTCTTCATAAACTCCTTGATATCTAAAAGTGTCACAGATTTCTAGAAAGTTTATCAAATGATCAGTTAGGTCATCATTTAGTATCCCACCGAATTGCACATGATTCTGAATAATTTGGATAGTGCCCAACTTGATCTTAAAGCTAGTAGCTATGATAGCTGGCCTAATGATGCTCGAATGGATATCTGTAACTTGCGACATAGACTAGTCCCTCAATGTTTTATGATCTTCTTCTGCCATTGTATCTTTGATTGTGCATAAGTTGACCCCTCCTTTATTTTCGCACTTTTCGCAGAGTTCTTTCAATATCAGGATTAAAAGTTACGAGATTCGGATCATGAAAAGGTTACATACTGATAGGGTTAAATTATACGATATTTTTATTCCCTAATACTTATTTTTTATATTTATTGTGTGCATAAATGTTTAATTATTTAGCTTATTTTGGTTTTAATAGGTTTTATAGGATTTTAGTTAATTTATGTTAATTTACGTAATTTTATAGTACTTTTATATTTCTTTTTATTTATGTATTTTTATTTATTTTTAGTGTTTTAGGTGTTTTATTTATTATTATGTGTTTTTAGGATTTTTAGTATTTTTATTTATTTTTAATTATTTTATATTTTATTTTGTAGGAAAAATAAGCCTAGGGGCAAATCTGTAAATTCTAGAAAAGGCTGATGGCATTTTGGTAATTAAGCAGTACGGTGGCAGAATCGTAAATAAACCATTCGGACGACCGCGCAATGCGCACGTAGTGAAGAAGGGAGCGACGACGTCGTTTGCGAAGAAGGAAAGAAGAATTCCGCGTAATGCGCGCGGTGATGCGGAACAGCAACGAAAAAGAAAAAAATGACGTCATTTAGAGCTTCAGGGTCCTCGCAATGCGCGGCTGGTGCGCTGTCTGTCCACTGTAGCGAGTGCCCTGTTTGGCGACGCGTTAATTCCCAAGAAACAGATTATTTCCCGATTTATTGCTACTTTTTAATTCTAAATTGGATTTTAATTCTAATTAGGGTTAGGATAATAATTATTTTATTTTTCTTTTATTTTTAATTATAAATCCTATTAGGGTTTGGACAAGTTAGGAGGATTATGGAGCCTATAAATAGAGGGCTTGAGACCTAATGTAATATACAACTTTCATTAGAAAAATTCTCCCTTATATTTTTTGGTGTTCTATACAACTATGAGTAGCTAAATTATTTTTCTTGATTTAAGTGATTGAAGCCATCAAGATTTATACACTGTGAGATCTAATTTATTTTAATTGTTCAATTTATATTTTGAGTATAAAATATTTTTCTGTGCTTAATTTTATGATTGGTTTGTTTAATTGCTAAGAGTACTACTAGTTTATTATTCATATTAATCTACTGCTATTTATAAAGCAACTAAGTTTAATAATTATTTTGCAGATCAAAAGATTATTTTATCTTAGGAAGAGTATTCATCTAAATTAAATGCAAACAAGTGGCTTGTGTTTTTTAGTTCAAAGATCTCTCTAATTCTTAAAGCTGCTATTAAATTAAATCTTTAGCAAGTGCCAGAGGTTGTTTAGTAGTAAGGGTATTTAGACCAAGTGGCTCTACTTATCTAAAATTAAGGAGAGAGGAGAAAAATTATTCCACCTGCGAGTAGTTATTTCTACGGTGAATGTTCAAAATATGAATTGAGTTATTCTTGCATCAGTGATCAGTTATAAATTTTTGTTGGTGGATTTTGACTTAAACTAAGGCTTTTTCTTCTTATTTATTTCTTGCATATTTATTTTAGTTAATTTTATTTAAATTATTTATTTAATTAAACCCCCCCCCCCAAATTTTGGTTTACGAAAACAAAAAATTAAATTAATCATTCTCTGTGGGATCGACTCTTGCTTACACTACTACATTAATATTTTTTAAAAGTAAGATTTTATTTTTAGGTGCCTGCGACAGCACACCAAATTTTGGCGTCGTTGCCGGGGATTTGATTTAATTACTTGTGGGATTTTTGTGATCCTTATTTTGTTTTAAATAATTTTTCGTAGTTTTTTTCCTAGTTTATTTGAGTTTCATTGATTGTTTATGACCATAACTCGTTCTACTAATCAAAGTGATTTAAGGTTTGATCCAAAAATTGAGAGAACTTTGCGCGGATTAAGGAAAGAAGATAGGACAAATCTTGATGCAAAAGATGTCATGGCTGGAAATCGAACTTTGAAGGAACTTGCGGCCCTAGATTTGAACCAACAACCTTTATGCCTAACTTTTCCTAATTTAGATGCTAACACTTCTTTTGAGTTAAAGTCTGGTCTAATAGATCTTTTGCCTACTTTTCATGGCCTTGCAGGTGAAGACCCACACAAACACTTAAAAGAATTTCATGTGGTATGCACGAGCATGAAACCACCCGGAGTGACTGAAGAGCAGATCAAATTACGAGCTTTTCCATTCTCTTTGAAAGATTTGGCTAAAGATTGGCTCTACTATCTCCCCTCTGGAAGTATAACCACGTGGGAAGAGGTGACTGGATTATTCTTGGAGAAATATTTCCCAGCTTCAAGGGTAGCCAGCATACGAAAAGAAATTTGCGATGTGAGGCAGAACCATGGAGAATCCCTGTACGAATATTGGGAACATTTCAAGAAACTGTGTGCAAGCTGCCCCCACCATCAAATTAGCGAGCAACTTCTCATCCAATATTTCTATGAAGGGCTCATGTCTACGGAGAGAAGCATGATTGATGCTGCTAGTGGCGGAGCTTTGGTGGAAAAAACTCCCTAAGCTGCAAGAAACCTGATTGCAAACATGGCGGTTAATTCCCAACAATTCGGCACTAGGCTTAATTTGTCAACCAAAAATGTCAATGAGATAGAAATTTCTTCACTTAAAGTACACATTGCTAGTCTAACTTCTCTTGTTCGTCAAGTGGTTGTAGGTCATACACAACAAGTGAAAGCTTACGGAATTTGTGCGATAGTAGGACATCCAACAGATATGTGCCCTACTCTTCAAGAGGAGTCCTACGAACAAGTGAATGCAACAGGTGGTTTCCCTGGTTAACCTCAAAGGAGATATGATCCTTACTTGAACACGTACAACTCAGGTTGGAGGGATCATCCCAATTTCAATTACAAGAATCCACAAGTGAATCACCCCACGAATTAGAACTTCGCGAGCTATCAACAATACAAGCAGCCGTATCCTAACAAACAATAGGGCCAATCATCTCAATCAAATATGTCTTTATAGGAGATAGTTAAACAACTTGGCACTAACACTTTACAATTTCAACAGGAAACGAAGGCGAATATGCAGAACTTGGAAACATAGATGGGACAAATGGCAACTGCAATTAGTCGACTAGAGGCGTACGATTTTGGAAAGTTACCCTCTCAAACGGTGGTGAATCCAAAAGAGAACGCAAGTGCAATCACTTTGAGAAATGGTAAAGAGATCCAAACTCCAGAAAAGACAGAGTCTGCACCAAACGAGTAAAAGCAAAGTGTTGGTTTGCAAAAATATGGCATACATATAATCAAATTATATAAGCGCAACAGAAGCAAAAAATCAGATTTTAAAATTTTTGTACAAACCAATAACCCGGATCTTTCTTATGCGACTATTATTAATTGAGGAAGGATAAAAGAATTTATACCTTTGTAGAACCAAGCTTCCACGGGTACAAGTTCATCTCGCTTTAATCCTTCACGTTCATCTTCATAATTCACCGATTAGATTCCACGGATCAATGTTAGCTCCCCAAGTGTTGAGCCTCTAGAGGTGATCCACCAAGAGATCTATGAATTAAAGAAGTGGATCTTGGTTTCTCTAAACCATGGGTGGCTAGCCCTAATTCTCTCTCTCTCTAACTCTTAGATCTAGAGAATTATGGAGTACTCTCTCTAATCTAATGAAAGAGTGTGTAACCTTGATCTATGATAAGACTCCTCTTATTTATAGATCTAGTCAACCCTCCTAAACTATTTAGGATTAGGGTTTTAATTTAATTCCCAATTTAATTAGGTACTAAATTAATTAATTACAATTCCTAAACCATTTAGGAACTTAATTATTTAATAATGAGAGTACTTCTTATTAATTAATTACTAAACCATTTAGTAACTTAATTAATTATTATTATAATTATAATTCCAAAACTATTTAGGAACTTAATTATTTAATAATAATATTACTACTTATTAATTAATTCCTAAACCATTTAGGAACTAAATAATAATACTAGTAGTAATAATAATAATAGTAATAATAATAATAATAAGACTCCTCTTATTAATTTATAATTAGTATTTCTAAAATACTAAATTATAAATATTAAGCTATTTAATTTATTCTATCACCATAGTATAAATTAAATATACTTAATTTATTATTACGATTATGCCATCCACTTCTAAAATAAATATTACTCTTTTGCGGTGTAACCCTTTAGGTTCTCCATATTAAACCGGTTGTATAATAAATAAACTAGAATAATTCTAATTCATTTATTACGAATTAACTCTTTAATTCAGAATAAATAATTATTCCACAATAAGGGTAAGCCCCCTTAGCGATTAGTCGACTTTCCAGATAATATAGATTTCAACATTTAATCGTAAAAGAACCTTTCAGCAAATAGTTATCGTACAATTCAATCCTTCTACCACACAATGTCCCAATCAAATATAAGACACGGAATTTCTGTCAAGTCTTATTTATTTGATTATATGCATTTCAATTCACAAATACACAACTCTAGTTAATGTAAATTAGAAACTCCTTTCTAATTCCATTCAACCCTGGCCAGGGATTTCTGAGTTGTCACTTATTGAATCGCATAGGACATTCTCTCCCTTTACTGGAAGTGGTAGATCCTTTGTTAACCATTCATCTATCTCCATGTGTACCTTATTATACCCAAGCACATCCTTTGATATACCAATAGGTCTTAAGGAATATGTCAAAGTATAACTTAGTACACACAAGATACTAAGATGATCTCAAGTCTAAGGATCACTTGTACGACTATCACATAAGGAACTCCTATTGACAGACGAGTAAAACTCCATTAGGTGTTCCTTGAGCGAGTCACGTTCAGTGAACTTATTCTCTAATAAGCACCTACATATTTGCTTTAGTGTCTCTACACAAATGATTATGAGATCAATCATCCTCTTCATAAGAGCAAGCATAGTATGTACCAATCTATCCGGATCTACTAATCCCCTTTTTAGTGATCCAACGATTAGGAACAATTTTAGTTTTGAGCTATCTTGAATTTAGATCTCATTAGCATGATCCTCATCATGGTTCTAAAAGCATTGCTCGAAAACTATGGGTTTATCCATTTGATTAATTCAAGTAATTAATCATGAATAAAGAAATGCCTTGATACTTTTATTAATAAATGAACAAGATTACAAAGTATATGCTTATCACATCAAATGTGATTGGCTTGAGGGCATATTACTTTCACAAAGTAGAAGCAGACAATATAGAAATGGGTGACAATAAAGAGGACGACAATGTTCTAGGCGACAACGGTACTCCTAAACATAAATTTCCATCTCTCTATGATTATAAACCGGTACCACCTTTTCCTCTGGCTTTAATAGAAAACATAAAATATGAAAAAGATTTAGATTTGTACGAAACTTTTCGCAAATGCGAGGTAAATATTCCATTGTTAGATGCTATTAAACAAGTACCTCACTTTGCCAGATTTCTGAAAGAGTTGTGTACACACAAAAGAAAACAAGCACTCAAAAGATATGAAAAGGTAAAAGTAGGAAAGAATATGTCTGCAGTAATTCAAAGAAAACTCCCTACTAAGTACCAAGATCCAGGAATGTTCACTATCCCCTGCAAGGTAGGTGACACTAGATTTGAAAATGCCATGTTAGACTTAGGAGCATTTATTAATGTTACGCCATATTCTATATATGCTTCTTTGAAACTTGAACCTTTGAATAAAACTAGTACAGTAATTCAGTTGGCTGACAGATCTAATGCCTATCCTAAGGGTATAATAGAGGATGTTCTTGTGCAAGTAAATAATTTGATTTTTCGTACTGATTTATATGTGCTTGATATGGAGAATGGTGATCAAAATGCTCATATTTTGTTAGGAAGACCCTTCTTAAAGACATCCAAAACCAAGATAGATGTTCTTAGTGGTAGACTTACAATGGAATTTGATGGCGAGGTTGTTCAGTTTAATATTTATGATGCCATGAAATATCCTCATGATGATAATCCTGTTTATTCTATTGATGTAATTGACTCATTAGCACAGGAATTTTTTGAACTTGATGGAAAGGATGAGTTAGAAACGACAATCAATCATAATCTTGAGGAAGAAAAGGAGTTAGCCTTGCCTACTGAATTGAAGGATGTTATTGTAACATTAAATGATTCTCCAACAGCAAGTAATGTTCCTTTTATTGATATACTAGTGTCTAACGAAAAAGCTCTACCATCTGTTTTGCAGTCAGCTGCTCCAGAATTGAAGCCTCTTCCTGATCATCTCAAGTATGTTTTCCTTGGAGAAGAAAAGACATCGCCAGTGATCATCTCCAATAAACTAAGTACCTTACAAGAAGAACAACTCGTGCGAGTTCTAAAGAAGCATAAGAAGGCTATCAGTTGGACAATTGCTGATATCAAGGGAATAAACTCGTCGACATGCATGCATCGTATCTTACTTGAAGAAGGAGCAAAACCTACTCGTCAACTGCAAAGAAGACTAAATCCACCCATGATGGATGTTGTGAAAAAAGAAATTCAAAAGCTTCTTGAAGTTGGCATAATTTACCCTATTTCGGATAGCAGTTGGGTTAGCCCAGTTCAAGTAGTTCCTAAAAAGACAGGAATCACTGTGGTGAAGAATCAGAATGATGAGTTAATTCCCACCCGTGTTCAAAATGGGTGGCGGGTTTCTATAGATTATAGAAAATTAAATGTTGTAACCCGCAAAGACCACTTCCCTTTACCTTTTATTGATCAAATGCTTGAACGACTAGCTGGTCATTCTTACTATTGTTTTCTTGATGGTTATTCAGGTTATTTCCAAATTGCCATTGCTCCGGAGGACCAAGAGAAGACGACATTTACATGTCCATTTGGAACTTTTTCATATCGCCGCATGCTGTTTAGACTTTGCAACGCCCCATCTACCTTTCAAAGGTGTATGGTTAGTATATTTTTAGATTATATTGAGCATATCATGGAAGTGTTTATGGATGATTTCACGGTTCATGGAGACTCTTTTGATAGTTGTTTGCACCACCTTACACTTGTTCTTCAAAGATGCATAGAAACTAACCTTGTACTAAATTATGAAAAATGTCATTTTATGGTCAAACAAGGTATAGTTTTAGGTCATGTTATTTTGTCTAAGGGAATTGAAGTAGATAAAGCAAAAATTTATATTATTCAATCTCTACTTTATCCCACTAGTGTGTGGGAAGTGTGTTCTTTTCTTGGACATGCAGGTTTTTATTGGAGATTTATAAAAGACTTTTCCAAGATAGCATCACCTCTATGCAAGCTGTTACAAAAAGATGTGGCTTTCAATTTTGATAAGGAGTGTAAGAAAGCGCTTGATAAGTTGAAGGAATCGTTGACTTCTACTCCAATTATTCAGCTTCCAAATTGGGACATGCCTTTTGAGATTATGTGCGACGCAAATGATTATGCAATAGGAGCTCTTTTGGGTCAAAAAGTTGGGAAAGCATCTCATGCTATTTATTATGCTTCGAGGACTTTGAACGATGCCCAGAGAAATTATTCGACCACTGAAAAATAACTCTTAGCTGTTGTTTTTGCTTTAGAAAAATTTCGATCTTATTTGCTTGGTACTAAAGTTATTATTTATTCTGATCATACAACTCTTCGTTATTTGATGACAAAGAAAGAGGCAAAACCAAGGTTGATAAGAAGGATACTTCTCTTAAGTGAATTTGATAGGACTAAATTATACGATATTTTTATTCCCTAATACTTAGTTTTTATATTTATTGTGTGCTTAAATGTTTTATTATTTAGCTTATTTTGGTTTTAATAGGTTTTATAGGATTTTAGTTAATTTATGTTAATTTAGGTAATTTTATAGTATTTTTTATATTTCTTTTTATTTATGTGTTTTTATTTATTTTAAGTATTTTAGGTGTTTTATTTATTATTATGTGTTTGTAGGATTTTTAGTATTTTTATATTATTTTTTTTATTTTTTATATTTTATTTTGTAGGAAAAATAAAGCTTGGGGGCAAATCTGGAAAATCCGCAAAAGTTAAATGGCATTTCGGTAAATAACCAGGCGGATGGCAAAAGTGTAAATAAGGAGAAAAGACGCGGAGGGGCAAAACCGTAAATACCGGAAAGTAGAGGCCGCGCATTGCGCGCATGAATTTGTTTCAGCAACGAGAAAAACGACGCCGTTCGGTAGCGCTTTGTAGCGACCGCGCGTTGCGCGCGGCACAGTGAAACAAGCACGAACAGAAACGACGTCGTTTGGAGAAGCGGCAGTTAAAAAAAATAAAAACCCGCGCAATGCGCGGGCGATCGCTGACGTCAGCAGGAGCGTGTCCGCGTTGACTTGGTCAACTGCCGGTGTTAGGCTGCGTTTGGCTGGGCGGAATTTGTCCAAAACGAAATTATTTCCGATTTTTGCTACTTTTTGATTCCAAATTGGATTTTTATTCCAACTAGGGTTAGGATAATAATTATTTTTCTTTTTCTTTTATTTTTTGTAAATCCTATTAGGTTTTGGACAAGTTAGAGGCCTATAAATAGAGGGCCAATCTCTCATTATTGATGGTAAGCTTTTGGGAGTTCTTTCTCCTAATTTCTTAGAGAGAGTTTTTCAACTAGTAGGTATTATTTTTATTATGTTTTGTTAGCTTTTATTTTCAGTTCCAAAGGGATGTTGAACCTTATTTTTAATTAATGTTTTAATTGAGTTTTATTATTTATTCTTTTATGCATGAGATTTATTCTTGATAATATGTTTTAATTGTTTTATGATATTTGCTTGATTAATTTGATAATGGCCTGTTAGATTAATCAATAATTTATCATATGCTAGATTAAGATTTGATATTAAGCAAACGATATTTTATCTGATCATAAGTAGCAATTAATAATATTTGATTGTGGACAAACTTTTGAATATTATTATGATTATCAAGATGGCAAGTTAAATGGTCCGCGATGTTGAGATTGTTGCTTGGAATAATCTAATTCTCTAATTTTTAATGCAACTGTTATATTAAATCTAGACTGATAGTTCTAGGTTGTATGATAGTTAGGGTCTTTTGTGAGCGATTGCTGCATTAGATTTATAATTTAAGGAGGATTTCGGGTAGCTTGGCGATTGTCGGTTATCTAGGATTATTAATTTCAATTGAAGGAAAAGATAATAATAACTTGATTAATTTGTTGATTAAAAGAAGGGGATACTGAACTAAAGAACTGAAGTTTGTTTTTAATTGATTTTTCTCATCTTTATTATTTATTATTTAGTTTTATTTTAATTAGTTAATTAATAATTCAAAACCCCCATTTAATTAGATATTTTTGAAAACATTAGATTTATTAAAACAATTCACTCTCTGTGGGTTCGACTCTTACTTTCACTACTACATTAATATTTTTCAAAGTAAGATTTTATTTTTGGTTGCTTGCGACAGCTTCCCAAATTTTGGCGCCGTTGCCGGGGAGTGTTTTGTTTTAATTTATTCTTTGTTTTCTTTGTAGTTTATTTTTCTAGTTCATTTATTTATTTTATTTTTGTTTTTCATAGTTTCATTGAGTGTACAGGTGAAGGAGAAAATCATGGCTTGGAACCAAAACGATGATTATTTTAATGCGGTAAAAATTTCTTCTCTTCAACAACAAGTTGATGACCTAACTTCTGTTATTTATGCTTGGGCTGCAGGTAGAGGACAACCAATCAAGACTTGTAGGAATTGTTCCATACTAGGACATCCAACGGAGTTGTGTCCAATGCTTCGAGAGGAGTCCTATGGACAAGTAAATGATGCAGATGGGTTCCTTGGACCGCAAGGGAACTATGATCCCTATTCAAACACGTACTACTCAGAATGGTGGGATCGTCCAAATTTCAGCTATGAGAATCCACAAGTGCACCAACCTGCAAGTCAACATATGCTAGATTACCAACAGTTCAATCAGACATATCCAAACGATCAAGAACATGACCAATCTTCTAATTCCAAGTTGTCTTCAGAAGATATGTTTAAATATTTTATGACTGATGCTTTGCAATTTCAACAGGAAACAAATGAGAATATTCGGCGTATAAGTATTCAAGTGGAACAACTGAAAATTGCAGTCAGTCAATTGGAGGTGCAAAGTGTTGAAGAATTACCATCTCACACAATGGTGGATTACGAGGAAGATGACAATGAAATTGTGTTGAGCAGTGGTAAAGATGAGGAAACTCCAGAAACGAAAGACAATGAAAAGGAAAATCTGGAAGAGGCCATTACGCATAGCTTGGGATTGACAAAAGAAGAAGAAGAAATTGAGCCGAAACAAGATTTGAAGAGGGCTACAGATTCATTAAATTCTTTGCCATTGATTTTAAATAAATTTGCAGACCTTTTCATTCCATTACCTGTTACTCAAAATAACTTTTTACCTTTTATTTTGCAGGATTTCATTCCAGAACAATCATATCATGCACAGACGAGATGTAATCTACCTATGAAGAATGTTGTGATGGATGGGGTACTCAAAATTCATGAAGTAGGAGTGACGTAGTACTTTGGCCTGCTGTCAAGCCAATGACTATAAACAAAGGCGCTGCTTGGGAGGCAACCCAAGAAATCAGATTTGCATTTCTTTCCCTTTTTCTTTTAATAGTTATTTGTGCCTATTTCTTTGCATTATAGTTTACATTGGGGACAATGTAAAGTTTAAGTGTGGGGGAAGGGATTTAGGATTTTTGTTATTATTTTTAGGTCATATTTTAAAAAAATTAGGAAATTTTAAAAATTTTGACATTTTGAATTTTGTGGGTAAATTCACTGCAAACCCTCACGAGACAAAACTCGTCCACTTGGGGTAACCTTGGGGTTTAAAGGCTTGTTGCACATGCTAAGTGTAACCGTGTTTCCTACGAAAATGGGGTAGTTTTTTTTATTTAATTTTAGAATGGGTCACTTGAGCAATGAGTTAATTGAATTTTAATTTTTAGCCAATGATAAAAATTTTGATTTTTATTTAATAGCTTTTGAAAAAATGATAAATTTTTGCTTAGTTTGAATTTTGACTTTTTATTGATTATTACTTTGTTTAAGATCTTTAAAAATTTTATGCACGTATATCCATTTGTTTGAGCTAGTTTTAATGAAGAGAAAGTTTAAATGGTTAAATGCTTATTAAAGATATTTTTGAACTCTATATCTTATTTGATCATTATTTGAAGTGAAATATAAGACAAAATATAATTTGGAGGATATGATTTAGGTAATTTTTCTAGGATTATTTTTAAAAAAATCTTGTGGTGGGTTGAGATGGAGCGTAAAACGCACTCACTCATAAACACATGAAAAAGCGAGATGGAGCGTAAAACGCACTCGTTGGTGAGATGGAGCATAAAATGCACTCACCGTGAAAAAAAAATGAAGAAAGAAAGAAAATGGGAAGGAGCATAAAATGCACCCATTAAAAGAAAAAAATTGAAAAAATATTTGAAAGAAAAAAAGTGATAATCCTAGTATGTTTTATTGATTAAAAACTTTTTGATCTTCTAGTTTATATTTGTCTGTATTAGCTGAAAGTGATGAGAAAAATAAGTATTTTGAGTTTTGTTGTATGTCTTTTATAAGGTAATTAATAACCTAAACTTATCTGAGTTTTAATTAGTTTGATATATTTGGATACACACACACACAAAAGATCTTGAGTAGAGTAAGATTAATAAATATGTTAAATTTCTAGATTTTGCATGGTTTTGAAACTTTCTATGAGTTATCAAAAAAAAAAAAAAAAAAATCTTTGAGGATGATGTGAAGTTCATATTAATTTATTGCTCATGTAAAAAGTCGAGTTAGTGAGTTGCTTTAGTCTGTTGGGCTAGTTAGATTTATTTTTATTTTTGTTTTGCCCGAGGACGAGCAAAAGCTAAGTGTGGGGGTATTTGATAGGACTAAATTATACGATATTTTTATTCCCTAATACTTAGTTTTTATATTTATTGTGTGCTTAAATGTTTTATTATTTAGCTTATTTTGGTTTTAATAGGTTTTATAGGATTTTAGTTAATTTATGTTAATTTAGGTAATTTTATAGTATTTTTTATATTTCTTTTTATTTATGTGTTTTTATTTATTTTAAGTATTTTAGGTGTTTTATTTATTATTATGTGTTTGTAGGATTTTTAGTATTTTTATATTATTTTTATTTATTTTTTATATTTTATTTTGTAGGAAAAATAAAGCTTGGGGGCAAATCTGGAAAATCCGCAAAAGTTAAATGGCATTTCGGTAAATAACCAGGCGGATGGCAAAAGTGTAAATAAGGAGAAAAGACGCGGAGGGGCAAAACCGTAAATACCGGAAAGTAGAGGCCGCGCATTGCGCGCATGAATTTGTTTCAGCAACGAGAAAAACGACGCCGTTCGGTAGCGCTTTGTAGCGACCGCGCGTTGCGCGCGGCACAGTGAAACAAGCACGAACAGAAACGACGTCGTTTGGAGAAGCGGCAGTTAAAAAAAATAAAAACCCGCGCAATGCGCGGGCGATCGCTGACGTCAGCAGGAGCGTGTCCGCGTTGACTTGGTCAACTGCCGGTGTTAGGCTGCGTTTGGCTGGGCGGAATTTGTCCAAAACGAAATTATTTCCGATTTTTGCTACTTTTTGATTCCAAATTGGATTTTTATTCCAACTAGGGTTAGGATAATAATTATTTTTCTTTTTCTTTTATTTTTTGTAAATCCTATTAGGTTTTGGACAAGTTAGAGGCCTATAAATAGAGGGCCAATCTCTCATTATTGATGGTAAGCTTTTGGGAGTTCTTTCTCCTAATTTCTTAGAGAGAGTTTTTCAACTAGTAGGTATTATTTTTATTATGTTTTGTTAGCTTTTATTTTCAGTTCCAAAGGGATGTTGAACCTTATTTTTAATTAATGTTTTAATTGAGTTTTATTATTTATTCTTTTATGCATGAGATTTATTCTTGATAATATGTTTTAATTGTTTTATGATATTTGCTTGATTAATTTGATAATGGCCTGTTAGATTAATCAATAATTTATCATATGCTAGATTAAGATTTGATATTAAGCAAACGATATTTTATCTGATCATAAGTAGCAATTAATAATATTTGATTGTGGACAAACTTTTGAATATTATTATGATTATCAAGATGGCAAGTTAAATGGTCCGCGATGTTGAGATTGTTGCTTGGAATAATCTAATTCTCTAATTTTTAATGCAACTGTTATATTAAATCTAGACTGATAGTTCTAGGTTGTATGATAGTTAGGGTCTTTTGTGAGCGATTGCTGCATTAGATTTATAATTTAAGGAGGATTTCGGGTAGCTTGGCGATTGTCGGTTATCTAGGATTATTAATTTCAATTGAAGGAAAAGATAATAATAACTTGATTAATTTGTTGATTAAAAGAAGGGGATACTGAACTAAAGAACTGAAGTTTGTTTTTAATTGATTTTTCTCATCTTTATTATTTATTATTTAGTTTTATTTTAATTAGTTAATTAATAATTCAAAACCCCCATTTAATTAGATATTTTTGAAAACATTAGATTTATTAAAACAATTCACTCTCTGTGGGTTCGACTCTTACTTTCACTACTACATTAATATTTTTCAAAGTAAGATTTTATTTTTGGTTGCTTGCGACAGCTTCCCAGAATTCGATTTGGAGATCAAAGACAAAAAAGGGATCGAGAATAGTGTTGCAGATCACTTAAGTCGTTTGACGATTGTGAAGGATGAACTTCCTCTACAAGAGACGTTTCCTGATGAACAATTGTTTTCTGCATATAAAAAATTACCTTGGTATACGAATATTGTCAATTATTTGGTTACTCACATTTTGCCTCTTGATGTGTCTAAAGCTCAAAGGGATAAAATCAAAAGTGATGCAAAGTACTATGTGTGGGATTATCCCTACTAATGGAAGCATTGTGTGGACCAAGTAATTAGAAGGTGCGTTCCTGAAACTGAAATTAATCATATTCTCAATTTTTGTCACTCATATGCTTGTGGAGGCCACTTTAGATCTAAGAGGACCGCAAGAAAAGTGCTTGACTGTGGGTTTTATTGACCATCTCTATTCCAAGATTCGTATTTGTTCTACAAGTCCTGTTGCAATTGTCAAAAGACAGGTAATATATCCCAACGAAATGCAATGTTGCAAACCCCCATACTATTTTGTGAAATCTTTGATGTTTGGGGCATTGATTTTATGGAACCGTTTCCTGTGTCTTTCGGTAATGTTTATATTTTACTTGCTATCGATTATGTTTTGAAATGGGTGGAAGCCAAGGCCACAAGGATTAACGATTCTAAAGTGGTTGCAGATTTTCTCCGTACTAACATATTTTCTAGGTTTGGAGTTCCTAGAACTCTAATAAGTGATTGAGGCACTCATTTTTACAATCGAATTGTGGAAGCTTTGTTGAAAAAATACCATGTCACTTATAAGGTGTCGACTGCATACCATTCGCAAACTAATGGACAAGCAGAAGTGTCAAATAGAGAGATCAAGTCCATTCTCAAAAAGACAGTAAATTCGAGCAGAAAAGATTGAAGTTTACGATTGGATGATGCTTTATGGGCATATAGGACAGCTTATAAAACACCTATTGGTATGTCACCTTATAGATTGGTATTTGGAAAATCATGTTACTTACCTGTTGAGCTAGAACACAAAGCTTATTGGGGTATTAAGAATTTCAATATGAAGATGAGTGAAAGTGGATAGCATAGGAAGTTGCAACTATAAGATTTAGAAGAAATTCGCAATGATGCTTATGAAAGTGCAAGAATTTACAATGAGAAAACAAAGGCTTTTCAAGACAAGATGATCTCTAGGAAATAATTCAAGATTGAAGAAAAAGTCCTTTTATACCAATCTCAACTTCGGTTGTTTCCAGGTAAGTTACGTTCTCGTTGGATTGGACCTTTTGTTGTTACTAATGTTTTTCCTCATGGTGCAGTTGAAATTCAAAGTTTAGAAAATGCAAAAGTACTCAAAGTGAATGGCCATAGACTCAAGCATTTTAATGAGAATTTTCAAAAAGAAGAAGCGACTAATTTGGACCTTGAGGATCTAGTTTATACCACTTGAAAAGGGAAGCATGCTGTCAAGCCGATGACGATAAATAAAGGCGCTGCTTGGGAGGCAACCCAAGGGGAGTATAATTTTCTTTCTTTTTAATTTTTGCATTTATATTTTTAGTTATCTGTGCCTTTTTCTTTGCATTTTATTTTACACTGGGGATAATGTAAATTTTAAGTGTGGGGGAAGGGATTTTGGATTTTTGTTATTTTTAGATTATATTTTGAAAATTTTTGAAAATTTTAAAATTTTGAAATTTTGAATTTTGTGGGTAAATTAACTGCAAACCCTCACGAGACACAACTCATCCACTTGGGGTAATCTTGGGGTTTAAAGGCTTGTTGCACATGCTAAGTGTAACCGTGTTTCCTACGAAAATGGGGTATTTTTTTATTTTATTTTTAAGATGAGTCACTTGAGTAATGAGTTAATTGAATTTTAATTTTTAGCCAATGATAAAAATTTTGATTTTATTTAATAACTCTTGGAAAAATAATAAATTTTTGCTTAGTCTGAATTTTGACTTATTGTTGATATTTACTTTGTTTGAGATCCTTTAAATTTTTATGCACTTATGTCCATTTATTTGAGCTAATTTTAATTTAGAGAAAAGTTTAAATGGTTAAATGCTTATGAAAGATATTTTTGAGCTCTATATCTTATGTGATCATTATTTAATGTGAAATATAAGACAAAATATAATTTGGAAGAGATGGTTTAGATACTTTTTCTAGGATTGTTAAAAAGAAAAATCTTTTGGTGGGTTGAGATGGAGCGTAAAATGCACTCACTCGTAAACACATGAAAAAGTGAGATGGAGCGTAAAATGCACTCACAAAAGAAGGAAAAAAAATGGGATAGAGCATAAAATGCACCCATTAAAAGGGAAAAAAATGAAAAATATTTAAAAAATTGATATTAATAAATCCTAGTATGCCTAATTGTCTGAAACCTTTTGATCTTCTGATTTATATTTGTCTATATTAGCAAAGAGTAAGTGAAAAATAAATATATTGAGTTTTGTTGTATGTCTTTTATAAGATAATTAATGACCGAAGTTTATCTGAGTTTTGATTAGTTCTGTACATTTGGATTCACACACACACAAAAGGTCTTGAGTAAGGTAGAAGTGATAAATATGTAAAAATTTTGATCTTTGCATATTTTGAAATTTCCTTTGGGTTATCATTTAAAAAAAATCTTTGAGACTGATGTTAAAATTTGTATTGATTCGTTGCTTGAGTAAGTTGTTTGGTTATTATTTTTTATTATTATTCTTGTTCTGGTTGAGGACAAGCAAAAAACTAAGTGTGGGGGTATTTGATAGGGTTAAATTATATGATATTTTTATTCTCTAATACTTAGTTTTTATATTTATTGAGTGCTTAAATGTTTAATTATTTAACTTATTTTGGTTTTAATTGGTTTTATAGGATTTTAGTTAATTTATGTTAATTTACGTAATTTTATAGTATTTTTATATTTCTTTTTATTTATGTGTTTTTATTTATTTTTAGTGTTTTAGGTGTTTTATTTATTATTATGTGTTTTTAGGATTTTTAGTATTTTTATTTATTTTATATTTTATTTTGTAGAAAAAATAAGCCTGGGGCAAATCTGTAAATTCTAGAAAAGGCTGATGGCATTTTGGTAATTAAGCAGCACGGTGGCAGAATCGTAAATAAACCATCTGGACGACCGCACAATGTGCGCGTAATGAAGGGAGCGACGACGTCGTTTGCGAAGAAGGAAAGAAGAAGTTTGCGCAATGTGCGCCGTAATGCAGAACAACAACAAAAAAAGGAAAAAACGACGTCATTTAGAGCTTCAGGGTCCGCGAAATGCGCAACTGGCGCGCTGTCCTTCCAATGTAGCGAGTGCCCTTTTTGGCGACGCGTTAATTCCCAAGAAACAGATTATTTCGCGATTTATTACTACTTTTTGATTTCAAATTGGATTTTAATTCCAATTAGGGTTAGGATAATAATTATTTTATTTTTCTTTTATTTTTAATTATAAATCCTATTAGGGTTTGGACTAGTTAGAGGGATTATGGAGCCTATAAATATAGGGCTTGAGACCCAATGTAATATACAACTTTCATTAGAAAAATTCTCTCTTCCATTCTTTGGTGTTCTCTACAACGATGAGTAGCTAAATTATTTTTCTTGGTTTCAGTGATTGAAGCCATCAAGATTTATACATTGTGAGATATAATTTATTTTAATTGTTTAATTTATATTTTGAGTATTGAATATTTTTTTGTGCTTAATTTTATGATTTGTTTGTTTAATTGTTAGGAGTGCTACTAGTTTATTATTCATACTAATCTACTGCTATTTGTGAAGCAACTAAGTTTAATAATTATTTTGCAGATCAAAAGATTATTTTATCTTAGGAAGAGTATTCATCTAAATTAAATGCAAACAAGTGGCTTGTGTTGTTTACTTCAACGATCTCTCTAATCACTCCCTTTACTATGTTGTTATCCAAGCTAGATGGAGTTCCTTTTCTCGAGCTCTTCAAAAATATTCAACCGCCTGCTCTGTGGTTTTTTTCTGTAGAAGTGATCCATTATTTTAGGTTTCCTTCCTTTTTCAGTTATAACAATAACGAGCAAGAGCTTGATCACCTCTTGGGCGCCTAGGCACCTAAATCTTGCACTAGGACACCATAATTACAACAATACCATTAAAGTCTCTAAATGTCCCATTTGCCCTTGTTTCCAAAACCTGAGACATTTAAACATAAAAACATCCTAAAAACTTACAAAGATAGCAAATAATTAATTTCAATAGTACTCAACTTGTAGGTATAAATACCACTCATCAGTCATATGATCTAGAGGACTGTGAACTTAAGCCCCGTTGACGCTTAGCAGACATTGTAATCAAACCCAATACAAAATTCACAGCCCAATGCTTAAAACAAATGCACAAACCAAAATAAACCTTCTGTTAGACAATTAAACAAATAGGTGGTGAAAAACCCTTTTCTCTGCCAAACTGTGAGCTTACAATCCTTTAGTTAGTTACCCAACTCCTTAATAATTAACACCCACAACAATTCAAAGCAATTACCATAACAAGTATGTAGATCTTAGCTTATACAGATTCATAACAAACTATCCCCCAAACTTATACACAAAGAAATCAATTAACCAAAAATTTAAGCAATTGGTATTCTATATGCACTACTATTTTAACCCATTCATCCTAATTAAATCCTCACTTTAATCAAAGAGAAAGCTTTTAGTTACATAGTAAAGACCCAATTGAAACTTGTTGGAAGAATGTTCAATCGAACTGCATGCACTTGGAGGAGAAGAATAAAGAAGGATTTCTCGCTTGGGTTCTCAAATTTGGGTATGTGGAGGGAATGGCCTGGATTTGATTTCGGTTGGGGCTTTATAGATTGGATCTAGAACTGGATTGGGTTTCGAAGAGAGTAGGGAAGCCTAATGTTGAGTTTATTTTGAAAAGGGTTAGGAATGAAGAAAAATCTAATCGGGCTACTATTTTATTTTTCTAAAATTTGCTTGTAGTGCTTCCACGCCGTATTTAAAGCTGTGTTTGGCACTGTCGCGCCATGTTGGTAGATAATTTTTTTTTCTGCTAAGGTGTTGTCGCGCTGCTCGCCATTTGACCTTTATATTAGGGTGTTGTCACATCATGTTGCCAGAGAATACGGGTTAAGATTTTTGCTTCCTCTTCCTTTAGCGAACATATATTGAGATATCTGAAATAATAAAACAACGCATTAATACATGTAAAATGAAAATACTAAGCTATTACTAGATACTATAAACCTAAAAACTATGCTTTATTAAAAATGAAATAATTGAAACTTTGGATTGCCTTCCAACAAGTTCTTATTTTAGAGTCTTTAGCCTGACTATTTCCTATTTCAGCTTATATTTGCAAGGCTGACTGAGACTTTTTGGCGATCAATATCTCCACCCTAGTAGTGTTTAAGTTAAATTTAAATGTTTCATCCGAGTTATTGTCGTCGAGTTCCACTACTCCATGTGGGAATACAGTTCTAATGATGAATAGACCTGACCATCTGGACTTAAGCTTTCCTGAAAAGAGCTTCAAGCGAGAATTATAAAGTAGAACCAATTGACCAGGCTCAAACTTTTGATCCACAATGTTCTTTTCATGCCATCTCTTGACTCGCTCTTTATAAAGTTTGGCATTTTCGTATGATTGGAGACGGAACTCATCAATCCCATTGAGTTTTAAGAGGCATTTCTTTCCTACATCATTTAGATTGAAACTGAGTTTTCGAACAGCCAAATTCGCATTATGTTCAAGTTCCACCGAAAGATGACATGCTTTTTCATAAACTAACGGATAGGGTGACATCTTAATTGGACTTTTGAACGTAGTCCTATATGCCTATAGAGCATCATCAAGCTTAATAGACCAATCATTTCGGTTGAGATTCACTATCTTCTCCAAAATCTTCTTTACTTCTTTATTTGGTATCTCAGCCTAGCCATTTATTTGGGGATGATAGGTTGTGGCTGTTTTATGAGTGAACCCATATTTAGCGAGTAGAGTTACAAAATATTTGTTACAGAAATGTGGGCCTTCATCGCTAATTATTGCCCGAGGTGTAACAAATCTAGTAAAGATATTCTGTCGATGAAATTTCTTTACTACTTTTGCATTGTTAGTGGGAAAAGCTGCTACTTTTACCCCTTTAGAAACATAATCAACTACGACTTGAATATATGAATTATTAATGGAAGATGGGAAGGGGCCCATGAAATTAATACCTCACACATTGAAGATTTCTACTTCTAAAATCGGATTGAGGGACATCTCTTGTCTTTTGAAATATTGTCAACTCTTTGGCATCTATGTCACATTTTTAAAATGAAGAAGTGGGCATCCTTGAAAAGAGTAGGCCAGTAAAAACCAGATAACAATACCTTTGCGGCCATTCTCTCTCCCTCAAAGTGTCCTCCGTTACTCAAAGCATGACAATGATGTATAATACTTTATATCTCCTCTTGTGGTACACACCTTCTTACCATCTGATCTGCACATTGCTTAAATAAAAAAGGCTCATCCCACATGTAGTACTTCACATCATGCAAAAACTTCTTCCTTAGCTTGTCCAATTTGGAGGAAGCACGTTGCTAACAATGAAGTTAGCATAATCCGCATACCAAGATGCTTACTTAGTGACAGAAAATAATTGTTCGTCCGTGAAAAACTCATTAATCACCATTTGATCTCCCTTATTTTAATCTTGATTTTCTAACCTTGATAGATGATCTGCCACTTGATTCTCCTTTCCTATCCCGAATTTCCAAATTAAATTCTTGAAGCAAGAGAATCCATCTAATTAACTGCAGCTTCGCATCCTTCTTGGAAATCAAATATTTAATTACAGAGTGGTCCGTGAATACAATAACCTTTGTCCCAATCAGATAAGAGCAAAATTTATTGAATGCATACACCACTGCAAGTAGCTTCTTCTCCGTGGTAATGTAATTCAATTAACCCTCCGTCAATGTCTTGCTAGCATAAAAAATCTCTTCTCTGCGTTGGCCTAAGATCACGCCAATTGCAAAGTCACTAGCATCATAAATTAATTCAAATGGTAACGACTAATCTGGGGTAACAATAATAGGGGTAGTGATCAACTTCTTTTTCAGCATTTTGAATGCTTTAAGGCATGCCTTATCCAAATTGAAAGTCACATCCTTCTTCAAAAGATATCAAAGCGGTTCGGTAATTTTCGAGAAGTCCTTGATGAACCTTCTGTAAAAAACCGAATGTCTAAGAAAGTTTCGAATCCCTTTAACAGATGTTGGCAGTGGAAGATTATGTCCCAAAATTATGCCCTCTTGAACCATGAAATGACACTTTTTCCAATTTAAAACCAGATTCGTCTTAACACATATTTTAAGTACTAGAATCAAGTTATCTAAACATAAATCAAAAGAATTCCCGAATACAAAAAATTCATCCATAAATACCTCGAGGTTATGTTCGACCATGTCCGAGAAAATCGTCGTCACACACCTTTGAAAAGTAGCAGGTGCATTACACAATCCAAAAGATATTCTTTTGAAGGAAAATATTCCGTAAGGGCAAGTGAATGTCGTTTTTTCTTGATCCTCGGGTGCTATAACTATCTGATTATATCCCGAAAACCTGTCCAAGAGACAATAGAACTTATGCCCCGCCAATCGATCTAACATCTGATTAATAAGGGTAGGGGAAATGATCATTGTGAGTAGTTTTGTTGAGTTTCCTATAATCCATCCATACCCGTCACTATCCTTATTAGAATCAACTCATTATTTTCATTGGACACTACCGTCATTATACCCTACTTGAGAACACACAAAGCCGGGCTCATCTATGCACTATCTAAAATAGGATATATGATTCCTGCATTAAGCCACTTGATGATCTCCTTTTTAATCACTTCTTTCATAATCGGGTTAAGTCTGCATTGTTACTCAATGCTTGGCTTTGCATCTTCTCTAAAGAGAATTTTGTGCATGTATATTGACGGACTAATCCCCTTGATGTCTGCTAGAAACCAACCAATAACTGATTTGTATTCTCTAAGTACTCACAGTAATTTACTTTCCTGAAGCTGATTAAGTGAAGCAAAGATAATCACAGGTAAATTTAATGAACTACCCAAATATGAATACCTTAAATGACTCAACAACGGTTTAAGTTCTATGGTTGGTGGCTCCTCCAATGAAGTTTTAGCCTGAGCAGAAGATTTACTAGAATAATCCA
Source organism: Hedera helix (assembly GCA_947179155.2). Lineage (NCBI taxonomy): Eukaryota > Viridiplantae > Streptophyta > Magnoliopsida > Apiales > Araliaceae > Hedera > Hedera helix. Next base: position 12,237,789 of record OX359265.1, read on the forward strand.
ATGACTCAATTATTGGCTTGAACTTGTCAACTTTTGGGGATGAATCTAATACTTGTACACACTCCATCAAATTCAGATCGTCAGAAGACAAAGAAGAATCACAAACAATGGAAACCTCAAGAAGATTATCATTTACTGTACTCATCAGCTCCTCATTAACTATTTCTTTCATCGTGCCCATACAAAAGCACTCTTCCACATCCTTAGGGAACTTCATTGCCTTAAATCCATTAAAAGTACATCTTGGCCTTGGACTCGCATTGTCAGCTTTCCTTTTTAAACGTCAATCAAAGTTCTGCCGGTAGCCAAAAATGGTCGCCCAAGAATAATTGGAATATCATGATCCTCCTCAAAATCTAGGATAATGAAATCTAATAGAAATATAAATTTGTCTACCTTTACTAATACATCCTCTATAATTCCCCTAGGATAAGTTAATGATCGATCTTCCAACTACAATGTGACATTAGTAGGAACTGTTTACTTTAACCCAAGTTGTTGATAGATTAAATGAGGCATTAATTGATGCTCGCACCTAAATCACATAGACATCGGCTGAAAAACTGGGTCCCAATGGTGCAAGGAATAGTGAAGTTACCCGGATCTTTTAGCTTTGGTGGTAACTTCTTTTGCAATATAGCGTTATACTTTTTTGTTAGGGCCGCTGTTTTAAAATCACCAAGCTTTCTTTTCCTTGGGAGAATATCCTTTATGAACTTTACATAGCTCGACATTTGTTCCAATGCATCTGCAAAAGGGATATTGATGTGAAGCTTCTTAAATACCTTTAAAAACTTTGAGAATTGCTTATCAAGTTTTTGCTTTTGAAGACGTTGTAAGAATTGTATAGGTGGTACAATTGAAATCTGTTTATCCCTTTTAGCCTTTAGTGTTGGCTCATCCTCTTCCTTCCTGTCTCCTTCAACAAATTTACTCTCCTCTTCATCAATCTTTTATGCCTTATTTGGGGTCTCTGCATCTGTATCTTTTAACTCCGTACCACTCCAAAGTGTAACTACTTTGCATTGCTCTTTACCATTTCGCTTCGGATTTACTTCCGAGCCACTTAGTAAGGTCTCTTGAGGCAGTTATTAGGAGCACTGGCTATCTATCCAATCTAATTCTCCAAGTTTCGCATTGCCACTTCTTAGTTATTCTTCCATACTTCATTCTACGTCATATACTTAGTGATGAGTTCCTCAAATTCTAATTTCTTTTTCGGCTGTGGTTATGGTTGTGGTCGAGTCTGAAATCCCAGTGGATAAGTTTGTCTTGGAGCTTGATGTTGTGCTTAATTATTTCTCCATGAGAAATTAGGATGATTCCTTAGCCCCGAATGATATTGATTATGAAGGTTGTTATTCTGCTGCTGCCTATTAAAATTTCCTACACATTGTACCGACTCTGAACTTATGGCACACTGTTTAGTTGGATGATCACCCACACACAATTCACATATCATTGACACGTTCTAGATACTAGGCATTCCTATAACGTCAAGTCTTTTTGTCAAGGTTGACATCTGTCCAGCCAATGTCGTCACTGCATCAAGTTAAATTATTCTAGCAACTTTTGGTTATGCTATCCTTACTGTAGGCCATTAGTAATTGTTTACCACCATGTTTTCAAGTAACTTGTATGCCTCCTCATAATTCTTTTCCATTAAAGCTCCACCTGTGGCTGCATCAATATTCATTCTCACTGTGCTAAACAATCCATTGTAGAAGGTTTGAACTTGTAGACATTTAGGAATTCCGTTATGGGGATATCTTTGCATAAGCCTTTAAACATCTCTCAAGCTTCATACAACGACTTTGAGTCATGCTGAATGAAAGAAGTGATATCGCAAATCTTCAAAAAATTGACTAAGTGGTCGTTATGATCATCATAGGGCAATCCTCCAAATTGAACAGAATAATGAATCATTTGAATGGTGCCTGGTTTGATCTCAAAGTTTGTAGCAGTAATAGCAGGCCTCGTTATACTCGATTGAATCTCAATAACCTACGACATAACATACTCCCGTAGTGATTTCTGATCCTCGTCAGCCATCTTCTCTTGATTTTGCATCTCATGACAAAATATGCGAAGCTTTCGGAACTTTCTTTCTATTTCGTCTTAGAACGGCAATGGTTCCTGACCTTTTGATCAGGTTTGTATATAAAATCAAAAGTACCTAAAACAAAAAATAAAAACAGAAAAATAGGAAAGTTTAATTTAAGATCAATTTAGTTAAATTTAATATTTATAAATTATTAAACAAATCCCAGACAACGGCGCCAAAATCTTGTTTGCCTATTTTTAACTAGGAATTTTCACACAAGTATACGTGATCAGATACTAAGACAGTGGCAAGCAAGGTATCGTCCCACGAGAATTATATTTAATAACTATCAATAATAAAAATCAAATTAAACTAATCTTAAACTATTGAATAGAAATTACTAAAGTCGAAAATAAATAAAATTAACTAATTAAAATCATTAATCACTAATAATCAAGGTTTTGAATTTAGATTAAAAAATTTAAGATTACAACTTCCGCTAATGCTTTGTTTAAATAATTTTACTTCTCATTAAGTTATGTTAATTAGTTTTAGATTGTTAATCAAGAATTCTTTATAGTATTTATATGCATCTCTCGATAATCACATAGACAAATCTTCTTAAAGCTACCAATTAAGGAATAGAATTATATAGAATACCCTAGTTAAATAAGACACTATATCTCGATGTGAATTATATTAACAAGGATTTATAGCACATATTCTTTTTAGGTTACATATGGAAAATAGGCACATCTCTATTTTATCCCTAAATTATGAATTCCATTAACGCAAAAAATCGAACATATGATATCATACCAAGGTCTAAATCTATACTCTATCTTTCAATTTCATATAGATTTCCACGCTAATTTCTAGTCAGGTAATTAAACAATAAAACATAAATATGATAGACAATCCAAATATAATCAAGAATAACTAATAAAGAAGTAAATTAACTTAAACTACACAGCGAGTTCCATTGTAATCTTAAAAGAAAAATTAGTTTATACTTGAAGTAATAATCATTATCCACAAATAATCCAACATCTTAAAATAGAAATAAAGAGAGAGAGAAAAAAAATGTTTAGAAGCAATCCTTCACTCTCTTCCTTCAACTCTTACTTTGATCTTCCTAAGCGTTGAATGATTGCTTCAAATCCCTAGCCTCTAAAACCCAATTCCTAGATCTAGCAAAAAGCTCTCTAAATTGGAGTGCCATAAGGATATTTACATAACCCTAATCCTGCTCTCAAAAGAAGTTCTATTCCAATTACAAATTCAGTAGAAAATTGTTCCATGCTGGCGACTTCCCAGCGCGGCGCTGTTGCGTCATATGTCCATAAAGTTTCTCTGGTTTCTGGAGAACCAGTGCTGCCGCGCCATCATCTAGTACAATCCCAATGCTGCCATGCCAATCTTCAACCTTCCAAATTTTTTCCTTTAATCAGTTGCTTTGCCTCACAAAATCAATTGGCGTGATGTCACAAGCACCCAAAAATAAAATCTTACTTTGAAAAAAATATTAATGTAGTAGTGTAAGTAAGAGTCGATCCCACAGAGAATGATTAATTTAATTTTATGTTTTGTAAACCAAAATTGGAGGGTTTTTAATCAAAGAAATAATTTAAATAAAATTTACTAAAATAAATATACAAGAAATAAATAAGAAGAAAAAACCTTGGTTTAAGTCAAAATCCACCATCAAGAATTTACAACTGATCATTGATGCAAGAATAACTCAATTCATATTTTAAACATTCACCGTAGAAAGAACTACTCGCATGTATAATAATTTTTCTCCTCTCTCCTTAGTTTTAGATAAGTAAAACCATTTGGTCTAAATACTCTTACAACTAAACAACCTCCGGCACTTGCTAAAGATTTAATTTAATAGCAACATAACGAATTAGAAAGATCGTTGAACTAAACAACACAAGCCACTTGTTTGCATTTAATTTAGATGAATATTCTTCCAAAGATAAAATAATCTTTTAATCTGCAAAACAATTATTAAACTTAGTTGCTTCACAAATAGCAGTAGATTAATATGAATAATAAACTAGTAGGCCTCCTAGCAATTAAACAAACCAATCATAAACTTAAGCATAGAAAAATATTCAATACTCAAAATATAAATTGAACAATTAAAATAAATTAGATCTCACAGTGTATAAATCTTGATAGCTTCAATCACTTAAACCAAGAAAAATAATTTAGCTACTCATAATTGTAGAGAACACTAAAGAATAGAAGAGAGAATTTTTATTTTAATGAGAATTGTATTTTTACATTGTACCTCAAGCTCTCTATTTATAGGCTCCATAATTCTCCTAAGTTGTCCAAACTCTAATAGAATTTACAATTAAAAATAAAAGAAAAATAAAATAATTATTATCCTAACCCTAATTGGAAGTCTAAATAAAATATTAAAAATAAAATAAAGAATTATTGCTTCCTTTTCCAAATTAAAATTGGACTTTTATTCTACTGATTTGTTGCATTGCAGTGTAGGAAATCCAAAATAAGGAAGGAACTGCCAGCCGCCACTGTCTCTCTCTTCTCTGATGCATTAGCGCGTGTATTACACGCGCCTGATTGTTACCGTTAGCGCGTGTTGGTCACACGCCTACTGCCGCTGACATGGTCCCTGCGCATTGCGTGGTCTGCTTTTCTTAAATTCGCCAAACGGCGTCGTTCCGTTTCGGCATGCTGAAACCTTACCGCGCATTGCGCCAACTTCCAATTCTGGCATATTTACCGTTTTGCCACTACATCTTTGCAGAATTTACAGATTTGCCCCCCAAGCTTATTTTTCCTACAAAATAAAATATAAAATAATTAAAAATAAATAAAAATCATATAAAAATACTAACAATCCTAAAAACACATATTAATAAATAAAATACCTAAAACACTAAAAATAAATAAAAATACCTAAATAAAAAGAAATATAAAATACTATAAAATTACCTAAATTAACATAAATTAACTAAAACCCTATAAAACCTATTAAAACCAAAATAAGCTAAATAATTAATCATTTAAGCACACAATAAATATAAAAACTAAGTATTAGGGAATAAAAATATCATATAATTTAACCCTATCAAATACCCCCACACTTAGCTTTTGCTTGTCCTCAAGCAAAGTAAGAACAAAAACTATAAAATTAGAACTAATAACCAAACAACTTACTTGAGCAACAAATAAATATAAATTTCAACATCAGCCTCAAAGATTTTTTAAATGATAACTCAAAGAAAATTTCATAACCATGCAAAATCTAGAACTTTAACATATTTATTAATCTCACTCAACTCAAGATCTTTTGTGTGTGTTTGTGAATCCAAATGTATCAAACTAATCAAAACTCGGATAAGTTTATATTAGTAATTACCTTATAAAAGACATACAACAAAACTCAATATACTTATTTTTCACATCACTCTTTGCAAATATAGACAAATATAACTAGAAGATCAAAAGGTTTCAAACAATTAATGAAACACACTAGGATTATCAATATCAATTTTTTTCAATTTTTTCCTTTTAATGGGTGCATTTTATTCTCCATCCCATTTTCTTTCTTCCTTTCTCTTTTTTTTTCAATGAGTGCATTTTATGCTCCATCTCACTTTTTCATGTGTTTATGAGTGAGTGCGTTTTACGCTCCATCTCAACCCACCACAAGATTTTTTTTCTTCAATAATAATCCTACAAAAATTACCTAAATCATCTCCTCTAAATTATAATTTGTCTTATATTTCACTTCAAATAATGGTCAAATAAGATATAGAGTTCAAAAATATCTTTCATAAGCATTTAACCATTTAAACTTTCTCAAAATTAAAATTAGCTCAAACAAATGGATATAAGTGCATAAAAATTTAAAGGATCTCAAGCAAAGTAATTATCAATAATAAATTAAAATTCAAACTAAGCAAAAAATAAAATCAAAATTTTATCATTAGCTAAAAATTAAAATTCAATTAACTCGTTGCTCAAGCGACACATCCTAAAAATAAAAAGAAAAATACCCCATTTTCGTAGGAAACACGGTTACACTTAGCATGTACAACAAGCCATTAAACCCCAAGGTTACCCCAAGTGGACGACTTTTGTCTCGTGAGGGTTTGCAGTGAATTTACCCACAAAATTCAAAATTTCAAAATTTTAAAATTTTCTAATAATTTAAAAAATATGACCTAAAAATAACAAAAATCTTAAATCTCTTCCCTCACACTTAAAATTTACATTGTCCCCAATGTAAGCTATAATGCAAAGAAACAGGCAAAAATAACTAAACTATAAATGCAAAAATAAAAAGAAAGAAAATTATACTCCCCTTGGGTTGCCTCCCAAGCAGCGCCTTTGTTTATTGTCATTGGCTCGACAGTAGGCCAAGGTACTATGTCACTCCAATTTCATGAATTTTGAGTACCCCATCTATCACGTTATTCTTCATAGGTAGATTCAGTCTCCCTTACACGTGACATGAATGTTTTACCTCTTCAACGAATAGATATTTCATATGATTGGAGAGAGTCTTTAAATTCAGAATGGGATCCTGCAAAACAAGAGATAAAAATATGTTATGAGTAACAGGCAATGGAATGAAAATAATTACATTATTATCAAAAATCATTGGGAAAGAATTTAATGAAGCTTCGTCCTCCTGCAAATCTTATTTCAGCTCAATTGTTTCTTTTTCCTCTAACTCCAAATTGTTGGTAATTGCAATCTCTAACTTTTTCTTGTTTATTTCCTTAACAACTTCCGCCACCTTAGGCATGTCATCATCAAAAATAACATCATTGTCTATATGAACACTGTTCGCTTCATTGATGTTGTTTGCTTTCTCTTGCTTCGGTGATGGAGGGACTGTCTTTTTTGGGTCTTCTATATCGTTATCACTTCTTAGCACTTGTACACTTGTATTCTCCGTTAGATTATTCACCGTTTGAGAAAGTACTTGCACAAAACTTTGCTCCTCCAATTGATCGATTGCGATTTGTCCCAATGGAGTTCCCAAACGCTGAATAATTGCATTATTTTCGTGAATACTGGCCTTCATGTCTTGTTGAAATTGTAAAGTGTTAGCTTTAATTAATTTAAGCATATCTTCTAAAGACATATTAGAAGTATTTGTTTGACTCTGTTGTTGTTGGGGATATAGTTGCATGTATTGTTGATAGATTGAAAAATTCTGATTTGCGGGTAAATTTATTTGTGGATTCTCATAGCCAAAATTAGGATGATCCCTCCATCCCGAAGTATACGCGTTTGAATAGGTATCATATTTCCATTGGGGTTGACCAGGGAAATCACTTGCTACATTGACTTGCTCATAGGACCTCTCTCGAAAAATGGGGCACATATTAGTTGAATGTCCTATTGCCGTACAAATCCTACAAGCTGCCACTGGTTGCACATTACCTGCAACCATTTGATAAACAAGAGAAGTTAGGGTATCAATTTGTTGCTTAAGAGAAGAAATAGTTACCTCATTGACATAATCATCCATGACTTCCATTCTTACCTGCACAACTCAATGAAACTATGAAAAAACTATAAAAAATAAAATCTAAGAAAAATTACTAAATTAAAATAAATTTTACAAAAACACAAAAATAAATTAAAATCATTCCCCGGCAACGGCGCAAAAATTTGGTGTGATGTCGCAAGCACCCAAAAATAAAATCTTACTTTGGAAAAAATATTAATGTAGTAGTGTAAGCAAGAGTCGATCCCACAGAGAATGATTAATTTAATTTTATGTTTTGTAAACCAAAATTGGAGGGTTTTTAATCAAAGAAATAATTTAAATAAAATTTACTAAAATAAATATACAAGAAATAAATAAGAAGAAAAAACCTTAGTTTAAGTCAAAATCCACCATCAAGAATTTACAATTGATCACTGATGCAAGAATAACTCAATTCATATTTTAAACATTCACCGTAGAAAGAACTACTTGCAGGTGGAATAATTTTTCTCATCTCTCCTTAGTTTTAGATAAGTAGAACCACTTGGTCTAAATACCCTTACTACTAAACAACCTCTGGCACTTGCTAAAGATTTAATTTAATAGCAGCATAAAGAATTAGAGAGATCGTTGAACTGAACAACACAAGCCACTTGTTTGCATTTAATTTAGATGAATATTCTTCCTAAGATAAAATAATCTTTTGATCTGCAAAATAATTATTAAACTTAGTTGCTTTACAAATAGCAGTAGATTAATATGAATAATAAACTAGTAGGCCTCCTAGCAATTAAACAAACCAATCATAAAATTAAGCACAGAAAAATATTCAATACTCAAAATATAAATTGAACAATTAAAATAAATTAGATCTCATAGTGTATAAATCTTGATGGCTTCAATCACTTAAACCAAGAAAAATAATTTAGCTACTCATAATTGTAGAGAACACTTAAGAATAGAAGAGAGAAATTTTATTCTAATGAGAGTTGTATTTTTACATTGTACCTCAAACCCTCTATTTATAGGCTCCATAATTCTCCTAACTTGTCCAAACCCTAATAGGATTTACAATTAAAAATAAAAGAATTATTATCCTAACCCTAATTGAAAGTCTAAATAAAATATTAAAAATAAAATAAAGAATTATTGCTTCATTTTCCAAATTAAAATTGGACTTTTATTCGACTGATTTGTTGCATTGCAGTGTAGGAAATCCAAAATAAGGAAGGAACTGCCAGGCGCCACTGTCTCTCTCTTCTCTGACGCGTCAGCGCGTGTATTACACGCGCCTGATTGTTACCGTTAGCGCGTGTTGGTCACGCGCCTACTGCCGCTGACATGGTCCCCGCGCATTGTGCGGTCTGCTTTTCTTAAAATCGCCAAACGGCGTCGTTCCGTTCCGGCATGCTGATAGCTGTCGTTAACACTTCAAAAATAATCCTTACTTTCAATCACAGAATCAATATAATAGAAAGTAAGAGTCGATCCCACAGAGAGTGATATTGTTTCAATAAATTCCAATATTTTCTAATAATAAATAAATAAATAAAAGGGGGGGGGGGGGTTTGAATTTTAACTTTAACTAACTGAATTGCAAATAATTAAATATTAACGAGAGAAATCAATAAAGAGAAACTTCAGTTCAGTATCACATTTTCACCATTAACAGAACAATCAAGTTTAATGTTTATCTTTTCCTTTCCTACAATGAGACTAACAACCCTAGGTAACCACAATCGTTCAATTACCCGAAATTCTCCTTAGGTTTTAAATCTAATGTGACAATCGCCCCCACTAGACCCTTACTATCATACAACCCAGAACTATCAGTCTAGATTTAATATAACAGTAGCACTAAGAACTAGAGAATTAGATTATTCCAAGCAACAATCACACAATCGCAGATTATTTAACTTGCCGTCTTGATAACCATAATAATATTCAAAAGGTTTGACAACGATCAAATATTACTAATCGCTACTTATGATCAGATACAATATCATTTTCTTAATACCATACTTTAATCTAGCAGATAATAAAAGATAATGAAACCTAATCAATTCAACTGGCCACATTAAATCAATCAAATTCAATATCATTCATCAATTTTAGTGGATCATCAAGAACAAATCTCATATAAGAAGAATAAGATAGTATAAACTTAATCAAACCATTAATCGTAAATTAGGTTCAACATCCCTTAAGAACTGAAACTAAGAAACTTAGCCTGACATAGTTGAAATCGCCAATTAATCTTCAATGAAAATCTTCCTCCAAAAGTTGTTTTTTTAAAATCATCCTAATCTCATCTATTTATATCTCTAATAACTCTCCTAAAAGCCCCTAACTCGCAGCAACATTACAATCCTTCTTTAGCTCAACTTCTAGAAACACACGAATCCTCCAAATCAAATCTGCCGACCACGGCCCCAGCCACGGATTTGCACTGTAAAATCTGGCCTCGGCCACGATCACTATTCAGAATTTACAAAATTGCCATTAAGTTCCGTTTTTACCATTCTGACCCTCCAAAGCCATTTTCTGCAATAGAAACATAAAAACAAGTAAAATGCCTCTAAAAATACTCAACGATAGCAATTTATTAAGCCCAAAAACATTTGATTCGTAGGTATAAACTACACTCATCACATGCTGAAACCTTACCGCGCATTGCGCCAACTTCCAATTCTGGCATATTTACCATTTTGCCACTACATCTTTGCAGAATTTACAGATTTGCCCCCAAGCTTATTTTTTCTACAAAATAAAATATAAATTAAATAAAAATCATATAAAAATACTAACAATCCTAAAAACACATATTAATAAATAAAACACCTAAAACACTAAAAATAAATAAAAAACACATAAATAAAAAGAAATATAAAAATACTATAAAATTACTTAAATTAACATAAATTAACTAAAACCCTATAAAACCTATTAAAACCAAAATAAGCTAAATAATTAATCATTTAAGCACACAATAAATATAAAAATTAAGTGTTAGGGAATAAAAATATCATATAATTTAACCCTATCATCAATCCTTACACCATTCCAAGCATCTCCTCCTACAAAATACCTAAAACACTTAAAAATAAACAATAATTCAAAGCTAGAAATACTCAATTCATAAGTATAAAACCCACTCATCAATACTTAGACATGTATGTATTTATTTTCAAACATTGTACTATGTAATCATTATATAGAAAAAGGTGAATTTCTTTTTTTTTATTATTAATGTTAGTACTAAGTGACAATTCAAGCTAACTCAACTAACTTTAAATTGATAATGAACTTACATATTTATTGATAATACTTCAGAAGCCTTCTTGTATGCTAAGTATTTTTCAATTTTGTACCATCCATACCTTGAAACCGATACGTTCTTGTCTTTAACACTTCAATGACTTTATAAGGCCCTTCCCAATTAGGCATAAGTTTCCAACCTTTTGTGGAGTTGAAGACTCAGCCTCCTGAAGCACCAAATTACTGACCTTGAACTTTCTTTGTCTGACCCTTTGATTATAGTATCGACTGGTTTTTTGCTGATAAATAGCTAGCTTTAACACCGCAACATATCACACTTTATCCAAGAAGTCCAAATTTAACCAAAGACCAAATTTCCACTAAGATCAGAGCATTCATCCCGTAGGCTAATCAAAAAGGTGAATCTTCAGTAGTAGTTTGAGGAGTAGTTCAATAGGACCACAAAACGTTATGAAGCTCTTCAGGCCATAATCCCTTAGCCTCATCCAGCCTCTTTTTAATCCCATTCAACGGAGTCCAATTGGTGACTTACACTTGGTCTTTCGGCTGAGGTCAAGCTACAAAAACCTTTTGATACTGAATATTTAAATCTTTTAAGAATTGTTCAAACTTTGATCCCACAAACTGAAGATATTTGTTAAACACCATAACTACCGGGATCCCAAATCATAACACCACCGACTCTTTAAAAAATTACAAATAGTCCAACTAAGTAATATTTCGAAGGCGTTTTGCCTCTACTCACTTGGTCATGTAGTCAATAACTACCACTACATACGCTAATTGTGTTATCGCCTTCGGTAATGGTACCAAAATATAAATATCCCCCACACAGTAAACAAAATCAGATATACCACCGATGATAACTCTTCAAGTGGTTGATTTAGAATTCAGCTATTTAGCTAGCATTTCACATTTTTTTTTCATAAAGTCCTTCACATTGTCTAATTAACTTATACGCCAATTCCTTAGCACCCATATGATCTCCAAAGATCCCTTCATGTACTTTTCGAAGAGTGTGCGATACATCTAACTGGACAAGGCACTTTAAAAATGAGTAAAATAAGCCTATCAATACAAATTTCCATCAATCAAGCAAAAATAAGCACTTTGATACTTAATCCGTTTAGCTAATAACCCATCTAATGGAAGCTTACCCCCACTAAGATACTCCAACTACGGCGTAAGCCAACAATTTGACCTCTTAATCTCCATTACTACCCTTTTTAGAATTCTAGGCTCATTAAAACCTTCAGATAAATAGACCCACTAAAAGATTCCACTTTAGTGATCGCCAATTTAGACAAAGCATTGGCCATAATATTCCTGGTTTGGTCTATTCTATGAAGAGAGTAAAAAATAAAGTATTGCAATAATAACTTTACCTCAAAAAGGTACTTTGTCATTTGTGCTCCCTGAACCTCATATTTACCTTGAATCATTTAACCACCAATCGGGAGTCACTGAAGATAAGCAAGTGTTGTACCTCCAAGCTTTGAGCAAGCCTCAATCATGCCAAGATAGCCTTATTGTTTGTGACCTTAAAATAGAATTTGATCGTCTGTTGAACCTTAAACCCCTTTGGACTGGTCAAAATAATTCAGCTCCACTAGCATCAACAGTCGAAGATCCATCCACATACAAGGTCCACGATGACAATAATACCTTCCCCTAAACTATTAACTTCACATTTGAACTGGATTTTCTTTGTAGATCCTCCTCGATAAGCATACATTACATTACAAATTTCGTTAATGTCTACCCCTTGATAGTTGTGTGTGATCGATACTCCAAAGTATACTAACTAAGTTCTATAGCCCATTCTACCATCATTCCTGATTCATCCAGCATATGAAGCACCTTCTTTAATGGATGATCAGTATAAATTACAATAATTCAACCTTAGAAATAACGCCAAAGCTTTTGACTGACGATTATTAGTGCATAGGAAAATTTCCTAAGGATTAGATGCATTATCTTGGCATCCTTCAGAGCATGACTCACATAATATACCAGATGTTGTTAACCCCCTTCTTCCCTAACTAGAACAAAGCCAACAACTAATGAACTAGCTATTAAACACAAATATAAAGGTTCAAACAAAACGGGTTTCCTTAATAGAGGAGATGTAGACAAGTAGCTTTTTACTTCTTGAAATACATCCTCACACTTTGAAGTCCACTGAAAAGTCTTTTCATTCTTGAGCCCATTCAAAGTGTCAAAAAATGGAAGACACTGCTCTGTAAATTTGGAAATGAAACACTAAAGGGCAAGCACCCAACCCGTCAACCTCTGCACATCTTCGAAAAATTGAGGTAATTTCAAATCTAATATTCATTTAATCTTTTCTGGATTAGGCTTTATCCCCCTTTTACTGACTAGATACCCCAAAAAACTTTTCTGAACCGAGCCCAAAGGTACGCTTGGTAGGATTAAGGCGCATATTATAGTGCCTGATCATCTAAAAACATTCCTTCAAATATTGCAAGTGATCGCGAACCAATGTACTCTCGACAATCATATCATCCACATATACCTCTATGTTCCTCCTAATCTACTTGCGAATTACCTTGTTCAGTATCTATTGATAAGTCTCTCTTACATTAATTAGACCAAAAGGCATCCTCTTATATGCATATATGGCACAGTGGGTAATAAAAACCATCTTCTAGATATATTCCTTGCACATCAAAATCTGATTATATCTCGAAAAAGCATCACGAAAGCTCAAGAAAGCGTGCTTAGATGTAGCATCAATTAACTAATGGATATGAGAAAGGGGGTAAAAATCCTTTCGACAAGCTTTATTCAAGTTCTTATACTCAATATAAACCATACACTTATCTTTCTACTTTCTTACCAACAACACATTCATCCAACTACTCTGGGTAATCTATTTCAAAAATAACATCAACATACAAAAGCTTTGCAACCTCTTCTTCTATTACCCTTTTGCCTTTTAGGAGTAAAGATCTGCCTTTTTTGTCGAACTGGTTTCTTGCTTGAATTTACACTTAGCCAATGGAAAGACATAGAATCATCAATACCAGACTTGTCAATAGGTGTCCAAGAAAACTATCAGAATATACCAAAAGTAGATCGATCAATCCTATCCTGACAAGTTCTCCCAGCCCAACTCCAATTTTTACTATCTTTCTAGTGTTGCCCAGTATCAACTCTACATTTTTGGTTTCTTTTGCTGGAAGAGCTATAGACTTAATAGCTCCTTTAGTGAACGGCTCCACGTCAATCTTCATTACCTGTTTTTGCTTGCTGACCCCTATTGAAGATGATGCAAGTGTATGTTGATATCACATTTAGACAATATCCAAATCTCCCTTTACTTCTCTGACCCCATTAGGTGTAGGAAACTTCATCTTAAAATGTAGAATTAAATTTACAGTGTATAAAGTAGCTAACGTGGTTTGACCCAATATGATATTATATGCAGAATCATCTTGAACAACAAAGAATTTTACCCTTATTTGCACTTATCGAGGAGCTGTTCCGAAGACCATTGGTAGTTCCACAGTTTAGACCACATGCAGAGGATCGTTCTTAAACCCATATAGCGGGGACTCTTACCCTACCTCCATTTTCTAACCCTCCAAATCCATGTGTTGAAAGGCATGACTATACAGCACATCCACAGAGGAATTATTATCTTCCATGATTCATTTTATATCAATCGGGCCAACCTGTGCTGTAATAACTAAAGCTCTCTCAGAGAAGGAGATCATTATATTAGGATATGGTCTTTCATCCTTTATAGTCTGTTTAAATATTGCCAGAATTGATTCTGTAGCGCCCTTCCACTTTCTCCTAGATAACTTGACAATGGATCTCCCTGATATGACATTAATTACCCACCGTGGTCAATCATCCCGATCATGATCCCGATCCTCCGATCCTTCGATCCTGCGCATAGTTTGTATTTTGAGTTAAAGTTGGCCCCTCACTACATGTTATATACTGCACCAACTCACCACTCTGGACATTCTTCTCTATCAAATCTGTCAACCTCTCACAAGCTTCGGTTGAATGCCCAGTGGTACAATGGTAAAGGCAGAATAACTTTTTATTTCCTCTAGATTGATAACTCCCTACCGGCGTCGCTCAAAAAAAGGTTTGTCTCTAATCTTTTTAATTTTTTTAGCTTTATCGGTGTTTAGTGGAGTGTAAACCTTGTTGTCATACCTTAGCTGAGAATGTGTTTTATTTTCTTCCGATATATTCCCACTCGGCCCCACTCTATCTCGGACATTTACTCTGTTATCTCGATCCCTGGATCGATCACTCCACCTTGTATACTATTTGACACTCCTCATCACATCATCAATGGTGATAAATTTTTTAGCCTAATTATAAGCCTCAGACAGATCATTCGATGGGTTGAACATGGTATCCTTCATAAGCTTCTAAAAACGTTCAACATCCAAACCCGTAGTAAAGAAGCCAAGCGCTTGTGGCATATTAATATCAGTCACTGGGATGATCGCTTCCCTGAACCTCACCACATACTGGCTTAAGTTCTTATTAGGCATTTTTTTAATCTACATGAAAGAAGTTATCCACTTCCCTCTTCTCTGATTACTACTAAATCACTTATGGAACTTATCATAAAGCTCCTACTAAGAATTAATAAAATTTAGAGGCAAAGAAGTCATCCACTACCAAGCCTTTTTTTTTTAGAGTAGTAACAAAAATCTAACACCGAGCTGCATCAGAGTGACCATAATAATGCATAAGCCCTCATAAGTATGGATATGGGCATAAGGGTCACCTGTACCATCAAAAGTTTCCAACAACGACCTCTTTCTATTTGAATCAGCCCAAACTTCATCTATCACTAGCGTGAAGGGTGACTTGTCCAATGGTAATTAGATGGTCTAAGTAGCTTTTATCTTATGTTCTAATTCTACCAACTTCTGCATTATAAGGTCAAAAATAATGTTTGGAGGGATTTTATAATGGCATTCTCAAACATCGTCCGGAGAATCGACCCATTGTCTATGTTTAGGACGTGTATGCACTGTGCACTTCCAGATCTCAAGAAGAAGCCCTTCGATGATGATGGTATTCAGGAGATCTAACTGGCCATTGTGTTTTGGGGTCTGCTCTATGGGGTTGACTCCCGATCCCCTTCCTGAATGGTAGGCAAGACCTTTTCTTTCCCTTCAAGTTCTTTTAATTGTGCATCTCACTCCTCCTGTTGAAGCCACAAAACCTCAAGAACATCTTTTGACTGTTTGATCTTCCTCATCTAAATCAACTTCTGTTCATCACGCCTGTTGTATTCTTGATCTCAATTCTCCCAAGTATAAGATTGATGGTCCATCCCTCGTCTGTGCAAGTCGAGAATCTGCGAACTAGGAGTGGAGAACAACTGACTCTGAATCAATGCTGATTGAGTTTTCATTGTTTTAGACCTTGGATTAATAGGATCAAATCTATCTTTCATTGACTTCTGAACTTGATGTGTCAATGGTGAGGTCTAGGACTTCTCCTGATCTGGCATTACTTTCCCCTATTCTCCATATCAATATTTATAGAACAAAGTTGGTGATTTCAGAGATATTACTAGAATTAGGCCCTCATTCTTGTGCCAATGTTAACGTCAAAATTTGTTCGCCTACCAAATCACCAAAAGTCAGGCTAATCTGCACTGGGAACAGCTAATGAACACACCAAAAACATGACGACTCGGGTCGGTTGAAGGATAACTCCAGTGTGAAAATTAGTATAAGTAAAAAAAGCGTCAATAATGGAAGGATTAAATTGCTCAAGAACAAGAATAATAAATTATATGTTATGTGTGTGTAGATTGACCTCAGTATATGATTGTATTTATAGTTGCTCCTAGCATTGCCATAGCTCGCCCAAAACCAATTAGGAATAGAAGTCCTCAATCAGAGTTTTTATACAGCAAAACCACCTTCAACTGAATAAACTCATTTCTTCATAAAAATTGGAAATCAAATAGGACCAAGAATCATAAATTAATTTGAACTTTGACCATTCTCGAATATTAAGCCGTTAAAATATATATATTGAAATGGGCCACTCAAAGGTAACCAAACCAGGCCCAACAAATTCTGCCTCAACAAATTACAAACCAAAGCCTACTGAACTGAGCCTAATTAACTTCACCTCAATAGGGTCGAATCAACTCTGCCCCAACAGTTTTATTTTTTATGATTTGAATTTGACAAGTTCACTATCCCGTGCAAAAAAAAAAAAAAAAAGTCTTTTATGAAATATATTGTTGTAGAATTATTATATTATTGAGCTTTTTCATAAAAATATTTTATTATATTAATTGGAGACGATAATTTAGGCACTCTTAATATTTATAAAAAATAAAATTACTCTTTTAAGACATATCACAACAAAAACCCGTTTTTTCCATAAAAACCAACATAAATTTTTAAAAGAAAAAAGTCATGGGTGTGACACCAAATATATATTTTAAAAAAACAAAAGTGGAAATGAGAGTTGGTTGAAATGAACACAAATCTTTTTGAGGGACTTCCTTTAAATCACTGGTATGGTTATCCAAATTGTACACCTTAGCATCTTGGTCGGGTTAAATGCGTTTTTAATCATTATACTTTACGTCAACTTATAGTCAAATAACTAAATTTTATTTTTTTTACAGACAAGTAACTAAACTATAATTTTCTTATATTTCGTTAAAAAAAACCGTTAAGTGGGTTGACTTTTGATTGAAATGCTGATGTATCAAGGATGAAAAAGCTTACTTCTAAAAAAAAGCTAATGCAAAAATTAAAAAATTATGGAAAAAATAAAATAACAAAAAATTGTCTTTGAATTGTTAAAAAAATATATTTTAAACATATTTTAAAATTGGCTTTTAATTGCTAAAAAAACAAAATATTTTTAACATAATTTTTAATTGCTAAAAAAACCAAAATATTTTTAACATATTTTAAAATTGTCTTTTAATTGCTAAAAAAGAAAAATATTTTTAACATAATTTTTAATTGCTAAAAAAACCAGAATATTTTTAACATAATTTTTAAATTGTCTTTTAATTGCTAAAGAAATAAAATATTTTTAACATAATTTTTTTGCTAACTTCATTTTACTCATTTATAAAAAAAAATGTCTTTTAATTGCTAAAAAATATTATATGAATATTTTTTAAAAATATATTAATTAATATGAACAAAACACAAATTATTATTTCTCTATCTACTCCATCTGCATTTTTAACTCTTTTTTTTTTTGTTGATAGATCTTCATCTTCATACTCCATTAAAACTAAATTCATTTTATTTGGTTATATCACTCTCTCTCCTACAAGAATCCACAAAAATTATTCCCATCATAATGCACAAATTAAAATATGATAAATAAATTATATAAACCTAAATCTTTGCCCACCACTGTTCATTCATGAAACACAAGAACTGAAAAAGAGGAAAAATAGATATAATAACATTTGCATATATGAAAGGAATCATATTTTGTTAAAATAAATTAAATCCAAACCCCCGATATTCGGCTCCAGTACAAATCCAAAGCAAATCTCTGCAGTAATAGAAAGAAAGTGTTGACTGTTGATTACTAATCTCCTCAAACCATACTGTTCATTGGTAGGCTAATTTCGAGTTACCGAAGAAGCGGTTCCCACAAGATTGAGGGTTTTAACATTGCAAATGAGGGAAAGACCAAAGCGAAGGAAGTTTTGGGGAATACCTAAACTAGATGATTAAGTAGTCTACTTACTTTAGTTGATGGGTTTTATCAGACTGGCCCTTGTATTGGATTTCGTTTGAAATTCTCCAGATCTGCAACACAGAAGAAGAACGAGAAAGAAGAAAAAGAATAATGTTGGGTCGGGTACGTGGGTTATGTGTCTTGGGTTGGTCTTTATTACGTGGGTATTATCTTACATATCAAAAAGAAGCTTACAGCTAGGATTTTTCAATCTAGGATTTATTGGACACGTGGAATCGCCATTTCAAGTTGTCATTTAAAATTTAACGCTCAAGACGGAATTTTAAATTTTTGTAAGTAAATTTGAGTTGAGTTAATTGACTGTTAAGAAAAAATATAATTATACATTTATAAGTTAACTTAAAGTTTAGTGAATTAAAAAATATTTAACCCCATGTTGGTCCAAATTCAAGCGGTAGTGTCAGGGATAGGTTGTGTGTGATAAAATGTTGCCTATTATATTTTTAATACGTAAAAAGTTGATTTTTAATAAAAAATTTGTTTTGAGGAAAAAAAAAACAATACATGCAATGTTTTCTAATTAATTTATTTGAGACTACATTATAGTTATATATCTTTACCTACTACGTTGGAAAAGAAATGCATATTTTTATTCGTACTATAATATTACGTTGGAAAAGAAATGCATATTTTTATTCGTACTATAAACTAACGTGAAGTTCTTAAGTTTATCATCACAATAACATTATCATACCATTATTATTAAAATAAACACTCAATAAATTTAAAAGTAAACAACAAATATTCTTAAAATTTGTAAAAGTGTTGTTATATATGATGACAAATTCATATCAATTTTAAATGTAGACGTATGTAGATACATAGGATATAAAGGTGTAAAGAAGGGACCTGTATATTATTGATCTATTTTATCGTTTATAATTTCACGTTAATTGCAATTCATGTTTGACATAAATCATTTTTTATTTTATAGAGTTTACAAAGAAGATTATTTTTGTAAAACAGGGGAGTAACATTTATAAATTTATAGTCTAAAATTAAATTAATTTTAAAATTTTCTATAAAGGAAATCAAAATATGAATCTTTTGTGAAATTATTGTGAACAATATGGTTTAATCTTAAAGTATCCCTATAAATAATTTAACTTTTAAAATTGTCCCTAAAGAGGCATCCCTACTGCCCCCAATTTAGGGTTATCTGTGTCTTGAATTCACAAGATATTGTGATACTTTTCGAATTCTATTAAAAAAAAGATTGTTTTTATGGTAATAATGAGTCTTATTTTTAATAAGAGTATTATTTTGGAAAGGAATCTATCTTTAGTAAGAGTTTTATTTTGGAAGTGTCCTATTTTGAATAGGAATAGGAGAATTGTGGATATTTTATAAATAGAGTTTTATGTTTAGTTATTAAAGTGTAGCATAATCAAAAGTCATACAACATTCTAAAAGTTGAGAGGGGGTGTGAGTAGGTTTTGTGTTTGTACGAGTGAGGGAGTTTTTGCAGATTTTATATTCCATGCAAAAAAGTTTCCTTGTGAGAGGAAGGATTTTACAGCTTTTAGTTCTTGCAAAAAGTTGTGTCACGGTATTGTATAATCTTAAGTTTTAAGGCGTAAAGCTTGAGAGGATTATTGTAATCCCATTTTATTGATGTAATGGAGATTCGAAGTATGACCAGTAATTTTTCCTTTTAAGAATTTTCACGTCAAATATTGTACAGTTTTATCTCTCTTTATTTTATTATTTAGTTTGCGTCACCTTAATTCCTAACAAGTGGTATCAGAGTTAAATTAATTGAATTCAATGTAAAGGGAATTAGTCGCATTAGTGTGACAAATAAAGATAGTCCAGATTGAAGGAGTTTAATTCGAGATTCATGATGATACTAATGAACATAAGATTTTACGCGTATAGAGTTGCTAACTGTTGAAGATGATAGAGATACTGATAAGATGTAGACACCAATGTTGTTGATGATGATGATTATATAGAAGATGTCGATTATGTTGATAATGCATATAATTCGGAGGATATAGATGATACAGATAAAATAGATTATGCGGATGCTGCGAAAAATGCGAATAATGTGGATGTTATAGATGATGACGATGATGCAAATGTTGCCTATGACGGGGATGATACGGATGTTGAATATGACGCAAATGATGCGGATGTTGCCTATGACGCGAATGATGCAAATAATGATGAATGATATAGATAATTGTTACGACTACGACAACTGTGTAATGAAATTGAAGTATTTACAGATTTGAGTCGAGAGATAAATTATTGGGATACTCCTCGAATCCTATTCAACTATGAAGTTGAAGTATTCGAGGATTTGAATCGAGAGAAGATTTGTTGGGATACTCCTCTAATTCTATTAAGAAAAAAATTACTTTTATGGAAAGGAATAGTCCTATTTTTAATAGGAGTATTATTTTGTAAAATAATCTATTTGTAGTAGGAGTTTTATTTTGGAACTGTCCTACTTTGAATAGGAATGGGAGAATTGTGGGTCTTCAATTTTGAGTGCAAATCATGTAGTAATTCACATAATGTAAGACCCCAACTTTAAATTAATAAAACTTATTTTTATCTTTATATATTACTCTAAACAGTAAGGCATTAAACTGATAAAAAATTAAAGTTAAGGATGATATGTGCAAATTATAATAAATAAAAAGAATATCAGCGAAAACACTAAAGAATATTTGACACCGTACGACGGCACCATAACAACCAATCATTAGTGGATCTCACAATAAAATAATTGTCAGATATAAAAAATGATAAAATAACTATAAATAAAAATTATCGGTTGAACTGTTACTATTAACTATTAAAACACCCGACAATAAATGAACAGTAACCCATAGTATCACTACTGTATTCCACAGTATTAAATCAATAATTGTCACAGTAACAAAGATAATAATAGAAAATTACTTAATTAAAAGTCACGGATACTGAAAAGTTAGACAGACTCATTAATACGTTAGGTAAAGAATATTGTACACATAAACATTTGTGATAATACTATATATAATATTAATAATAACAACAATAAATGACAAACGGGACACAATATAAAACATATTTGGTAGAAATGGAGAAGGGGGTGATAAAATAAGTAAAATATTTATTTATAGTATTTAGTAGGTGTTGGATGTAGGAAGACTTTTGAATAAAGAAAATAAATTTAGTTGGAAAATAAGTCTCAGTAGATTAAAAAGATTGGAACATGTGGGAAAAATAATAAACATGTGATCAAAAAAGGTAATAAATATTATAAAAGCAAGTTTGAATGGTAAGGGGAGGGGAACCTATAAAAAGAGGACTACGATAGAAGAATTTCTCACACTTCTCCATTTTCTAAAATTCTCCTACTAGTATATTGTGGGTATTTTTTTTAGTGTGGTAAAGACACTCTGAGGAGTGCAAGAATTGCTCAAATGAGTCTTTCATTTGAAGTAATATTTGCACAAATACCCACGCACATTATACAGTGTTTATAATTCTTCTTTTAAAAGATTCATTTTGAAAAATGTTATCTGAAATATTGTTTTGAAAAGTTATTTTATTCTTTCAAAATTATTTTGAAAGTTTTACTCCATCCTATTTTGTACATTGCATAAATTTATTTCGCAAAAACTATCAAGTCATTTTTTACAATTTTACAAGACACAAATTAGTGTACATCATAAAACTTATATGTAGTGGTTACTAATTAAATTATAAATATACGTATATGTTGATCAATTACATAAAAAAAAATAGAATATAGTTATGCACTAAGGTAAGAGATATCATCTTCCTTCATCTCTTAATATTTAAACTTATTACAATAAGAAAATATTATGTTTGTACCTCTCACAATATTAAATGATGAAAATTCCTAACATAACAATTCATTAAAATTTTCTTAATAATTTGTGCTTCGTCAAATATTTTGACCTAAACCTTCCTTTTGAACTCTTACCATTATATTTGAAATGTGAACTGTGAATACTTTGGACTTTGAACCTTCTATTCAAACTGTGAATATTTTAGGTTAAATATTTCTTGTACCGTGAACTTTACCTTTGAATTTTCTATCTGTGAACCTTGGACATTATCATTGAACTTGGACATATTTCGATATTCTAGCATGTTAATAATTTAAACATTATTGGACTTTAGACAAATTAAATTATTCGGTAAATATAAATAAATTGCAAATCTCTAATATTTATTCTTTATTTTTTTATTCTTATTATTTATGTGCATTCTTTATAGTATGGTTATTTGTACTAATCATTAGGACTCAAGTTATTGTGAATGTCTCTAGCCTAGGTACAAAGATAATATGATTGTTGAGTGTTTTTAGCCTGCATGGCAAGGGCACGTGGTGAAAGTTATATTTGGTCTAAGTGTAAAGAGGAACTATTGTTTGACATGATCATGACCATTGGTGTTGTTGATAATAGAGGTCAAATGATGGATTTTAAATTAAAGAACATAGTAGACATCACTATCTACTTGAATTTCCTAATACATTGCTCATTCTGTTATAGTTATTTGTTAAAGGCTTATAATATTGAGCATTTTTTAAATCTTTAATTTAATCACTGTTGAAAGGTAAAGATAATTTATTTTCCTTTATCTTAGTTATGATATATTTTACTGGGTTATTTGAGCTCATTCTTTTATTTCCTAATTTCTTTTAGAAAATGAGAACGTAGCTAGAGTTAGTGGGGTGAACATGGGAATGGAATGATGGTCCTAATTAATAGTTGTATTAGTACTCACCAAGTTACAAAATAGTGTATTAATAATTATAGCGAGGACTTAATGTGTGTGCGTGTTTGTGCGTGCGCGTGTGCGCGCTACTGTGCTATGCACGATATTGTAATAATTATAATTATATGACTTTGATGTAAATGTTTTATATTTTGACGACTCAAATTGGGTTGTATAAGTTGAATTTGAGGGTGTCACATATATCCACTCATTAATGAGAATAGACCTGGTGATTGCAATTGAAAAAAAAAAAAAAGATTTCTTGTGAACTGTTAATGTTGGAAACAATAAAAACTAAAATAAGTTACAATTTAATGTTAAAACTTTAAAGTTTATCCTACACAAAAAATAATTGATTGAACTGCGATTACAAAGTGAAAAACATGGTGTTGAATCTCAAAGGATATCCACCACATTTATAACTTAAATAATATGGCGAGTTAAACTATATTTTCTCCTATTTCGAAAAATAGATGACATACTTTGTATGTGCTTGTTATTTATCCTGATATTTGTTTGTCTCTTTTCTCCACTTCTTCAATGTTGCATTTATAGGTGATGATTGAACCTTTTACAATTTCCTATGATCGACAATTTTGCTACTACACAATTATTTGAAATTTAATCGAGCAATAACTGTCAATAACTACCATTTTCTCGAGCAATGTCTTACTTGAAAGTAGTATGCCTTCAAGCCAATCACATTTGATGTGATATGCATATATACTTTGTAATCTTATTCAATTTATTAATAAAAGTATCGAGACACTTATTCATGATTAATTGGCTGAATTAATTATATGAATAAACTCATAGTTTTGAGCAATACTTTTAGAATCATGATGATGATCATACTAATGAGATCTAAATTCTTGATAGTTCAAAAACTAAAATGTTCCTAATCGTGGGATCACTAAAAGAGGATTAGTGAATTCGGATAGATTAGTACATACTATATTTGCTCTTATAAAGAGGATGATTGATGTAATGACCACGAATTTCATTAGTCATTGTAAATATACTTAATAAATATTTAGCAATGAATTTAAACTTTTTGTACTAATTAATTGTACTTTAAATAATTAAATATATGTACTTGTGTATGCTTATATTTATTTAAAGAATTAAAGCAATGTGTATAATTAATTAAAGCAAATCTAATTGGATTATATTTTAAATCCAAATGAGTTGTTAAACTAGGTCAAAGGTATTAACCTAGTAGCCTATGTAATTAATTTAATTACTAACCTATGTAATTAATTTAACAAGCCCAATGCTTATTTTAATTAAAGGTAACATAGTTATTTAAATGCTAGCCCAATGTGTTATATAAATTGAGCCCAAACAATTTAATTGAATGAGCCCAATAGAATTTATTCTCAAGTCCAATGTGGAGTCCAAATGAGGTCAAAACTTTGGTCAATATAGATATATATAAGTATATATATATATATATATAGATATATATATGCACAATTTAGCATTTAAAAATAAAGGAAAAATGGCTTGGAAAAGCCATTTTGCTGAATTTTTGGAGGGCCCCACTTGGATGACTTGATTTCCTAGATTGCTTCTAATTTACTCTATGTCATAAGTTGGCCAACAACTCTAGTCATTCCAAAAGTCTATCAACTAGTCAATCAATGGAATAGTAAGCATACTTAGCATTTAATTTCACCAACATAGCTTGATTAGTGAATTAATGCTAGATTAAGGGTTGGCTATAAATAGGATGCTCAACACTCTTGTTTTGGTTGTTAGTTCATTTGCTAGACACATCCAAAGAGAAAAGAGAGAGCATTTGTTAGCTAGAAAGGAAAAATACACTTGTGAGTTGAGAGAAAAAGCTAAGGAAGGTCTTGGTGGATGTCCTCAAGCTACACAACATACTTTGGTAGGAGAACAAGGAGAGCAAACAAATCACAAAGGTTTAAAAGTGCTCTCAACTTCTTCTTATTTCGTTTTTGTAGTCTAGATAGCTTTTCATCGGTTAAAATCTATTTTTAACCGATCAAAACTCGATTTGATGGTCTAGATGTATTTAACTATGTAATATATGTATATTCATAGCTTTATGTGTTTATAACATGATTTGGTATGTGAAAAATGCATAGAAGTTGTAGAAAAGTTCATAACATGTTTTACCGGTAAAACCCTAACCATGCATGCTATGTTTAACGTTGTATTTTGAAATGTACAAATCGAAAATTGGATTTTTATGACTAGGAAGCTATATCTATGAGTTTTAAAGAGAAACCCTTTTTGAACCTTTCAAAAATATTGAATAACAAAGAAGTTATAGCTTTTACCACAAAAGATGTCGTTTTTAAACCCTAGGTGGTTCGACCCGTAAATTTCGTGTAAAACGTTTTCAAAAATACGATCGAACCATGAAATGTTGTAAAATACGAAGTCAGGAAGACAACAACACTGAGTTGGTGTCATATGAATGTATAGATGTTATTTTGTTCAAGTTTGAACCAATAAAACCAAGGATTTGTGAAGTTAGATATCACTTTGTCCTTGTGAGCAGTTTTTAGCCCAGTCCCGTTTATAATTTGGATTCGTGATCTAAAGAGAAGTTGTAGAGGAGGAAATGCTGATGAGAATGGACTTAAGAATCACCTTAAAATATTTTGAAATGAATAAGTTATGACAGTTTGAGTAAAAGAGGTCCGGGCAGCCAAAACGAGCGCCGCCAGCGCTCGGACCTTCTGTTTTGAGCGCCGCCGGCGCTATAATAAGCCTATGGCCAGCGCCGCCAGTGCTGACCCAGTTTTAAAAAGTCAAAATTTTGATATTTTAAAGTTTTACCAAGTTAGAACTTCGGTTTAACTTGTCGGTTAATAAAAAGTCTAAACGAAACACCGTTAGGGACTTAAAACCCAAGATAAACTTGTAAAATGAATGTGTATGTGGAGTTTATTAATAACTAATGGGTAGCTAAATGTTTAAAATAAAGACTAAAGATAACATAATTAAAAAGTTAACCATTGGTATTATTTCTAATAAAATATTATTAAGTGATAAATAATATTAATATATGATTAAAAGGTTATTAAATGTTTATAACATTTGTAAATGATTAAATATTACTACATGGGTAATAATATTAATAAATTAATAAAATATTTGTAAATGATTAAATATTACTACATGGGTAATAATATTAATAAATTAATAAAATATTATTAAATGATTAATAATATTAGATAATAAATAAAATATTATTAAATAATTAATAATATTAGATAATTAATAAAATATTATTAAATGATTAATAATATTAGATAATGAATAAAATATTATTAAATGATTTATAATATTAGATAATGAATAAAATATTATTAAATGATTTATAATATTAGATAATGAATATAATATTATTAAATGATTAATAATAATAGAAGGTTAATAAAATATTATTAAATTATTAATAATATTAGATAGGACTTTGAACTATATTAAATAATTAATATAGGTTTAATGTGATTGAAATATCATCAAGTGATGATAATATTTCCTAAGTGTTTAAATATCCGTAATTAGATAATTATGTGGTTAGGTATTAGAGATGTAAAATATAGAGATATTCTCATATGAATGTGTATATGATACTAATTTAAAGATCAACTTGATTAATTGTTAGGTCTATCTAAAGAGAATTAAATTGAATTGGTTAGCAGTAGACGACGCACGAGGCAAGTTTTCTACCCCTTAACTTGTATTTATTGTTGCAATTATTATTCAACCTTAATTACATTGAGCAATTCATTTATTGTTGAGCAAGTATCTACACTCGTAGATATTTGACAGACCCTTGGGTGAATTAATTATCGAAAATTACTTCACATAGTTATTGATTATTGTATTTGCACATAGTGCTTTTGCAACTGTTTAAGATGTTTAAGCTAATTGTTTCGGCTAGACAAATGTATGTTAATTCATTGAATTGAATATTATAAAAGCTTATCCAAACCATTGGCTGGTACGGATTCTTACAGTAAGACTGAGAAAGAACAACCCTAGTTAAAGGGGATTTTTATTTGTCGGAAAATCGACAGCGCCCAAGAAATCTAAATGTGATGCATATACATAGGACATGAGAGGACTGATCCCCTCAAGTGTCCCGTTATTTTTAACAAGGTGTCAGACATTGTATGTCTGTTCTACCTTAGTAGCAGTTCACGGTCATTAAAGACCACTCAGCAGTAAAGAGTCAATACATTCTTTTATTGAACATTGATTCTTGATATCTTTCACAATTGTTATTGTTGAAAACCTTGAAATTATTTCACTTCATCATGATATATCGTATGATTGTTGTTATAAACTTGTTGAGCCATTTAGTTGCTCATTCTTGCTATATCATGACTATATTTCAGCCAATCCCGAAAGCTCTAAATCGGACAAAGGCAAGGGGAAAACGAATGCTTAATTTTAGTAGTTGCATGCTAGTTTAAATTACTGTTATGTAATTACTGTTGTAAATCTTTTGTATTTTCCCTTAAGATATGTAATGATTTAGATTAAGGTTAATAGACCTTGGGAAGTGTAGCCTTTTGTTAAGGAACCTTTTGTATTATTCCGCGAAGTTTGAATACAATTTATGTATTTCATTGTTGTTAAGTATTGTACAGTGCGAACCAAACCCGAGGTTAAAGAACCCGAATTTGGGGTCGTCACAGGTTGGTATCAGAGCTGTAGGTTAGAAACGCTAGGATTGCGAAACCTAGGTTATAACCTTAGTACTAAACTCTTATCGAGTGCGTTAGGAGATGAATCGGGGAGATTCATCATGTTATGTATTTTTGGAGATGGATTGAGAAAATCCATCGAGTCGAGATGTACATGATAAAATATCATTTCATTTCATCAATGAATATTTTTTATTGCTGTACTAACATGTGTTATTTGTGTGATTGTAGGATGACGGAGATAGGCCAGTCGAGTACTGCGGTAGATGAGGTGATTTATACTGATATCCACATGGATACCGTACAGCCACGGGTGGCTGCACCGATTGAGGAGCCAGAGTCAGATCCCGAGGAGGGAGATAGAGAGGACGTTGTCTGGGGCGGAGTTATGCGGCAGTATAGTGTGGAGGATGACGATACTGAGGATGAGAAGCCAGCAGAGTATGTTGATGGCATGGGCACCGTCGCCAGTGACATCATCGATACTCTGACTACGGCTAATGATGAGTTAGAGGAGAGGGTTCAGCACCTAGAGGAGCAGAACCAGATCCACCAGCAGACGGAGGAGTAGTACAGAGATACAGCTTATATGTTCTCCGGCGAGAACATAGAGCTGAAGGAGAGGATGGCCGAGATGGAGGCCAAGTTGGTAGTCGCTAAGCTGAAGATTCAGCAGACACAAGCAGAGAGGGAGGCCATGAGGGGCCAGATGCAGCAGGCAGAGGAGGCGAGGATAGATATGGAGATCCAGCGTGATGCAGCTCACGGACAGATGATGGAGCTGGAGGACGAGGTTAGGGAGAAGAGGGTGATGATAGATAGACTCAGTTACGTCTATCGCTCATCCTTTGGTAGATTCCAGAGTAGGGTGCACTATTATCCTGCTGAGGAAGGCCAGACATTGCACACCATTAGTAGGGGCGTGGTCAGGGCTATTGGAGATGAGGAGTACGACGATGCGATTCGTCGAGGGATACGCCGTTAGTTGTATTATTTCCTTTATTTATTTATGTACATAGATGCAGTAGAAACCCAACTTTTGTCTTGATAGAGGGTTAGTATGTTGTAAATCCCAACTCTATGAAGTTGTGGGATATGTTTACGTTAGATCCCGTCTTTTGTTTTAACTATCGGGGTTAGCAGCATTTATAGCAGTATGCTTATGATGTAAAAGTGCTATGCACTGTGTTTTAGCATATGAATATAAATGCATTTCCGTTTATGTTTATATGTGTCGAGAAAATTATTTGTGCTTTAGTTTAAATTACTTAAGCTACAAAACGAAAGTAAAAAGATTGAAACAACTTTAATAAATTAAATTTTCTTTATACAGAAAATGCCGCCACAGAGAAGAAATCAACGACTACCCCCACCACCACCCTAATAGTCAGTCAATGCAGGAGGGGTACCACCAAACCCTGTCCAAGAGTTCGTGGAAATGCTAATGGGAGCATTCCGCGGACGCAACGCAGAGGCTACTGGAGCAACAAACCCTGTCGCTCCACTAGCAAGCTTTAAGGATTTCAAGCTAATAGGACCACCTGAGTTCAAAGGAACCACGGATCCTATAGAAGCACAGACCTGGATAGAGGAGATGGAAAAAGTCTTCAAGGTCGCACGAGTAGCGGAGGAGCAAATGACATCATTTGCTACCTTCATGATGAAAAGGGAGGCCAGCCACTGGTGGAAGGCCAATAAAAGTAGAGCAGGGGAGGGAACGATCGCGTGGGCGCGATTCAAAGAAGTATTCTTGGAGAACTACTTTTCAGAGAGTACACAGCCTAGGATGGAAATCAAATTCCTAGAGCTTAAGCAGGGTAACTTGTCCGTATCCGAATATGCTGCCAAGTTCAATGAATTGGCAAGATTTGCTCCACATCAGGTGGACACTGAGGCGAGATGCGCCAGGAGGTTTGAGCAGGGGCTGAAACCGTGGGTTTACAGTCGAGTAACTGTTCTCCAGATCACCAACTTTGCCACATTACTGGAGAAAGCTATTATAGCTGAAGGTGGGAACGAAGCTTTAAACAAGCACAACCAGGAACGGAACAAGAAGAAAGGAGAAGGAGGGAACCGAGAGGGTAGCAGCGGGGGTAGAAACTCCAATAAGCGCAAGTGGAACAACAACCATAGCAGTTCGGGGACACCCCAGGGAAGTGAATCAAAGAAAGCAAGTAAATGCAGTCAGTGCGGAAAGAACCACACCGGGGGTGCATGAAAGGAAGGAACGTCTGCTACAACTGTGGGCAAGAGGGGCACATCGCTCCTAATTGTCTCACCCCAAAGAGGAAGGGTTGTTTCGCCTGCGGGGCTATGGACCATCAGTTTAAAGATTGTCCGAAGAAGAAGAATACCGGGGGAAGTTCGGGCTTTAGGGGAAGCAACAACAACAACAACAACAAACTTACCATTGGAGGGCCGGTGCCACAGAACAAACCAACGGCACGGACTTTCAACATGACGGTACAGGATGCCGTTGAATCAAAAGACGTGGTGTCAGGTATTATTCCGATCAATGATATAAATGCTTATGTATTATTTGATTCAGGTGCTACCTGTTCATTTGTGTCTGATGAATTCGCTAGACGGTTAGAATTGCCTAGAGAAAAACTAGAGAACCCAATGAATATAGAAGTGGCAAATAAAGAAGTGATTCCTGTAGAGTATATACATAGAAATTGTTGTGCTGAAATCAGGGGTCATAAGTAGAGTGTAAGTTTAATTCCGATACGTTTGGGAGACTTTGACGTTATACTTGGAATGGATTGGTTGTTTAACCACGGAGCGATAATTGATTGTAAAAAGAAGTGCATACACCTTAAGACACCGAATAAGTCTAAGGTCGTATTTTATGGCAGCAAGTCGTCTAGACAATCTGCATGTCTGACGATGATGCAGGCCAAGAAACTGTTGAAGAAAGGTTGTGCAGGGTATTTAGCTCACATAGTGGACACACTGATGGTGAATCCCGAGATGGAGCAAATACCAGTAGCTAGGAAGTTCATGGACGTATTTCCAAATGAACTGCCAGGTTTACCGCTAGATAGGGAGATAGAGTTTGTAATTGATTTGGTACCGGGGACATCACCAATATCAAATGCACTATATAGGATGGCTCCGGTAGAAATGAAGGAGTTAATGATCTAACTACAGGAGTTGTTGGATAATAAGTACATTCAGCCAAGTGTTTCTCCATGGGGAGCACCGGTGTTGTTTGTAAAGAAGAAGGATGGATCAATGAGATTGTGTATGGATTATAGAGAGCTGAATAAGGTGACAATTAAGAACAAGTACCCGTTGCCACGAATTGACGATCTTTTCGATCAATTGAAAGGGGCGAAGTACTTTTCAAAAATTGACTTGAGGACTGGTTATCATCAGTTGAAAGTCAGGAAGGAGGATGTACCCAAGACGGCATTCAGAACTCGATATGGGCATTATGAGATTCTGGTGATGTCGTTTGGACTGACGAATGCGCCAGCCGCATTTATGGACATGATAAACAGAATATTCAAGCAGTATTTGGATAAATTTGTAGTCGTGTTCGTTGACGATATTCTGGTGTATTCTAAAACGGAGAAGGAGCATGCGGAATACCTAAGAGTGGTGTTGGAGATTTTACGGAGGGAGCAGTTGTATGCTAAGTTTTCAAAGTGTGAATTCTGGTTGGAGAGAGTTCAATTTTTAGGTCATGTGATTGACAAGGAGGGAGTTTCAGTGGATCCAGCGAAGGTTGAAGCGGTGATGAATTGGGAACAACCAAGGACGCCGACGGAGGTCAGAAGTTTCTTGGGGTTAGCGGGTTACTATCGGAGATTCATTCAAGATTTTTCAAAGATAGCAACACCGTTAACAAATTTAACGAGGAAGACAGTGAAATATGTATGGACGGAGAAGTGTGATGAGAGTTTTCAGGAGCTAAAGAAAAGACTTAGTGAAGCACCTGTATTGACTTTACCGGATGATACGGGAAGTTTTACGGTCTACAGTGATGCATCGCACAAGGGACTTGGTTGTGTGCTTATGCAAAACGCCAAAGTTGTTGCGTATGCGTCCAGAAAGTTGAAGGATTACGAGAAGGGATACCCTACCCACGACTTGGAACTAGAAGCGGTAGTGTTTGCCCTTAAAATTTGGAGACATTATTTGTATGGAGAGAAATGTGAAATATTCACAGACCATAAGAGTCTGAAGTATATCTTCACACAGAAGGAGTTAAATATGAGGCAACGGAGATGGTTAGAACTGATCAAAGACTACGATTGTGAAATTCTATACCATCCCGGCAAGGCCAACGTAGTAGCAGATGCTCTAAGTAGAAAGAGCAGGGAGAAATTGTTCATATTGACAGATCAGGAACAATTGGTTCAAGAGATGGCTCGAATGGAATCGGAAGTGAGAAATCCAGATGAATCAATGGAAGTGGAAGCGAGCCCAACCCTCTTAGATAGGGTGAAAGAGGCTCAAAACAAAGATGAAGAGTGTGTCAGAATAAGGATGAGAATGACCGAAGGGGAAGATGTCAAATTCAAGGAGGATAACGTGGGATTGCTAAGGTTTGAAAATCGTGTTTGGGTACCGCTAGTGCCTGAACTACGAGAGGAAATTTTGCAAGAGGCCCACAGTACGAGATACTCGATACATCCGGGGAGTACGAAGATGTATCAAGATCTGCGTCAGCATTTTTGGTGGCCGAATTTAAAAAGGGAGGTCGTAGAATGTGTCAGCCGATGCCTAACTTGTCAAAGGGTAAAGGCCGAACATCAGAGACCAAGTGGATTACTATAGCCATTAGAGATTCCCGAGTGGAAATGGGAGCATATCACAATGAATTTTGTGGTAGGACTTCCAGCAACACAGAAGGGATTCGACGCAACATGGGTGATTATGGATCGACTAACAAAGTCAGCGCACTTTTTGCCGATCAAGATTAAGTTTAGTTTGGACCAGTTGGCTAAATTGTACATCAAGGAGATAGTTTCGAGACATTGAGTGTCGGTATCGATTGTGTCAGACAGAGATCCGCGCTTCACGTCAAAATTTTGGAGAAGTCTTCAGGAGAGATTGGGGACACAGTTGAGAATGAGTACAGCATATCATCCACAGACCGATGGGCAAAGTGAAAGAACAATACAGACATTGGAAGATATGCTCAGGGCCTGTGTGATGGATTTCAAGGGCAATTGGGAAACCCATCTACCACTAGTTGAGTTTGCATACAATAATAGTTATCATGCAAGCATAGGCATGCCGCCTTACGAAGCATTGTACGGAAGAAAGTGCAGAACACCTCTATGTTGGGATGAGGTAGGGGAACGCCGATTGTTGGGACCGAAATTGGTTCAATAGACGGTGGAAATTATCAAGGTAATAAGAGCTCGGCTAGTCGCAGCTCAAGACCGTCAGAAGAAATACGCCGATTTACATCGACAGAAGCGAGACTTCGAAGTTGGAAGTTTTGTGTTCATGAAGGTATCTCCCTAGAAAGGGAAGATCAGATTTGGAAAGAAAGGAAAGCTGAGTCCGAGGTTCATAGGACCGTTCGAAATATTAAAGAGAGTGGGTGAAGTAGCGTACGAGGCAGCCTTACCTCCTAAACTGGAACATATTCACAATGTGTTTCACGTATCAGTGTTGCGACCATACAAGCCAGACTACAAACATGTCATATCCTATGAGCCAATACAAGTCGAGAAAGACTTATCGTACGAGGAAATTCCTGTCCAGATACTAGATAGGAAAGAGTAGAAATTACGGAATAAAGTTATACATTCTATCAAAATCCTTTGGAGGAACCACAATGCTGAGGAAGCTACGTAGGAGCTTGAAGAAAAGATGAGGGCTAACTATCCGAATCTTTTTGAGTAGTTTAAGTTTGTAATTCCGGGGACGGAATTCTTATAAGAGGGTGAGAATGTAATGACCACGAATTTCATTAGTCATTGTAAATATACTTAATAAATATTTAGCAATGAATTTAAACTTTTTGTACTAATTAATTGTACTTTAGATAATTAAATAAATGTACTTGTGTATGCGTATATTTATTTAAAGAATTAAAGCAATGTGTATAATTAATTAAAGCAAATCTAATTGGATTATATTTTAAATCCAAATGAGTTGTTAAACTAGGTCAAAGGTATTAACCTAGTAGCCCATGTAATTAATTTAATTACTAGCCCATGTAATTAATTTAACAAGCCCAATGCTTATTTTAATTAAAGGTATCATAGTTATTTAAATGCTAGCCCAATGTGTTATATAAATTGAGCCCAAATAATTTAATTGAATGAGCCCAATAGAATTTATTCCCTAGTCCAATGTGGAGTCCAAATGAGGTCAAAACTTTGGTCAATATATATATATATATATATATATAGATGTATATATGCACAATTTAGCATTTAAAAATAAAGGAAAAATGGCTTGGAAAAGCCATTTTGCTGAATTTTTGGAGGGCCCCACTTGGATGACTTGATTTCCTAGATTTCTTCTAATTTACTCTATGTCATAAGTTGGCCAACAACTCTAGTCATTTCAAAAGTCTATCAACTAGTCAATCAATGGAATAGTAAGCATACTTAGCATTTAATTTCACCAACATAGCTTGATTAGTGAATTAATGGTAGATTAAGGGTTGGCTATAAATAGGATGCTCAACACTCTTGTTTTGGTTGTTAGTTAATTTGCTAGACACATCCAAAGAGAAAAGAGAGAGCATTTGTTAGCTAGAAAGGAAAAATACACTTGTGAGTTGAGAGAAAAAGCTAAGGAAGGTCTTGGTGGATGTCCTCAAGCTACACAACATACTTTGGTAGGAGAAGAAGGAGAGAAAACAAATCACAAAGGTTTAAAAGTGCTCTCAACTTCTTCTTATTTCGTTTTTGTAGTCTAGATAGCTTTTCATCGGTTAAAATCTATTTTTAACCGATCAAAACTCAATTTGATGGTCTAGATGTATTTAACTATGTAATATATGTATATTCATAGCTTTATGTGTTTATAACATGATTTGGTATGTGAAAAATGCATAGAAGTTGTAGAAAAGTTCATAACATGTTTTACCGGTAAAACCCTAACCATGCATGCTATGTTTAACGTTGTATTTTGAAATGTACAAATCGAAAATTGGATTTTTATGACTAGAAAGCTATATCTATGAGTTTTAAAGAGAAACCCTTTTTGAACCTTTCAAAAATATTGAATAACAAAGAAGTTATAGCTTTTACCACAAAAGATGTCGTTTTTAAACCCTAGGTGGTTCGATCCGTAAATTTCGTGTAAAACGTTTTCAAAAAGACGATCGAACCATGAAATGTTGTAAAATAAGAAGTTAGGAAGACAACAACACTGAGTTGGTGTCATATGAATGTATAGATGTTATTTTGTTCAAGTTTGAACCAATAAAATCAAGGATTTGTGAAGTTAGATATCACTTTGTCCTTGTGAGCAGTTTTTAGCCCAGTTCCGTTTGGAATTTGGATTTGTGATATAAAGAGAAGTTGTATAGGGGGAAATTATGATGAGAATGGACTCAAGAATCGCCTTAAAATGTTTTGAAATGAATAAGTTATGTCAGTTTGAGTAAAAGAGGTCCGGACAGCCAAAACGAGCGCCGCCAGCGCTCGTACCTTCTGCTTTGAGCGCCGCCGACGCTATAATAAGCCTATGTCCAGCGTCGCCAGCGCTGGCCCAGTTTTAAAAAGTCAAAATTTTAATATTTTAAAGTTTTACCAAGTTAGAACTTCAGTTTAACTTGTCGGTTAATAAAAAGTCTAAACGAAACACCGTTAGGGACTTAAAACCCAAGATAAACTTGCAAAATGAATGTGTATATGGAGTTTATTAATAACTAATGGGTAGCTAAATGTTTAAAATAAAGACTAAAGATAACACAATTAAAAAGTTAACCATTGGTATTATTTCTAATAAAATATTATTAAGTGATAAATAATATTAATATATGATTAAAAGGTTATTAAATGTTTATAACATTTGTAAATGATTAAATATTACTACATGGGTAATAATATTAATAAATTAATAAAATATTATTAAATAACTAATAATATTAGTTAATGAATAAAATATTATTAAATGATTAATAATATTAGATAATAAATAAAATATTATTAAATAATTAATAATATTAGATAATTAATAAAATATTATTAAATGATTAATAATATTAGATAATGAATATAATATTATTAAATGAGTAATAATAATAGAAGGTTAATAAAATATTATTAAATTATTAATAATATTATATAGGAGTTTGAACTATATTAAATAATTAATATAGGTTTAATGTGATTGAAATATCATCAAGTGATGATAATATTTCCTAAGTGTTTAAATACCCGTAATTAGATAATTATGTGGTTAGGTATTAGAAATGTAAAATATAGAGATATTCTCATATGAATGTGTAAATGATACTAATTTAAAGATCAACTTGATTAATTGTAAGATCTATCTAAAGAGAATTAAATTGAATTGGTTAGCAGTAGACGACGCACGATGCAATTTTTCTACCCCTTAACTTGTATTTATTGTTGCAATTATTATTCAACCTTAATTACATTGAACAATTCATTTATTGTTGAGCAATTATCTACACTTGTAGATATTTGACAGACCCTTGGGTGAATTAATTATCGAAAATTACTTCACATCGTTATTGATTATTGTATTCGCACATAGTGCTTTTGCAACTGTTTAAGATGTCTAAGCTAATTGTTTCGGCTAGACAAATGTATGTTAAGTCATTGAATTGAATATTATAAAAGCTTATCCAAACCATTGGCTGGTGCGGATTCTTACAGTAAGACTGAGAAAGAACAACCCTAGTTAAAGGGGATTTTTATTTGTCAGAAAACCGACAGCGCGCAAGAAATCTAAATGTGATGCATATACATAGGACATGAGAGGACTGATCCCCTCAAGTGTCCCGTTATTTTTAACAAGGTGTCAGACATTGTATGTCTGTTCTACCTTAGTAGCAGTTCACGGTCATTAAAGACCACTCAGCAGTAAAGAGTCAATACATTCTTTTATTGAACATTGATTCTTGATATCTTTCACAATTGTTATTGTTGAAAACCTTGAAATTATTTTCCTTCATCATGACATATCGTATAATTGTTGTTATAAACTTGCTGAGCCATTTAGTTGCTCATTCTTGCTATATCATGACTATATTTCAGCCAATCCCGAAAGCTCTAAATCGGACAAAGGCAAGGGGAAAGCGAATGCTTAATTTTAGTAGTTGCATGCTAGTTTAAATTACTGTTATGTAATTACTGTTGTAAATCTTTTGTATTTTCCCTTAAGATATGTAATGATTTAGATTAAGGTTAATAGACCTTGGGAAGTGTAGCCTTTTGTTAAGGAACCTTTTGTATTATTCCGCGAAATTTGAATACAATTTATGTATTTCATTGTTGTTAAGTATTGTACAGTGAGAACCAAACCCGAGGTTAAAGAACCCTGATTTGGGGTCGTCACAATTGATCTCATAATCATTTATGTAGAGACACTAAAGCAAGTATGTAGGTGTTTATTAGAGAATAAGTTCACTGAACGTGACTCGCTCAAGGAACACCTAATGGAGTTTTACTTGCTCGCCAATAGAAATTCCTTTTGTAATAGTAGTACAAGTGATCCTAGGACTTGAGATCATTATAGTACCTTATGTATGATGAGTTATACTTTGGGATATTCCTTAAGACCTTTAGGGTATATCACAAGATATGATCGGGTATAATAAGTTGTACATGGAGGTAGGTAAATGGTCATCAAAAGATCTACCACTTCTAGTAAAGAAAGAGTTTGTCCTATATAATTCGATAAATGACAACTCAGACATCGTTGGCCAATGTGGAATGAAAATTAAAAGGAGTTTCTAATTTACATTAGATTTGTACATTTGAGAATTAAAATGCATATAATCAAATAAAATAAAACTTGACAAAAATTCAATGTCTTATGTTTGATTGGGACATTGTGTGGTAAAAAAATTGAATTGTACGGTAACTATTCGCTGAAAGGTTCTTTTACGATCAAATGTTGAAATTTATATTATATGGAATGTCGATTAATCGCTACGGGGGCTTACCATTATTGTGGAATAAATATTATTTATTAAATTAATTAACTAGTTTAATTCATTTACATATATAAGATTAGAATGGTTCTAATTAATTTATTCAACAATCGATTTAATGTGGAGAACCTAAAGGGTCACACCGCAAAAGAGTAATATTTATTTTAGAAGTAGATGACATAATCATAATAATAAATTAAGAATATTTAATTTACACTATGGTGATAGAATAAATTAAATAACTTAATATTTATAACTTAGTATTTTGAAAATACTAATTATAAATTAATAAGAGAAGTCTTATTATTATTATTATTATTACTACTACAACTATTATTATTTAGATTTTAAATGGTTTTGAAATTAATTAATAAACAGTAATATTATTATAAATAATTAAGTTCATAAATGGTTTATAAATTATAATTACAATAATTAATTAAGCTACTAAATGGTTTAGTAATTAATTAATAAGAAGTACTCTCATTATTAAATAATTAAGTTCCTAGATGGTTTATGAATTGTAATTAATTAATTTAGTTCCTAATTAAATTGAGAATTAAATTAAAACCCTAATCCTAAATAGTTTAAGAGGGTTGTCTATATCTATAAATAAGAGAAGTCTTATTATGGATTAAGGTTACACACTTTTTTACAATAATAAAAAGAGTACTTCATAATTCTCTACATCTAAGGAGTAAAGAGGGATAGAATTAGGGTTAGTCACCCATGGTTTGGAGAAACCAAAATTCACTTTTTTAATTCATAGATCTCTTTGTGAATCACCTCTAGAGGCTTTACACTTGAGTAGCTAACATTAATCTATGAAATCTAATCGGTGAATTTGAAGAAGAACACGAAGGATAAAAGGGAGTTGAACTTGTATCTGTGGAAGCTTGGTTCTACAAAGGTATAAATCTTTTATCCTTCCTCAATTAACAATAATCGCATAAGAAAGATCCTGATTATTGGTTTGTAAAAAAAATTTAAAATCTGATTTTGTTTGCTTCCGTTGCGCTATTACAATTAGATTGTATGTATGTCAGATTTTTATAAACCAACATTACTTAGCAACTCGAATGAGGGAATGTGTCATTCTTTAATTTTATCTCCTTTTTAGTTGTATTTCCTCCTTTGCACTTGCTAATTTAATAAGAGAAATTATTTGTCACGAGCAATTTGGTCTTTATATCTTCTACGAAATTGAGGTGTAAGCTATATATTTTTGCGAAATTAATAATATTATAACTTTTACTGCTAGTACTTTCCTTTAAAAATTTAACTTTACAACATTTATTAAATTTGCTATATGATTTTATATATAAAACAAATACTCTTATGAAATTTATTTAGTTTAATGATTCTTATATCTCAATTTTTTAAGTTATTTAATGATAGTAACGTTCATAAAGGTTTTATTTTTTATTTTTAGAGAATGGGTTCATAAGTACAAGTTAAGGGTAGAAGACTTGATGTGACGACCCCAAATCCGGGTTCCATAACCTCGAGTTTGGTTCTCACTATTCAACACATTACTAACAATTAAATACATACATGGCATTTAAATATCGCGGAATAATACATATTGGTTCCCTTCAAAAGGTTACAACAGTTCCTATCATAAGGAATTACAAAAGGTATTTCAATAGTAAATACGCATTTAATATCTAATTAGCATGCATAAGCTAATTTAATCTCTGGCTTTTCCTTTTCCCTTATCCTTCTTTGAGCAATCAGGTCTATCTGAAAAATGGTTCATGATATAGCAAGAATGAGCAACTAGTTTGCTCAGCAAGTTTAGAACAATCATATAGATTTAATATATCATGAATGAATGGGAAATGTCATCAATGGTTCTACAATAGATATAACAATTGTGAATGAAACAAGATTCAAATTTTAATAAACAGAATATTTGAATCTTAAAATGCTGAGTGGTCACTAAGGACCCTGAACTAACGAGGGTATAATAGAGTTTCCTCTGACCCTTTGAGTTGTTTGGTTTTCAAGGGGATCAGCCTATTCAACCCGCTGTATATGCATTACATTTAGTCACTGGCGCCCAAAGTCGGTTTCCCGACACAAAATCCCCTAATTTAGGGTTGTTCAATTCTCAGACTTAATATAAGAAATCCGCACCCAACAATGGTTTGGATAAGCTTTTAAAAGTATTCAAGTATTGAATTTATAAACGTAATGTCTAGCTGAACTATTCGCTTTTGACATTTTTAGTATAGTTCATGAATCAAGAACTAATAAGCTTCAAGTGCACTAAGTGCGATTTTATAAACAATATGGATGTGGAATAATTTTAAATAATTAAACCACTTCAAGCTTTGACAATAAATACAAGTATAGAAACTTGTTCAACAATAAATGAGTAGTGTTAGAGAACTTGTCTGTCTGCTCAGCTACAATAAATGTCTAGCTTTAACTAACTTGCTTTGAAATACCTAACATTAATAAAGTCGGTCTAATAATTAGTACGTCGTATTTGCATAATTATACGCTTACTAATGAACTTATTTACCACACATAAGTACTAACACATACTTTACATTAGTCAAAACAATATTATTAACCTTATAGACCCTTAATCATTTTAGGTTAATAATTTAATAAGTTAGAAAATATTTTTCTTAAGCGTTAGACACTTATTAAACCCTTAAACAACTTATTACAATTGTTTAATTAAATCATAATTAAATTCAATTTATTTTATTAACTCAATCTCTATTTAATTACTATTTAATCTTGATTAAATAGAAATTAATTAATTAACTCTAGTTATTATTTAAAATAAATAATAACTAGTTGTATTTACTTATTATTTAATTATAATTAAATAATAAATAATTATTGACTTAATTTTAACCTCCTTTAATTTAATATTAATCAACCAATAATTAACTAAGTAATTAACCTTACTTATTATTTAATTTAAGAAAATTAAATAAATTAAATAATAGTTTACTAATCTTAATCCTCTTTAATTATTATTTAATGTCAATTAAATAATAATTAATTATTTAATTAATTTTAATTATTATTTAAGGTTAAATAATAATCAAATCATTCTTATTTATTATTTAAATTAAATAATAAATTATTACTCTAATAACTTAATTTCCATTAATCGTTATTTAATGCTAATTAAATAATAATTAATTACTTAATTATCCTTATTTATTATTTAATAATATTTAAATAATAAATAATTAATTTATAAATTTTATCTCTCTTTAAGTATTATTTAATAGGCATTAAATAATAATTGCTAATTTATCATCTTTATTTATTATTAACATTTAAAATAATAAATAAATAATAAATTTATTTAACTTAACCATGATTTAGCTAACTAGATTAATATTTAAAATATTTAAATATTAAACTTAATGAAAAATATCCTCCCCAATATTATTTTTGTATTATTATTATTTTTGTTATAATTTTAAATTAATTTTCAAATATTTAAATTAATTAAAATTAACCCGAATGGCATTTCCGTAAATAAGTTGAAAAACTGAACCGAGGGCAAAATGGTCATTTCGCCGGAAAAAAAACACGGAGGGGCATAAATGTAATTTCCCCGAAATTCTCGTCCGCGCATGGCGCGCGTAATGAAATGAATGGCCCAAAACGACGCCGTTTTTGAAAAACCGGATACGGCTTCCGCGCGTATCGCGCGGAGTAAATTTCGACGGACACCAAACGACGTCGTTTGGCTCCGCGTTTCTGGTGAACAGTAGCTGCACGCATTGCGCGGCAAGTGTTATTTTTTTTTTGTTCCGGCAGAATGTGAACAGTGTTCCGGCAATACCCATTTTAATAAAAACTATACCAACAAGTAAGCTTTAAATCATCAATAAAAATCCAAAAAAATTACCAATCACCTTATATTAATTTATAACATGAAAAATTAATTTTTCATGATTTAATATAATTATTTTTTTATAAAAATTTTACATCACATAAATTACCATAATTCATAACTTTTTGTGTATAACTCCATTTTGAGTGATTCAAACTTTGTTTTTCTCATGATTTAATGTTCTATAATATTAGAACATTAAATCTAAATATTATCAAAAATTATCATTAATCATTATTTTGAGATTTATTTTCACACCACCAAATACATGTTTTTCATTCAATAAATCTCATAACACATAAGTTAAACACATGATCAACTATATAAACATACATAGCATGATATTAACCATAAAAATTATTACACTAATATTTATACCATAACTTGAAAGAAAAACAAGATTAGGGTTTAAAAATAACTACCTTGTTTTGATAGCTATTCTCCTCTTCTTTCCAAAATATGTTGTGAAGGAATATGACATAAACCAAGACTCCTTCTCTTCTCTTAGTATTTTGCTCTCAAATTTTCTCACACTCTCAAATGCTCTCTAGCTCTCTCTTTTGTTTGAAAATAAAAGATGAGAAATGACTTTCAAAGACTACTAAATTGTAAGTATACTTACAATGGGCATAGATATAAAATCTATATCTATCAAATTTCCATAATGAGATAGCAAGGATACTTACACAAGAAAGTTAGCCCATACTTAGTTGGTGAAAAGAGGCATGGTTTATGTACTTGAAAATAAAATAAAACAAGCAACCATTAATTAAATAAAGAAATAATAAAAAATATCAAAACATCACTTTTTCTCTCTCTCATGTATGCCCTCGGCTGATCTCTCTTTCTTTGTCCCAATTTGATTGTCACTTCCATTTTTTTTAAATAATAATAGTTAAATTAAGTATTTTCCAAGTGGGCCAATCATTGGGCTTTAATTTAAAATACCAATTGGGCTTCTATTAAATTGTTTGGGCTACTAAATTGTCAAATTTTATTATTCTCCACTTGGGCTACTAATTGACCCATGTTGGGCTAATTTAATAATTTACACATTAATTATTCAATCCATGATTAAATAAATAATTAGATTGAATAAATAATTAAATATTCTAACTCATAAGTATTAAATTACTAAATTGAATAATAAATATTATTATTAATATTTCACATTATTTACATTAATTAATAATCATATTAATTAATTTATTATATTTAATTCACTCATTATATTCAATTTAATTGAATATTTAATTAATAGGAAACTTATCAATTATTTTGATATTAAAACTTTAGGGTTTGTTCACTAATTTAATAACATATTAGTGACCCCCTTTAATTAATTTTAGTAATTAATTACATAATTATTTAATCACATAATTAATTAATCACATAAAAAGATTTAAATAATCTCGTAAAACTAACTCGTTGGAAATTAAATTAATAATTTAATTAATAAAGATGTGGAAATTCTAGGACATTACATTCTCCACTCCTTATAAAAATTACGTCCTCGGAATTGTAAAAATAAGGTTACTCCAATAAAAACGGGTAATTTGCCCTCATTTCCTCCTCTAATTCCCACTTAGCTTCTTCAATGGCGTGATTCCTCCAAAGTACTTTGACAGAATGAATTATCTTATTTCTCAGTTTCTGTTCCTTCCTATCGAGTATCTGAACAGGAACTTCTTCATATGATAAGTCCTTACCAACTTGAATTGGTTCATAGGAGATAACGTGCTTGTAGTCTGGTTTGTAAGGCCGCAATACTGACACGTGAAACACATTGTGAATATGTTCCAATTCAGGAGGTAAAGCTACCTCGTATGCTACTTCACCCACTCTCCTCAATATTTCGAACGGTCCTATGAACCTTGGACTCAATTTCCCCTTCTTTCCAAATCTGATCTTCCCTTTCCAGGGAGACACCTTAATGAACACAAAACTCCCCACTTCGAAGTCTCGTTTCTGTCGATGTAAATCGGCGTATTTCTTTTGACGGTCTTGAGCTGCTACTAGCCGAGCTCTTATTACCTTGATAATTTCTACCGTATGTTGAACCAATTCTGGCCCCAACAGTCGGCGTTCTCCTACCTCATCCCAACATATAGGTGTTCTGCATTTTCTGCCATATAAAGCTTCGTAAGGCGGCATACCTATGCTCGAATGATAACTGTTGTTGTATGCAAACTCAACTAGTGGTAGATGGATTTCCCAACTGCCCTTGAAATCTATCACGCAGGCCCTGAGCATATCTTCCAATGTCTGAATTGTTCTCTCACTTTGCCCATCAGTCTGCGGATGATACGCTGTACTCATTCTCAACTGTGTCCCCAATCTCTCATGAAGACTTCTCCAAAATTTTGACGTGAAGCGCGGATCTCTATTTGACACAATCGATACCGGCACCCTATGTCTTGAAACTATCTCTTTGATGTACAATTTGGCCAACTGATCCAAACTGAACCTAATCTTGATCGGCAAAAAGTGCGCTGACTTTGTTAGCCAATCCACAATCACCCAAATTGCGTCATATCCCTTCTGTGTTGCTGGAAGTCCTACCACAAAATCCATTGTGATATGCTCCCATTTCCACTCAGGAATTTCTAACGGCTGTAACAATCCACTTGGTCTCTGATGTTCGGCCTTTACCC
This sequence comes from Hedera helix, assembly GCA_947179155.2. Lineage (NCBI taxonomy): Eukaryota > Viridiplantae > Streptophyta > Magnoliopsida > Apiales > Araliaceae > Hedera > Hedera helix. The sequence continues at coordinate 12,282,443 of OX359265.1, forward strand.
TTTGACAAGTTAGGCATCGGCTGACACATTCTGCAACCTCCCTTTTTAAATTCGGCCACCAAAAATGTTGACGTAGATCTTGATACATCTTCGTACTCCCCGGATGTATCGAGTATCTCGTACTGTGAGCCTTTTGCAAAATTTTCTCTCGTAATTCAGGCACTAGCGGTACCCAAACACGATTTTCAAATCTCAGCAATCCCATGCTATCAATTTTAAACTTGACCTCTTCTCCATCAGTCATCCTCTTCCGGATTCTGTCACATTCCTCATATTTGTCTTGAGCCTCTTTCACCCTATCTAACAAGGTTGGGCTCGCCTCGACTTCTATTGACTCGTTTGAATTTCTCACCTCCAACTCCATTCGAGCCATTTCTTGAACCAATTGTTCTTGATCTGTCAATATGAACAATTTCTCCCTGCTCTTTCTACTCAGAGCATCCGCTACTATGTTGGCCTTGCCGGGATGATATAGAATTTCACAATCATAATCTTTGATCAATTCCAACCATCTCCGTTGCCTCATATTCAACTCCTTCTGTGTGAAGATATACTTCAGACTCTTGTGGTCCGTGAATATCTCACATTTCTCTCCATATAAATAATGTCTCCAAATCTTAAGGGCAAACACTACCGCTGCCAGTTCCAAGTCGCGGGTAGGGTATCCCTTCTCGTAATCCTTCAACTGTCTGGACGCATACGCAACGACCTTGTAGTTTTGCATAAGCACACAACCAAGTCCCTTGTGCGATGCATCACTGTAGTCCAGGTGTTTCCCTAAGTCTTTTCTTTAGTTCCTGAAAACTCTCCTCACACTTCTCCGTCCATACGTATTTCACCGTCTTCCTCGTTAAATTTGTCAGCGATGTTGCTATCTTTGAAAAATCTTGAATGAATCTCCGATAGTAACCCGCTAACCCCAAGAAACTTCTTACCTCCGTCGGCGTCCTTGGTTGTTCCCAATTCATCACCGCTTCAACCTTCACTGGATCTACTGAAACTCCCTCCTTGTCAATGACATGACCTAAAAATTGAACTCTCTCCAACCAGAATTCACACTTCGAAAACTTAGCATACAACTGCTCCTTCCGTAAAATCTCCAACATCAATCTTAGGTGTTCAGCATGTTCCTCCTCCGTTTTGGAATAAACCAAAATATCGTCGATGAACACGACCACAAATTTATCCAAGTACTGCTTGAATATTCTATTCATCATGTCCATAAATGCGGCTGGCGCATTCGTCAGTCCAAACGACATCACCAGTAACTCATAATGCCCATATCGAGTTCTGAATGCCGTCTTGGGTACATCCTTCTTCCTGACTTTCAACTGATGATAACCAGTCCTCAAGTCAATCTTTGAAAAGTACTTCGCCCCTTTCAATTGATCAAAAAGATCGTTAATTCGTGGCAACGGGTACTTGTTCTTAATTGTCACCTTATTTAGCTCTCTGTAATCCATACATAGTCTCATCGATCCATCCTTCTTCTTTGCAAACAACACAGGTGCTTCCCATGGAGAAACACTTGGTTGAATGTACTTATTATCCAACAACTCCTGTAGTTGGATCATTAACTCCTTCATTTCTACCGGAGCCATCCTATATGGTGCCTTTGATATTGGTGCTGTCCCCGGTACCAAATCAATTACAAACTCTATCTCCCTATCTGGCGGTAAACCTGACAGTTCGTTTGGAAACACGTCCATGAATTCCCTCACTACTGGTATTTGCTCCATCTCGGGATTCACCATCTGTGTGTCCACTATGTGAGCTAAATACCCTACACAACCCTTCTTCAACAGTTTCTTGGCCTGCATCATCGTCAGACATGCAGATTGTCTAGACGACTTGCTGCCATAAAATACGACCTTAGACCTGTTCGGTGTCTTAAGGTGTATATACTTATTCTGACAATCAATTATAGCTCCGTGGTTAAACAACCAATCCATTCCAAGTATAACGTTAAACTCCCCCAAACGTATCGGAATTAAATTTACACTCAACTTCTGACCCCTGATTTCGGCACAACAGTTCCTATGTACATACTCTACAGGAATCACTTCTTTATTAGCAACTTCTATGATCATTGGGTTCTCTAGTTTTTCTCTAGGCAATTCTAACCGTCTAGCGAATTTCTCAGATACAAATGAACAGGTAGCACCCGAATCAAATAATACGTAAGCATTTATATCATTGAACGGAATAATACCTGACACCACGTCTTTTGATTCAACGGCATCCTGCACCGTCATGTTGAAAGTCCGTGCCGTTGGTTTGTTCTGTGGCACTGGGCCTCCAATGGTCAGTTTGTTGTTGTTGTTATTGCTTCCCCTAAAGCCCGAACTCCCTCTGGTGTTCTTCTTCTTTGGACAATCCTTAAACTGATGGTCCATGGCCCCGCAGGCAAAACAACATTTCCTCTTCGGTGTGGGACAATTGGGAGCGATGTGCCCCTCTTACCCACAGTTATAGCAGACATTCCTTCCTTTCATGCACTCCCCAGTGTGGTTCTTTCCGCACTGACTGCATTTACTGGCTTTCTTGGATTCACTTCCCTGGGGTGTCCCCGAACTGCTGTTGTTATTCCACTTGCGTTTGTTCGAGTTGCTGCCCCCGCTGCTACCTTCTCGGTTTCCCCCATCGTTTCTCTTCTTGTTCCGTTCTTGGTTGTGCTTATTCAAAGCTTCATTCCCCCCTTCAGCTATAATAGCTTTCTCCAGTAATGTTGCAAAGTGTGTGATCTGGAGAACAGCTACTCGACTGTAAACCCACGGTTTCAGCCCCTGCTCAAATCTTCTGGCGCGTCTCGCCTCAGTGTCCACCTGGTGTGAAGCAAATCTTGCCAATTCATTGAACTTGGCGGCGTATTCTGATACGGATAAGTTCCCCTGCTTAAGCTCTAGGAATTTAATTTCCATCCTAGCCTTTGTACTCTCTGGAAAGTAGTTTTCCAAGAATAACTCTTTGAATCGCGCCCACGCGATCGTTCCCTCCCCTGCTCTACTCTTATTGGCCTTCCACCAGTGGCTGGCCTCCCCTTTCATCATAAAGGTAGCAAATGATGTCATTTGCCCCTCCGCGACTCGTGCGACCTCGAAGACTTTTTCCATCTCCTCTATCCAAGTCTGTGCTTCTATAGGATCCGTGGTCCCTTTGAACTCGGGTGGTCCTATTATTTTGAAATATTTAAAACTTGCTAGTGGAGTGGCAGGGTTTGTTGCTCCATTAGCCTCTGCGTTGCGTCCGCAGAATGCTCCCATTAGCATTTCCACGAACTCTTGGACAGGGTTGGGTGGTACCCCTTCGGCATTCACTGACTCTTCGGGTGGTGGTGGGGGTATTCGTTGATTTCTTCTCTGTGGCGGCATTTTCTGTATAAAGAAAATTTAATTTATTAAAATTGTTTCAATCTTTTTACTTTCGTTTTGTAGCTTAAGTAGTTTAAACCAAAGCACAAATAATTATCTCGACACATATAAACATAAACGGAAATGCATTTATATTCATATGATAAAACACAGTGTATATCACTTTTACATCATAAACATACTGCTATAAACGCTGCTAATCCCGATGGTCAAAACAAAAGACGGGATCTAACATATCCCAAAACTTCATAGAGTTGGGATTTACAACATACTAACCCTCTATCAGAACAAAAGTAGGGTTTCTACAGCATCTATGTACATACATCATAACGAAAGAAAATACAACTAACGGCGCATCCCTCGACGAACTGCATCGTCGTACTCCTCATCTCCAATGGCCCTGTCCACGCCCCTACTAATGGTGTGCAAGGTCTGGCCCTCCTCAGCAGGGTAATAGTGCACCCTACTCTGGAATCTACCAAATGATGAGCGATAAATGTAACTGAGCCTATCTATCCTCACCCTCTTCTCCCTGACCTCATCCTCCAGCTCCATCATCTGTCCGTGAGCTGCATCACGCTGGATCTCCATATCTAGTCTATCCTGAACTGCCTGCTGCATCTGGCCCCTCATGGCCTCCCTTTCTGCCTGTGTCTGCTGAATCTTCAGCTCAGCTGCTGCTAACTTGGCCTCCATCTCGGCCATCCTCGTCTTCAGCTCTATGTTCTCGCCAGAGAACATATAAGCTGTATCCCTGTACTGCTCCTCTGTCTGCTGGTGGATCTGGTTCTGCTACTCAAGGTGCTGAACCCTCTCCTCTAGCTCGTCGTTAGCCGTAGTGAGAGTATCGATGATGTCACTGGCAACGGTGCCCATGCCATCAGCATACTCTGCTGGCTCCTCATCCTCGGTATCATCCTCCTCCTCGCTGTACTGTCGCATAACCCCGCCCCAGACAGCGTCCTCTCTATCTCCCTCCTCGGGATCTGACTCTGGCTCCTCGACAGGTGCAGCCACCTGTGGCTGTACGGTATCCATGTGGATATCAGTATAAATCACCTCCTCTACAGCAGTGCTCGACTGGCCTATCTCCGTCATCCTACAATAACGCAAATAACACATGTTAGTACAGCAATAAAATATATTCATTGATGAAATGAAATGATATTTTATCATGTACATCTCGGCTTGATGGATTTTTTCAATCCATCTCCAAAATACACAACATGATGAATCTCCCCGATTCATCTCCTAACGCACTCGATAAGAGTTTAGTACTAAGGTTATAACCTAGGTTTCGCAATCCTAGCGTTTCTAACCTACAGCTCTGATACCAACCTGTGACGACCCCAAATCCGAGTTCTTTAACCTCGGGTTTGGTTCTCACTGTACATTACTAAACAATAATGAAATACATAAATTGTATTCAAACTTCGCGGAATAATACAAAAGGTTCCTTAATCAAAAGGCTACACTTTCCAAGGTCTATTACCTTAATCTTAAACATTACATATCTTAAGGGAAATACAAAAGATTTACAACAGTAATTACATAACAGTAAACTAAACTAGCATGTAACTACTAAAATTAAACATTCGCTTTCCCCTTGCCTTTATCCGATTTAGAGCTTTCGGGATTGGCTGAAATAAAGTCATGATATAGCAAGAATGAGCAACTAAATGGCTCAGCAAGTTTATAAACAACAATCATACGATATATCATGATGAAGGGAAATAACTTCAAGGTTTCAACAATAACAATTGTGAAAGATAACAAGAATCAATGTTCAATAAAAGAAGGAATTGACTCTTTACTGCTGAGTGGTCCTTAATGACCATGAACTGCTACTAAGGTAAAACAAACATACAATGTATGACTCCTTGTTAAAAATAACGGGACACTTGAGGGGATCAGTCATCTCATGTCCTATGTATATGCATCACATTTAGTTTTCTTGCGCGTTGTCGGTCTTCCGACAAATAAAAATCCCCTTTAACTAGGGTTGTTCTATCTCAGTCTTACTGTAAGAATCCGCACCAGTCAATGGTTTGGATAAGCTTTTATAATATTCAATTAAATGAATTTAATATGCATTTGTCTAGCCGAAACAATTAGCTTAGACATTCTTAAACAGTTGCAAAAACACTATGTACGAATACAATAATCAATAACGATGTGAAGTAATTTTCGATAATTAATTCACTCAAATGTCTGTCAAATATCTACGAGTGTAGAATACTTGCTCAACAATAATTGAATTGCTCAATGTAATTAAGGTTGAATAATAATTGCAACAATAAGTACAAGTTAAGGGTAGAAGACTTGCAATATGAATTACAAGTTAAAGTTAAAAAACTTGCCTCGTGCGTCGTCTACTGTTAACCAAATTAATCTAACAATCCTTGAACGGACCTAACAATTAAATCAATTTGATCTTAAATTAGTATCATATACTTGTAAGTATAATGACCTTTATGAACCTTACGAACCACATAATTGATTAATTATGGGTAAATAAAAACTTAGGAAATATTATCATTTTTTGATAATATTTCAAGCACAAAGAACTTATATTAATTGTTTAATATAGTTCAAATAAATATATAATATTATTAATCATTTAATAATATTTTATTGAGTATCTAATATTATTAATCATATAATAATATTTTATTCATTACCTAATATTATTAATCTTTTAATAATATTTTATTAAGTGTCTAATATTATTATATGATTTAATAATATTTTATTAAGTAACTAATATTATTAATCATTTAATAATATTTTATTAATTATCTAATATTATTAATCATTTAATAATATTTTATTAGGTAACTCATATTATTAATCATTTAATAATATTTTATTAATTATCTAATATTATTAATCATTTAATAATATTTTATTGATTATTTAATATTATTAATTATTTAATAATATTTTATTATATATCTAATATAATTATTCCTTTAATAATATTTTAGTGATTATCTAATATTATTAATAATTTAATAATATTTTATTGACCTTAAAATATTATTGTACACATAATAATATTTTAATAATTTTCTAATATTATTATTTATTTAATAATATTTTATTATCATTATTATATTATTATTTCAATAATAATATTTATGCACTTTTAAACCATTAAATCAATTATATATATATTTAAAAATATATTTATTAAGTCCAAAAATACTAAAATGATTTTTGGAACATTTTTCATTTTCTGACCCGACCCGGATGACCCAACCCGGTTCGGGTTTTAATTTTTTTTAACGAACAGTGCACTGCGCCGGGGCGCAGTGATTAATACTGCAGACGGCGCCCCAGCGCCGTACTGCAGTAGGTGCCAATTTTGTGATTTTTTCTGGACAGTTTTGATACTTTGATTCAAACATTGATTAAATGAAATCTACACATCCAAATAACACCAAATCAGTGTTGATGTGTTCCTAACTTAATGTTTTACAATATTTCATGGTTCGATCGTATTTTTGAAAACGTTTTACACGAAATTTACGGATCGAACCACTTAGGGTTGAAAAACGACATCCTTTTCGGTAAAAGCTATAACTTCTTTGTTATTCATTATTTTTGAAAAGTTCAAAAAGGTTTTATCTTTAAAACTCATAGATCTAGCTTTCTAGCCATAAAAATCCACTTTCCGATTTGTACATTTCAAAATACAACCATAAACCTAGCGTGCATAGTTAGGGTTTACCGGTAAATCATGTTACACATATTTCTTTAACTTCTATGCATTTCTAACCTACCAAATCATGTTATAAAGACATAGATATATGAATATACATATATTACATAGTTAAATACCTCTATATCATCAAAACGAGTTTTGATCGGTTAAAAATAGATTTTAACCGATCAAAAGCTTTCTAGACTACAAAAATGAAAAAAAAATGGAGTTTAGAGAACTTTTAAACCTTTGTGATTTGTTGGCTCTCTTTCTCCTTATACCAAAGTAGGTTGTGTAGCTATTGGACATTCACCAAGGCCTCCTCTAGCTTTTTCTCACACAAACACCAATGTATCTCTCTTTTAACTCACAAAAGCTCTCTCTCTTTTCTCTAGAAATGTCTAGCAAATGAACTAACAAACTTGAACCAAGTGTGGAGCCTCTTATTTATAGCCCACCACTAATCCTTCATTAATTCACTAATCAATCTATGTTGGTGAAATTAAAGGCTAATTATGCTTACTATTCTCTTGAATGACTAGGTGGTGGACATGGTGAATGACTAGGGTAGTTCAACCACCACATCTTGGAGTAAATTAGAAGCAACCATGAAATCAAGCCACCCCCTAAGTGGGGCCCCTTCTTGACCGGCCAAATGGCCTTAAAATGGCCATTTTCCATTTATTTTTATTGCTTAAATGTTCATATATATATATATATATATATATATTGACCAAAGTTTTGACTTATATTAGACTTTACATTGGGCTTGAGAATAACTTCTATTGGGCTCATTCAATTAAATTGTTTGGGCTCAATTTAAATAACACATTGGGCTTACATTAAATATTCTAGGGTACATTTAATTAAATCAAGCATTGGGCTTATTTAATTAATTACATGGGCTAGTAATTAAATTAATTACATGAGCTACTAGGTTAATATCTTTAACCTAGTTTATCAACTTATTTTGATTTAAAATATAATCCAATTAGATTTGCTTTAATTAATTATACACTTTGCTTTAATCCTTTAAATAAATATACAAGCACATAAGTACATTTATTTAATTATCTAATGCAAAATTAATTAATGCGAAAAGTTTAAATTCATTGCTAAATATTTATTAAGTATATTTACAATGACTAATAAAATTTGTGGTCATTACAGTACAACTAAACTAAGAAAATAAAAATAAAAGATATTGTGCTTGTTAAAATAAACAAATAATAATAAATTGTGATTGTTAATATAAACAAATACTAATAGATGAAAATATAAATAAATAATTAACCTAAAGATGAATAATATCATTTTTACTATATAAATAAATGAGCTATGATTGCATATTTATAATTTTATTTAATTTTTCATCAATAATTGGTAATATATTTAAGAATAGAAACCTAAAATTTAGGGTTAGGGGGAAGGGGAAGGGGGGGAATTATTTTCTAATTTTTTTTTTGATTTACAAATATTTTCATCTACATTCTTATTATTATAAGAATTTATTTACCACTATCTCTTATTCACATTCATATATTTTTAATTTAGTTATTATTTTTTAAAATATATATTTTTTATAATCGTAATATTTAATCATATTGGTGTGTTGTCGCAGGCATCCAAAAATAAAATCTTACTTTGAAAAATAAATATGTAGTAGTGCAAGCAAGAGTCGATGTGACAGCCCCAAAATCCGTCTCCAATAACCCCGGATCTGGTCCGTCAGAAATAACCTCAATCCTGAGTTTAAATCGTTACACGAACAACCTTCTTCTTATTATACACAACATTACATAAAAGATAAAATTTAATGCTGTTAAAACTCAATATATTAATTGAGAAACTTAATTAACTTTCAAAAATCTTTCATTCCCAAAATCGCAATCTTTACATCGCTCTTTTACATCTCTAGATCATATACATTATAATGTAGTATATAATCTTTACCTCTATGAGATATTCTTTATAATCCAGTAAGCCAAAAACATGATCCAACAAACTAGATTATCAAAACAGCAAGTTGTAAGCTAAGTTACTATCGCTTGTGAAGTCACTCTACGATCGCTGAGCTTGGCAGTCTGCGCTCACCAAAAGACTCGGCAGTAGAATTTCACTCTACGATCTCACTGTGAAGTTACTCAACGATTTGTCACTTTACGACCAAACACTCTACGATCGGCTGAGGCTCACTCTACGATCTCACAGTGAGGTTACTCAACAACCAAGCACTCTACGATCGGCTGAGACTCACTCTACGATCGTTGAGGCTCACTCTACGATTTGCTGAGGCTCACTCTACGATTGATGATGCTCACTCTACGATCGTGACCACAGATCAATAAAACCAATGCCACAACCGTTTCCCATTACAGTAACCTGAGTTTCCTATTCAACATACCGTTTATCCAAAGCCTTCAAGAGTTTCTTCATTTACTTCGCTGAAAATGTTAATTTAAAGCAAGAATGAGCACGACGGCTCAGCAAGTCCAACAGCTAACACATAACACGTAGGTTACATTTAATTTATGTTTTATGTTCCATGCTTGGCATTTACATAGGCATCATGCTTATCATGCGTTGCATTTATAAAATCTACCCATGCTTACCATGCATGTCAATGTTACCATGTTATATAACTCATATAACACATTCGATTCATAGCATTAATTATATATATAACAGCTATTAACAACATATGATTGTACACATACATATTTACAATCAGATAGCACATAACATGAGTGCACATTTACTAGTTTATGCATATAATACATAACACTGAAAAACTTACAGGGATAACAAATATCACTGAAAGACTTGCCTGGATTGCAACACCAGTTTACGCTAACCTTTCGCATTCCTTGCACCACCTATACAACATGAGAGATCAACGGTGCATTATATTAGTTAAAGTTGACTCAATATTTAATCCTATTCTTAGGATGTCTACTTCCTTTTATCGTCCCATTTATTCACTAGGGTTGATTCATTAGTTTAGTCCATTGTGGATTCATCACGATGTTTCACATAAACACCGTAAACCTTCTATACTTAACTTTGTATATCCGACATTCCTTAATGCCATAACATTATCATTTGGTCCTCATAATTATTTAGGTCAATCTACCAATTAGTCACTACTGGACTTTACTAGGTTTAATTCTACAATTACCTCAATCCGAATTCGTATGAGAAAGTTATGCTCATATTACTAACTGATGCTGAAGCTGTCCCGACTCTACGATTTTCACTTTCACTCTACGTTTTTCACTTTTCACTCTACGATTTTCACTCTACGTTTTGGACTTTTCACTCTACGATTTGCACTTTACTACCAGCACTTTACTACCAGAGCACTCTACTAACAGCAGCAATACTCTACTACCAGCAGCACTCTACTATCACCAGCAGCACTCTACTACCAGCAGCACTCTACTACCAGTCCACTCTACTACCAGCAACACTCTACTACCAGAGCACTCTACTACCAGTAGCACTCTACTACCAGTTCACTCTACTACCAGAGCACTCTACTACCAGTTCACTCTACTACCAGCAGCACTCTACTACCAGTTCACTCTACAGTTTTATGAACATGAACATTGAGTACAGACCAACTGTGGTTCAGACTCATAATGTTGACAGTGTAAGATAACTGAAACCACTATTCTAGTTCTAATTCAATCATTAACTAGTTTCAACAACATTTGACTACCGAGTTCACATTACTCTCATTTAAACACCTCATATGCAACTCTAGCATATTCTGTTTCCTTAATCCAAAATAAGATAAAACTAGTTAAATCAAAATAACCGGGTAATACCTTCAATCTTTGACAGATGATTTACATTCAGATTCTGCCTTCTCCGAATAGCATGAACTCCTCTGAAGTTTGCATTTACTTCTCAAGCTCAATATCTCTCTTAGCCTAAATGAACGCGAAGGGGAAATGAGGGAATGACTGAGGTTATACAACACTCTCTCAGCCTTAGACAACTCTGAGGAGTTGGACCCTATAGCCTCCCCTATGCCTGACTTGTTCCTTCTTTTCTCAGCACTGAATCCTTGAGCTTTGCACAAACTGCGCGTGCTCTGCTTTTTCTGAGGTTTTGTCCCTAAATGAGTGGCACTCTTACATTTCCACTGGGTTATGTTATTACTTTTGGGCTGGGCTGCTATTTGTTTTGTTAATTAAACAATTGGTGGCCCAATTGTTACTTATATTGCAACTAAGCTTTGGGTTGCCCAAATTAAATTCCTAGTGGAAATATAAAATATTAATACCCCACTATCAATAACTTTCCCAATGGAAATAAATATAACATTATTAATGTTTACGAAATCTCATTAATTAATAACCATATTAATTAATTTACTCATCCAGCTTAACTTGCTAGCCATTTAATTAAATAATCACATAGCTCATTTACCCTATCAAACTTTGATACTATACAACCTAGGTTGGTCCATTAATTTAATTAACCCATTAATTGAACCTTCCTTAAATTCTTTTAATTACTTCAACGCATAATTAATTAAACCAAGCCATCATATAATGATTTAATTTAATCCTCTAGAAATTTACAATTACAGCCAATAATTCCATTTCTCTATATTAAAATATTTCGAGTCGTTACATTCTTCCCCCCTTATAATAATTTCGTCCCTGAAATTTCAATATAAGGTAAAAATCAAAATATGAGGGTAATCCTTCCTCATCTCTTCCTCAGATTTAATTTTTGCCTTATCCAAAAATGATTCCATCGTCAGAATTATCACTACACCCTTACAACATTTGTCCCTCCGATCAATCTCATCGATTATTTTAACATAGGCATTGTTTTACTTATTGTTTTATAACCACTGTCCTAGTCCCTCGTGACTGGACTCTAGTTCCTTTCCAGTGATCTTTACCACTTTACCAGTGTTAGCTTTATATCTCAACCTCAAATCTCCCGCTTGAATCCTCGAAAGCTTAAAAATTTCCACAATTTACCTAAGACCATACTCATCAATCTTACGAATTTCTGGGTCATTACAGTCGATCCCACAGAGAATGATTAATTTAATTTTATGTTTTCGTAAACCAAAATTAGAGGGGTTTTAATTAAAGAAATAATTTAAATAAAATTAACTAAAATAAATATGCAAGTAATTTAATGAAATAAATAAGAAGAAAAACCCTTGTTTAAGTTAAAGTCCACCATCAAGAATTTACAATTGATCAGTGATGCAAGAATAACTCAATTTATATTTTGAATATTTACCGTAGAAATAATTATTCCCAGGTGGAATAATTTTTCTTCTCTCTCCTTAATTTTAGATAAATAGAGTTACTTGGTCTAAATATCCTTACTACTAAACAACCTCCGGCACTTGCTAAAGATTTAATTTAATAGCAGCTTTAAGAATTAGAGAGATCGTTGAACTAAATAACACAAGCCACATGTTTGTATTTTATTTAGATGAACATTCTTCCAAAGATAAAATAATATTTTGATCTGCAAAATAATTATTAAACTTAGTTGCTTCACAAATAACAGTAGATTAATGCGAATAATAAACTAGTATACATCATAGCAATTAAACGAATCAATCATAAAATTAAATACAGAAAAATATTTAGTACTCATAATATAAATTGAATAATTAAAATAAATTAGATCTTACAGTACATAAATTTCGATGGCTTCCGCTAATTTAAACTAAGAACAATATTTTAACTACGTACAATAAAAGAAGAATAAGAATTATGTACAAGAGTATCGAGAGATATGAGATATCCATTAATTGTGACTCAAATCCTCTATTTATAAACTATATAATTTATCCTAACTCTAATAGGATTTATAAATACTAAATTAAAAATAAAATAATAATTAAAATCCTATTTTTAATCCTTTTCCAATTTGCAATTGAAACTCTTTAATTTATTGCTAGAAATTCACGCATCGATATGCTGAAACAATTATTGCACCTGGGACCCGCGTGATGCTATGAAACAAATAAGGGCTCTTTACATAAATATACAACAATTAGTAAACAATTACAAGAATAGTGTACAAATAAAATAATTACAAAATAAGTGCAATATGGACAAAATAATTACAAAACATATTGCCTCTATTTCTCTCCCCTACTTTGCCTCCACTTTCTCTGATTATTTCTCCTTCCTTTCTCTCTCTTCAAATTCTAAACCACTTCATGTGGGGTTCTCATCAATAGCCGAAACCCCATCGCAAAAACCACCATCACCGCCATCGCAAGCCTAATCGGCTATCATATCCGATTTTGATCGGGTGTAAGCAAACCATAATCTGAATTTGGATCTTGATCTTGAAATCTCATTATACTTGGAGGTTGGGGATGGAGGTGAAGGCGGTGGTGGCGGATGAGAGACGAGACTAGTGTTTTGTTACTTAGATTTACTGCACGAAAAAATTAGTTACTGCACATTTAAGAATTGGTTACCTCCATACTAGTGTTTGGTTACCTCCAGAAACCTGTAGATTGTGTTTTAAAAACAGAGCACCGTTTTGGAAACCTGCTAATTGTGTTTTGGTTACCTTGATATGAAAGTTTGGTTACCTTGATATGAAAATTTGGTTACCAACTGCATTATGAAATTCACATTAACAAAATCACATTAACAAAGACAAAATAAAATGAGAAAGAAGACTAGTATTTGGTTACCTAAATTTACCAAACGAAAAAACTAGTTACTACACATTCAGGAATTGGTTACCTCCATACCAGTGTTTGGTTACCTCTATTCTATTATTTGGTTACCTAAATTTACTGAACGAAAAAATTAGTTACTACACATTAAGAAAATACGACTCAGAATTTCTGGTAAAGAGGAGGTGTGGACGTGGAGAAGATGCAATCCAAACCCATCTCTCTCTCTCTGTCTCTCTTATTTGCATGTGTGAAAGAAATGAATCAGAGTTGACAGAGACGTGGGAACAAAACCCAAAATAAGAAGTTAAAATTTATTGCAGATGAAGAAGAAGATGACGAGGAGAGGAGGAAGAAGAAGAAATGGAGGAGAGAGAAAGTGAGCAAACAAACTTCCACTTTCCCGCCACACTTCCACGCCACTAACTATGGAGGAGAGATAAAATGGAGGACAGAGAAAGGAATAAAAAAATTATCTAATTTGATTTTTGAATTTTGAAATTTGAAACCAACTACCCATTAAATCACCTAACTAAATTAAAGGAATAAAAATACACTAATTTATAAATTAAATATTGAAGATGCACTAATTTTGTAAATATTTTATGTATGCACTTTTGTTGTAATATTTTAAAAAAATGTATTGGTAAATGTAAATCTCCCAACAAATAAACAATCTGCAAACACGCGCTTTAATACTGCTTCCAGCCTGCCACGCTCGACCCCGCGCATTGCACGTAGTATTGCTAAACTTCACCGCGCATGGTGCGGAATTCCTTTACTCCTTTTTCAGCCCAATCGACGCCGCACAGGAATATGCTACTGATTTATTACCATCCTTACGCAGATGGGGTCAACCTCTTATTACAGCTAATTACAAAAATGCCACAATGTAGTTTAATTACGATTATGCCATGCAGTTATTATTAATTCCTACAAAACAAAATAAAAATAATATTAAAATACTAAGAATTCATAAAAATAATAAAAATGCATAACATTAAATAAATTACCTAAAATACTAAAAATACTTAAAAACTCACAACTAATTAAGTCTAAAAATACCCAATAAATAAATATAAAATTAAATTATTAAATACCCTCATACTTGACTCTTTGCTTGTCCTCAAGCAAAACAAGAATAAAAATTAAAAATAATAATCAAACAACTTACTCGAGCAATAAATCAATATGAATGTCAACATTAGCCTCAAAGATTTTAAAAATAATAACTCAAATAAAATTTTAAAATATGCAAAATTTAGAATTTTAACATATTTATCAATTTTACTTTAATCAAGACCTTTCATGTGTGTGTGTATTCAAATGTATCAAACTAATTAAAATTAAAACTCAGATAAGTTTAGGTTATTAATTACCTTATAAAAGATATATAACAAAACTCAATACACTTATTTTTCACATCACTCATTGCTAATATGGACAAATATATAATAGAAGATCAAAAGGTTTCAAACAATTAGGCATACTAGGATTATTAATATCAATTTTTCAAATATTTTTCTATTTTTTTTCTAATGGGTGCATTTTATGCTTCATCCCATTTTTTTCTTTTTTTTTATTCTCCGGTGAGTGCATTTTATGTTCCATCTCACTTTTTTATGTGTTTATAAGTGAATGCGTTTTACGCTCCATCTTAACTTACCATATAATTTTTTTTCCTTCAATTTAATAATCCTAAAAAAAATTATCTAAATCATCTCTTCCAAATTATATTTTGCTTTATATTGTATTTCAAATAATGATCATATAAGATATAGAGCTCAAAAATATATTTCATAAGCATTTAACCATATAAACTCCCCTTAAATTAAAACTAGCTCAAACAAATGGATATTAGTGCATAAAAATAAAGGATCTTAAACAAAGTTATAATCAATAAAAACTCAAAAATTTAGACTAAGCAAGAATTTTTTTCCTTTTTCAAAAGTTATTAAATAAAAATCAAAAAATTTATCACTGGCTAAAAATTTAAAAATTCAATTAATTCATTGCTCAAGTGACTCATCCTAAAAATAAAACAAAAAAACAAAAAAAGAACTACCCTATTTTCGTAGAAAAACACGGTTACACTTAACATGTGCAACAAGCCTTTAAACCCCAAGGTTACCTCAAGTGGACGAGTTTTATTTCGTGAGGGTTTGAAGTGAATATACCCACAAAATTCAAAAAATTTAAAATTTCCTAAATTTTTTCAAAATATGACCTAAAAAAAATTCTAAATCTCTTCCCCCACACTTAAAATTTACATTATCCCTAATGTAAAGTAAAACGCAAAGAAAAATGCACAAATAACTAAATTATAAATACAAAAAATAAAAATAAATTATACTCCACTTGAGTTGCCTCCCAAACAACGCTTTTATTTATTATCACTGGCTCGACATTATGCCAAATTACTACGTCACTTCAACTTCATGAATTTTTAGTATCTCATCCATCACGTTATCCTTTATAGGTAAGTTTAATCTCCCTTGCATTCGACATGAATGTTCGACTCTCTCTTCAAGTAATAAATATTTGAAATGACTAGGGGGATTTTTTAAATTGAGAATGGGAACTTGCAAAATAAAAGATAAAAATTTGTTATGAGTAACATGCAATGAAATGAAAATAATTGCATTATTATCTAAAATCACTGGCAAAGAATTTAATAGAGCTTCAGCCTCCTTCAAATCTTGTTTCAACTCAATTTCTTCTTCTTCCTCTAACTTCAAATTGTTAGTAATCGCAATCTACAAATTTTCCTTGTTTGTTTCCTCAACAATTTTCTCCACCTTAGGCATGTCATTATCAAAAATAACATCATTGTCTACATTAACATTGTCCGTTCCATTGATGTTGTTTGTTTTCTCTTGTTTCGGTGATGGAGGGGCTGTCTTTTCTGGATCTTCTATATCGTTATCAATTCTCAATACTTGTGCACTTGTATTCTCCGTTGGATTCTCCATCGTTTGAGAAAATAATTTTTCAGAATCTTGTTCCTCTAATTGACTGAGTGCGATTGCTATTTGTCATATCTATGTATTTAAATTCTGGATTCTTGTCTTCGTTTCCTAATGAAATTGCAAATTATTAGTTTCAAGTAATTTAAGCATATCATCTAAAGACATATTAGAAGTAAATGATTGGCCCTGTTGTTGTTGGGAATATGATTACATGTATTGTTGATAACTTAGGAACTTCTGATTTGTAGGCGGATTCATTTGTGGATTCTTATAGCCAAAATTAGGATGATCTCTCCATCCCGAATTATACGCGTTTGAATAGGGATCGTATCTCCATTGTAGTTGACCAGAAAAACCACTTGCTATATTAACTTGCTCATAGGGCTCCTCTCGAAAAATTGGGCACATATCAGTTGGATGTCTTATTGTCGTACAAATCCTACAAGCTTCCACTGGTTGCGCATTACTTGCACAACACAATTAAACTATGAAAAACTAGAAAAAAATAAAATCTAAGAAAAATTACTAAATTAAAAGAAAGTTTAGAAAAAACATAAAATTAAATTAGAATTAATCTCCGGCAACGGCGTCAAAATTTGGTGTGCTGTCGCAGCCACCCAAAAATAAAATTTTACTTTGAAAAATAAATATGTAGTAGTGCAAATAAGAGTCGATCCCATAGAGAATGATTAATTTAATTTTATGTTTTCGCAAACCAAAATTGGGGGATTTTTAATTAAAGAAATAATTTAAATAAAATTAACTAAAATAAATATGCACATAATTTAATGAAATAAATAAGAAGAAAAACCCTTGGTTTAAGTTAACGTCCACCATCAAGAATTTACAACTGATCATTGATGCAAAAATAACTCAATTTATATTTTGAACATTCACCGTAGGAATAACTATTCGCAGGTGGAATAATTTTTCTCCTCTCTCCTTAATTTTAGATAAATAGAGTCACTTGGTCTAAATACCCTTACTACTTAACAACTTCCGGCACTTGCTAATGATTTAATTTAATAGCAGCTTTAAGAATTAGAAAGATCGTTGAACTAAACAACACAAGCCACTTGATTGCATTTAATTTAGATGAACATTCTTCGTAAGATAAAATAATCTTTTGATCTATAAAATAATTATTAAACTTAGTTGCTTCACAAATAGCAGTAGATTAATGCGAATAATAAACTAGTATGCATCATAGCAATTAAACGAATCAATCATAATATTAAATACAGAAAAAATATTCAATACTCATAATATAAATTGAACAATTAAAATAAATTAGATCCCACAGTGCATAAATTTCGATGGCTTCCGCTAATTTAAATCAAGAACAATAATTTAACTACGCATAATAAAGGAAGAATAAGAATTATGTACAAGTATCGAGAGATATGAGATATCCCCTAATTGTGACTCAAATCCTCTATTTATAAACTATATAATTTATCCTAACTCTAATAAGATTTATAAATACTAAATTAAAAATAAAATAATAATTGAAACCCTATTTTTAATCCTTTTCCAATTTGCAATTGGAACTCTTTAATTTATTGCTGGAAATTCACGCTTGGATATGCTGAAAAATTATTGCGCCTGGGACCCGCGTGATGCTATGAAATAAATAAACAATCTACAAACACGCGCTTTAATACTGCTACCAGCCTGCGCTTGGCGCGTAGCATTGCTGAACTTCACCGCGCAAGATGCGGAATTCCTTTGCTCCTTTTTCTGCCCAAACGACGTCGCACGGGAATATGCTGCTAATTTATTACCGTCCTTACGCGCATGGCGCCAACTTCTTATTACAGCTAATTACAAAAATGTCACCATGTAGTTTATTTACGATTATGCCATCCAGTTATTATTAATTCTTACAAAATAAAATAAAAATAATATTAAAATACTAAAAATTCATAAAAATAATAAAAATGCATAACATTAAATAAATTACCTAAAACACTAAAAATACTTAAAAACTCATAACTAATTAAGTCTAAAAATACCCAATAAATAAATATAAAATCAACTTATCACATATAATAAGTTTTTATTAATTATTGAATTATATAAATATAATATTAATTTTAGTTTAATTTTTTATTATTTTAGAAATAAACATATAAATATATAAACAAATAAGTCATTAATTTAAAGATAAATACTATCGTTCGTAGAATCATGAGCTGTACCAATCAATTGTAGAAATTGGGACTTAAAGGTAGAGCTCTTGAGTTCGCGCCTCGTAGAAATTAGAGTGGAGCGCAACGTCTTATTCACTTCCTTCTCGGGACTTTGATCTCCCCGTCAACTCAATCTTGCTAACCACGTTATCCTACGCCCAAGGAAAACCCCACCTTTCAGTTGCTCATCTCCCTCTTGGACTCTATTGTCCTTTATGGCTGTATCTGTCAATCTTAAAAATTCCATTTATTTTCTCTCTCCTCCTATTCGGATCTAATTACATGGAAAAGTTAATTTTATAATAAATTAAACAATAAACTAATATAATTTGATATACACAAAGGGAATATTCTTCCTGTGCGTGTCAGTATTTCATGCTAACAGGATCCCTCCTATGCATACAACCAACTTCTGCACACACCCTTTATATTCAAACCGAAAAAAGCCTCTGCTCTTTCTCACTTCACTTATCATCATCCCAAAACTTCACAAAAAGTGGGAATCTCATCAAAATTTCACAAGGGTATGTCGATTCTTTCAGTATCTAATTCAAATCAATTTGGAATTAATTTTCTCCTTAAACCCGTTTTCTTACATGGATTTTCTGGTTCATTGCATCTAGTTTTGTTGCTTGTGTTATTTCTCTCATGGGTCTGCAATAAATGTAGGAGTAATCGCAATGAGGTTCAAAAACAGAGTTTTGGGTCCATTAGGTTATCCTATTACTGGACGGTCTTGTTTTGTAGTTTGGGTTTGGCAGTTCTTAATCTTGCTCTTTGTTTATTGAACAATTTTTATTGGTATGGAAATGGATGGTCTGAAGAAAAGATTGTAGTAGTTTTGGATTCAGTAGTCAAAGCGCTTTCTTGGTTAGCTATTTGTGTTTATTTGCACACTCAAGTCTCTAAATTGGGTGAAGCTAACTACCCATTTGTGTTAAGGGTGTGGTGGTGCTTTTTCTTCTCATTTTCTTGTTATTGTCTTGGTATAGACTATGTTTATTACAAAAAGCACCAAATTTTAGCTGTTCAAGTAGTGGTTTCTGATGCCATTTATTCAGTTTCCGGGTTGTTCTTCTGTTTTGCGGGGTTCTTTAGTAAGAGTGAGACTGCTGAAAATACCCTTCTTCAGGAACCCCTTATAAGTGCTAATTCTAGTAGTTTAAGTAATGGTGAGGAGTCTAAGAAGGCCCATGGGAGTGAAACTATGACCCCTTATGCCAGTTCTAATGTTTTTAGTATCCTTACCTTTTCTTGGATTGGTTCTTTGGTTGCCCTTGGCTACAAGAAGCCTTTAGACCTTGAGGATGTTCCTCAGCTTGCCACTATTGATAGTGTCAAAGGAGCCTTTTCAATATTAAGAAGTAAGCTAGAGTTTGAACCAGGCAACAGTAGTGGAGTGACCACACTTAAGCTTGTGAAAGCACTGATTTTCACCACATGGAGGGAAATTCTGTTAACAGCGTTCCTCGCCATGACAAACGCATTGGCTTCCTACGTCGGTCCGTATCTCATTGATACATTTGTTCAATACCTTTATGGACGTCGAGACTTCAAAAATGAAGGCTATCTTTTGGTGTCCGCATTTGTCATTGCGAAGCTTGTTGAGTGTTTGGCACAGAGACACTGGTTCTTTAAGTTGCAGCAGATTGGAACTAGGGCCAAGGCAGCCTTGATTGCCTTGATCTATCATAAGGGTTTGACTCTGTCTTGCCAATCAAAGCAAGGCCACACCAGTGGGGAGATCATAAATTTCATGACTGTGGATGCCGAGAGAATTGGAGACTATAGCTGGTACCTGCATGATCCATGGATTGTGATCCTTCAGGTTGCTTTGGGATTGGCGATCTTATATAAAAATCTTGGGATTGCTTCCATTTCTACTTTGGTTGCTACTGTAATTTTGATGTTGGCAAACGTCCCGTTGGCAAAATGGGAAGAGAATTTTCAAACTAAGCTAATGAGATCCAAAGATCAAAGGATGAAGGCAACGTCTGAAATCTTGAGGAACATGAGGATTCTCAAGCTTCAAGGATGGGAAATGAAGTTTTTGTCTAAAATTGTCGAGCTTAGAAATATCGAGACGGGGTGGTTGAAAAAGTATGTGTACACCAGGGCCATGACCACTTTTGTCTTCTGGGGTACTCCTACATACGTGGCTGTGGTAACATTTGGTACATGTATGCTTCTTGGGATCCCACTTGAATCAGGAAAGATATTGTCCGCTCTTGCAACGTTTAGAATACTTCAAGAGCCTATTTATAGTCTTCCTGATACAATTTCAATGATAGTTCAGACTAAAGTTTCACTTGACAGAATTTCCTCGTTCCTTCGTCTCGATGACCTGCAGACAGATGTCGTTGAGAGGCTTCCAAGAGGAAGTTCTGAAACTGCAATTGAGATAGTTGATGGAACATTTTCTTGGGATGTGTCCTCTCCTAATCCAACACTAATAGATATTAGTTTCAAAGTGTCTCATGGCATGAGGGTAGCTGTTTGTGGAATGGTTGGCTCGGGCAAGTCTAGCCTGCTGTCCTGTATCCTAGGAGAAATGCCGAAAATCTCAGGGGCCATTAAAATGAGTGGAACAAAGGCCTATGTTGCTCAGACACCCTGGATACAGAGCGGAAAGATTGAAGAGAATATACTGTTTGGTAAGGAGATGGACAGAGAAAGGTATGAAAAGGTTCTTGAAGCATGCTCCTTGAAAAAGGACCTTGAAATTCTTTCCTTTGGAGATCAGACAATAATAGGTGAGAGGGGAATCAATTTGAGTGGCGGTCAGAAGCAGAGAATACAAATTGCACGTGCTCTATACCAAGATGCTGATATATATCTGTTTGATGATCCATTTAGCGCTGTTGATGCTCATACTGGAAGTCACCTCTTCAAGGTAACTATTTGAGCACCTCTATATTCCTAACTGCTTTAACAATATGCCATAATTTCGAGCAAAATTCCCTCCATTAGTTGTTTTTATTTTTTAAAATATAAATTGGAAATGTATTTCTATAGTAATGGTGAGAACATGACTGATAATTTATGACTTCTAAGCCTTGTTATGTTCGTATGATCAAATTCTAATTCTTCCCATAGAAGAAGAAACGTAATTAGGGCCAATTTGATAAATTGTTAGGTCATTAATCTTTGTATCATTTGATAAATTTTGTGTTACAGGAGTGTTTACTGGGGTGTTTAGAGTCAAAAACAGTGATTTACGTTACTCATCAAATAGAGTTTCTACCTGTTGCAGACCTCATCCTGGTGAGCTAGGGTTGTTTACCGTCTCTACTTCCTTTCTATATATATATGTAAAAATACATCTTTCTGATAATGCCTTCTTTATTAGGTTATGAAAGATGGCCGGATTACACAAGCAGGAAAATACGGTGACATACTCAATTCAGGGAGCGAGTTTATGAAACTTGTGGGTGCACATCAGAAAGCTTTATCTTCACTTGATTCCATAGAGGCTGAGTCAGCCTCGGAAGAATTGAATAGTGGAGAGGATGGGGGTATGGTGAGTAGTAAGGTCTCAGAAGAAACCAGAGATGTTCAGAATAGTAAACCACAAGATGATATTGTGGGCCCAAAAGGACAGCTAGTTCAAGAAGAAGAAAGAGAGAAAGGGAGAGTTGGGTTTTCAGTCTACTGGAAATATGTTACAACAGCTTATGGGGGGGTCCTAGTGCCATTCATATTGTTGGCACAAATTCTCTTTCAGGTACTTCAAATTGGAAGCAATTACTGGATGGCCTGGGCAACTCCTGCTTCAGAGAGTGTGGCTCCTCCTGTTGAAGGTTCTACCCTCATAATTGTTTATGTAGCATTGGCACTTGGAAGTTCTTTTTTCATCCTTTGTCGAACCATGTCTCTTGCAACTGCCGGATACAAGACAGCCACACTGCTCTTTAATAACATGCATTTGTGCATTTTCCGTACTCCAATGTCTTTCTTTGATGCCACCCCAAGCGGGCGCATCCTAAATAGAGTAAGTGAATGCATCTGCTTTATTTTTGTGTTGTTGTAGTCATATTGTTATCATTTTTTCACACTACAGAGAAAGATCAATGAATTCGAAAAGTTCTCAGACTTTGGAATCTAATTCCTGATTCATCTTGCAGGCATCTACAGACCAAAGCACGGTGGATTTGAACATGCCATATCTTGTTGGCTCTTTTGCCTTTTCAACTATTCAACTCCTTGGAATTATTGCTGTAATGTCACAGGTAGCATGGCAGGTCTTCATAGTTTTTGTTCCTGTCGTTGCAATGTGCATTTGGTTACAGGTATCTTCTTCAGACTTTTCTCATACAATAGTTTAAAAATTGTAACTTTAAATGAATGATTTAGTATAGCATCAGTAGTCTAAAAAAAAGTCTTATTTTTGATTTATTACTCGAGAGATTTTATATGAAACCCTTGGGAATAGTTTAACTCATGACTGATTCTGTGACGTGGTTTAATTTCATGATTTTTAATTTTATATTATCAATCCCTCAAAAGGGAACTCTTAAAAGAGCATGGAATATTGCTATCCATATGAATGTCCATACCTCTGCCATTTTGTTTTGAATCTTTTTCTTTTGTTCGTTTTTATTGTCTTGCGAAAAGAAAAGGCTCAATATGGGTCTTGAGTGAATGATAAAATTATTAAAATGTCTTTACTTATCAGTAACTTGAAACGAAAGATTATTGGAGCATCCACTTGCCTTTCAAGTTTTTTGTTTTGTGGATCTTTTGGGGTTTATCCAGGTTGGCAATCGTTCACCTTAACTTTTAAAGACTATTAAATTATTAGATTTAAAAAAAATAATATCTATATAACATTAGGCACAAGTTTAAATTTGACCATATTATGCTAAAAAGTTCATATATTGTTAAACACGATAGTCTTGTTTTCATAATAGTTAGATGGCGTGTGATGTCCCTGATAACAAAAAGAACGTATATCAAATGATGAAAAACACATGACATGGGATACGCTAAAAATTGCTTTATTAAGTCATCTTTTTATAACTTAACCTATATGTTATTTTAACAATTTCAGCAATATTACATACCTTCAGCACGTGAACTGGCACGCCTAATTGGAGTGTGTAAAGCTCCAGTTATACAACATTTTTCTGAAACCATCTCAGGATCAACTACAATTAGGAGCTTTGATCAAGAATGCAGATTTAGGGGCACAAGTATGAAACTGATTGATTGTACCTCTCGGCCAAAGTTTCACACTGCTGGTGTAATGGAATGGCTATGCTTCCGCTTGGATATGTTGTCTCTTCTTACATTTGCTTTTTCCTTGGTTTTCCTGATCTCTGTTCCTAAGGGAACTATTGATCCAAGTAAGTTTTTTTATGCATCATTATTATCAACTATTCTAAGCTCTCCTTATGTACAAGAATACAAAGCACTTTTTTTTTTTTCTTCCTTTCTTTTGTTTTATTTTTTTTGGTTTTTTTTCCTCTTTATTTTTTCCTCCTCTTTTAACCTGTTTCATTCATGTCTGGTTTCATATTGGTTTGTAGGCATAGCAGGCTTAGCGGTTACATATGGGCTTAATTTGAACATGATACAAGCTTGGGTGATATGGAATCTTTGCACTCTGGAGAATAGAATTATATCAGTTGAAAGAATACTTCAATACACTGCTATCGCTAGTGAGCCTCCTCTCGTCATAGAATCAAATATACCAGAAGATCATTGGCCAACATGTGGTGAAGTTGATATCTGTAATTTACAGGTACTTCAAATTTTCACTCGACTTCATGGCTGCATTGTTCATCCTACATGCCTTTTGTTAAAGTAATTGAGTTTGCTGTAGGTTCGATATGCTCCGCATATGCCACTTGTTTTGCGAGGTCTTACTTGTACATTCCTTGGAGGAAAAAAGACCGGAATCGTAGGGAGAACCGGCAGTGGTAAATCAACTCTTATACAAACCATATTTCGTATCGTGGAACCATCGACTGGGAAAATTTTAATTGATGGTATCAACATTTCCTTAATTGGATTGCATGATTTACGATCAAGATTAAGCATAATTCCCCAAGATCCAACCATGTTTGAGGGGACGGTTCGAAGCAACCTGGACCCACTTGAAGAGTACGCAGATGAGCAAATTTGGGAGGTAGGTTGGTGACATTTTGATCTTATGCTAGTGTGTTTAATATATGGGTGGATTAATATATCAATATATTATACTGTATAGGAATTGCTTTAATTGTTTATCGCAATCTTCAGGTTCTTGACAAGTGTCAATTAGGAGATGAAGTTAGGAAGAAGGAAGGAAAGCTTGATTCAACAGGTTCTCTACCTCTTCCATTACAACATAAAGTTTTCTCAACATAAAACCACACATATGGTTACTAGCGTTTGTAGTTTTTGCAATGGTTGCGTTTGGTGCGTTTAGACTTCCAAACACACTGCATTTTTTTTACAGTGCATTTGAGTTCCAAACATTACGTTTGTGAGTTAAATAAACTACGTTTGAAATAATTCCTATGCAAACAAGATTTTATAGTGCGTTTGAACTTCCAAATGCACCAGACACACTAAATCCTCCACACACCCTCTAACCAAAGAATTACATAATCTGATTGTTAGTATTTCTACAACTGTTGCAGTTTCGGAGAATGGAGAGAATTGGAGTGTGGGTCAAAGGCAATTGGTTTGTCTTGGTCGTGTGTTACTCAAGAAAAGCAAGGTCTTGATCCTCGATGAGGCTACTGCATCTGTCGATACAGCTACTGATAATATGATTCAGCAAACATTGAGGCAACACTTTGCCGACTCTACAGTCATAACTATTGCACATAGGATAACATCTGTGCTTGACAGTGATATGGTCCTAGTATTAGATCACGGTTCGTAATTCATCTTTATAGAAATTTAATTCCAAGAGGACTTGGTTGCTTAAAGTTGTAAATTAGGCTGCCCGTGAGGTCAGTCAGGCTTTAATTCATCTTTATAGAAATTTAATTCCAAGAGGACTTGGTTGCTTAGAGCTGTAAATCAGGCTGCCCGCGAGGTCGGCCAGGCTCTACTTGGCTCGTTTAACTTGTAAACGAGCTCGAGCTTGTCAAGTAAAAGTTCGGCTCGTTTACAGCTCTCTAGTTGCTTGTTGTTATTAATTGTTAATTTTTTTCTAATCATGCAGGGCTTGTTGAAGAATATGATTCCCCTACAAAGTTGTTGGAGAATAAATCATCTTCATTTGCGAAGCTCGTAGCAGAGTACAGTGTGAGATGAAATTCCAGTTTTGATAACTTAAGAAAATATTTAAGGCAAGATGGTGATGAAAATGAGTATTTGTTTTATAGTTAATGTATAATTTTGCTGTAATGTAAAATTTACCTTTATTAGTAGAGTGATATGGGAAAATTGTTTAGGTTGTGTTATATTTTGTACAAGAGTGAACTTAGAAGTTATGTGGTTTTGGTATTGTAATAGTTTAAATAAATCTACTGTTTATAGTGAACAATCACTTCCTTTTGCATGTTTTATTAGTTTAAAGAAATTGTGCAAGTTGAAAACTTGTTTATGGCAAATATGGCATCCTTTTCTTTCTCTTGTCCTTTTTTCCATTCACAAAGTACAAGATATGCTAATATCAATATATGAGGGTTTTTAGAAAAGAATGAAAGATTAGACGACAAGTCGTAGTCCATCTTGAGGGTCTCATTTGATTTTTAACTATTTTTAGAGCAATATTGAGGAAAGATGACAGACATAGTTTTAAAATTTTTACTTTTTTTTTTGCAATTAGCATATTTTAGTCTATAAATTAATATTAAAATAATTAGTGAAAAAATTCAAGAATGTCTATGACAGACTCGATACTTACTAAAAAGTAGTTAACTTTTATTTTGGGGCGAAAAAAGTATTTATTTTTCTTTCATAAAGAAAATAAAAAAAATTATAGGAAAGATACTTCGACCTGATGATTCATTTACTGATTTGGATGCTCATACAGAAACCTATATGTTCAAGGTAGCATTTCTTGTTTTGGTTAGATCAAGATAGCATTCTTACATGGTTACACCTACCAATTTATTCGTTCTTTTTACTAGTTATCCCCATATATCAGTTATCCCTTTCTTTGAGCATTTTGTTCTCACATTTTGATCTGTAGGGAGAACATATATAGGATTTTTCTAATGAACATATTACTCCACCAACACCTAATTAACTAGCTAACATTTCCAAAGGGATCACTCATCACAGTAACCACAAAAACTAAAATTAGATAAACGAAAAGAAAAGGGAAAATTTATAACTCAATTCTCTGAGAATTAGTACAAATTACAGTACTTCGGGAGCAAGTTCCATTAGCCACAATCCTTTTCAATTGAAATAGTTTAGGGTTCATATCAAATATTACTCTTCTTACTATCCTGATTCTTTTTTAATACTCCCCTTCGTACCCTAGAATTGAAGGGGACGTTTGTTACGGATCATATAAAATGTCATCTTAGATACTCCGTAATACGAGTTAATCATAATTGTAAATCATGTTTGATACTGTAAGGAAGCTATTTTTGTTAAAAAGAGGTTATCTCAACTCAGTCTTTTATTATTAGTAAGTAAGGGCAATGCAGTGTTTTCATTTTCTTCTTTTCCATTTGTTTATCATGTTAACTTAGTTGGTAGTGGTTACGGTAGTCACATGGTTTATCTGTTAGGTATTCTAGATTCGCGTGGAGAGATATATATGTAATGAGTTGAATTGATTAGAGGATATGGAATGAAGTGAATCTATTTCTTTTCCCCCAATCTTCTTCTGTATTTTCTCCCATTTCTTCTGTATTTTCCCCCATTTCTTCTATTACTCCCCCAATATTAATTATGTTCTATCAAAACTGCTTACGTAATTCATATGTGAGCCTTTTGCTGAATTAGTGATATTCTGAATCACTACAATTGGTATCAGAGCCTATTCCGATTCGACCATGGCCAATAATACTCAGAGGATTACCAATCTGGAGAGCTACGTGAATGATCATGAAAACTCTATTCAGCAGCTACAAACTCAGCTAAGGGATTCAGTCAGTAGTTTGAAACTGGACTTTGAGGATAGGTTAGAACAGAAGATGGCGCAGATGATGAAGGGCTTTGAAGTTATGCTCTCTATTAGACTACCTCCTCCTTAAAATAACACAGGTAATCAGGAAAATCTGATTGGCTCAGTTCTAGGATCTTTTGAGACGGTTGGTTCTGATGATAAGAGTAACCCTGGTATTTTCAAAACAATCAAATTTGAATTTCCCAAATTCGATGATAACAACCCTAGATCATGGATTCGAAAATGCACTAAACTCTTCTCCCATCAACCAGTGTCTGATAACCACAAAATTTACCTAGCTACTATGAATTTGGAAGGGGAGGCTGAGGAGTGGTATTCGGGGTTTGTTCAAGGAGGCCCAGAACTGACTTGGGAAGGATTTGTAAAAGAAATTGTGGCTAGGTTCAGTCCTGAAACCCAGATGAATCCCACAGGGGAGCTTTAAAATCTCCAACAGTTGGGGACTGTGGATGAGTACAGGAAAAGGTTTGAGGAATTGAAGGGTTGGTCCTTGATTAGGAATCCTTCCTTAAATTAAGCTTTCTTTATTGACTGCTTCTTGGGAGGACTGAAGGAAGAAATAAGGTTGGGAGTTCAGGAGTCGAAGATTCCTACACTAAAAGAACTTATTAGAATGTCTAGAGTTGAGGAGGCAAAATTAGAAGCCTGGGTTAAGAAAAGCAGACTGGGATTCAAATCAGGTGTCTCTGGGAATCCAATGAAACCTAGTCCATTGTGGGGAAGTAAATCTGCAGTAGCTGGGACAACTGTGCTCAGTCCTACTGGATTGACTCATATGGAGGTGGGAAATTTTTTGCCAATTAGAGGTTTAACCAGGGAACAACTTGCAGAAAAGAGGAGGAAGAAATTGTGCTACTCATGTGATGAGCCATATACTGTGGGCCACCAGTGTAAGAAGCCACACTTATTTTTGATGCTACCTTTCTGAGGGAAATTGTAACAATGACGAGGAATTGGAGGAATGCTGTGAAGAAGGGACAACAATAGAGGACACGGAATGTAAAATCCATGAAGCTCATATTACCATGCATGCCTTATCTGGCCATAGAGTGAATAACACCATCAGGATTGTGGGTGAGGCAAATGGGAAATTACTAAGGATACTCATCGATAGTGGCAGTACTAATAATTTTCTGGACCCCCAAGCTGCAAAAAGGATCAAGGCTCCTACACAAAACACCAAACCACTGTCAGTCTCAGTTGCAGATGGATTCAAAGTGGTCAGTTTATAGGAGTGTTCAAAGCTTCCATGGTCAGTCCAGGGAGAGGCCTTTGTTACTGACTTTAGAGTTCTACTTTTAGGAGGAATAGATGCAGTATTGGGGGTGCAATGGCTCAAGCATTTCAACCCAGTTACCTTCGACTTTGATCAGCTCCAACTATCCTTTGTGAAGGATAACAAGACAGTTGTTCTTAAAGGTGAAACAGACTCAGTCACCCCCACAGTTCAGCTAATGTCCTCTGGGGAGTTCCAGCAGGCTTTAAACACAGCTACCCATGGTTATTTTGGCTACCTCTTTGGGTTGAGTTCCAATTCCCATTGTAGTACAAAAAGTCCTACTAGGGGTCAGGTTGCTACAGAAACTGAAGGAGGAATTAGGAATTGTCCTCAACTGGAAAATTTATTGCAGAACTATTATCAGGTATTTCAGGAACCACATGAACTTCCCCCAGATAGAACTCACAACCACCACATCAATTTGAAGGAGGGTAGTCAAGTCAACCAGTTAATCTCAAACCATACAGGTACCCCCATGTACAGAAGGAGGAGATTGAGAAAATTGTGAATGAAATGATGGCCGCTGGAATAATAAAACCGAGCACTAGTCCCTATGCCTTCCCGGTCCTCTTGGTAAAGAAACAAGACAGTACATGGAGAATGTGTGTGGATTACAGATCTTTGAATGAAATGACAGTCAAGGATAAGTTTCCTATTCTAGCCATTGATGAGCTTTTAGATGAATTGCATGGTTCCAGATGGTATTCTAAATTGGATCTTAGGTCAGGTTACCACCAGATCAAGGTACACCTACCAGATATCCCTAAAACGACATTTCGAACACACACAGGACACTTTGAGTTTCTTGTGATGCCTTTTGGGCTCACGAATGCCCCAGCTACTTTTCAGTCCCTAATGAACCACATATTTAAGCCTTATCTCAGGAAATTTATCCTAGTCTTCTTTGATGATATACTAGTTTATAGCCCCAGTTATAAAGAACACCTTAAGCATTTACAATTGACTTTACAACTCCTTAAAGATAATTCTTTGTATGCTAAAAGGAGCAAGTGCTTATTTGGTACTGAACAAGTTCAATACCTTGGACATATCATTACTTCTAATGGGGTTTCCACTGACCCTGACAAAATCTGTTGCATGAAGGAATGGTCGTTACCGCAGAATATTAGAAGCTTGAGGGGATTTTTGGGATTGACGGGGTACTATAGAAGGTTTATCAGGAACTATGGTCTTATTAGCAAGCCTTTGACAGCCTTCTTGAAGAAGAATAATTTCCAATGGAATGAGGAAGCCACTACTGCCTTTTTATCTTTAAAAGAGGCTATGACAAAAGCCCCAGTCTTAACTTTGTCAAATTTTAACTTGCCATTCACACTTGAGACTGATGTCTTTTATTTTGGATTGGGAGCAATTTTGATGCAACAAGGGAAGCCTATAGCCTATTTCAGCAAGGCCATATCACCCAAACATTTGGGATGGTCTACCTATGAGAAGGAACTTATGGCTGTGGTCTATGCTGTTAATAAATGGAGACATTACCTGCTAGGAAACAAAGTGTTGATCAAGACTGACCATCATAGCCTAAAGTACCTGCTTGACCAGAGGGTCACTACCATTAATAAGCAAAAATGGATCACCAAGTTGATGGGCTTAGACTATGAGATTGTATATAAGAAAGGGAAGGAGAACTTGATAGCTAATTGTTTGTCCAGACAAGTGCAAGGTTCTGTTCTAGAGCCAAATTGTTCAGCTATTTCTACCTGTACTCCTCAATGGGTTATGGAATTAGCACACTCCTGGGAATCTGATCAAGGATTAAAGGACTTAATAGTTCAGCTTCAGCTAGACCCCCAGTCACTACATGGATACTCATTCCAGCATGGCAGATTGAAGTTTCAAGACAAGTTGGTGGTAGGGCCAGATGTTACATTGAGGACTAAATTACTGTCTGAGTTCCATGAGTCTCCTGTTGGGGGCCATTCTGGGATCACAGGAACATATGAGAGGTTGAATAAATATTTCTACTGGCCTTCAATGAAGGGTGACGTCACTCAGTTTGTCTGAGGTTGTGATGTTTGCCAGCAAAACAAACATGAAACTGTAGCTTACCCAGGCTTATTAAAGCCTTTGCCTATTCCAGAAAAACCATGGAATGATATATCCATGGATTTCATAAAAGGATTACCAAGATCTAAAGGGCATTCTGTCATATGGGTAGTGGTAGATAGGCTTACCAAATATGGACACTTTATACCCCTCCATCATCCATTCTCTGCTGCAAACTTGGCCTAGATATACATTGAACAAATTTATAAACTACACGGGTTTCCTTCCTCTATTGTGTCTGATAGGGATAAAATTTTCATCAGTTTGTTTTGGCAATCCCTTTTTAAGCCAGTAGGGACTAAACTCCATTTGAGTACCTCCTACCATCCCCAAACTGATGGCTAAACTGAGAGGCTCAATCAGGTGCTAGAGTGCTACCTGAGATGTATGACTGCTAACAGACCTAACAATTGGTCCTCTTGGCTACCCTTAGCAGAGTTTTGGTATAACTCTCACTACCACAGTGGGTTGAAGGTGACTCTTTTTGAAGCCTTATATGGATACAAACCCCCCCCCCCCACCTTAACTTCCATCAATATGGCCAACTTAAGGATCCTGCCACTAAGTCATTCTGCAGGGACAGAACACAACAGTTGCAGCTATTGAAGCATAATTTGATAGTGGCTCAGTCCCGGATGAAGAATTCTGCTGATAAATCCAGAAGTGAAAGGACCTTCTTGGTAGGTGACTGGGTGTACTTAAGAGTTAAACCATACAGGCAGTCTACTATTATAGGTACTAAGTTTGGCAAACTGCTTCCCAAATACTTTGGTCCATACTAGATTATAGAAAAGGTGGGTAAAGTGGCCTATAGGCTCAAATTACCAACACAGGCTAGGATCCATCCTGTCTTCCATGTATCCCTTTTGAAGAAAAAAATTGGTTTTAACTGTCCTAGTTCTACAACTTTACCTCAATTAGATGAGAATGATCAGTTTTTGGTAGAGCCAGTGGCCATTTTGGAAAAGAAACTGGTTAAAAAAAATAATGCAGCCGCAGTGGAAATGTTAGTGTAGTGGTCGAACACCTTGCCTGATGAAGCCACTTGGGAGGATTGAGAGGAATTCCACAAGAAATTTCCTCATCTCCAACCTTGAGGACAAGGTTGTTTTCATGAAGGGTGGATTGTAAGGAAGCTATTTCTGCTAGGAAGAGGATATCTCAACTTAGTCTTTTATTATTAGTAAGTAAGGGCAATGTAGTCTTTTCATTTTCTTCTTTTCCATTTGTTCAGCATGTTAGCTTAGCTGGTAGTGGTTACGGTAGTCACATGGTTTATCTGTTAGGTATTCTAGATTCGCGTGGAGAGATATATATGTAATGAGTTAAATTGATTAGAGGATATGGAATGAAGTGAATCTATTTCTTCTCCCCCAATCTTCTTCTGTATTTTCTCCCATTTCTTCTGTATTTTCCCCTATTTCTTTTATTACTCCCCCAATATTAATTCTGTTCTATCAAACTTGCTTACGTAATTCACTTGTGAGCCTTTTGTTGAATTAGTGATATTCTGAATCACTACAGATACATTGAATAATCTTTCATTCTCTGTAATTCACATGCCTAATAATGTACCAAGATTTTCATATGAAGTGGGCATACGGATTAAAGCTGTTGAGTGATTGATCTGGCAGAACAACTCAAAACATGTATCCTTATATTTACTATATTTTTTATTTCATTGAATTCGTCGTTTAGGAGAAAAACTTTTGTTGCCTTAACACTCTACTTTTTAAGCTCGACTCTTTTCAACATCTGTACTCCGTCTGTTCCAAAAAAATTATAAGATTATTATTAATTTTTGAAAGTTAATTTTAAATACTTTCAAATTTAAAATTGAGATGATTAACTAATATTATGAAGTAATAAATTTTATAATTAATAGTACGTTAGATAGTTTATAAAATTTATCATTGTATCAATTAAAAACTAAAAAAGTCTATAAATTGAAAATTTCATAAATTGTCTTCAAAATTTAAAAATTGTCTTCTATTTTGAATAGGATAGTATTAGTTTCTCAATATTTCTTTGGAACATTTTTTGCATTTTCAAGTATCCCCCTACAATGATTTGCAGAAACTTACAAAACATAAACCTATACACATAATGTTGGTTCATGCTTGGTTATTGATTTGATTTGATGCCTGTATGCTTACTAAATTGAGTTTTAGTTCAAATTATAGGATTTTCTCTAAACTAGATAATTTCTCAACTCCTCAACATAATAATTGTTGAAATACTATGTTATTCCCCAGATGCCATAAAGTGATCTAAAGTAGGGGTTGAATAGATCTATTAACAATGATGCTTGCAGTTCGTAAGCAGTTATAGCAATTACTTGAAGGTTATTGCAGTTCGTAAACAGTTATAGCAATTTATGACAGTTATGACAAATGTAGTAAAGACTGTAAAGAGAAAGGATTTTTAAACGATTCAGAGTTTAAACTACTCCTAGTCCTCTTTTCTACTCCGATGAGCATGGATAATCCATTATAGGACGTTGGTTATGTAACGACCCCGAAATTTGACCAATCTTATTACCTTAAATTTCATATCTATTATACATTATTTACTTACGTCCAAATTTCGGTTCGTTAATAAATCTTTAATCACCTATTTAAACCATTAATTGACTTTACAATCATTAATTACCAAATTTTTTGGTATAATTTTTTTTTTTCGGTATTTAAAAACTTAGCATCTCGATCCTAGTCCCTGGATCGTAACATTTACTTTTTCTTTTCTGTCATGATAAGTATTATTGAATACTCAAAATACATGACTAAACCTTATTTATTCGATCAGAATCCGACATATATATATCTTATGAATTATAAATACTCATTCCACTAATTTAACCATATCCAGTTTCTATATACAAACAAAATATATACATCAATTACAATTGTAACTTTTCTTGATGTCGCACATAATCTCTAGTCATGATTTAATACTTCTAAAGTTTCATTTTTACCTGCAAAATTTATATTATGCAAGGAATGAGCACTAAGGCTCAGCAAGTTCAACAGTTTACACCTTTCATGCTTCACGTAGCACATAACATATCGTGCTCTGTATGTGTCATATATCATGTATTATGCTTCTACCAAAGCAAGATAGCACGTGTATCATATCTAACTCCAATTAACAATTACCTAAAGAAAACATTGAACAGCTTCACATATAGTCACATATTTGCACCGAAGGCACATAACAGTCATATCAATAATGAATCACATAACACATAATTTTATATGCATTTGAACAAAAGTTAATATATACTGACAGATAAACAATTAACATCAAGTACTGAAGAACTTGCCTCGAGTATCACAATGTTCCGGCTTAACTTGTAATTATTGAGTTAAGTCACTTCAGCTTGTTCATATCTAAAACCTTTATTCAAAATTCATAATTCACATTTCAGTGATATCTAAACACTAATTACCAATATCATACTATAAAAGTATAAACAAATTTTCTCGGTCAATTCTCGACCATCGCGTAAAAATTGTTATGATTATTTATTAGCTAGTCAATATGCGACCTATAATATTCCGACATCTCATGAGTCTACTATACCTTCTAAAGTCTCTAGAATATTATTCTAGATTTCTCAACCAGTTTTTCATAATTTCTAGATTATCCGACAAATTTCTGTAATTATTTATATATATAAAAAAAACTATTATTTAATAGCTTTAAAAATATAAATAATCACTCAACATACTTTTGTATCTCCCAAACACCATCAATATTTATTTTATATTATTATAAAAATTTTCACCAAGTTTTGTAATTTTTCAACATTCATAGAATTTTCCATGAATTTTCACTTATTTTTACATTAACTTTAAATAGCCATAAAATACAATAAATACCCATGCTCCACAATAATTCACCAAAATTTTTAGAAAAATCAGACATAATATTACAATAATTCTGTCCAGAAATGATTTTAGCACAAAATATTTTTAATAATTAAATTTTAATTTTTAATGCAATGAAACTTCCAAAATTCACAGTAATTGGCACGTTTATCCAAAAATTATGAATCTTAAGTCCATTCCATACGAAATTTAATTCTCTACAACTTTGTAGAAGGAAAAAATTTCAAATTCGGCACCAAAATGGATAGGATTTGGACAGATCATGTTTCACTGCGCTACATCTTCCAAAATTCATAGAAATTAGCTCGTTTATCAGAAAATTATGAATTTTAAGTCCATTCCACACAAAATTTTATTCTCTACAACTTTGTAAAAGAAAAGTTTTCCAAATTCTGCACCAAAATGAACAGAATAGCTACTGTCCGGGACTATTCCTTTTAAATTCCAAAATTTCATGTTTTTGATCTAATTTTTCCCACAATAATTACTCTAAACATCATATAATCCATAAATATATCTCCAAAAATTATAAACAACAATCATCTTAAGTATTTACTAATTATTCTAATTATTCATTAATTTTTCACAAAAATAAATTAACATTATAACTTAATAAAATAAACCAATAAATATGTTCTATACATTTTTAAGGTTTGAACATCCTTTATTCAAGCTTGAGAACCTCCTTTTATGCACCAAATATTGTATAGAAATTCTTTCATAGCTTGGTTGGTGGTTTCGGGTGATGGAGATAGAGAAGAGAGAAAGAGAGCAACTTGGTTGTTTGTTTGTCCCCCCCCCCCCCCCCCCCCCCCCCCTTTCTTCTTATTTGCTTTTCTTTTAATTGGAGACAACTTGCCAATTTGGAATAACATTTCAAATCCACCACCTTGGACCACATAACCATTAACTCTCCCATTTCGGATAAAGCACAAAATCATGCACAAACAAAAATTTAATACATTACGTAGTTATTTCGTGTAATAAATAATTTACATAATGTACGTAAAATATTTATTTTAATTCACTAAAATTCATTAAATGATTTATAAATAATATTTATACATTTTTAAGATACTTTACTTGATAAATTTTCTACACGCATAAGGACATGCATGTAATTATATGAGATACTGTATACCTCCAAAATTACTTAAATAACACATATAACTTATAAAAATTAATTTTTTTCACGTTTCAACTTTGTTACGGATACATTACATAAATCTCCATGTATTTTCTACTACTACATAATATATACATATATCAATTATTATATATATACATATTATGTATTAAAATTACTTAACCAACCCATTTAATTTTCTAAAATATTATTTACCATAAAATGAAAATAATTCCTCTTTATGCAATTCACAATTTAATAATTTAAATAATCATTTCTCTCATTTATTTCTATTTTCTTCATTACTCATTACACTTTATGTAAACCATACAATAAATATTGCATAATTTATATAATTATCCTTCCATCCTTAATTAATTTAATCCTCTTATATAAATTATATAATTATTCTTATATAATTTATATAATTATTTTTTCCTTAATATTTTACTTATCCTTATATAAATTATATGATTTATTATTATATAATTTATATAATTACTTTCTCCTCTTAAATAATTTTTAAACTTTCATCATAATTATTGATTAATTATATAATCAATATTTACAACTGTACTAACTCCCTCATTAACTTTTCATTTAAATTTGGATTAATTTAATTATTAACCCATTTTTCTCCATAATCAATAAAATTTATCAATATAACAATTGAACATGCACACACACACACACACACACACATATATATATATATATTTAATTCATATACCTCACGTTCCCATGTAACACCATTTAAATAATAATTTATGCATCTCCACAACTATTTTAAATATCAACAATTTAATTGTATAATTTTATTGTATCATTACATATAATTCTCTTATTACTCATAAATTATTCTTAAACAATTTATTTACTTTTCAATTATATTTATTTTAACACAATTTATCACCATCTCTGTACAAATTTAATTTACCAATTAAATCTCATCACACACTTTAAATCACATAAAATATAGCAATCATAAATAATTTAAACAACCTTAATAATTTTGTTAATTAAATTCTTATTTAATATTATTATTAAAGAAATCCTGAAAATTCGGGTCTTCACAAGTTACACTGAACCATTACAACTGGTCACTAAGACCTTCTTAATAGGACTCTTTGTCCTTCCCACATAATGTCTAATTCTCTCTGAATCAGGTAAGCCACCGAAACTCGTCTTATTGTCCCACTTAGGGTCTGATTATCTATAAATCAAGCGAGTCACCGAAACTCATCCTCTTATCTCTTGATTGATGTTGATGTTGTGTGAGGTATTGCCAAGTTGACATTAAACTCTCTTCTGAAGAACTTAGCAGTTGAACGATCTCTCTTTGAAAGTTTATCTCTGGAGCTCTTTTATATTTTTCTCTCTTTTGTTCTAGCTCTCTTCTTGCTGGAAATCGTTTTCTAATCGATCCTTCAAAGTGTAGAGTGACTTTGGGTTATAGGATATTATCTATTTATTTGATCAATCTTCTGTTCGATCTTTAATAGATCATCCTCCATCTTTTGATCCTCTCTTTTTTCTCCACTCATCACCTCTGCTCCACAGCTTCCTTTCTTCTTCTTTTTTGCCACTTTTTGAAATTTGTAGCTTGAATTCTATTTATAGATTATCTTCTGACAATCTACCCGTTGGAAAGTCCTATAGATCAGCCTCAAAGGTCTTTAGTCAGTCTGTTGTAGCACCCTGATAAGTCTCAACTGTGTCAGGCTTGTCTGTTTGAAGTGGCAGTCTGACTTTACCAAATATAGTTGTTGGAGTTTTGGTTGATTAGACATTTCCTCTTTGATTAGCACGCTTCAGAAATCTTTAGGATTGTGGTGTGTTGGAAAAGTTTTAGCCCACAACGGTAACATTGTGATAACCTGAATTTTCAAAAGTTATTTTTATGAAAATTAAATAAGAATGTTAAGAATTTCGTAAATAAAATTCTTATTGTGAGGTATAAGGAATTTGAAGGTATATGTGTGTGTACGCGCGCGCGTGTGAAATATATACATATATTTGAAAAATAAATTTTAATAGTTAATTTAACTATTAAGTTAATGGTTTGAATAAACTACGAAATGAAATATGGAACCCAACAAGATTAATTAATTTATATTAATTAATTGAGGTTAATTTAAAATTATATTA
Organism: Hedera helix; assembly: GCA_947179155.2. NCBI lineage: Eukaryota > Viridiplantae > Streptophyta > Magnoliopsida > Apiales > Araliaceae > Hedera > Hedera helix. The sequence goes on from OX359265.1 coordinate 12,320,961, forward strand.
TGAATAAATATAATTTGAATATTAAGCTTTGTGTGGCAATAAATTAATTAATGATGAATTAAATTTTATAAATGAGGTAATTAATTCGCTTATTTAAATTAGTGAATTAGTGTATGTATTTTTATTAATAATGAAGGAATTAATTAAATTCTTTATTTTAAATATTACATATATTATATGTAATAGAAATTTAATGATTTAATAAATTAAATCAATAAGAGTACATTGTATAATATTAAATGATACAAATATATATCACGGTTTAAGAAATTGTTTAAGTTTAATAATTGTGTTATGTTACATATATTAAATGTAACATGAATAATGACCTAATGTGTGACGTTACGCCAAATGGAATGCATTAAATATGAATTGAGGGCCCAATATATGATATGTGTGTATTGGTACCAAATTAATAATTTAAATTAATAATTTAAGTAATGATTAGTATATACATATTAAGTATATAATTAAATTGTTTGAAAATAATTTATGGAAGGAAGGGAATAATTTGATTTAATTATACAATATTAATTGTATAAACCAAACGAGCTATTTAAAATAATTAATGATGTAAATATTAATTATTGATTCGCTACACTAAAAGTGTTAATTTTATAACAGGTTAATTCCATTTTTAATGGAAAGATTTTATACATATTTATATGTGAATAAATTTATCAAAATATGATTTATTAATATTATATGTTTTGGTTTATATATATATGTGTGTGTGTGTGTGTGTGTGTGTGTGTTGGGATTTAATTATTTGGGCCTGGCTAGGGTATAGCCCAATTAATATTTTAGCCCAGCTTTGGTTGTAATATCCCATATATTTGAGACTTGTAAATAAGATCTTAAAAGATGAAATGAATGTTAAGGTTTATGAACCTGGAGTTTGAGAAGTGAGATGTGTAAAAAATGAGTAAACATTTTTAACCTAATCTATGCGCTAGGAATTAAATGTGAGAAACACGGGTTATAAAATTTAAAACCTACAATTGACTAAGATGTACACTTACATGTATATTAAGAGTAAGATAATATAATACCTTTAAAGTTTGATAAAATTATTCGACGAAAGAGATTATATAAGAAATCTTATAATAATGTATGTGGGAGATTTATTAAAAAAATAAATTTCAATTGAGAAATTACTGTGTTAATAAAGTGAAGGTGTGTATATAGATCTAGTGTTGTGCTATTTATATTTTAGCCAAACAAGAAGATGCATGAAGTAAATAAATACTCAACAAAATTAATAAATTAATTAGTTTAAATATGGAGCAAGATCAAAAGGAAGTCAAGTAATATAATTAATTAAGTTAATTATATGAGTTATGAATTAAAGTTATGTTAGTACGAAGGAAAGCTAGAAGTTGTCTTGAATAACAATATTAAGGAGTTAATTAATTAAGTGATTAACTTAATTATCAAGTTGAGGTATAGAGTCCGATAATGGATTCAAGATAACCCAATATAATAAATGGGGATGTGGTAAGCTAGGTCTTGTATTGGTATTTAATTAAGTCCAACCAACTAGCCAAGAGTAATGATTAATTATAAGTCTAAGTGTTGAATTAAATTGTTAACCTAATATGGAGAGAAGTTAATGAAAATGTATTTAAAAGCCAAATGAATAATAGAATGGAGCCAATGTTAGGGAATTTAATTAAACCAAAGTGGAGCCCGAAATGAAATGAACTTAAACAAGCCCAAGCTTTTAATTAATAAACATGTTTTGTTGGAAGAATAAGTTGACCCAAGTAAATTAAAATGGTAAACCAATGTATGATGTAATACAAGCCCAAATTATATAATCATAATGTGTCTTATAAAATTTTAGTGTGGCCCAATTTTAAATCAAGAAGGAAGCCCAAGGTAAGTTGATTTAATGGTCCAATCGTTTAGTCCAATTGATGGTCAAATGTTGGGTCAAAGTATTGGTGATTTTGTAGAGAGTTAACTCCACGTAAGTTAATTGATAAGAGAGGTTAACCATACTTGGGTTAATTGGTGAATGAGTATAATAGATATGCAATTATTTTTGTATACCTATTTAATAATGAGTGTAAGAGACTTGCGATGACTACTTGATGGCTATGATTGGAACTCTTGTAAGAGAGTTGGTGAACTTGGTAGAGAGTTAACCAAGCTCGCGTTAAAATGGTAACCCTAGGTTGTAAGTAAAGTTAAAGCATTAACTAGGTATGAGTTAAGTGTTGGGAGAAATTGTATATATATATATATATATATATATATATATATATATATATATATATATATGATAAAAATAAATGAATATTAAAAAGAAAAAGGAGGTGGGGGTTGGCTCTAGGGCCCCACTTAGGTGAAGAGTGTGCTTTGTTGTTACTTTTGTTACACTCAAAGTATTTCTTGTAAGCAAGCTTGATGGAAGTCAATTGGTAGTCAATCAAGATGGTCAATTCTCTTTAAATTATGGATCTAAGATTACAAGTGATGTTAGTGATTTTTTGGTAGACATATATACATTATATGCATATACAAATGATGAGAGTTAACTAAGGTAGAGTTAGTAGGTTCACCATGAGTTATGTGTTAGTAGAGAATTAATCTTATTTGGGTTAATTGGTGGAAAATGTGTAGACACGTATATGTGTGAATATGATGAGCTTGAACCATGGTTGGAAGTTTGAGTTAACCTTAGGTCTCAAGTGTACAGAGAGTTAACCTTATGTTAGTTAATTGGTAGAGTAAGTTAGCTTGACTTACTATTTCATTTCATTTCACCAAGAGATACTTGTTAAGTGTTGAAAGAAAAAGAACTCTAGAGAGAAAGAAGAGAAAGAAAGCCTGAGAGCTTAGAGAGAAAAGCTCTAAGGGTTGATCATCCATAGTTTGTGGGGATCATCCATATAAATAAAGGTGGATCATCCAAGTAAGGAGGTTCCTAGCAAGAAGAAACAAAACTTCAAAGAGGTTTAAAAGTTTTCTAAACTTAAGCTTAGTTAATTTTGTTTATTATATATGTTTTGTTGGTTATTGTGGGAGATCTATGTGTTTAGTACTAGAACATGGTGGTTCTGAAGAAATAAGGTGATGTTGATGGTGATTTAAAGTTTATATCACATGTTATGTCTAATGAGTTAAGAAATTGAAAGATGATTTTTAAACTTCCAAAATCCTAGTTTTGGTTGTGGTTTTTAAGGTAAATACCTTAATATGTTTTATTATTTTTGAAGATCTATGGGTTTGATACCTAGATCTATGGGTTATAAAGATAACCTAGTTTGAATGAATGAAAAATGAGACGAAATAAATTTATAAAAAATTTCTAATAAACTATGTCTATTTTGGAACCCTAGTTTATGTATGCCACTATGTTGGTTGTTAAATATTTTGAAATGTAATTACAGCTTATGATTTTGAAAATTATGAACTTGAGAATTATGTTATGTATTACAATGTTATAGAGTCATAAAATATGTTGGTCTAGCAAAATAATTCTTGCAGCATCAACTTTGAAGCAATCGAATCAAGGATTTGTGAAACTAGTTTTTATTTCATTCTTGTGAGCGATTTTGAGTATACTTTTGTTTGGAATTTGGATTTGAGATCCAAATAGAAATTGTAGAGGAAAAAAATCTAATGAGAACGGACTCAAGAATCACTCAAATATATTTTGAAATGATGGAGTTATGACCGATTAAATGAGCAAGGGTCTAGCAGTTTAAGAAATAGGGTTTTGGACTTTTAGCCTAGCACCTAGCGGGGGAAGGCACCGCCACATCGATCAAACCTCCTGCCCAGAATTTCTTTTTGGGTTGGTCCAAGTCGGGTTTTCTTTGAAAATTTAAGTTAAATTGAGTATAAAATGAATATGTTAGTGTAGTAAACTATTACATATAGTCAATTAGTGACTAATTGGTAGAAAAATATTTTAAATAAATGTCATGTGAAGAACACAAAGGATTGGCGTAATTTGATAAAGCGTACCCGATATGTCCAAATTAGGTTTTGGACTAAGATTTTGTCCGAAACTTAAGGGTTCGTTTGTCGAACATCTTAAGAGTTAATAAATTGAAGTTAGAGTCTTAAATTGAGACTGAGTAAAAGTCATTGTAACTAATGATCATATTAATCTCATACATAATTGTAGATTGAATGAAAGACGCAAAATTAGTATAAGACTGATAAGTTAATCAGGCAAGTTTTTCAGAACTTGTTGCTATGTGTATATTGATGTTAAATGTGAACTATTCTTATGTGTTAATGTTCTTTTTGTGCATTCATGGAATATAAATTATTGATATGAAATAGATGGTATGAGTTTAACTGTTTAAGTTGAACCGTATGACATGTGTTAATTATAATGCATGATTTGTATGAAGCATATATAAAATGCGAAATATAAAAAGCATGATGCATATATAAAACGCAATGCATATGCACGAGAAGCATGTATGAACATGAATTATGTGTTATGTGTTATCTGTTAAACTTATTGAGTCATCGTGTTCACTCTTGCTTTAAAACCAACATTTCAGTTATGTACGAGATAGCCAAGATTTCCGGTAAAGAACAAGGAATGAGCAAAACATATTGAATTTATCAGAAGTGACTAATATTTTTATAAGACCCTTTTTGGGGTAAACAATATTGTAAATAGTAAATGTTAGAAAACTTGAAAACGATTCAATGATATTCAATTATGACGGGTGTTTGTGCGTAGAATAAGTTTTAATTGTCGAGTATAGAAGAATTGTATAAAATCAATTAAGTGTTGAATTGTAAGTCTTTAGTTACTCATAACCTTGTAATTAAACATATCATAATGTCTATGATCTTGTGATTTAAGAAGAAATATAAAGATTACAATTTTGAAATGAATAGATGTTATAAGTTTTAATTAAACAAAGATAAGAAGCTTTAAAGTTAGAAACGGTGGTAAATCTTTTGAGATAGAGTTATGTATCCTCATAAAGGTTAATACACTTGGATTATGGGAAGATATTTTGTAATAATTACAGTTAATTAACGTCTTTAAGATGTACTTACGAAAATAAATGTTATTCTTGAAAAAAATCGTGAGCACCGAACCCGTGGTTCATGGGACCTGAATTTGGGGGCGTCACATTGGCGTTGGCCTATATCTATTTAAACGACTTGGCTTAAGGAGGGAGAGTCCTCATTGAAATAAAATTATGTTTCCTTATTTGGGGGAGATACGAAGATCTAATTTGGGAAGGAATCAATCAACTATTAATTGCAGTTATAAGGTGATTCTAAAAAGGATTATACTCCTAATTGATTTTGGGTGAATATGAGATCTATAAATACAATCATAAAGGATTGGAAAATATACTGTACAGCAAAGAAAAGAGAGAAAATAGTGTGAGGATGAGGAAGAGAGAAATAAATAATTTGCACTCTCCATATTATTCTTATAGTGGATTTCTTTTCTCTCCTCGTGATTTTTTTCAATTAGGTTTTCATGTAAAATTCTTGTGTTCATATTTTATATCTCTTACAATAAATAATGTGTGTTTATTTGAGTTTATTTCGTGAACTTAGTTTCACAACAATATAATTCACTATATATGTACACTTTAGGTATATATATGTATATCAATATAACTACCTTCACTTCTCAATTGAATTTATTTCCTTAATAAATTCTCTATATGCATCATTACAATTTTCCCACATTTAATTTATAACAAATAAATTATGTTAAAAAAAATGTTTACCCATTTTCTACACATCTTACTTTGACAACTCTAGGTTTTAAACCATAACCTTTAATTAATTATTTCAAATCTTATTTATAATTCTTGTAAATATCTGGGATATTACATTCACCTCTTCTTATAAGAATTTCGTCCCCGAAATTATCTCATACACATTTCTACCAATTTTCATATCTGAGTATAACTATTTACTCATCAAATTCTATAACCACTCTTTTCTAGGAAGTTCATACTTTTAAACTCACAATTCCAGAACAATGGAATATCTTGCAGAAGAATAAATTGACAATTAATAACTTACAAAAGAATAAATTAAAAATCAAAATATTCATTAAAACCTTCATACTATGCTGAGGGGTCATAAAGACCGTGAACATCTGCGAGAAGGTTTATCAATTACAAAGACTGAAAACATTCCACAATTGTTTTATACGCTAGGTGATCAGCCTATCATATTCTAGCGTTGTGCACAACGACTTCGATTAGGGTTGAACTCTCTAGATTTACCAGCCCATATTTTGTTATATCAGCATGCCACCACTCTTAGGTGCCCCCTCACGGGTTCTTTATTCATGGCTCTGACATATCCCCCATTATAGGGTTGTTCACCTCAGACTTACTACAAAATTCCGTTCCAGCATAAGTTGGATTGAAACATAAAACTGGAGTCATTTCTGACCAAAAGTGTCAAGTCAAAATAAATGACGTAGACTCACATCATTGAACTGTTCGTATATTACGAATCGAAAATCATTTCAGATTAGTTAAAATAACTTAAATACATTTTTAGGACTTCATACTACCGCACCGTTGCAATAATGCGTTGAGGATTCCGTCTTTTTCATCTCTGCACCATGGCTTTAATGGCGTGTGATGATTTTATAAATACATTTTGATATTTTCAAATCAATTTGTCTAGCCGAAACAATTAGCATAGATTCTTCTTTAAACGTTTCAAAATACTGAAAATCATTTTATGACTTTGTCATATTACATCATACCATAGTGGGCTTAAAAATACATCCAACACTAGGTTACTCTACATTGATGACTCCATCGTTTATCATTTCTGCACTAAATGCATTAATGATTACTAAAACACATTTTGACATTTTCAAAAGCACAAAAGTGAGAATTTAGCACGATTTTAAGAATTTCAAAATCTAGCATAGCTAGAAGATTTGGAATATCCTAAAACCTCAAAATACCCCAAATTTCTCCTCTGCATTCTTTTCCAGCTTAATAACAACATATAGTATAACTCTAATCTTGCTAATTAACTCTACTCATACTCATTGTTCATCAAACTTACCACACATTAGGAGTTCAAGAACTTGCCACAATCATATGGGTCGAGGAACTTATCCTAGTCAGACCAAAATCGTCCATTCGCTGAGGGGTTCCACCATACGATTATGTGTCATGAACTTACCATCAGTATGAGTTTTAAGAACACGCACCTACCTTAACATCCTCTACCTATCCATTATACACATGAGAAAAGAATCACCTTCTCAACGTACATATAGCGAATATCGCAACACCAGGTTTCAATTGATTATCACTATAGGAAGCTAAGTGGTCGTCAAACCAAACACAATCCCCTGCCCATACAAGAAATTGGTCAACTCGGCCATTAATCAATATAGGAAGTTAAGCGGTCGCTAAACCAAGAACAAATTCCCTGCCCATACAAAGAACTGTTCAACTCAACTACTATATTAATATAGGAAGCTAAGTGGCTCTAAAATCAAGCACAAATTCCCTGCCCATACAAGGAATCGTACAACTCAGCCACTAATATGAGTTCTCAATTAAAAACCCACAAACCTCTAACTTTTCTTCTTACCTTAATACGAATTTTCTCAATTCATATTTTAACATATATGACTTAATTACGAGTTCATCTCTCATGATCATTTCATGACCTTATTAGCATTTTTTTTATGCTTCTCAAAATCTTATCCTAAGATATTTTCTATCATTTCTTCAAATTAGGTACAACATGACCTTTTTCATTTCTCTTATATCTTCTCAAATCCACCTTTGGATAATCTTCTATATATGAATTTTCCAAATTCATCTTTTATTACTTAAACTCTTCCTGAGTTTATTCATTTACCATTTTACTCATCTTCTACTACAGTTATAGCCTAAGGTACTCTTACCTAAGGTTTTTAACATATCAGCTCTGATACCAACTTATGATGACCCCAAATCTGGGTCCCTCGAACCTCGAATTCGGTTCAACACTAGTACTATATTTTTCTTATTGTTCATGAATTACAACAATATTATAATTGCTAAACAATCATTTATTTATAATTTTACAACATCTCTTTCTATTCCAGAATCGCAATCTTTATACATTCCTAGTATGTCTCAATATCATACATGATACGACATTCTATTACAATTAATTTGAGTATTTAACACTCATACTACATACCATCAAATTCTTATACTACACAATCATTTTACCTGTCCAATTCGGACTGATATCAACAATAGTCATGTTAGACCTTCAGTGAATGTAATATGCATTCCTGTTTCTTGATCTTTTTCAAAAACTTCGAATAACTTGCACTATCTGAAAAATGTTGGTTTTAAGCAAGAGTGAGCACGACGGCTCAACAAGTCTAACAGTTACACATAACATATTACATGTTTCACATATTATACATGTTCCGCATTTTATTCTTACATCATGCATTTCATGCTTTTCATTTTATGAATGCTTCATACTTCTTATACATCATATACAATAAACAACTAGCATCTAGCAAATCATGCTTCATATCTGTACATATTTCACATGTAACCATATCTCATGTTGTTTACATATCACAAATATCATCAATGTATCTTCCTATTAACAATTTAACATCATATTATAGCATAGCAATGCATATAGAAACAAGTTCTGAAAAATTTGTCTGGTTCGCTTCTACCATTTACGCTTATTTTGCGTCTTTCGTTCAACCTACAATTTATATATAAAATCGATATAACCATTAGTTACAATGACTATTAATTGGTCATAACTTAAGACCTTAATTTCTAATTATTAATTAACTCTTTAGTTGTCCGACCAATGAACCATTACGTTCCGGACAAAAACCTTAGCCCAATAAACCTAGTTGAACATGTCAGTAAACTTAACCAACTTACACCTTCACTACACGTTCTTCGTACGACTTACTTTTAATAAGTTGTCTAAAATTTAGTCACAAATTGACTATTTACATCGGTTTAATTTAATTAAACATTCTTCTTTTATATAACTTAATGATTCGGACATTTAATAATGTACCAAATACTTCAAAATATTATCTACCTTTGATAATATACAACTACATTCAAATATTATTAACCATTTAATAATATTTTAATCACTTATTAATATTATTAATTATTTAATAATATTTTAATCCCTTATTAATATTATTAACCATTTAATAATATTTTAATCACTTATTAATATTATTAACCATTTAATAATATTTTACTCACATAATAATATTATTAACCATTTAATAATATTTTAATCACTTATTAATATTATTAATTATTTAATAATATTTTAATCCCTTGTTAATATTATTAACCATTTAATAATATTTTAATCACTTATTAATATTATTAATCATTTAATAATATTTTACTCACATATTAATATTATTAACCATTTAATAATATTTTAATCACTTATTAATATTATTAATTATTTAATAATATTTTAATCCCTTATTAATATTATTAATCATTTAATAATATTTTAATCACTTATTAATATTATTAACCATTTAATAATATTTTACTCACACATTAATATTATTAATCATTTAATAATATTTTAATCACTTATTAATATTATTAATTATTTAATAATATTTTAATCACTTATTAATATTATTAATATTTAATAATATTTTAATCACATATTAATATTATTAATCATTTAATAATATTTTAATCACTTATTAATATTATTAACCATGTAATGATATTTTAATTATTTATAAATATTATTCATCACTCAATAATTTTTTAATCATATACTAATATTATTGATCATTTAATAATATTTTAATAATTTTTAAATAATATCAATAGTTAACTTTTTAATTGTGTTAACTTTTAGTCTTTATGTTAAATATTTAGCTACCAATTAGTTACTAATAAACTTCATATATTGGTTTAGTATTCAAACTCATTAATTTTATACTTATTTCAACTTAAATTTTCATTAAAAACTTGACCCGGACCGACCCGACCCGTCCCAAACCGACCCGACCCAGACAACTTGCACATTCTGTTTTGAAAGTCGGGGCGCTCAACCTAGCCCAAATTTGGGCGCGGGGGCGCTCAACACAAAATTCTAATATGGATTGCTCAACTCTCCGACGCTCCGACAGCCATAACTTCTTCATTTTAAAATATTTTGGGGTGATTTTTGAGTCCATTCTCATCAGACTTTCCCCCTCTACAACTTATCTTTAGATCATAAATCCAAATTTCAAATGGAACTACACTAAAAACGGCTCACAAGGACAGAGTGAAAACTAAAATCACAAATCCTTGGTTTTAATGGTTCAAACTTGAATAAAATAAACTCTACACATCCAAATGACACCAACTTAGTGTTGTTGTCTTCCTAACTTCTTGTTTTACAATATTTCATGGTTCAATCACATTTTTGAAAATGTTTTGACAAGAAATTTAAAATCGAACCATCTAGGGTTTTACCGGTAACACAATATGAAATTTTCTTCCATTTATTTGCATACCACACATACCAATACTTGTATTAAACATACTAAACTATGAATCTACCTATATATCATAGATTTACACTTCTAGAGTATCAAAATAACTTTTGATCGGTTAAAAATACATTTTAACCATTCAAATCATATCTAAACTATAAAAATGAACTAAAGAAGGCTTAAAGTACTTTTTAACCTCTTAAACATGGATGCTTTTCTTCCTCTTGATATGAACTTGCTAAAGGCTCTTCCTTGACTATTCTCTAGCATTTTTCCTTGGTGGATCATCAATCTCCCAAAGGTTTACTTACTTTTTCTCTAGAGCTTCTCTCTCTATATTTGGTGAAACAAATGAACAAACACTAACACATGAATCAAGGTCTCTATTTATAAGCCTTTCTATCATCTCTTTTTATTACATACAATATGTATATCCATACAATTTGACCAACATTACTTGCAACCATCAAAACTTGGCTTGATTTAAGGGAAAAGACTTGATTGAATGACTAACATGAAAGACTTCCATCAAGGTTGCTTGTTAGCAACTTTTGGAGTGTAAAATAAGCAAAATGAAGCCACACTCAACATTTTCATGTGGGGCCCTCTCAAAATTCGGGAACAGCAATAAATTTTACCAACTTGGCTTTATTTTTATATCCTATATCATTATATAAGTATTCATATATATATACACCAATATATATATATATATATATATATATATATATATATATATATATATATATATATATATTGACCACAACTTTGATTACCATTTGGGTTCCACATTGGACTCTAGGATTTAATATATTGGGCTCATCCAATTAATTGGTTTGGGCTCAATTTAATTATTACATTAGACTAACATTAAATACCATTTATTACATTTAATTAAATCAAGCATTGGGCTTGTTTAATTATTACATGGATTAATGTTAAATTAATTATATGAACTACTAGGTAAATTTATTTGACCTAGATTAATACGTCAATTGGACTTATTATATAATCCAATTAGACTTGCTTTAAATAATTCCACCACCTTAGGTTACTCAATTAACTCCTCAATTAGTTAATTCTCATCATCCTCTTCATTCCTCTAACAATTAACCAATATTTGGTTAATTCTCTCTCTTGCCTACCAACTAGGGTTATTCAATTAACCCTACCTTAGTTAATTCTCTACACTCAACCAAATTTTTCAACACTTTAACCATCAATTGACTTTTTAAATGTTTGGGCTCATTACTTTAAATTGTTACATTAACTTCATTGGGCTTTCATATTTAATTACCCACCTTCATGCAAGTATTCTCAGGTTGGGCTAACACATATAATCCTTTTGGGCTAGTCCACTAGTAGTAATTAAATTACTTGGACTCTATACAACAACTTAATAATTAAGTTAATTACTTAATTAATTAACATCTTAATATTGTCATTCTAGACAAACATTCTAGTTATTATACAACTCTAACTCATAACCAATATAATTAACCTAATTAATTATATTTCATACCTTTTCCTCTTACTTCATATTTAAACTAATTAATTTATTAGTTTAATTGAGTATTAATTTACTCATCTTTTTATTTGGCTAACAAGCACACTTTAGGTATATATATGTATATCAATATAACTACCTTCACTTCTCAATTGAATTTATTTCCTTAATAAATTCTCTATATGTATCATTATAATTTTCTCACATTTAATTTCTAACAAATAAATTATTTTTAAAAAAAAATATTTACCCATTTTCTACACATCTTATTTTGATAACTCTAGGTTTTAAACCATAACTTTTAATTAATTATTTCAAATCTTATTTATGATTCATGTAAATAACTGGGCTATTACATTCACCCATTCTTATAAGAATTCCGTCCCCGAAATTATCTCATATACATTTCTACCAATTTTCATCTCTGAGTATAACTCTTTACTCATCAAATTCTATGACCACCCTTTTCTAGGAAGTTCATACTTTTAAACTCACAATTCCAGAACAATGGAATATCTTGCAGAAGAATAAATTGACAATTAATATCTTACAAAAGAATAAATTGAAAATCAAAATATTCATTAAAACCTTCATACTATGCTGAGGGGTCATAAAGAGCGTGAACATCTGCGAGAAGGTTTATCAATCACAAAGACTGAAAATATTCCACAATTGTTTTGTACGCTAGGTAATCAGCCTATTATACTCTAGCGCTGTGCACAACGACTTCGATTAGGGTTGAACTCTCTGGATTTACTAGCCCATATTTTGTTATATCAGCATGCTACCACTCTTAGGCGCCCCCTCGCGGGTTCTTTATTCATGGCTCTGACATATCCCCCATTATAGGGTTGTTCACCTCAGACTTACTACAAAATTCCGTTCCAGCATAAGTTGGATTAGAACATAAAACTGGAGTCATTTCTGACCAAAAGTGTCCAATCAAAATAAATGACGTAGACTCATATCCTTGAATTGTTCTCGTATATTACGAATCGAAAATCATTTCAGATTAGTTAAAATAACCGAAATACATTTTTAGGACTTCATGCTACCGCACCGTTGCAACAGTGCGTTGAGGATTCCGTCTTTTTCATCTCTGCACCATGGCTTTAATGGCATGTGATGATTTTATAAATACATTTTGATATTTTAAAATCAATTTGTCTAGCCGAAACAATTAACATAGACTATTCTTTAAACGTTTCAAAATACTGAAAATTATTTTATGACTTTGTCATATTACATCATACCATAGTGGGCTTAAAAATACATCCAACACTAGGTTACTCTACATTGATGACTCCATCGTTTATCATTTCTGCACTAAATGCATTAATGATTACTAAAACACATTTTGACATTTTCAAAAGCACAAAAATGAGAATTTAGCACGATTTTAAGAATTTCAAAATCTAGCATAACTAGAAGATTTGGAATATCCTAAAACCTTAAAATACCTCAAATTTCTCCTCTGCATTCTTTTCCAGCTTAATAACTACATATAGTATAACTCTAATCTTGCTAATTAACTCTACTCATACTCACTGTTCATCAAACTTACCACACATTAGGAGTTCAGGAACTTGCCACAATCATATGGGTCGAGGAACTTATCCTAGTCAGACCAAAATCGTCCATTCGCTGAGGGGTTCCACCATACGATTATGAGTCACGAACTTACCATCAGTATGAGTTTTAAGAACACGCACCTACCTTAACATCCTCTACCTATCCATTATACACATGAGAAAAGAATCACCTTCTCAACGTACATATAGCGAATATCGCAACACCAGGTTTCAATTGATTATCACTATAGGAAGCTAAGTGGTCGTCAAACCAACCACAATCCCCTGTCCATACAAGAAATTGGTCAACTCGGCCACTAATAAATATAGGAAGTTAAGCGGTCGCTAAACCAAGAACAAATCCCCTGCCCATACAAAGAACTGTTCAACTCAACTACTATATTAATATAGGAAGCTAAGTGGCTCTAAAATCAAGCACAAATTCCCTGCCCATACAAGGAATCGTACAACTCAGCCACTAATATGAGTTCTCAATTAAAAACCCACAAACCTCTAACTTTTCTTCTTAACTTAATACCAATTTTCTCAATTCATATTTTAACATATATGACTTAATTACGAGTTCATCTCTCATGATCATTTCATGACCTTATTAGCATTTTCTTTATGCTTCTCAAAATCTTATCCTAAGGTATTTTCTATCATTTCTTCAAATTAGGTACAACGTGACCTTTTTCATTTCTCTTATATCTTTTTTATTTCTCTTATATCTTCTCAAATCCACCTTTGGATAATCTTCTATATATGAATTTTCCAAATTCATCTTTTATTACTTAAACTCTTCCTGAGTTTATTTCTTTACCATTTTACTCATCTTCTACTACGGTTATAGCCTAAGGTACTCTTACCTAAGGTTTTTAACATATCAGCTCTGATACCAACTTGTGACGACCCCGAATCCGGGTCCCTAGAACCTCGAATTCGGTTCAACACTAATACTATATTTTCCTTATTGTTCATGAATTACAATAATATTATAATTGCTAAATATAGATGTATTGGTCACTAAGAGAATTCTCTCCAAACACAAAGGAGCTTGAATCGTCTCTAAACTTGTTTGCGACTTAGAATTCAATTCTAACTTAAGACACTCGTTCTTACACTTGGACCTTCAAAGTTGAACTTGATTTCCCTCGAGACCCTAAACACTTGATAGGCTCTTGGACACTAGCGATTACGTCAGAACCTCGAGAGTTATGTCTCGTGTTACTGAAGTAGTTACTCACCGGTTCTTCTCCCCTCTTCAATCTCACGATTTATTTCGTACTCTTTGCGAATTTCTCGCCTCCTCAATCACTATGAAACCCTAACCCTAGAGAGGTATGAAATTCCTCGCTTATACCATCTAAGTAACCCCAAACACCTCAAAAATAATACATCCACTATAAAGATACCTTAAACCCAATTTTTGGACATGAAAGTCATCTAAATTGTTTTAAAACCCAATTACAATTACAAGTACCAAATCTTAAAATTATAACTATTTTCAAAGTCCATCATGAAAATACCCTTCAATTCCCATTAAACATAAAGTTTAAGGTCTTGAATTCATTCCTAAGCTCACATAATTTCTATTCCAAGCCTAACACAATATCAAAATCTATTGAAAAGGATTTAGAATTTAGGAAAGGAATCTCATAAATCCTAAATCCTAAATTCATAGATTCAGCAAAATACTAACAAAATTACAAATGTAGCACTAATTACATCATGAGAATATATTTACATCAACAAAACTAATAAGGGAATTTAGGATCTAGGTAATGAAACCCATAAACCCTAAACTTCGTATATCCACCAAAATTTGACTAACCCAAAATCACAATAATATAACTACAAATCTAATAAAGTACTAATAGATTTTTCTAGGCTAGTTAGATGAAATTTCTATTTATGAGAAATTCTTCCAAACAACTCATAATTCAAATAAGGTCAAAACAACACTAATAATAAATTTGGCTACTTAGAAAGCCTCAAAATGAAGAAAAAATCATCAACTTATCAAACCCAATCAATAACAATTCAAAACAAATGAAAAGGGAGAAGAATGGAGACGAATTAGACCTTGGGAATGAGAGTACTTCAAATTTTAGTGGTCTCCTAGCCTCCAAATAAACGCTTGACGATATAGTTGAGTGATTTAGGGTCAAAATAATAGATCTAGAGTTTTGAGTTTCTTTCTAAGGGGTTTTATCTTGATTTTCGTGGGTTTTATCTCTTTTCCTCTCTTTTTTTTCTTATAGGAGAGGAAATGGTTTGGTATAGCTACAATAACTAGACGCCACTATAGTGGCACCCAGGAGCCATTATGATGGCACCTGGTGGGCCCCACCTGCTATTGTTTCATCTCGTGCACTTAAATTGTCACATCTTGCAATCCGAAAAGAATTAGGAGACGTGTCACCCCAATCCAAGAAACTGTTTTCAAGACCTTCTCAATTGTACTAAATCTAAGCATATTCGGGTTTGTTATGAGAGAGAAAAAAGGCTAAAGCCATCTTATTGTAAACACAAATGATTCATTGGATCCTCCTTTTTGCATTTTAGTACCCAATGTATATGTACTTTACAAGTAATTTTCCTTACCTCTGTGAGCTATCTCTTGACATCCCCAATTGTTGCGAATTTATGTTGTTACCCTCTTATTAAAAAAATCAAGAATACGTGCAAGATTTGGGTGTCTTCATTAAATTATTAACAACAAGTGATTATACCATAAACTATTATTAAAGTCACAATATTTGATACTTATTTAATAAAAAAATAATTGAGAAGACAATTATTTCATTGTATAGCTAAACTAAAAAAAGAAAAATAAATAACAATAAAAGATATTGTGATTGTTAATATAAACAAATACTAATAAATTGTGATTGTTAATATAAACAAATACTAATAGATGAAAATATAAATAAATAATTAACTTAAAGATGAATACTATCATTTTTACTATATAAATAGATGAGCTATGATTGCAAATTTTTAATTTTATTTAATTTTTCATCAATAATTACTAATAGATTATTAGTTAAATAATATATTTTTAAAAAAAATATTTTGTTATAAAACTTATTGTAGTATAATACAAAAAAAGTATAAATAATACAATAATTATTTTATTACAAAATTCGTGTTTTGCACGGGATATGAGTATAAAATACTCTCTCAATCCTAAAATTTAATAATGGTATTTCAACCACAAAATTTAGAATACAAACCTAAAATTTAAGATTATTATTTTTTATTTTTTATTTTTTATTTGATTTTAAAAAAAAATCAAATTTTTATTAATTATTGAATTATATAAATATAATATTAATTTGAGTTTAAATTTTATTATTATTATTTAAATATATAAACAAAGAAGTCATTAATGTAATGGTGAATACATTGTAGAATCATGAACTGTACAAATAAATTGTAGAAATTGGGAGTTAAAGGTAGGGGTGTGCAAATAATTCGGTTTTTTTCGGTTTTTTACCGAACCGGTACGAACCGGTACCGGCGGTATCGGTTTTTTTCGGTACCGGTTCTTTCGGTTCGGTATTTTCGGTTTTTTTATAGATTTCGATTTCGGTATCACAAATTTCAAATTCGGTAATAATCGGTATACCGAAAATACCGATTTATAAAATATAATAATAAATTTATAAATTAGGTTTTAGTTTTAACAAATAACAAAAGTGTAGAAAACAAAAGGCAAAACGCAAAACAACAGCGAACAGCCTACTGCCTCACAACAAGTCATTCTCAGCCTCTCACTCTCTCTCTCAGTCGGTCGCCCTCAGGCCTCAGCCCGGCAGCCCCTCACTGTCACTCGACTAACTAGTCACTCCGTCCTCACCCTCACAAGTCACAGCCTCACTCCTCAGCCCTCAGCAGTCAGCACTCACCACTCACCAGCACAGCAGTCGGGCACTCGGGCAGTCGCCAGTCGGCATCTCTTCTCCGATCGGTGATCCCATCACTCTACACGGACCACAGTCACCACTCACCACACCACACCCCACCCCACAAAATCTTGAATCTCTGTCCTCACGGACCACGGTCACGGGTCACGGGTCACGGCGCACGGCTCAGTCCTCAGTCCTCACTTCCTCAGTCCTCACTCCTCAGTCACTCCTCGTCTCCTCAGATCAGATCTGCTCATCGGTAAGTCACTGAGTCGTGACATATCATATTGTGTATTTGTGGTTTTTTTATTATTATTGATTTCTGCGTTGGGTTTTTTTTCCTACTTGATAAGATTGATGGCTATGTCTATGTGATGCATATAGAGTGTTCGATGAAATGTTTCTAAGACCAAGAGATATTGGTGTTAACTTTTGACTTTAGTACACTTTGATTGGGTGTTACCGTGTTAGTGTTTCTGAAATTCTGAAAGGTGTTTCATTTGATTGGGGTTTTGGAATGTGATTTACCAGAGTTGGGTGATATTTTTAGAGTTCTGAATTGGGTTTGTTATAATATAGATGGATGTTTTGGTTTAGTTAGTAATGTAAAGTTTAGGTTTTTATTTCGCAGTGTTCTTCTAGTTCCTTTGTAAATATTTCAAATCAATTGATTCCCACAAACTGGTATAGTTGGCAGTTTTGGTTTCTGTACTGAATGTAATTTAGTTTCACCTGAAATTTTGTTCCTACTATTCTGGTAATAGTCTGGTAATCTGTTATAGTCGATAGCCTTTTTCGTGGTTTCAGCTGAAGTGTTTTTGATTCTTGATTGTCTACTGGCTGTCTGGCTTATTCTTAATGAGTGACCATACATTTTTTTGAACATGTGTTGTGTAGGTTATAATGGCTGAGGAGCAGTCCGAGGCACCCATTAATGTGGACTCAAATGCTGAAAACACAATTCATATTGATGCCGATGAAGAGGATTTGAATGAAGGTGAAATTCAGCAACTTGATGCCGGTAAGACTCGTGCTAAAATTTGGGCTCATTATTCAAGATTTAAGCAAAATGGTCAAATTAAAGCTAAATGCAAATATTGTGGAGCTATTTTATGTGCCGATCCAAAAAATAATGGGACTAGTGGTCTTAGTGCTCACAATAGAAGATGTAAAAGCTACCCCCCAAATGTGGAATTAAAAAAGCAAGCAATCTTGAACTTTAAATCTAGTGTTGGTAATGATGATGAGGCCATAGAAGGGGACTCAACAACTAGTTATCTTTGGAAGTTTGATAATGAGCTAACACGGGGTGCTTTAACATATATGATTCTAGTTGATGAACTCCCTTTCAAATTTGTGGAAAATGATGGTTTTCGACATTTTATGTCCATTGCATGTCCTAGGTTCAATGTTCCTTCACGTTCCACGATTACAAGAGATTGTTTTAAAATGTATACGGAAGAGAAAAAAAGGTTAAAATCTGTTTTTAACTCATCTTCTCAAATGATATGTATTACAACTGACACATGGACATCAATGCATAGACTTAATTATATGGTTGTGACGGGTCATTACATTGATGACAAATGGAGATTGAGAAAAAAAATTATAAACTTTGTTCCAATCTTGAGTCACAAGGGTGAGACCATTGGAATGGCAATTGAGAATTGTTTGGTCGAATGGGGGATTAAAAGAGTATTTACTATAACTGTTGATAATGCGAGTTCAAATGATGTTGCGGTGTCTTATTTAAAAAATCAATTACATGTGTGGGGACATAGTGTTTGTGAGAATAAATTCATTCATGTTCGATGTGTTGCTCATATTTTAAACTTGGTTGTAGTTGATGGGTTGAAAGATGTTAATATTTCAGTAGCTCGTGTTCGGGCATTGATTAGGTGGGTAAGGCAATCTCCATCTAGGATTAGAAAGTTCAAGGAGTGTGTTGACTTTGAAAAAATTGAAAATAATTCTTCATTAATCCTAGATGTTGCTACTAGATGGAACTCCACTTATTCAATGTTGAATGTAGCGCAACATTTTGAACGTGCTTTTAATAGGCTTGGGAGTAGGGATCCTTTGTTTAAACAAGAAATGATCTCAGGTGAAGGGTGGCCAACAGTGGAGGATTGGGGTAATGTGAGAAGAATTGTTTTATTTTTGAAACATTTCTATGAATTAACACTTAGAATCTCTGGTTCTTCATATGTTACATCCAATGGATTTTTTCATGAGTTTGTGGAAGTTGATGATCTTTTGAAAGAAATTGAAGATGATGATGATTTTCAATTGAGAGAAATGGCTAGGAGGATGAAATTAAAGTTAAAAAAATACTGGGGGGATGTTGATAAAATGAACAAATTGTTATACATTGTCGTGGTTCTTGATCCGAGACACAAATTCACTTTTGTTGAGTTTGCATTTAATCACATGTATGGTAAAGAAAGTGATTTGGCAATCAAAATGACTAGAGCAACAAGAGATGCATTATTTGACTTGTTCAATTATTATAATCTCAATCATTTATCGTCCCAAGGCCATTCATCTCAGACTCTAAGTGGGAGTGGAAGTGTAACTCAAAGTGGTGGCTCATCGTCATTACTAGAAAGTATATCAAGGAAAAAAAGAAAAATTGATTCCTTGTTTGCTCAACATGTTGAGGATGTTCAAGGTGGTGAAGTTCAAAATGATTAGAAATTTATTTAAAGGATCGAGTTGAAAGAAATGATGAAAAATTTAACCTTTTAGCATGGTGGAGGTCAAATAGTCATAGATTTCCTATTCTTTCATCAATGGCTAGAGATGTCTTGGCTGTTCCCATTTCTACTGTGGCTTCCGAATCGGCATTTAGCACAGGAGGACGTATCCTTGATTCCTTTATGAGCTTTTTAACTCCTAGGATGGTGCAAGGAATTATTTGTGCTCAAGATTGGCTTCGCCGAAGCAAAGAACCAATTGATATCGAAGAAAAGTTGGAATCCCTTGAAGAAATTGAAAAAGGTATAGCACACTAACACTTTGTATTGCTTATTTTTTTTTTTTAATGTAGTTTTAAATTCTTCTTTATAAATTATGATTTGCTCACATTTGTCTTATAAAAACTGCAGAATTTTCCGATATCGATTTGGATACATCAATCTTGGATATGTGATGGTTGATTTGTTGGAGACTTGAGAGTTGAGAAAGTTGTGTTCCACTGTTCTGCTTTGTTCTGCTTTTAGTAGTGATTTTGAACTTTGTAATGGTTGTTAAATTTGGATTAAACTTTGTAATGGATGTTAAATTTGTATTAAACTTTGTAATGGATATGTAATGGTGCTACTGCTTCAGTATGCTTGTAACTTGTAAGCTTGTTGGCTGTTGTTGTTGTCTTGGATGTTATGGTCCTATGGATATGTAATGGTGCTACTGCTTCAGTCTGCTTGTAAGCTTGTTGGCTGTTGTTGTTGTCTTGTTGATCTAAGGCTCTAGCCTCTATGTAGTAGTAAATATTCATTATATATTTATATTTGGGCAGGTGTTGTTAATAAATCTAAGGCTCACGAGCTGGATGCTTCTTCTTGCATGACAAAATCAATGGCAGTGAGTGCTACATTTGTTTGTAGTGTCCTCGGTGGAGTACTCAGGAGTCAGGAATCATGATTCATGAACCTTGCATTGCATGGAAAGTTGGAAATTACTAGTCTACTACTGCATGCATGTCAAATTGTTCATACATTGAACTGATTGAAGTTATTGAGGCATATACACAAATTAGTAGATTCATAAATTGAACTGATTGAAGTTATTGAGATACACAAATTAATTCATATTCTAATTGAAATTTTAAAAATTAATTGGTGGCTTCAAGGAGATCCATACATTGAAGTAATGAAGTTATTGAGGCATATATATAATATATTCACTTGTAGGCTGTAGGACCATAGGCTGTATATATACATTGAAGGTGACTGGTGAAGAGTTATATAATATAACTATATGTCTATATAACTAATAAGTATATAATTATAAATTTATAACTACATTCAGATGCAAGTATAACTATATAAGTATATAATTATATAAGGCTTGCAGAGTTGCAAATTTGCAATTCCAAATGGGCTGGCAGGCTGCTGGGCGCTGGGCAGAGGCTTAAGTCCAATGCATTTATTATTCTTGTACATTCTTTTGTTGCTAATTCAATTTTTCTCTCTTTAAATTTCCTGAAGTCATAAAAAAAAATTGTCACAGAAATATATATATATTACAATGCGGTAAAAACTGAAAATCGAACCGAACTTGTACCGAACCGGTACCGGTTCTTGGTTTTACGGTATTTTCGATTCGGTACCGGTTCGGTTTTTTACCGATGGACACCCCTAGTTAAAGGTCTCTCTCATGAGTTCACGCTCGTGGAAATTAGAGTGGCACGCAACTAATCTTGTTCACTTCCTTCTCCGGTCTTTGATCTCCCCGTCAACTCAATCTTGCTAACCACGTTATCCTGCGCAACGAAGCCAAGTATTGGCGGGTGGGGTATCCCATTGAAATAATTTTTTTTAATATAATATATAAAAATTTTAGGTGATATATATAAATTGAAATGATCAAAAATTTATAAATTTTTTAATATATAAAGTCAAATTTATATTATGTGACTTTTTTAATTCCATATCACTCTTACCTCTTTTATATAATATTTTTTTTAATCTTCTTAAATTATATATTAATTTTATTTATATTACTTTTGAATTTTAAAGTATTTACTTGTTTCATTTATATAAAAATGTTACTATTAATTATATTTTATTGTGTTCAAATACTTTTCATTTATAAAGTTAACCATATATTTTTAAAACGGAGATTTTTAATTAAAAAAATTTCTAACATGTTTATAATATTTATTAGAAATATAATAGTAGTGGCATGACAGTACTTATTTTACATAGTATATAAATAATATTATAAAATTTTCATATAATTTTATTGTTTAAATATATTTATTTAATTTTAGAATAAACTCAATAATAAAATATATCTTTAATTACAAAAACGAACTAAATAATAATATATATCTTTAATTTTAAAATAAATTAAAGAGTAAAATATATTTTTAATTATTTAATAAAAGAATTAGGTGTTGTATACAATAAATAAATAAAAAATAAACGATCCAACTAAATTATTGATTATTATATAATAATTTTGAACCCAGTAAATTTATTTTTTTCTAGCTTCGTCACTGTCTGCGCCCAAGGAAAACACCACCTTTGACTCCTTCACCTCCCTCTCGGACTCTAGTGAGTGTCATTTTCAAAACCCCTTTCATTTTATCTCTCCTCCAATTCTTACAAACAACTTCTGCAGACACCCTTTATATTCAAAAACCGAAAAAAGGCTCTGCTCACTTCACTTATCATCATCCCAAAACTTCACAAAAAGTGGGAATTTCATCAAAATTTCACAAGGGTATGTCGATTCTTTCAGTATCTAATTCAAATCAATTTGGAATTAATTTTCTCCTTAAACCCATTTTCTTACATGGGTTTTCTGGTTCATTGCATCTAGTTTTGTTGCTTGTTTTATTTCTCTCATGGGTCTGCAACAAATGTAGGAGCAATCGCAATGAGGGTCAAAAACAGAGTTTTAAGGGCATTAGGTTATCCTATTATAGAACGGTCTTGTTTTGTAGTTTGGGTTTGTCCGTTCTTAATCTGGCTCTTTGTTTATTGAACAATTTTTATTGGTATAGAAATGGATGGTCTGAAGAAAAGATTGTTGTAGTTTTGGATTCAGTAGTCAAAGCGCTTTCTTGGTTAGCTATTTGTGTTTATTTGCACACTCAAGTCTCTAAATTGGATGGAGTTAAGTACCCATTTGTGTTAAGGGTGTGGTGGTGCTTTTTCTTCTCATTTTCTGGTTATTGTCTTGGTATAGACTATGTTTATTACAAAAAGCACCAAATTTTACCTGTTCAAGTAGTGGTTTCTGATGCCATTTATTCAGTTTCCGGGTTGTTCTTCTGTTTTGTGGGGTTCTTTAGTAAGAGTGAGACTGCTGAAAATACCCTTCTTCAGGAACCCCTTATAAGTGCTAATTCTAGTAGTTTAAGTAATGGTGAGAAGTCTAAGAAGGCCCATGGGAGTGAAACTATGACCCCTTATGCCAGTTCTAATGTTTTTAGTATCCTTACCTTTTCTTGGATTGGTTCTTTGGTTGCCCTTGGCTACAAGAAGCCTTTAGACCTTGAGGATGTTCCTCAGCTTGCCACTATTGATAGTGTCAAAGGAGCCTTTTCAATATTAAGAAGTACGCTAGAGTTTGAACCTGGCAACAGTAGAGGAGTGACCACACTTAAGCTTGTGAAAGCATTGATTTTCACCACATGGAGGGAAATTCTGTTAACAGCGTTCCTCGCCATGACAAACGCATTGGCTTCCTACGTCGGTCCGTATCTCATTGATACATTTGTTCAATACCTTTATGGACGTCGAGACTTCAAAAATGAAGGCTATCTTTTGGTGTCCGCATTTGTCATTGCGAAGCTTGTTGAGTGTTTGGCACAGAGACACTGGTTCTTTAAGTTGCAACAGATTGGAACTAGGGCCAAGGCAGCCTTGATTGCCTTGATCTATCATAAGGGTTTGACTCTGTCTTGCCAATCAAAGCAAGGCCACACCAGTGGGGAGATCATAAATTTCATGACTGTGGATGCCGAGAGAATTGGAGACTATAGCTGGTACCTGCATGATCCATGGATGGTGATCCTTCAGGTTGCTTTGGCATTGGCGATCTTATATAAAAATCTTGGGATTGCTTCCATTGCTACTTTGGTTGCTATTGTAATTTTGATGTTGGCAAACGTCCCATTGGGAAAATTGGAAGAGAAGTTTCAAACTAAGCTAATGAAATCCAAAGATCAAAGGATGAAGGCAACATCTGAAATCTTGAGGAACATGAGGATTCTCAAGCTTCAAGGATGGGAAATGAAGTTTTTGTCTAAAATTGTCGAGCTTAGAAATATTGAGACGGGATGGTTGAAGAAGTATGTGTACACCAGAGCCATGACCACTTTTGTCTTCTGGGGTACTCCTACATATGTGGCTGTAGTAACATTTGGTACATGTATGCTTCTTGGGATCCCACTTGAATCAGGAAAGATATTGTCCGCTCTTGCAACTTTTAGAATACTTCAAGAGCCTATTTATAATCTTCCTGATACAATTTCAATGATAGTTCAGACTAAAGTTTCACTTGACAGAATTTCCTCGTTCCTTCGTCTCGATGACCTGCAGACAGATGTTGTTGAGAGGCTTCCAAGAGGTAGTTCTGAAACTGCAATTGAGATAGTTGATGGAACATTTTCTTGGGATGTATCCTCTCCTAATCCAACACTAGTAGATATTAGTTTTAAAGTGTCTCATGGCATGAGGGTGGCTGTTTGTGGAATGGTTGGCTCGGGCAAGTCAAGCCTGCTGTCCTGTATCCTAGGAGAAATGCCGAAAATCTCAGGGGCCATTAAAATGAGTGGAACAAAGGCCTATGTTGCTCAGACACCCTGGATACAGAGCGGAAAGATTGAAGAGAATATACTGTTTGGTAAGGAGATGGACAGAGAAAGGTATGAAATGGTTCTTGAAGCATGCTCCTTGAAAAAGGACCTTGAAATTCTTTCCTTTGGAGATCAGACAATAATAGGTGAGAGGGGAATCAATTTGAGTGGCGGTCAGAAGCAGAGAATACAAATTGCACGTGCTCTGTACCAAGATGCTGATATATATCTGTTTGATGATCCATTTAGCGCTGTTGATGCTCATACTGGAAGTCATCTCTTCAAGGTAACTATTTGAGCACCTCTATATTCCTAACTGTTTTAGCAATATGCCACAATTTCACAAAATTCACTCCATTAGTTGTTTTTATTTTTCAAAATATAAAATGGAAATGTACTTCTATAGTAATGGTGAGAACATTACTGATAATCTATGATTGCTAAGCCTTGTTTGTTCATATGATCAAATTCTAATTCTTCCCATTGAAGAAGAAACGTAATTAGGGCCAATTTGATAAATTGTTAGGTCATTATTCTTTGTATCATTTGATAAATTTTGTGTTACAGGAGTGTTTACTGGGGCATTTAGAGTCAAAAACAGTGATTTACGTTACTCATCAAATAGAGTTTCTACCTGTTGCAGACCTCATCCTGGTGAGCTAGGGTTGTTTACCGTCTCTACTTCCTTTCTATATATGTAAAAATACATCTTGCTGATAATGCCTTCTTTATTAGGTTATGAAAGATGGCCGGATTACACAAGCAGGAAAATACAGTGACATACTCAATTCAGGGAGCAAGTTTTTGGAACTTGTGGGTGCACATAAGAAAGCTTTATCTTCACTTGATTCCATAGAGGCTGAGTCAGCCTCGAAAGAATTGAATATTGGAGAGGATGGGTGTATGGGGAATGGTAATGTCTCAGAAGAAACCAGAGATATTCAGAATAGTAAACCACAAGATGATATTGTTGGCCCAAAAGGACAGTTAGTTCAAGAAGAAGAAAGAGAGAAAGGGAGAGTTGGGTTTTCAGTCTACTGGAAATATATTACAACAGCTTATGGGGGGGCCTTAGTGCCCTTCATATTGTTGGCACAAATTTTCTTTCAGGTACTTCAAATTGGAAGCAATTACTGGATGGCCTGGGCAACTCCTGCTTCAGAGAGTGTGGCACCTCCTGTTGAAGGTTCTACCCTCATAATTGTTTATGTAGCTTTGGCAATTGGAAGTTCTTTTTTCATCCTTGGTCAAACCATGTCTCTTGCAACTGCTGGATACAAGACAGCTACACTGGTCTTTAATAAAATGCATTTGTCCATTTTCCGTGCTCCAATGTCTTTCTTTGATGCCACCCCAAGCGGGCGCATCCTAAATAGAGTAAGTGAATGCATCTGCTTTATTTTTGTGTTGTAGTCATATTGTTATCATTTTTTCACACTACAGAGGAAGATCAACGAATTCGAAAAGTTCTCTCCAACTTTGGAATCTAATTCCTGATTCATCTTGCAGGCATCTACAGACCAAAGCACGGTGGATTTGAACATGCCATATCTTGTTGGCTCTTTTGCCTTTTCAATTATACAACTCCTTGGAATTATTGCTGTAATGTCACAGGTAGCATGGCAGGTCTTCATAGTTTTTGTTCCTGTCGTTGCAATATGCATTTGGTTACAGGTATCTTCTACAGACTTTGCTCATTCAATAGTTTAAAATTTGTAACTTTAAATGAATGATCAAGTATAGCATCAGTAGTCTAAAAAATGTCTTATTTTCGATTTATTACTCAAGAGATTTTATATGAAAGCCTTGGGAATCGTTTAACTCATATCTGATTCCATGACGTGATTTAATTTCATGATTTTTAATTTTATATTATCAATCCTTCAAAAGGGAACTCTTAAAAGAGTATGCAATATTGCAATCCATATGTATGTCCATACCTATGCCATTTTGTTTTGTATCTTTTTCTTGTGTTCATTTTTATTGTCTTGCAAAAAGAAGGATCAATATGGGTCTTGAGTGAATGATAAAATTATTGAAATGTCTTTTACTTATCAATAACTTAAAATGAAAGACTATTGGAGCATCCACTTGCCTTTTGAGTTTTTTGTTTTGTGGATCTTTTGGGGTTTATCCAGGTGGGCAATCATCCACCTTAACTTTCAAAGACTATTAAATTATTAGATTTAAAAAAATAATATCTATATAACATTAGGCACTAGTTTAAATTTGACCATATTATGCTAAAAAAGTTCATATATTGTTAAACATGGTACTCTTGTTTTCATAATAGTTAGATGGTGTGTCATGTCCCTGATAACAAAAACAACGTATATCAAATGACAAAAAACACAAGACATGGGATACACTAAAAATTGCTTTATTAAGTTATCTTTTTATAACTTAACCTATATGTTATTTTGACAATTTCAGCAATATTACATACTTTCAGCACGTGAACTGGCACGCTTAATTGGAGTGTGTAAAGCTCCAGTAATACAACATTTTTCTGAAACCATCTCAGGATCAACTACAATTAGGAGCTTTGATCAGGAATGCAGATTTAGGGACACAAGTATGAAACTGATTGATTGTACCTCTCGGCCAAACTTTCACACTGCTGGTGTAATGGAGTGGCTATGCTTCCGTTTGGATATGTTGTCTTCTCTTGCATTTGCTTTTTCCTTGGTTTTCCTGATCTCTGTTCCTAAGGGAACTATTGTTCCCAGTAAATTTGTTTATGCATCATTTTTATCAACTATTCTAAGCTCACCTTATGTACAAGAATACAAAGCTCTTTTTTCTTGTTTGATTTTTTTGAGGGTTTTTTCCTCTTTATTTTTTTCCTCCTCTTTTAACCTGTTTCATTCATGTGTGGTTTCATATTGGTTTGTAGGCATAGTAGGTTTAGCGGTTACGTATGGGCTTAATTTGAACGTATTACAAGCTTGGTTGATACGGAATCTTTGCACTCTGGAGAATAAAATTATATCAGTTGAAAGAATACTTCAATACACTTCTATCGCTAGTGAGCCTCCTCTAGTCATAGAATCAAATATACCAGAAGATCACTGGCCAACATGTGGTAAAGTTGATATCTGTAATTTACAGGTACTTCAAATTTACACTCGACTTCATGGCTGCATTGTCCATCCTACATGCCTTTTTTTTAAGTAATTGAGTTTTCTGTAGGTTAGATATGCTCCGCATATGCCACTTGTTTTGCGAGGTCTTACTTGTACATTCCATGGAGGAAAAAAGACCGGAATCGTAGGGAGAACCGGCGGTGGTAAATCAACTCTTATACAAACCATATTTCGTATCGTGGAACCATCGGCTGGGCAAATTTTAATTGATGGTATCAACATCTCCTTAATTGGATTGCATGATTTACGATCAAGATTAAGCATAATTCCCCAAGATCCAACCATGTTTGAGGGGACGGTTCGAAGCAACCTGGACCCACTTGAAGAGTATGCAGATGAGAAAATTTGGGAGGTGGGTTGATGACATTTTGATCTTATGCTAGTGTTTTTAATATATGGGTGGATTTATATATCTATATATTATACTGTATGAATTGCTTTAATTGTTTATCTCAATCTTCAGGTTCTTGAAAAGTGTCAATTAGGAAATGAAGTTAGGAAGAAGGAAGGAAAGCTTGATTCAACAGGTTCTCTACCTCTTCCATTACAACATAAAGTTTTCTCAACATAAAACCACACATATGGTTACTAGCATTTGTAGATTTTGCAGTGGTAGCGTTTGGTGCATTTAGACTTCCAAAACACTGCATTTTTTTTAGTGTGCATTTGAGCCCCAAACATTGCGTTTGTAAGTTAAATAAACTGTGTTTGAAATAATTCCTACACAAACAAGATTTTAGAGTGCGTTTGAACTTCCAAAAGCACCAGACACACTAAATGCTCCACACACCCTCTAACCAAACAATTACATAATCTGATTGTTAGTAACAACTGTTGCAGTTTCGGAGAATGGAGAGAATTGGAGTGTGGGTCAAAGGCAATTGGTTTGTCTTGGTCGTGTGTTACTCAAGAAAAGCAAGGTCTTGATCCTCGATGAGGCTACTGCATCTGTTGATACAGCTACTGATAATATGATTCAGCAAACATTGAGGCAACACTTTGCTGACTCTACAGTCATAACTGTTGCACATAGGATAACATCTGTGCTTGACAGTGATATGGTCCTAGTGTTAGATCACGGTTCGTAATTCATCTTTATAGAAATTTAATTCCAAGAGGACTTGGTTGGTTAGAGCTGTAAACCAGGCTGCCCGCGAGGTCGGCCAGACTCTACTTGGCTCGTTTAACTTGTAAACGAGCTCGAGCTTGGCAAGTAAAAGTCCGACTTGGTTCGGCTTGTTTACAGCTCTCTGGTTGCTTGTTGATATTAATTGTTAATTTTATTCTAATCATGCAGGGCTTGTTGAAGAATATGATTCCCCTACAAAGTTGTTGGAGAATAAATCATCTTCATTTGCGAAGCTCGTAGCAGAGTACAGTGTGAGGTCAAATTCAAGTTTTGATAGCTTAAGAAAACTTTGAAGGCAAGATGGTGATGAAAATGAGTAGATGTGTTATAGTTAAATGTATAATTTTGCTGTAATGTAAAATTTACCTTTATTAGTAGAGTGATATGGGGAACTTGTTTGGGACCTTAGGTTGTGTTAAATTTTGTACAGGAGTGAACTTAGATATTATGTGGTTTTGGTATTGTAATAGTTTAAATAAATCTACTGTTTAAAGTGAACAATCACTTCATTATGCATGTTTTATTAGTTTAAAGAAAATGGAAAATATGGCATCCTTCTCTTTCTCTTGTCCTTTTGTTTCCATTCACAAAGTTTAAGACATGCTAATATTAATGTAAGGGATTTTAGAAAAGTGAGGGATTTTAGAAAAGAATGAAAGATTAGACGACAAGTCCGAATCCATCCTGAGAGTCTCACTTGATTTTTGATTATTTTTACAACAATATTGAGGGTTTTCAAGATAACATATAGTTTTTTTTTTTTTTTTCTTTCCAATTATCAGATTTTAGTTTGTAAATTAATATTAATATTAATATAATTAGTGAATACGTTTAAGTGTGTCTATAATATACCGATATTTGATAAAAAGTTGCTAGAACTCTATTTCTGGGACAGAAAAAGTATTTATTTTCCTTTCATAAAGAAAATAAAAAAATTATAGGAGATATGTCGACCTGATGATTCATTCGCTGATTTGGGTGCTCATACAGAAGCCCATCTGTTCAATGTAGCATTTCTTTGTTTTGGTTAGATCAAGATAGCATTCTTACACCTACCAAATTATTTGTTCTTTTTACCAGTTATCCCCAGATATCAGTAATCCCTTTCTTTGAGCATTTTGTTCTCACATTTTGATTTTGTTCTCACGTTTTGATCTGGAGGGAGAACATATTGAGGATTTTTCTACTAAACATATTACTCCACCAGCACCTAATTAACTAGCTAACATTTCCAAAGGGATCACTCATCACAGTAACCACTAAAACTAAATTTAGATAAACAAAAAAAGAAAAAGAAAAAAGGGAACATTCATAACTCAATTCTCTGAGAAATAATACAAATTACAGTACTTCAGGAGCAAATTCAATTGGCTACAACCTTTTTCAATTGAAACAGTTTAGGTCCCACATTAAATATTACTTTTCTTATCGCACAATGTCACATGTTGGAATGTATTTTCGAACAAAAATTAAAAGGTAAGTTTTTTCTTAATTCCCCTTCTGATCCTTTCCCATGCTCTCTCTTAGAGGCCCCTAGAGCTCTCTCTTAGAGGCCCCTAGAATCCTGAGATTAAAAAAGACGTTTGTTACAAGTCATCTAATTCTAAAATGTCACCTTAAATACTTTGTAATATGAGTTAGTCATCATTATGTACCAAGATTTCCATATGATGCGGGCATATAGACCAAAGATTTTGAGCGATTGGTCCGACAGAACAACTCAAAAAATGTGTCATTATATTTACTGTGACGACCCCAAATTCGGGTTCCATAACCTCGAGTTTGGTTCTCACTATTCAACACATTACTAACAATTAAATACATACATTGCATTTAAATATCGCGGAATAATACATATTGGTTCCCTTCAAAATGTTACAATACCAGGGTTTATCAACCTTAACATAATAACAGTTCCTATCACAAGGAATTACAAAAGGTTTAACAACCGTAAATACATAATTAAAGATCTAATTAGCATGCATAAGCTAACTTAAGCTCTGGCTTTTCCTTTTCCTTTATCCTTCTTTGAGCAATCAGGATTATCTGAAAAATGGTTCATGATATAGCAAGAATGAGCAACTAGTTTGCTCAGCAAGTTTAGAACAATCATATAGATTTAATATATCATGAATGAATGGGAAATATCAACAATGATTCAACAATAGATATAACAATTGTGAATGAAACAGGATTCAAATTTTAATAAACAGAATATTTGAATCTTAAAATGCTGAGTGGTCACTAAGGACCCTGAACTAACTAGGGTATAATAGAGTTTCCTCTGACCCTTTGAGTTGTTTGGTTTTCAAGGGGATCAGCCTATTCAACCCGCTGTATATGCATTACATTTAGTCACTGGCGCCCAAAGTCGGTTTCCCGACACAAAATCCCCTAATTTAGGGTTGTTCAATTCTCAGACTTAATATAAGAAATCCGCACCCAACAATGGTTTGGATAAGCTTTTAAAAGTATTCAAGTTATTGAATTTAGAAACGTAATGTCTAGCTGAATTATTAGCTTAAGACATTTTTAATACAGTTCATGAATCAAGAACTAGTAAGGTTCAAATGCACTAAGTGCGATTGTATAAACAATATGGATGTGGAATAATTTTAAATAATTAAACCACTGCAAGCTTTAACAATAAATACAAGTATGGAAACTTGTTCAACGATAATAATTGAGTAGGTTAGAGAACTTGCCTGTTTGCTCAGCTACAATAATTGTCTAGCTTTAACTAACTTGCTTTGAAAGACCTAACATTAATAAAGTCGGTCTAATAATTAGTACGGCGTATTTGCATAACTATACGCTTAATAACGAACTTATTTACCACACATAAGTACTAACACATAATTTACATTAGTCAAAACAATATTATTAACCTTATAGACACTTAATCATTTTAGTTTAATAATTTAATAAGTTAGAAAATATTTTTCTTAAGTGTTGGACACTTATTAAACCTTTAAACAATTGTTTAATTAAATTCAATTTATTTTATTAACCCAATCTCTTTTTAATTACTATTTAATATTGATTAAATAGAAATTAATTAATTAACTCTAGTTATTATTAAAAATAAATAATAACTAATTGTACTTACTTATTATTTAATTATAATTAAATAATAAATAATTATTAACTTAATTTTAACCTTCTTTAATTTAATGTTAATCAACCAATAATTAACTAAGTAATTAACCTTACTTATTATTTAATTAATGAAAATTAAATAATAGTTTACTAATCTTAATCCTCTTTAATTATTATTTAATGTCAATTAAATAATAATTAATTATTTAATTAATTTTAATTATTATTTAAGGTTAAATAATAATCAAATCATTCTTATTTATTATTTTAATTAAATAATAAATTATTACTCTAATAACTTAATTTCCATTAATCGTTATTTAATGTTAATTAAATAATAATTAATTACTTAATTATCCTTATTTATTATTTAATAATATTTAAATAATAAATAATTAATTTATAAATTTTATCTCTCTTTAAATATTATTTAATAGGCATTAAATAATAATTGCTAATTTATCATCTTTATTTATTATTAACATTTAAAATAATAAATAAATAATAATTTATTTAACTTAACCATGGTTTAGCTAACTAGATTAATATTTAAAATATTTAAATATTAAACTTAATGAAAAATATCCTCCCCAATATTATTTTTGTATTATTATTATTTTTGTTATAATTTTAATTTAATTTTTAAATATTTAAATTAATTAAAATTAACCCGAATGGCATTTTCGTAAATAAATTGAAAAATCCGGACCGATGGCAATTCTGTAAATAATCAGAAACTGATCGGAGGGCAAAATGGTAATTCTGCCAAGAAAAACGCGGAGGGGCAGAATCGTAATTCCGCCGAAAAGTTTCTTACCGCGCATTGCGCGCGTTTTAGTTTGTTACGGGTCAAAACGACGCCGTTTCTGGAAAGCAGAAAACGGCTTCCGCGCGTACGCGCGGAGTAACTTTTTACGGACACCAAACGACGTCGTTTGACTCCGTGTTTTCGGTGAACAGTGCTGCTCGCGCATTGCGCGGAAAATCCAATTTTTTTTATTTTTAGCAGATTGTGAACAGTGCTCCGGCTACCCATTTTAAATAAAAATATACCATCAAGTAAGCTTTAAGTCTTCAATAAAAATCCAAAAAAATTACCAATCACCTTATATTAATTTATAACATGAAAAATTAATTTTTCATGATTTAATAACATTATTTTTTTATAAAAATTTGTACATCACATAAACTACCATAAATCATAAATTTTTGTATATAACTCCATTTTGAGTGATTCAAACTTTGTTTTTCTCATGATTTAATGTTCTATAATATTAGAACATAAAACCTTAGTTTTATAAAAATATTTTTGGTAATATATTTCAAAACTTGTTTACACACTACTAAATACATATTTTAGCATATAAAATATACCAAAATACAAACCAAGCATATTAAACTCAAGCATGGCATAAATATTACCTCTACACATTAATAACTATATTAACATGTTTATACTAACATGATGATTTATTTAATTTAAAAACAAAACTTTATTTAAAATAACCATTACCTTGATTTAATGGCTATCTTTCTTTTTCTTCCAAAGTAGGTGATGAGGTTTGAAGGCATGAACCAAGAACTCCTTCTCTTGGTATTTTTGCTCTCAACTATAATTTTTCTACACTCTCAAATGCTCTCTAGCTTGAAAAATGGAGGAAGAAGAATGACTAACACAATGCTCCTAATTTGCAAGTATACTTGCAATATTGATAGATACATAATATATCTAATAATTTTAGCCCATCATGCACCTATTGGATACCTACACAAGTTAGCCACATTAGGTGAAAAGAAGCATGGTGTCTATGTACTTTAAAAATCAATCCAAGCAATCCTTTAATTAAATAAATAAGAAAATAAACTAAAATAAAACAAAATTCAATTTTCTCTCTCCTCCTCCTTGTAGGCTCTCGGCTGGACTCCTTTCTTTTGTCCCAAATTCAAAGTCACATTTCACTTTTTAAACAATTAATAGTTAATTTAAGTATTTTTCAAGTGGGCCAATCTTTGGGCTTTAATTTAAAATACCAATTGGGCTTCTATTAAATTGTTTGGGCTACTAAATTGTCAAATTTTATTATTCCCCACTTGGGCTACTAATTGACCCATGTTGGGCTAATTTAATAATTTACACATTAATTATTCAATCCATGGTTAAATAAATAATTAGATTGAATAAATAATTAAATATTCTAACCCATAGGTATTAAATTACTAAATGGACTAATAAATATTATTATTAATATTTCACATTATTTACATTAATTAATAATTATATTAATTAATTTATTATATTTAATTCACTCATTATATTCAATTTAATTGAATATTTAATTAATAGGAAACTTATCAATTATTTTGATATTAAAACTTTAGGGTTTGTTTACTAATTTAATAACATATTAGTAACCCCCTTTAATTAATTCTAGTAATTAATTACATAATTATTTAATCATATAATTAATCAATCACATAAAAGGATTTAAATAATCTCATAAAAATAACTCGTTGGAAATTAAATTAATAATTTAATTAATAAAGATGTGGAAATTCTAGGACATTACATTCTCCCCTCCTTATAAAAATTCCGTCCTCGGAATTGTAAAATAAGGTTACTCAAATAAAAACGGGTAATTTGTCCTCATTTCCTCCTCTAATTCCCACGTAGATTCTTCAATGGCGTGATTCCTCCAAAGTACTTTGACAGAATGAATTATCTTATTTCTCGGTTTCTGTTCCTTCCTATCGAGTATCTGAACAGGAACTTCTTCATATGATAAGTCCTTCCCGACTTGAATTGGCTCATAGGAGATAACGTGCTTGTAGTCTGGTTTGTATGGCCGCAATACCGACACGTGAAACACATTGTGAATATGTTCCAATTCAGGAGGTAAAGCTACCTCGTATGCTACTTCACCCACTCTTCTCAATATTTCGAATGGTCCTATGAACCTTGGACTCAATTTCCCCTTCTTTCCAAACCTGATCTTTCCTTTCCAAGGAGATACCTTAATGAACACAAAACTCCCCACCTCGAAGTCTCGTTTCTGTCGATGTAAATCGGCGTATTTCTTTTGACGGTCTTGAGCTGCTACTAGCCGAGCTCTTATTACCTTGATAATTTCTACTGTCTGTTGAACCAATTCTGGCCCCAACAGTCGGCGTTCTCCTACCTCATCCCAACATAGAGGTGTTCTGCATTTTCTGCCATATAAAGCTTCGTAAGGCGGCATACCTATGCTCGCATGATAACTGTTGTTGTATGCAAACTCAACTAGTGGTAGATGGATTTCCCAACTGCCCTTGAAATCCATCACGCAGGCCCTGAGCATATCTTCCAATGTCTGAATTGTTCTCTCACTTTGCCCATCAGTCTGCGGATGATACGCTGTACTCATTCTCAACTGTGTCCCCAATCTCTCCTGAAGACTTCTCCAAAATTTTGACGTGAAGCGCGGATCTCTGTCTGACACAATCGATACCGGCACCCCATGTCTTGAAACTATCTCTTTGATGTACAATTTGGACAACTGATCCAAACTGAACCTAATCTTAA
Organism: Hedera helix; assembly: GCA_947179155.2. NCBI lineage: Eukaryota > Viridiplantae > Streptophyta > Magnoliopsida > Apiales > Araliaceae > Hedera > Hedera helix. The sequence continues at coordinate 12,356,918 of OX359265.1, forward strand.
TCGGCAAAAAGTGCGCTGACTTTGTTAGCCGATCCACAATCACCCAAATTGTGTCATATCCCTTCTGTGTTGCTGGAAGTCCTACCACGAAATCCATTGTGATATGCTCCCATTTCCACTCAGGAATTTCTAACGGCTGTAACAATCCACTTGGTCTCTGATGTTCGGCCTTTACCCTTTGACAAGTTAGGCATCGGCTGACACATTCTGCAACCTCCCTTTTTAAATTTGGCCACCAAAAATGCTGACGTAGATCTTGATACATCTTTGTACTCCCCGGATGTATCGAGTATCTCGTACTGTGGGCCTCTTGCAAAATTTCCTCTCGTAATTCAGGCACTAGCGGTACCCAAACACGATTTTCAAATCTCAGCAATCCCATGCTATCAATTTTAAACTTAACCTCTTCTCCATCGGTCATCCTCTTCCGGATTCTGTCACATTCCTCATCTTTGTCTTGAGCCTCTTTCACCCTATCTAACAAGGTTGGGCTCACCTCGACTTCTATTGATTCGTTTGGACTTCTCACTTCCAACTCCATTCGAGCCATCTCTTGAACCAATTGTTCTTGATCTGTCAATATGAACAATTTCTCCCTGCTCTTTCTACTCAGAGCATCCGCTACTACGTTGGCCTTGCCGGGATGATATAGAATTTCACAATCATAATCTTTGATCAATTCCAACCATCTCCGTTGCCTCATATTTAGCTCCTTCTGTGTGAAGATATACTTCAGACTCTTATGGTCTGTGAATATCTCACATTTTTCTCCGTACAGATAATGTCTCCAAATTTTAAGGGCAAACACTACCGCTGCCAGCTCCAAGTCGTGGGTAGGATATCCCTTCTCATAATCTTTTAATTGTCTGGACGCATACGCAACGACCTTGCCGTTTTGCATAAGCACACAGCCAAGCCCCTTGTGCGATGCATCACTGTAGACCGTAAAACCTCCTGTATCGTCTGGCAAGGTCAATACATGTGCTTCACTAAGCCTTTTCTTTAACTCCTGAAAACTTTCCTCACACTTCTCCGTCCACACGTATTTTACCGTCTTTCTTGTTAAGTTGGTCAACGGTGTTGCTATCTTTGAGAAGTCTTGAATGAACCTCCGATAGTAACCCGCTAACCCTAAGAAACTTCTTACTTCTGTCGGCGTCCTTGGTTGTTCCCAATTCATTACCGATTCAACCTTCGCCGGATCAACCGAAACTCCCTCCTTGTCAATAACATGACCTAAAAATTGAACTCTCTCCAACCAGAATTCACACTTTGAAAACTTAGCGTACAACCGCTCCTTCCGTAAAATCTCCAACACCAATCTTAGGTGTTCAGCATGTTCTTCCTCCGTTTTGGAATACACCAAAATATCGTCAATGAACACGACTACAAATTTATCCAAGTATTGCTTGAATATTCTGTTCATCATGTCCATAAATGCGGCTGGAGCATTCGTTAGTCCAAACGACATCACCAGAAACTCATAATGCCCATATCGAGTTCTGAATGCCGTCTTGGGTATATCCTCCTTCCTGACTTTCAACTGATGATAACCAGTCCTTAAGTCAATCTTTGAAAAGTACTTCGCCCCTTTCAATTGATCGAAAAGATCGTCAATTCGTGGTAACGGGTACTTGTTCTTAATTGTCACCTTATTCAGCTCTCTATAATCCATACACAATCTCATCGATCCATCCTTCTTCTTTACAAACAGCACCGGTGCTCCCCATGGAGAAACACTTGGCTGAATGTACTTATTATCTAACAACTCCTGCAATTGCACCATCAATTCCTTCAGTTCTACCGGAGCCATCCTATATGATGCTTTCGATATCGGTGCTGTCCCCGGTACTAAATCAATCACAAATTCTATCTCCCTGTCCGGCGGTAAACCTGGCAGTACATCCGGAAAAACATCCATGAACTCCCTAACTACTGGTATTTGCTCCATCTCGGGACTCACCACTTGTGTGTCAACCACATGAGCCAAATACCCTACACAACCTTTCTTCAATAATTTCTTGGCCTGCATCATCGTCAGACAAGAAGACTGTCTTGACGATTTGCTGCCATAAAATACGACCTTAGACTTATTTGGTGTCTTAAGGTGTATGCACTTCTTCTGACAATCAATTATCGCCCCGTGGTTAAACAACCAATCCATCCCAAGTATTACATCAAATTCCCCCAGACGTATTGGAATTAGATTCACATTTAATTTCTGACCCATGATTTCAGCACAACAATTTCTATGTATGTACTTTACCGGAATCACTTCTTTATTAGCAACTTCTATGTTCATTGAGTTTTCTAGTTTGTCCCTAGGCAACTCTAATCGTCTAGCGAAATCATCAGACACAAATGAACAGGTAGCACCCGAATCAAACAATACATATGCATTTATATTATTGATCGGAATAATACCTGACACCACGTCTTTTGACCCCACAGCATCTTGCACCGTCATATTGAATGTCCGGGCTGTCGGCTTGTTCTGTGGTATCGGTCCCCCGATAGCCAATTTGCTGTTATTGCCCTTGTAGCCGCTATTCCCGTCATTCTTCTTCTTAGGGCAATCCTTTATCAGGTGGTCAGATGCTCCGCAAGAAAAGCATCTCACTTTCTTTGGGAGGGGACAATTTGGAGAAATATGTCCCACCTGACCACAATTATAGCACGTGTTCTTGCCTTTCCTGCACTCCCCGAAATGATTCTTTCCACAAATATTGCACGCTGGCTTTTTCTGAACACTTCCTTGTTGATTCCCCGAGCTCTTGTCATTACTGTTGTCCCATTTGCGCTTATTGCTGTTATTGTTATTATTGCCTCCACTGTTGCTGTTCTTGCTTCCCCCTTCATTTTTCTTCTTGTTTCTCTCCTGGTTGTACTTGGTTAATGCGTCGCTTCCTCCTTCAGCAATGATTGACTTCTCTAGCAAAGTTGCGAACGAGTCAATCTGCAGTACTGCTACCTTGTTGAATATCCAAGGTCTCAATCCATTCTCGAACCTCCTGGCCTTGCGTTCCTCCGTGTCTACCTGATGTGGAGCGAACCTGGCCAGCTCATTAAATTTTGCCGCGTACTCCGGTATCGACATGTTCTCCTGTTTCAGTTCTAGAAACCTTACATCCATCCTACTCTTCATACTTTTCGGGAAATAATTCTCGTCGAATATTTCCTTAAATTTTGTCCAGGGCACCACACCATCCCCAACCCTATTCTGATTGGCTTCCCACCAGAAATTGGCTTCGCCCTTCATCATGTAGGTAGCAAAAACTGTCTTTTGCTCCTCAGCTACTCTTGCGATAACGAACGCCTTCTCTATCTCCTTTATCCAAGACTGGGCCTCTATCGGATCCGACGTTCCCCTAAACTCTGGCGGTCCCACCGCCTTAAAATCTTTAAAATTCGCCAACTGATTTGGTGGTGGTGGCGGATTTGCTACTACAAGGTGGCGGTTTTGCATTGCCTCAGCTAGCATGTCGACGAAGTTTTGCATAGGGTCTACGTTGTGTCCCCCCGCGTCGTTGTTAACAGACTCTTCTACCCCCTGGTTCCTTGGTGGTTGTCTACGTGGCGGCATTTTCTGTTATAAACAAAAATTTACATTATTATACTTATTTCATATTTTTCATCTCATTACTTTGTATCTTAGGCAATATTTAGCTAAAATACAAATAATTATTTCAACACACATATAAACATAAATTTGACTGCATTTATATTCATATGCTAAAACAGTAGTGCATAGCACTTTACATCGACAGCATACTGCTATAAATGCTTCTATCCCAGAGAAGCTACAAAAGATGGGATCTGACATATCCTACAACTTCCTAGAGTTGGGATTTAGTGACATAATAACCCTCTAATAACACAAAAGTTGGGTTTTACTGCATCTATTTACATACGAAATTAGAAAACAACTACTACTACTACTGACTGCGCATCCCCCTACGGATCGCGTCGTCATACTCCTCATCCCCGATGGCCATCACCACACTCCTGCTGATGGTGTGCATAGACTGGCCCTCCTCAGCTGGGTAGTAGTGCACCCTGCTCTGAAGCCTACCATATGAAGATCGGTAGACGTAGCTAAGTCTATCCGTCCTCACCCACTTCTCGCGGACCTCCTCCTCTAGCTCAATCATCTGACCATGAGTGGCATCCCGCTGTGTCTCCATCTCAATACGGTCCTCTATCGCCTCCTGCCAGTGTGCACGGATGGCGGCCTTCTCTGCCTGAACCTGCTGAACCTTCAGCTCAGCCTCGGCTAACCTAGTCTCAGCTACTGCTAACTTAGCCTGCAGCTCCACATCCTGATCTACCAGCTGATGTGTCAGCACTGCAAAGTGCTCCACCGAATCCTCGTACTCCTGTATCTGATCCTCAAGTCCTACAATCCTCTCCTTCAGCTCTGTGTTCTCGCCAGAGAACTGATAAGCCGCATCTCTATACTGATCCTCCATGTGCTGGTGGGTCAGATTCTGTTCCTCTAGATGCTGGACCCTTGCCTCCAGCCCCTCGTTCCTATCGGTCAGTCCCTCTATGATGTCAGCGGCAGTGGTGCCCATGCCATCAGCTGACTCCTCCTCCTCAGACTCCTCTGACTCTGCCTCATCCTCACTGTAAGGCCTCATGACTCCGCCCCAGACGGGCTCCACACGATCCCCCTCCTCAGGATCCGACTCTGGCTCCTCTACGGGTGCAGCCACCAGCGGCTGTGTAGTATCCATATGGATATCAATATAGTCCTCCTCAGCAGTGCGACTCGACTGTCCGATCTCTACCATCCTATATCATAAAACAATAACACACGTTAGTACAACAATAAAATATATTCATTGATGAAATGAAATGATATTTTATCATGTACATATCGGCTCGATGGATTTTCTCAATCCATCTCCAAAAATACACAACATGATGAATCTCCCCGATTCATCCCCTAACGCACTCGATATGAGTTTAATACTAAGGTTATAACTTAGGTTTCGCAAATCCTAACGTTTCTAACCTACAGCTCTGATACCAACCTGTGACGACCCCAAATCCGGGTTCCATAACCTCGAGTTTGGTTCTCACTATTCAACACATTACTAACAATTAAATACATACATTACATTTAAATATCGCGGAATAATACATATTGGTTCCCTTCAAAAGGTTACAATACCAGGGTCTATCAACCTTAACATAATAACAGTTCCTATCACAAGGAATTACAAAAGGTTTAACAACCGTAAATACATAATTAAAGATCTAATTAGCATGCATAAGCTAACTTAAGCTCTGGCTTTTCCTTTTCCTTTATCCTTCTTTGAGCAATCAGGATTATCTGAAAAATGGTTCATGATATAGCAAGAATGAGCAACTAGTTTGCTCAGCAAGTTTAGAACAATCATATAGATTTAATATATCATGAATGAATGGGAAATATCAACAATGATTCAACAATAGATATAACAATTATGAATGAAACAGGATTCAAATTTTAATAAACAGAATATTTGAATCTTAAAATGCTGAGTGGTCACTAAGGACCCTGAACTAACTAGGGTATAATAGAGTTTCCTCTGACCCTTTGAGTTGTTTGGTTTTCAAGGGGATCAGCCTATTCAACCCGCTGTATATGCATTACATTTAGTCACTGGCGCCCAAAGTCGGTTTCCCGACACAAAATCCCCTAATTTAGGGTTGTTCAATTCTCAGACTTAATATAAGAAATCCGCACCCAACAATGGTTTGGATAAGCTTTTAAAAGTATTCAAGTTATTGAATTTAGAAACGTAATGTCTAGCTGAATTATTAGCTTAAGACATTTTTAATACAGTTCATGAATCAAGAACTAGTAAGGTTCAAATGCACTAAGTGCGATTGTATAAACAATATGGATGTGGAATAATTTTAAATAATTAAACCACTGCAAGCTTTAACAATAAATACAAGTATGGAAACTTGTTCAACGATAATAATTGAGTAGGGTTAGAGAACTTGCCTGTTTGCTCAGCTACAATAATTGTCTAGCTTTAACTAACTTGCTTTGAAAGACCTAACATTAATAAAGTCGGTCTAATAATTAGTACGGCGTATTTGCATAACTATACGCTTAATAACGAACTTATTTACCACACATAAGTACTAACACATAATTTACATTAGTCAAAACAATATTATTAACCTTATAGACACTTAATCATTTTAGTTTAATAATTTAATAAGTTAGAAAATATTTTTCTTAAGTGTTGGACACTTATTAAACCTTTAAACAATTGTTTAATTAAATTCAATTTATTTTATTAACTCAATCTCTTTTTAATTACTATTTAATATTGATTAAATAGAAATTAATTAATTAACTCTAGTTATTATTAAAAATAAATAATAACTAATTGTACTTACTTATTATTTAATTATAATTAAATAATAAATAATTATTAACTTAATTTTAACCTTCTTTAATTTAATGTTAATCAACCAATAATTAACTAAGTAATTAACCTTACTTATTATTTAATTAATGAAAATTAAATAATAGTTTACTAATCTTAATCCTCTTTAATTATTATTTAATGTCAATTAAATAATAATTAATTATTTAATTAATTTTAATTATTATTTAAGGTTAAATAATAATCAAATCATTCTTATTTATTATTTTAATTAAATAATAAATTATTACTCTAATAACTTAATTTCCATTAATCGTTATTTAATGTTAATTAAATAATAATTAATTACTTAATTATCCTTATTTATTATTTAATAATATTTAAATAATAAATAATTAATTTATAAATTTTATCTCTCTTTAAATATTATTTAATAGGCATTAAATAATAATTGCTAATTTATCATCTTTATTTATTATTAACATTTAAAATAATAAATAAATAATAATTTATTTAACTTAACCATGGTTTAGCTAACTAGATTAATATTTAAAATATTTAAATATTAAACTTAATGAAAAATATCCTCCCCAATATTATTTTTGTATTATTATTATTTTTGTTATAATTTTAATTTAATTTTTAAATATTTAAATTAATTAAAATTAACCCGAATGGCATTTTCGTAAATAAATTGAAAAATCCGGACCGATGGCAATTCTGTAAATAATCAGAAACTGATCGGAGGGCAAAATGGTAATTCTGCCAAGAAAAACGCGGAGGGGCAGAATCGTAATTCCGCCGAAAAGTTTCTTACCGCGCATTGCGCGCGTTTTAGTTTGTTACGGGTCAAAACGACGCCGTTTCTGGAAAGCAGAAAACGGCTTCCGCGCGTACGCGCGGAGTAACTTTTTACGGACACCAAACGACGTCGTTTGACTCCGTGTTTTCGGTGAACAGTGCTGCTCGCGCATTGCGCGGAAAATCCAATTTTTTTTATTTTTAGCAGATTGTGAACAGTGCTCCGGCTACCCATTTTAAATAAAAATATACCATCAAGTAAGCTTTAAGTCTTCAATAAAAATCCAAAAAAATTACCAATCACCTTATATTAATTTATAACATGAAAAATTAATTTTTCATGATTTAATAACATTATTTTTTTATAAAAATTTGTACATCACATAAACTATCATAAATCATAAATTTTTGTATATAACTCCATTTTGAGTGATTCAAACTTTGTTTTTCTCATGATTTAATGTTCTATAATATTAGAACATAAAACCTTAGTTTTATAAAAATATTTTTGGTAATATATTTCAAAACTTGTTTACACACTACTAAATACATATTTTAGCATATAAAATATACCAAAATACAAACCAAGCATATTAAACTCAAGCATGGCATAAATATTACCTCTACACATTAATAACTATATTAACATGTTTATACTAACATGATGATTTATTTAATTTAAAAACAAAACTTTATTTAAAATAACCATTACCTTGATTTAATGGCTATCTTTCTTTTTCTTCCAAAGTAGGTGATGAGGTTTGAAGGCATGAACCAAGAACTCCTTCTCTTGGTATTTTTGCTCTCAACTATAATTTTTCTACACTCTCAAATGCTCTCTAGCTTGAAAAATGGAGGAAGAAGAATGACTAACACAATGCTCCTAATTTGCAAGTATACTTGCAATATTGATAGATACATAATATATCTAATAATTTTAGCCCATCATGCACCTATTGGATACCTACACAAGTTAGCCACATTAGGTGAAAAGAAGCATGGTGTCTATGTACTTTAAAAATCAATCCAAGCAATCCTTTAATTAAATAAATAAGAAAATAAACTAAAATAAAACAAAATTCAATTTTCTCTCTCCTCCTCCTTGTAGGCTCTCGGCTGGACTCCTTTCTTTTGTCCCAAATTCAAAGTCACATTTCACTTTTTAAACAATTAATAGTTAATTTAAGTATTTTTCAAGTGGGCCAATCTTTGGGCTTTAATTTAAAATACCAATTGGGCTTCTATTAAATTGTTTGGGCTACTAAATTGTCAAATTTTATTATTCCCCACTTGGGCTACTAATTGACCCATGTTGGGCTAATTTAATAATTTACACATTAATTATTCAATCCATGGTTAAATAAATAATTAGATTGAATAAATAATTAAATATTCTAACCCATAGGTATTAAATTACTAAATAGACTAATAAATATTATTATTAATATTTCACATTATTTACATTAATTAATAATTATATTAATTAATTTATTATATTTAATTCACTCATTATATTCAATTTAATTGAATATTTAATTAATAGGAAACTTATCAATTATTTTGATATTAAAACTTTAGGGTTTGTTTACTAATTTAATAACATATTAGTAACCCCCTTTAATTAATTCTAGTAATTAATTACATAATTATTTAATCACATAATTAATCAATCACATAAAAGGATTTAAATAATCTCATAAAAATAACTCGTTGGAAATTAAATTAATAATTTAATTAATAAAGATGTGGAAATTCTAGGACATTACATTTACTATATCGTAAATGTAGGTTCTCAAAAAAATAAATATATTATTCTCTCCGCTTCACAAAAGATGATTGAAGTACAAAAAGATTTTGCTTTTTGCCCCATAAAAATAGAGTAACATACAATCTCTCCCTCGTGGTTTACACGTTTTTATATTTAGCCATATGTAATTGATAGGGCTAAATTATATGATATTTTTATTCCCCAATACTTAGTTTTTATATTTATTGTGTGCTTAAATATTTAATTATTTAGCTTATTTTGATTTTAATAGGTTTTATAGGATTTTAGTTAATTTAGGTAATTTTATAGTATTTTTATATTTCTTTTTATTTATGTGTTTTTATTTATTTTTAGTATTTTAGGTGTTTTATTTATTATTATGTGTTTTTAGGATTTTTAGTACTTTTATATTATTTTTATTTATTTTATATTTGATTTTGTAGGGAAATAAAAGTCTAATGACATTTTTGTAATTTCAGCAAAGCTTGAGGGACAAAACTGTCAAAACAGCAAAGACCGGGGGCAAATATGAAATTATTGAAAAAGTTGGCGTCCGCGCAATGCGCGTAAGGAAGCAGCTGGCACAGAACAAAACGACGTCGTTTGGCGGTTTGGTGGAAAAGCGTCCGCGCAATGCGCGGAGACGCTGAACAGTGGCACGCAAAGGAACAAAACGGCGTCGTTTTGGAGCTCTGGGCGCGCAATGCGCGGGAGGCTGCGACGGGCACTATAGCGAAGGCTCTGTTTGGTTGCGCGTTAATTCTCCCAAATCAGATTATTTCGCGAATTTTGCTCCTTTTTGATTCCAAATTGGATTTTAATTCCAACTAGGGTTAGGATAATAATTATTTTTCTTTTTCTTTTATTTTTATTTGTATTTTAAATCCTATTAGGGTTTGGAGGGTGTACTTCCAACTAGGGTTAGGAGGATTTTGGTGCCTATAAATAGAGGGTTTGACACACATTGTAAAAAACAACTTTTATTAGAATAAAAATTCTCTCTTCTATTCTTTAGTGTTCTCTATTATTATGAGTAGTTAATTTATTTTTCTTGGTTTAAGTGATTGAAGCTATCAAGATTTATACACTGTGAGATCTAATTTATTTTAATTGTTCAATTTATATTTCGATTATTGAATATTCTTCTATGCTTAATTTTATGATTGGTTTGTTTAATTGCTAAGAGTACTACTAGTTTATTATTCATATTAATCTACTGCTATTTTTGAAGCGACTAAGTTTAATAATTGTTTTGCAGATCAAAAGATTATTTTATCTTAGGAAGAATATTCATCTAAATTAAATGCAAACACGTGGCTTGTGTTGTTTAGTTCAACGATCTCTCTAATTCTTTATGCTGCTATTAAATTAAATCTTTAGCACGTGTCGGGGGTTGTTTAATAGTAAGGGTATTTAGACCACGTGGCTCTACTTATCTAAAATTAAGGAGAGATGAGAAAAATTATTCCACCTGCGAGTAGTTCTTTCTACGGTGAATCTTCAAAATATTAATTGATTTATTTTTGCATCAGTGATCAGTTGTAAATTCTTGATGGTGGATATTAACTTAAACCAAGGCTTTTTATTTTTATTTATTTTTTGTATATTTATTTTAGTTAATTTTATTTAAATTATTTCTTTAATTAAAACCCCCCAAACTTTTGTTTGCAAAAATATAAAATTAAATTAATCATTCTCTGTGGGATCGACTCTTACTTGCACTACTACATATTTATTTTTCCAAAGTAAGATTTTATTTTTGGGTGCTTGCGACATCACACCAGTAATTTACACATTTTTATACTTACATACTTGTAGTAAAAAAAGTCGCCAATTTATCAATTATGATATAAAAAATTGCACATTACTTTAATTCTATCTAACTTAACGGAGTGTGAGATTAACACGCCTAAAAGTGCGTGAATAGAGTGTCCAACAGCTGCATTGCTTGTTAAGACGCTTATTTCTTTACCAAATTTAATCATTTCACCCCTCACTTTTCAAATGTTAATCAGTATTCTTTCATTCATTTATGTTAACCATGTTTCCATAATTCATACTTATTTTTATTTGCTTGATAATGCGTGTTTGGTGCAATAATATGGAGTAATTAGGTGGCAGTTGGGAGGATGAAGGTGGCAATATGTCAGGCCAAACAGTAGCATCAAGAGAGATGGTGGTGGTGGGACACGGGGGGAGTGCCGGAGTGGGATGAAATAATTAAAGAGAATTCTAACTTTTCAAGCTCGACTCTTTTCAACATCTATGCTCTCCATCCGTTCCAAAAATTATACGATTATTATTGATTTTAAAAGTCAATTTTAAATACTTTTAAATTTAAAATTAAGGTGATTAATTAAAAATTATGAAGTAATAAATTTTATAATTAATAATACGTTAGATAGTTTATAATTCTTATCATTGTATGGATTAAAATTAAAAAAAATCTATATATTAATAATTTTCCAAATTAACTTCAAAATTTAAAAATTATCTTCTATTTTGAATGGGATGATGGAGTATTAATTTTTCAATGTTTCTTTAGAACAATTTTTTGCATTTTCAATTATCCCCTGCAATGATTTGCAGAAACCTACAAAACATAAACCTCTATACCCGTGATGGTTCGTGCCTGGTTATTGATTTGATTTGATGTCTGTGCGCTTACTAAACTGAGTTATAGTTCTAGTTCAAATTATAGGATTTTCACTAAACTAGCCAATTTCTCAACTCCTCAACATAATAATCTTATAAATATTATATATGTTTGATTACTCAATGTTTATGGAATTTGAAAGTTCAAATATGTAATATCCCGGATATTTAAATGAATTAGAAATAAAATATTTAATATTTATTAAAGGTTGGAGTTTGATAACCTAGTAGTGATAGATAAATAGAGGTCCAAATTAAATTTAACGGACTAACTTAGATATGATGATATCAAAATTTTTGATAAGTTAGCAAGTAAAGTGATAATTCAATAAACTTGACTAACAACAAGTCTAATTAAATTAAGAGAATTAATTAGTGGAGTTATGTAATTATGCGACGTGGGTGCGTGTAAATTAAATATGTATTTATATGAATATATATATGCGTGCATATTTAGTAACATAATTTAATGGTTAAATAAATTATGGTAAATAAAGGGATTAATATTTAATTAATCCGATTTGAATTAAAAGGTTTATTGTGGAATTAATTTATTCATTAATCAACAATTATGTAAATTATTGATAAATTATTTGTGTGGAATACTTATGTAATTTATATAATTATAAATTATATAAAGTAGTTGAATTAATTAAGGGAGATTAGTAATTGTATATATGTACAACATTTAATTTCATATATATGTACATATATATAAAGGGATTAAATTAATTAAGTAATTTTAAATAGTAATTGAATATATTAAATGAATATATTCTATAATTAAATAAATCATTGTAAATGATTTATGAGAGTGAGAAATTTAATTATACAATTATTTGTGTAATATTAATTAAATAATTAAATAAATTATTTAAATAAGAAATTAAGTAAATATATTATTACTTTAATGTATTTTCAGGTAAATGGATATATTTCCATAATTGATGAGAAATGAATCATTTAATGTAAATGTATTAAATAATTTAATTTATGGCGTAAATAATATATATTAAATTATATATTGTATTTATTTTTAATTTCATAATTTATTGTGAAATTATTTTTGTGGTAATGTAATGTGTATAAATAATATATATATACAAATTATATATATTATTATTAGTGAACAAACCCTAAAGTTTTAATATCAAAATAATTGATAGGTTGTCATTAATTAAATATTCAATTAAATTGAATATAATGAGTGAAGTAAATATAATAAATTAATTAATATGATTATTAATTAATGTAAATAATGTGAAATATTAATAATAATATTTATTAGTCCATTTAGTAATTTAATACTTATGGGTTAGAATATTTAATTATTTATTCAATCTAATTATTTATTTAATCATGGATTGAATAATTAATGTGTAAATTATTAAATTAGCCCAACATGGGTCAATTAGGAGCCCAAGTGGAGAATAATAAAATTTGACAATTTAGTAGCCCAAACAATTTAATAGAAGCCCAATTGGTATTTTAAATTAAAGCCCAATGATTGACCCACTTGAAAAATACTTTATAAAACTATTATTTATTAAAAGTGACTTTGGTCAATCTTTTTGGGACAAGGATCATGGATGTTGCCGGCAAAGGGAGTAAAAAGTAGTTAATTGATTGTTATTTTATTTTTCTTTTAATTAAATAAAGGATTGCTTGTTTATTTTTTTAAGTACATGACACCATCCCTCTTCCACCTACTAAGTCATGGACTAACTTTCTTGTGCAAGTATCTAAGTGAGGAGCATCATGACTTATAGATATAATTTTGTATCTAAGAATTTTGCATGTATACTTGAAATGGTAGACATTATACTTCATTTATTTTCTAAGTTCCAAAAGAGAGAGTTTGAGAGAAATAGTTTGGGAGAGTAAGAATTTTGAGAGAGAGCATGGAGAAGGTAGAGAAGGAGATCTTGGTGCATATCTTCAAGTTGCACAACCTATTTTGGAAGAAAAATGAAGATAACCATTATAATGAGGTAATGGTTATTTTAAATGTAGTTTATTTTTTTTAAATTAAATAAACCAACATGTGTGTATAAATATATTAATGTAGTTAATAATATGTAGTAGTAATATTTATGTCATGCTTGAGTTTAATATACTTGGTTTGTGTTTTGGTATAATTTATATGCTAAAAACATGTGTTTGGTGGTGTTAAATCAAGTCTCAAAATAATGACCCAAAAATATTTTTTTTAAATTTAGATTTAATGTTATAATATTATAGAACATTAAATCATGAGAAAAACAAAGTTTGAATCACTCAAAATTGAGTTATACACAAAAAGTTATGATTTGTAGTAGTTTATGTGATGTAAAAATTTTTATAATTTTTTTTTTATTAAATCATGAAAAATTATATTTTCATGTTATAAATTGATATTAAGTGTTTGGTAATTTTTGTGGATTTTTATTGAAGAGTTAAAGCTTACTTGAAGGTATAATTTTTATTAAAGTGGAGTATTAAGGTTACTGTTCACCTTCTGCGAGTGGGAGAAAAATAAAAGCTGTCCGCGCAATGCGCGCCAGCAAATTTCCTAAAAACCACGGAGCCAAACGACGCCGTTTGGCGTAGTAAAATTTTACTCCGCGCGCAATGCGCGGAGGCCAGTTCCGGTTCTCTCAAAACGGCACCGTTTTGGTCCGTTTATTTGGTACGCGCACCATGTGCGGTAATAAAATTTCCGGCAAAATTACCAGATTGCCCCTCCGTCCGATTTTCTGATTAATTACGAAATTACCATCGGTCCGGTTTTTCAGTTTATTTACGATTTTGCCATTCTGGATAATTTTAATTAATTTAAATGTTTAAAAATTAATTAAAAATTATAACAAAAATAATAATAATACAAAAATGATATTTAGGTATTGAATATTATATTTTTCAAATATAATATGTATTTAGGATTAATATTTAAATGTTGTAAATATTAATCTAGTTAGTTTAATATTATATTTTTTTTAAAATATAATAAGTATTTAGGATTGATATTTAAATGTTGTAAATATTAATCTAGTTAGTTTAATATTATATCTTCTGAATTTATGATTAAATTAATTATTATTTAATTAATATTAAATAATAAACAAGGATGATAATTTAATTAATTATTATTTAATTACTATTAAATAATAATTAAAGACAACTAAGATTGAGTATTTAATTATTTATTATTTGATTAACTTTAAATAATAAATAAATTCAGTTAGTTATTATGTATTATTAAATAATAACTAATGATAGTTGAGTATTTACTATATAATTTTATTATTTATTATTTAATTAACTTTAAATAATAAATGAATCTTGTTAATTAGTTATTATTTATTCTTAAATAATAACTAAAGATATTTGATTATTTTTTAATATAATATAATTATTTATTATTTGATTAATTTTAAATAATAAATAAATCTAGTAAGTTATTATTAAATAATAACTAAAGGTAGTTAATTACTTACTATTTAATTAATATTAAATAGTAATTAAATGAAATCAAGAAAATGTCTTTTAACTCTTTTGTTTAAACAATTATAATAAATTGTTTAATAGTTTAATAAGTGTCCAACACTTAAGAAAAATATTTTTTTTAATTTATTAAATTATTAACCTAATTTGATTGAGGGTCTATAAGGTTAATAATATTGTTTTGACTGATGTAAATTATGTGTTAGTACTTATGTGTGGTAGATAAGTTTCTTAATGAGCGTATAGTTGTACAAATACGTTGTACTAATTATTAGACCAACTTTACTAATGTTAGGTCTTTCAAAGCCAGTTAGTTAAAGCTAGACATTAATTGTAGCTGAGCAGACATGCAAGTTTCCTAAACCCTACTCAATTTATATTCGAGCAGGATATATTATTTTATTGTTCAAGTTCCTAACTCAAACTCAAGTTGTTACGTTTCAAGCATGCTATGGTTTAATTCTGTATAATTATTCCACTTCTTTAAATTGTTGATTCGCACATAGTGCTTGTTGCATGTGTTCATCAGGTATGAAAGACTGATCACCTTCATTACCATAAGGTTCAGTTAAATTGTTCATGGTCATTATTGACACTCAACATTTATTTATTCAATCATTCAATTATTGAAATTATGACTCGTACTCTTTCACAATTATTATAATGTTGAAAATTCAAAAGCTTATTCTTTCTTTCAATCATGATATATCGTTATTATATTTAAACTTGCTGAGCAAAGTCGTTGCTCACTCTTGCTATATCATGATAACAAATTTCAGAATAATACGAATGTCTGAGGAGAGACGGTGACAGAAGCAAAAGACAAGATTATAGTGTTATGCATGATAACTAAATTGTTATATGATGTAAGTAATTTTGTAAACATTTTTATGAATCTAAAGGTATATATGTAAGTTAAGGTTAGAAACCTTGGAAAATGTTGTAGAATAAACAATTTATGTTTATATATTCCGCATTAGTTATAGAACATGTATGAAGATGATGTATCGTGACGTACCAAGTCTAGGGTTCAAGGAACCCATATTTGGGGTCGTTACAAAATACACTTGAAAATCTTATTCATCTACTAACAAGTTATTTTAAACTACCCATAAACGTATTGTTTGGGTTTCAAATGCAATACAACGAAATTGGTACGGTGTATTTAAAGGTCCAAACGTTACGCTACTGCTGTAAGCAATAAAATTTTTGATAGTCGAACAAATCCAAAGTCATTTTTTTAAATAATCTGTTAATTTTAATAGGTCTTATCCTTTCATTCTACTAAACTTTTACATGCTGCTCCTTTGTAATTTTAAACTTCATTTATTTGGTTTTAAGCTTTTATAATTTAATTGGGTTTTGAGAGAGCTCATTCATAACTCTAATGTCCTAGAGTTAGGGGTGTACAACGGTCGGTTTGATAGGTAAAAAAATAACAAAACTATTTAAGTCGGTTATAAAAAATTAAAAACCAAAATTGCCCATATTTTTATTCCATAATCGGTTATCGGTTTATTCAGTTATCGGTTTAATCGGTCGGTTTAATCAGTTTATCTAGTTATTAAAACTTAAGCATAAAAGATAGAATTGGTATGTCACTAAATTTTAAAGCAATATATTGTTGGATAATAGGGAATGAGTATGTCACCAAATTATAAAAAAGTCATATAATTTATATAATTATATAAATTATATTATAATATTAAGGTATTCGATCGGTTTCGATTTTTGAATAAACCAAACTGAAACCAACCAATATAGTTTCGATTTTTTAGTTTTATATGTTTCGATTTTGTGATTTTTGGTTTGATTTATTAACAGTTCGATTTGGTGCAATTGATTTTTTGGTTATTTTCGATTTTGTGTACACCCCTGCCTAAAGCTATGAGAGATTTAAGAAACATAATTTTTTTTTGATAATGGTACTCATTTTATTTTAACTAGACTAATATAGTATAAATGATAGTATTTGTAATACATTGAACATGAAAACGAAGAATTGTATATATATCTAAATTATTGTATATATTATTTAATATATGCATGTACATCCATAACATGATACAATAAAAGATACGAAAATTTTAATATAATTATAAACATGACATACATTGTATCAGTAGATATGACGAACACGGGACTAACTCGGTATTAACTCGGGAATAACTTGGTGACCAAATCAATTTGAATAAAATTTTCAATTGTTTTGTTATATATAATAATAGATATGCCTAAAATCTATGAAAGGTAAACATGTGAATTATCATATGTCTTTAATGATGTTGGGCCATATTAAGCCTCAGGTGAGAGTGTGCAACTTTTTTCTTGTAGTATAGGTGGTTAATTGGCTACTTTTTAACTATAAGTACTTAAGTGTAAATACGTGTAAATCAAACATGATAAATTATATTTTACTCTAAATAAGTTTAAATACTTAATTCAAATACAAAATATTATATAAATTATATTTTACTTTCAAAAATACTTAAGTAGGTAGGATTCATTACTTTTTAAAAAAAAAATTAATAGACTATATTGACATTTCCTCAATTGGATTACATGATTTACCATTTATAATGAGCATAATTCCATAAGATCCAACGATAAAGTTATAGTCATTAAAATAATTATCATTCTACATCTATGTATATATAGGGTAGGGTGAACATGGTGTGGTTTGGTGCGGTTTAAAGCCCAAACCGTACATGAAACCACTTATGTACGGTTTGACAAATTCAAATTCGCACTTGAAACTGCTTTTATGATTGGAGTAGTGCGGTTTTAAAATGTGCAGTGCGGTTTCAGTTTTAAAATTAATTAAACATATACAAAAAATTAAGACCGAAAGAATCACCTAATTTTTAAATGTAGACAAATATGTATAGAAGATATTAGAATAACAATTTTAGAAGAAGTAAAGTAAGACTATAACGAATAGTTGTTTATAACTTAAAAGTAAATAGTGTATTGTTTATACAAGAAGACCATTATTATTGAATTTGCTAGTATAAATGCATATTTGAATGATTTGATTGATAATGTATATTTGTAACTTGTAGGTTTTGTGCAGTCCTTAAATGAAAATAAATGTACAAGAACTTAGAATAGAAGATCAAACTTGTTAGGTTGATCTATGAACAAATTTGATTGTATAGATTATAAGAAATTAAGAAATTATTCTATAGTTGAACGATATCAGAGTTTGTAAAGCAAGAAGATGATCACGGAAGATACTCTGTTCATAAAGCAAGACAAGCTCGTAGAGTCAATTATGAAGAATCATAAGGAAATTGAAGATCGTAGAACAACCTCACAATTCGTAGAGCAAAGTGAATTGTTGCAAAGCTCACTCCAAGATCGTAAAGTTATATGCAAATCGTAGAACTTGCAGATCACATAACTAATTGTAGAGCCAAGTCAAACCTTCTACTATTATCAGGGAACTACACAATTCGTAAAGTCTAACTAGGTCTGACATGGAACTTATAATGAGAAGGTTTGGTTTTTGAGGATCTCAATACAATAGCTGACCATCAGACATTTCAAAGGAAAATCAAAAGAAGATGTGTCTAACAACTATTTTGACCATACAACGTCAGCTCATGTGGTTTCCATTTTTAGCAATTTGATGTGAAGACAGAGCCAAAATCAAGCTGACTTTTACTTCTTAACATCAACATCAGATATCTTCAAGAATCAATGCATTAAATGAGTAATGACTACTTGTAAAAGGAAATTTTTTAAGATCTACTATAAAAGGACAAGGAGATTCAAATGAAAGATATAGAACAAGAAAAAGATTACACACCGAATTGCTGTCAATGTTTAAGTGCTCTACTCTACGATCAAGAATAACTAGTTATGTTGCTAAGTCATTATGGATTGGACATAAAGCTATTTAGCAGTTACTTAAATCACACATTCTACTTGTGATTGAAAGTCTTAACGACCACAGTGGTGCCAAGTCTAATTGAATTGGAGAGTTCTTAGTGAACTGGAGAGGTCTTAGTGATCTTTGCTGAGACTTAGTGACTCGAAGGAATTTTAGTAATTCAAGCTTGTAATATATCTTAGTGATTTTGTCTTAATGACTCCCAGATATCCTTAGTGGAGTCCCTGGTAGAGTGCAGAAGAGTGGATTAAGAGATCATTGTGATCTGAACCACTTAAAATTTCTCTGTCTTTTTACTATCTTTGCACTTTACTTTCCTTACTACTTACATTTGTTTGTCATTGTCTTCTACACAAATCAACTAAATTTAGAACTGAGATTTTTCATTAAAATCTTAAAAGGGGATTTTCAAATAAATATTCCACTATGCTTGAATACATTAACTTGCTATATTTACATATTGGTAATAAAATAAATAAATAAAAAGTTTTGCAAAGAGATCTATTCAACCCTCCTTTTAGATCACTTAGTGCCTCTGAGAAATAATAGAATTTATTCATCTTCATCCACATTATAATGAAACTCTGTAATTGCAAAAATGTCACTGATAATCAAACTATAAAAAACTGGATTAGTTAAGTAAAATTCAAATTAAAAGTTTATAAAGTTACAATTAAAAGTCATACAAGAGATAACTGTAGAAGTTAATATTACGTTAACAAAAAAAGGCGAAAAGAGCGACGTCCTTTTGACCATTATTGGTGCGGTGCAGTTTTTACTGTACGGTGGACCGCAAAAATTGAAACCAAACCGCAAATGTAGTTTTTCAACATTCTTAAAATCGTCATATACGTCGAAACTGTTGGTGCGACTTGGGCCAATTTCATTTTTTTGCTCACCCCTAGTATAGGGTGAGTTTGGTGCAAATAGTATATTATTAGTACTTTAACCCAACATTTTGTTATTAAGTTTTAAAATGGACGAAAAAAAATTATTTAATTTTTTTGTTTAATTTATTTGTTATTGAGTTTCTTAATGTAAAAAAGAAAAAAATGAACAAAAAAACTATTCATTTTTTTGTTAAAAAATGGACGATTTTGGACAAAATACTAAATAAGTAATACAAGATCATTTTTTATAACCGCTATTATACTTTCTGGATTATAAATAAAATAAAATTAATATAAAGGTAGCTTAGTAACTTAAATATAATATTTTTTTTATGAACTTCGTAAGAACATGAAAGAAAATATACAAAATTTCTCTTTCTTTCCATTATAAATTAATTTTTTTATTATTTTCTTTTAATCTGTTCATGGTTAGATAATACCCGTCTAGTCTGGTTTCGGGCTCGACAGCATCCGCATGTTCGGGTGTAATTTGCCATCTAATTAAGAGGGGCATTTTTGTCATTTTAGAAACACCAACTTGCTCGAGTTCTGCAGCAAAACGAGACGGAATCCCACTCCATAGCTCAAGCTCCACCAAAACACCACAATCTGTCTCTATACCTCATTATATAGAGTAGTCTCTAGGAATAGCTTAGTTTAAGGTCAATTTTCTGAGTTACAACCATTTAGTCGGTGATTTCTCATTCATAGCCTCAAAGCCAATTTGATTAGCGTTGAGGCTCAACTGCATATTCCAACGCCATTTGAAGTGGCGTTGGATGATTACCCTATTAATTAATTAGTTTACTTATCTTAATTCATTTTTTGTAAAAAAGAAATTTATAAATAAAAAAGAAATATATAAATTTATTCTTTAAACAATTTTTTTTTATAAAAAAGAAGGTACACTTCAACGCTAATATGAATGGCATTGAACCCAAAAGTAAGATTTAATTTTTTTCCCCATACTTCAAAGCCAATCAAAATGGCGTTCAGTTTATTATTATTTTTTTTAAATGCTCATTCAACGCCCAAATTTATAATTTTTATTTTTTAAAAATGAATTGTTTATTTTTTTATTTTATTTTTATAATTTTTTTATCTTTAAAAACGAATTTATTCTTTAAATAAATTATAAAAAAAAAGTACACACTCCAACGCCAATCTGAATGGCGTTGAATGTCATTTTTCTACTTTAACACCACTTTGAATGACTTTCAAATTTTAGTTAATATTTTTTAAAAAGAATAAAAAAAGTAATATATGATAGATGTGACTGATGTATGTTGAATCCAAAAAGTAATATACGGCCTGACAAACCTTTCATAAATATAAGAAGAAAAATTGAATCCAAGTACGAAAAAAAGAAGTTGAAAAGCCAATTCAATTGATTGATGTCCAAAACTGCACAACTTTAGGGGGGGGGGGGGGGGATACTGAATCAAGTACGAAAAAAAAAAGAGTTGAAAAGTTGAATCAAGTATAGCAAAAAAAGTTGAAAAGCCAATTAAATTGAATAAATTACGGAAAAAAAAATAATTGAAAAAGTATTAAATCAAGTACCAATACAATCACATGTTTAAGCAACAAAAACTGAAAAAGTATTTGCATTAACTACCAATACAATTAGTAAAAAAAGCTAAATCAAGTAGAAACAAAAAAAAAAAAATTGAAAAAGGCAATTGAAATAGCAATGCATTATTTTAATGGCAAATATACTTGATGTGACGCCCCCAAATCTAGGCCCACACAGCCCAAACTTGAGTCGTCAAAAGACTACAACAAAATTATTACAACAAAGCACAACGTACAACAATACAGGGTATAATAATACACAACTAAGTCTTCACTATTATTGCCACACTATTTTACAACACGTGAAGACTACGACAGCTATTCCTCAGACTCTCACTCCATTCCCCGGTTAGACCCTGTTACGTTTTCATCTCCTGTAATGGAACAAAAGAAAGGGTGAGCTCAAATAGCCCAGTAAGAAATATCATGACTAAGATAATGACGAATAATTTATCATTAGCCTTCAACAGTTGAGTTCTTGATAGAATACAATAGACTACAAGGTTTATATCAAAAACTGCAGTTAAATTCTTAAACAACGTTCAGATCAATAATAGCAGCGGAATGAGCAATCTATTAGAAGAATAATGCAGACTATAATGTCCACTCGCTTCTCTTTTTAGTAAAAATATCATCAACTTTTATCATCTGAAATACCATTAGTCAAAATAATACAACTTCACAGTTCCTGGTCATAATCATGCAGATCAACAGTTCATCTTTGCACTACGGGCCAAAGACATTCAATATAACACCAACGGTCATGATTATACCAGATTCAGCCTTTGGTCATAATCATACCAATCAACAGTTCATCTTTGCACTACGGGCCAAAGAGAACATTAACCACGTGCCATAAAAGACACCGAACAGATGTATCGCCTTTAACCTAGTATATCGCCTTTAACCTATCATCTGTTCAACAATTATATCACATCTGTGCCCCCGGCCACAAATATTCACAACAGCTTGATTCTTGATGATTAATACAAATAACAGTGATACAAATGATGAACAGAAGAACATGATAAACAATAAGTATCGGAAGTTTACTTTGTGCAGATTCAAATAATGTCCAAATTGCCAACATGATGTGGAGTGAAATTTAAAAATGATATTCAAGATCCACAGTTCAGAATAACGATCACAGTTCAAATAGAAATGTTCAGAAAATAGGAAGGTTCAGTTGAAATAATGAAATTCAACTATTATGGAACATATAATATTTTCAGGAATTATAGAAGCAATAGTTCCATAATAAGTTTCGATTTAGGTGTATGGAAGAAAATAATATCCCTTACCATAGCAGGTTTGATTAACAAAGGTGAAGGAAATTAATATCCCTTACCATAGTAATTTTGAATAATGGAAGATGAAAAAGATGGTATCCCTTATGAGTATAAAGGAAAATGATATCACTTACGAATATGGAATAAAAGTGTCATGTGATAATTCGTGTAGACAAATTATTTCCACACGAGACAAATAAAAAGGGTTATTCACCAACAGGCGATAATCCGCACCGTAAGGTTATTCCCATCAATTTGAATACGAATAGTTATTCACCAAACAGGCGATAATCCGCGCCGTAAGGTTATTCCCATCAATTTGAATACGAAGAGTTATTCACCAAACAGGCGATAATCCGCACCGTAAGGTTATTCTCAAAGATTAATAAGGAATGAATACAAAAGGTTATTCACCAACAGGCGGTAAACCGCGCCGTAAGGTTATTCCCACAATTTAATACATGGAAGTAAATGGCACAAGAAAGAAACGATATTATTTTCGAGAATCAAAGAATGATAATCCCTTCAAGTAAGAAAGAAAATAATATCCATTTATGATGATGAAAAGAATGATACCCCTTACCTTAACACGTGACTGGATATTGATTTAAATGAGATTGATCAACCTATATATTTTTAATATAATTAGTAATTACCACATATAAATTTCAAAGTGTATGATAACTCGTATATTATGAACTATCAAAATTATATATATTTAACATAATTTTTGTAGTATAATATAACAACTTTAAAATAGTTTTTAAAATAATATTCCAAAATAAATCTTCCAAAGGAAGCTTTTAAAAATGAATCTTCTCAAAGAAGAGTCTTCTAAAGGAAGATTTATGAATACCGTGAAAAATAGGAATTTATGAAATTACTACTCTTTAATAAAAGACTTACTTGAAAATTTTCTGCACTCCTTTTGGCTTTCAAACTCTCAAAATAACCTTACTATTCTCAGAGAAAACTCATAAAATTCTTATAGAAAAATTTTATGTTTTAGGTGTGATTTTTCTATTCAGCTGAACAATCTATTTATAGGAGAAAATAAGTTACTATGCATGGTAGGTGAACAGAAAAAAATTTCAGCAGAGGCTGCTGCGCAGTCTCCACCAACTCTTCAGCAAATTCTCACATTTCTCACATTTCATGTGGGCCCCACAATGGGTCCCACATGTTTCTTACTATTCACGTACTATTCACGTCACTATTCACGTCACTATTCACGTTACTATTTCAAATAGTAAAATTAATTATTTTATTATTTATTTATTTATTTATTTATTCTTCCTGTGAGTCCAACATATAAAATAATGTTACCACAATAATGTAAGAAACACGTTACATATTTTTATTAATTTAATAATATAAATTATAGTGTATTTGCTACTGTGACAATTATTAGATTCAATAATTTTAAACTACAGTGCACCAACAATTATTGACTCGATGATATGAAATACAGTGTAATGACAATTATTGAATCAATAATGCAAAATACTGTGTAGCAACAATAATTGAATTGATAATATAAAATATTATGCAGTGACAATGATGCGTAACAATTACGGTGTCAATTATCAGACCAATAATATGAGACACTGTGCAATACCGTGTGCTACTGTAGAGTACCGTGTGCTACAGAAAATACCATAAAGTACCGTATGCTACTATTCTTTTATCACCGGTATTTTAACAGTTAACACCGTTGACTATTTTTATTTAAAAAAAGTTACTTCTGTCGTTTTCTATATCCGACAAATATTCCGTTGTGGGGTCCACAAATAATTTGTTATTTCGGCGCCGTCGTACGGCCCGAATATTCCCCGACAAAACGAATATTGTCCGACAAAATAAAATTTACACATAACATCCTTAACTTTCAATTTTGTCAATTTAACCATTTACTGTTTCAGGAAAAATATATATGAAGAAAAATTAAATTTTGTATTTCATAAATTCGGGGTCTTACACTTGAATAGACACCACTACTGCTAACTTTATTAAATAGCTTTTTCTCCATTCTTATTTCCTTCTATGCCTTCTCTCTTTTCCTTCCTTCATTTTTTCGCTGCCGCTACCCTCCGCTTCCCTCCAACTATATTTTTCTCCATTAATTTTCTTCAAAGCATCCCTAAATGTATGTACATTATTCTACATTAATTTCAATTATTGTAAAATCAAGTACTGATATTTAAATGTTAGTTTTTTTTTTGTCCATATTATTGTTGTGTTGGTCTCACTCACTCTCTTTCTATAAAAAGTTTAAAATAAATAAATAAATGAAGATGGATCATTCTGTTTATCTTTACTCCTTCCTTGCTCTCTTCCAACTTTGAAGAAAGGTAGGGAAAAATCTCTAAATCTTGGGTAGATAAGTTTATCCGTCTTTTTCTTATCATAAAATCCAATTAAATGACATATTTTTAAAATACAATTAAAATAAGTTCCAAATAAATGGCATATTTTTAAAATACAATTAAAATAAGTTGCGTGTGAATATGTGAAAACGGTTATTTTTTATTCTTCCTTCATAAAATAGATGTTTTTTCCTTTTAACTTTTATTTATAAATGAACAAAAATATTGTATTTTTAAATCGACACGTTTTTTATTTCACAAAAGTAAAATGACATCATATCCAAAATAGTAAACACACAAACATGAGCCATGACGAGAAGCAAATAGAAACTCCAAATTTTGAAGGCATCCGATCGGTAATGACGCAAGTATTTATCCACCTTGTCCAAAAAAAATAAGCCAGTATTTAAGTTAATAAATTTTTGTGTATTTATTTAATATCAAAATGGGATGCTGTCGCAGGCACCCAAAAATAAAATTTTACTTTTGAAAATATTAATGTAGTAGTGAAAGTAAGAGTCGATCCCACAGAGAATGATTAATTTAATTTTATGTTTTCGTAAACCGGAATTAGGAGGTTTTGAATTAATTATTTAACTAATTAAAATTCAAACAAATAAAACTAAATAATAAATAATAAAGATGAGAAAAATCAATTAAAACAAACTTCAGTTCCTTAGTTCAGTATCCCCTTCTTTGAATCAACAAATTAATCAAGTTATTATTATCTTTTCCTTCAATTGAAATTAATAACCCTAGATAACCGACAATCGTCAAGCTAACCGAAATCCTCCTTAAATTATAAATCTAATGCAGCAATCGCTCACAAGAGACCCTAACTATCATACAACCTAGAACTATCAGTCTAGATTTAATATAACAGTTGCATTAAAAATTAGAGAATTAGATTATTCCAAGCAACAATCATAACATCGCAGATTATTTAACTTGCCATCTTGATAATCATAACAATATTCAAAAGTTTGTCCACAATCAAATATTATTAATTGTTACTTATGATCAGATAAAATATCGTTTGCTTAATATCAAATCTTAATTTAGCATATGATAAATTATTGATTAACTTAACAGGCCATTATCAAATTAATCAAGCAAATATCATAAAATAATTAAAACATCAATTAAAAATAAGGTTCAACATCCCTTTAGAACTGAAAATAAAAACTTAGCCTGACATTCTTCAAAATAATCTCCACTTGTTGAAAAGCTCTCTTCAAGAAACTAGAAGAAAGAACTTCCAAAAACTTATATTGAATAATGGGAGATTAGCCCTCTATTTATAGGTCTCTAACTTGTCCAAACCCTAATAGGATTTACAATTAAAAATAAAAAAAAATTAAAATAATTATTATCCTAACCCTAATTGAAATTAAAATCCAATTTGGAATCAAAAAGTAGCAAAAATTTCGAAAAATTCCGTTTCTCAGCAATTCAGTGCAACCAAACGCCGCCTTAACGCCAGCTTTGACCCGGTCAACGCGCGTCCATGTGTGGTGACGTCAGCATGCCGCCGCGCATTGCGCGGTTTTTCCTATCTGCTCATTACGGCGTCGTTTCCTGCTGAACCCCGTGTCTTCTCCGTACGCGCATTGCGGGAAGAAAAGTTTTGCATAATTACGAAAATGCTACCGGTCTTTTGTAGAATTACACTTTTGCCCTCCGGTTTTGCTGAAATTACCACAATGCCATTAGACTTTTGCAGAATTTACAGATTTGCCCCCAAAATTTATTTTCCTACAAAATAAAATACTTAAAAATAAATTAAAATAATATACAAATACTAAAAATCCTAAAAACACATAATAATAATAAAAACACCTAAAATAAATAAAAACACATAAATAAAAAGAAATGTAAAAATACTATAAAATTACCTAAATTAACATAAATTAACTAAAATCCTATAAAACATATTAAAACTAAAATAAGCTAAATAATTAAACATTTAAGCACACAATAAATATAAAAACTAAGTATTAGGGAATAAAAATATCGTATAATTTAACTCTATCAAATACCCCCACACTTAGCTTTTTGCTCGTCCTCGGGCAAAACAAAAATAAAAATAAACAAAAATAAAATAAATCTAACTAGCCCAACAGACTAAAGCGACTCAACTAAGCTGACATACATGATTCAAACAACTCGACTATTTACATGAGCAATAAATTAATATGAACTTCACATCAACCTCAAAGATTATAATCAACAACTCTTAGAAAATTTCAAAATAATACATCATCCAAAATTTTAACTTAATTATTAATTCCACTTTATTTTCAATCATTCGTGTGTGTGTGTGTGAAAATCCATAGCTATCAAATTAATAAAAATTTAGATCAATTCATCTAATCAAATACATCACAAAATATATTAAAATTCTATACATTTATTTTCACCTCACTTTCCATTTAATATAGATAAATACAAATTAGAAGATCAAAATGTTTTATATTTCAACCACATTAGGATTTAACTTTAATCACATACCTTCCCAAGTATTATTAAAATCCACTAGTAAGACTTTTTTTTCTTCTCTTCTTCATTTTTTTTCTATCATTTTTTTTTCCACGGTGAGTGCATTTTATGCTCCATCTCACCAGCGAGTGCGTTTTACGCTCCATCTCGCTATATGTGTTTATGAGTGAGTGCGTTTTACACTCCATTTCAACCCACCACATGACAATTGTTTCACTTTTTTTTCGGGTAAGGTCAATTTAATAATCCCAAAAAAATTACCTTAATCATTTCTCCACATTATATTTACCTTATATTCGCTTCAAGTAATGTTCAAATAAGATATAGAATTAAAAACATATCTCATAAGCTTTTAACCAAATAAATTTTCTCCAAATTAAAATTAGTTCAAACATATGGATATGTGCAAATAAAATAAAAGATTTCAAACAAAGTATTGACCAACAAAAATGTCAAAATTCAGATTACGTAAAATTTATCAATTTTTCAAGAGTAATAATGTAATATTATATATATTCATTCTTTCAAAAGAAAAAAAGTTGTTATTTGACAATTATATTGTTATTGAAACTTTTTATGAATAAAAAAGAAAAAAAATACTATAAATTATTGTGCAAAATATTTTATAATTTGTATTAACACTATTTTAATATTAATTAAAAAATACCCTTCTCTCATCTTTCTCTTTTTCTTTCTTTTTACATTTGAGAATAATAATATAATATATATTCTTACTTTCAAACTTGAAAAAGTTCTTTTTTTACAATTTTTTTTGTTCAATAAAATTTACATTCTATTAATAATAGTATAAAATGATATAATATTCTTAAATTTATTTTGGTAATGTCATTACTAAATTAACAATATTTATTTTTAAAGATTAATAAGTAATAAAATAATAAAATTAAATTTATAAAATTTTCAAAAGATTATTTTTTTGCGGTGTGAAAAAATATTTTCTATGCAACTTTTATCTTTTTTTTTATAAGAAAAACCATTTTCAGTACCAATTTGAAGGCTTATTATGATTAGACTCACACTTTGATATCAAGTTATTAAAATAGATTAAAGAAAAAAATGATGAAAAATTTAAGGTTTTTTTTATTCAATTATGTTGTTGAATGTTTTTTTTAGTGAATATAAAAGGAAAACAAAATAGCGCAAATTTGGTTTTGAAAACCTAAATAGCATGAACAAATATTTAATAATATCTACTAAAATCATTTACATCATAAACATAACAAAGTTTCAGGATTAAAGGAATAATTTTTGAAGTGTACGTATGTTTACTCCAAAAGAAAATATTTGTTTAAGGTTATTGAATTAATGCAGACTAGCAAAAATGACTTGTTTTATATTTTGATATTAATATGTAAGTAAGTTGAAGTTTTATTAAAAAAATATAAAATAAATTTGTATTATTAGATTCACACTATGTTATCAGCTTTTTAAAATAGATTAAAAAGAATGACGAAAAATCTAAGTTTATTTTATTCAATTATGTTGTTATTGACTTCTTCTTTAATGAATAGAAAATGGGAAAAAATACTATAAATTTGGCTTTGAAAAACTAATTAGCATGAACAAGTATTTTATAATATCTATTAACACTATTTACATCATAAACGTAACAAAAAATCAGGATTAAAGCAATAGTTTTTGAAGTGTACATACGTTTACCTGAAAAGAAAATATTTGTTTAAGATTATTGAGTTAATTCAAAATAACGAAAATGACTAATGTTATATTTTGATATTAATATTTAAGTAAAGTGAGGTTTTATTAAAAAATAAAATAAATTTGTATTTAACTAGTTAGGAATAACGAAAACAACTCATGTTATATGTTTTGAAGTGTACGTGTGTTTACTCCAAAAAATTTTGTATTTAACTAATTAGCATGAACAAATATTTAATAATCTCTATAAAATTATCAAATATATGAATGGTCTTAGTGCTTCCACGTCCTTCGTCTCTCTTTTACTTTTGATTTTTGAGAGTAATAATGTATACTTTTGGGAGTAATAATGTAATATATACTTTTGACATTTTTTTTTAACATTTTATTAATAATAGTATAAAATTATAAAATGTTATTGTATTCTTAAATTTATTATGATACCACCATTACTAAATTAACAACATTTAATTATATATATATATATATATATATATATATATATATATATATATATATATACATTTTTAAATTTAGAATTTTTTCGAATGAGTTTCTTTTTGCGGAGCGAAAGAAATATTTTCTATGCAACTTTTATTTATTTAAAAAAAAATCATTTCCAGTGCCAATTTGAGGGCTTATTTAAGTAAGGTGAGGTTTTATTAAGGTAAAAAAAAATTATATAATTAATCACAATACTTTTTTTTTAAAAAAAAAATATGTTTTTTTATTATAATTTTTCATATAAATGATGCTATCTTTTTTTGGGACAAAGTCACAAATATAATATAACCATTTTCAATACAACATTCGCGGGTAACAGAGTAGTATCTCCATTCTAGGTCTAGCAATTGATTTCAAACCAACTTCATTTCTTCCATTTCCTTCGCAGGTAAGCAGAAGTTGAAGGCAGAAAAAGAGAAAGCAGATAAAGACAAAGCGGAGAAGGTAAAGGATCATTACATATTTTCTGTTCTTCTGTTGAGAAAATTTGTGGAATATGACCTTAAAGTCATACAAATATTGTTTTTCTTTCGTTTGATGCAGTTGGTTTCAATCACTTTTGTTATGCTATCATCTTTTGTAACTTGGATATCCACACGCGCACATTTATATACATTTATATTATAACACTTGCTGTTGAGCTGTAGAAAAGTATGATTTTAGTGGCTGTAGTAAATAGCTGTTTAGCATCTGGTTTTATTTACGCATTTCTTCCAATTATTTTTCAAAAGTTATGCTGTAGGAACGTGTTTTTCTCCCTTTTTTTTCCTCCCTCCTATTTCTGTTTCTCTTTCCCTTTGATTAGTCAGGAGTCTGAGGAGTGTGTGTGTGTTTTTCAAATCATTATTTCATTACTGTTAACCTTCTTGCTGAAAATTATAATCTTAATCATTGATTGTTTGTATTGTGTAGAAAATTAAAATGGCAGAAAGTTTAGGAGTCAGTAGTTATGATATAACCAAGGACCCGAAAAGGAAAGCCAAATCAAACGATCCGGGTTGAAAATATGGGTATTGGCCATATATGAGTAATAAGGATATAGTGCAATGTATCCTTTGTGGGAAGAAATGTCATTCGGGAATCAAAAGGCTCAAGCAACATCTAGCTGGAAATTATGGAGAGGCCTGCTATGACAGAAGTTTTCACGCGATGAAGTGTGCGAAGGAAAAAATCAAAGAATCATTTGATAACAAACAGAGACTTTACAGGAAGGTGATTGACATTGTTGAGCGACGATGGGAAAGCCAAATGGGAAAAAAATTATATGGGGCTGCGTTGTTTCTCAGTCTAGACAAGTACTTTGATATGAAAGCGAAAAATTCAGATTTATCTAGCAGTCTACGAGAAGACTTCAATGATATTCTTGAAAAGATGGTGCCCGACCTAAAGTTGACAAACAAGATAAGTATTCTAGCCGATAACTATGAGAATTCTCGAGATCCTTTTTCAAAAGACATGGCGATTAGGCAACGAAAATTAAAGAATCCTTGTAAGTAAATTGAAATATATATAAAGATATAAAATATAAATATAAATTATATAAATTATTCTTTTTCTTCCTTTTAAAAATATTTATATTTCTCTTAAATGTTTGATAGTTGATTGGTGGAGCTCTTTTGGAGGGCGGGCTATTGAGCTTACAAAGTTTACAAAACGAATTCTAGGCCTTTGTTGTTCTTCTTCCGGTTGTGAGCGCAATTAGAGCACATTTGAGTTTGTAAGTACTAAGTATTTTTCTATTGTTGGTTCAAAATTAATAAGTCATTACTTCATATAATTATTTTTATATAATTAAAAATTTTGTTTTATTTATTTTAGATTTATACGAAGAAGCGGAATAGATTGGAACACCAACGATTGAGTGACTTGGTTTATGTCCAATACAATCGAAAGATCATTTCAAGGTTCCAAAAGAGGTGTGAACTTGAATTTTTTTTTTAATCCATTAGCAATTGATGACTTTGAATGGGCAAATGAATGGATCAATAATGAGGCCGATGTTGTTCATCCCGGCGAGGATCTTACATGGAATGATGTGGATCGAGCAACCGGTGCATCCGAGGGTCGCAATCCTTCAACGAGGGCTCGTGGTATTACAAGAGATAAAATGATGACATACTCTCGATGTCGTGGTGGTGGTTCAACTTCAAGGGAATCAAGAAGGTTGACGGATTCTGACTCCGATGATGAAGTTGATGAAGAAGAGATAATTCCAAATAATGATGAAGATGTGGAGGATGATTTTGGACAAAGACCACCTACGCCTTTGAATGAGAGTAGTTCTCGTGGAGGAGATGGAGATGACCTAGTTCTTGATGAGTTTGCTTGAACGATATTCAAAGACTAGTATAAAGACTATAGACGATATTTTGGCTTGTTATGTACTTATTTGGTGTATTATTACTTTATTAGTTATTAAATTAGTAATATGTATGTGATAGTTGGTCGCTAGTTGCAACTTTATTTGTGGTATTTGTTAAATTCTTCATTTCTTCTACTATAATCACTTTAGCTAGATTGATTGTGGTCCTTTTACTCATTTGATGTTAAGTTCCTTTGTTTCTTATTTGTTCTGCTCCCTGCTGCACCGCTGCCTTGTGCTCTGCTACGTGCTAGCCAGTTGCTACTGCTGCCTGCTGCTGCCTACTGCTATCTTATGTTCTACTGCCTGCTGCTAACCTGCTGCTGCCTACCTACTGCTGCTGCTGCTGCATTGCTGCTCTGTTGAAATTCTGTAGGAACTAGGAAGATAATGAATTATGCCTTGTGATTTGTCCCTGGTGATGAGGCTGCGTTATTCAGGCGATGCAGCTTTGGAGTTCAAACATTGGAGATCTTGCAGCTTTGGAGTTCATAGTTGCTGCCTTGGTATCAAAAGGTGACATTAGTAGTAGCATGGTATGTTTCTTTTCTATAACTTATCGATATTCTTGACAACTTCGTTGAATATTTCTATTATTTTCTGTCATTGAGCAATAATATTCTGTTATTTTCTTAAAATTCTATCTATGAAATTTGTTTGTATTATGTTATGTGACATAGACTTGTACAACTCAAAGTTCAAATGCAAGAAAATAATAGAATGATTATGGGCATGATCAGTTTGATATGTCTAATATATTACTTCTTAGACATAAACTGAAACACAAGTGAGACACCTAAGGAGAAATTAGCTTTGTATTGAAGAAATACTAAAGTTGAATTGAATATTGAGAATTGAGATTTTAGTTGACTTCACTTGAGAAAAATTAATATATCAATATCATACGATAGTTTTACAACTTATGGAAATTGAATTTTTGTTGTAGGAGCAATGAACACAAAACTGTACAAATGTACAAAACATATTACAAAATATGGTTTGACTAGCTGAGTAACTGCATACAAATGTACAATACATCAAAAGCTATTCAATTGTTGTGGCAGCCTGGCAGGATCTCTTTGTTTTCCATGGATATACATAAATGAGATTTCTACGCATAGTAATGTAAGAGACTTGTGTTGAATCTGTTGATTTATCAGTACTAGTCTTCATCAATCATCATAGTAAGCTGCTGCTTTTAGCCTTTTACTGGACGTGTTTGATATATGTTTCAGAACTTCATTTACTTGTCTTTTGATGAATAAATCCTGAAAGCAATCAAAGAATTCATAGTATATATTAGTATTAAAATGTTAAAGGCAACAACCAACATAATGTATAAAAAATTTATTGTCAATAACTCAATATACTTGGGAAGTAAATAAATAATATATAAATGCATATTGTAAGCGACTTGTTGCCATACGAATGACATGTCGGTCGTCATTTCGCCTAGGCGTCCTGGCGATCGGCTACCGCCATGACTTGCCTGGCGCCGTGACAACTATGGGCTCAGTATATTTTGCAGAGATTAATGCTATTTGGCAGGAACTTGATCATTACCAGTTTTTTTAGCCAAATGTACGGAAGATGCGGCAGCTTACCAAAAGTTTGTCAGTGAAGATAGAGTTGTGGACTTTGTTGGATTAAACATAGAGTACGATCAAGTTCGAGCACAATTGATTGGTCAAATACCGTTTCCATCACTACGAGAGGCTTATGCCCGAATTCAACAGGAAGAAAGTAGACGTCGAGTCATGGTTCTTAACCTAAACCAGGTTGATCAATCTGCTATGGCTACCTCTTATTCTTAGCCCAGTCTTGGTGTCACATACTCAAATGAGAAGGAATCCCGCGAATGTGACTACTGTGGCTTAAAGAACTATACAAGGGATCACTGTTTTAAGCTTCAAGGAAAACCTAAAGTTTGTGGCGGTTGGTTTAGCAATGGTCGTGGAGGTGGTACCCCGGTATATATGTCTACTACAACACATGCGGTTGTTGCATCCAGTTCTTCCAAAGCTTCTCTTACTCCAGAGGAAATCTCCGATTTCTGAAAACTGTATTCGAAACTTGTGTCTTCTCATTATGCGCAAACATGTATACACTCTTATGCTTTTCATATCTCATCACCTTGTCCTAGTTGGATCATTGATACAGGTGTTTCCGAGCATATGACCGGGTCTTCCAATCTCTTTACCTCATACATGCCTTGTTTTGGCCAAGACAAGGTTCGAGTAGCTGATTGCTCTCTTTCCCCTAAATCTGTGAGAGGTTTAGTAGTTTGTACTCCATTAATATTATTATCTATTCTTCATGTTCATTAACTACAAACTTATTATCCATTCAACGTCTTACTGAATCCTTACACTTCTTAAGTCACTTTTTTCATAACTCATTGTCTTTCTCAGGACTTGGTGATGAGGCAGCAAATTGGCAGTGGTAGTGCATTTGGTGGTCTGTATTATTTAGATGTTCCCTCGTCTAACATACCTCTGATTGTAGATAAGATTGATACTCAAGCTTTTCAGTCTACTTCTGACTCTAGTTTGACTCCTATCCATCAAAGGCATCGACATTTGGGACATCCCCCCTTATCAGTGTTAGCCTGTATTTCCATCTTTGGTTAAGGAGTATAATAAAACCCCCTTTGTGTGAACCATGTGAATTGGGTAAACACAGACGTTCAATTTATTCTGCTATTAATAGTCGTCATTTTGAACCTTTTGCTATTATCCATTCTGATGTATGGGAACCCTTACGGATTATTTCCCGGTTCGGTCATAAATGGTTTGAACGTTTTATTGACTGCTATTCTTGCGTAACTTGGATCTATATTCTTCACTCCAAAAATGAGGTGTTTAAATGTTTTCAGGAATTTCATAAGATGATCCAAACCTAATTTGGTGCTAAAGTCAAAATTCTTCATAGTGATAATGGTCGTGAATATAGCAATAATAATGCCTTTGCATCATACCTCTCTAAGCATGGCATCATACTTTAAACCTCGTATCAATACCCCATAACAAAATGGGGTGGAATTTACTAGAGGTAGCATGCACTTTTATGTTCATAATGAACACACCTAAATTTCTATGGGAAGATGTTGTTCTAACTGTTCTAACTGCTGCTTTTCTTATAAATCGGCTTCCTTCTAGAATTTTTGGAAACAAAAGTCCCATCTCTTTCCTCCAACACATAACAAGTCCTCATTCACCTCGAGTTTTTGGCTGTGTGCTATGTTCATGATAAATCTCCCACTCGGGGAAAACTAGATCCCGAGGCTCTTAAGTGTGTTTTCATTGGGTATTCTCCCACTCATAAAGGTTATAAATGTTATCACCCCCTTTCACATAAAGTATTCATCATTCGTGATGTCACTTTTTGGGAGTTGGAACCTTTCTATTCTTCCTTACCTTGATTCTATTGATTTTAAGGATGAAGAGAAGGATCATCCAAAGGCGGGCATTATTTCTAGTAGTACTATTACACCTGGTAGTAGTACTAGTAATACTTCTACACATTCTCTTATCCCTATTGATGTCTCAGATAAACTTTCACATGGGGAGTCATAAGAGTCGCGTGCTAAACAGAATGAACTTGAGTTGTGGACTTATGTGGGAAGAGACAAGAATAAGGCCAACATTTCTGCACCGCCATAGCTCTACTCAGAACCGAGTCCTGATAATGCTAATGGTAAGGATTTTGATCCTATTTGTTCATCCGATAATATTGATCTTCCTATTGCTCTTCGAAAAGGGATTAAATCATGCACCCAACATCCTATCTCTAATTTCTTAGCATATAACAAATTATTTGCATCCAACCATTCATTTGTTTCTTCCTTGTCCTCGATAACTATTCCTTAGGGGTGGAGAGAAGCAATTAACAACGAGAACTGGAAAAAAACTATGATAAAAGAGATGAATGCACTAAAAAGGAATGATACATGGGAACTAGTCACTCTTCTTTATAGAAAAAGACCAGTTGGATGCAAATGGGTATATAAGGTCAAGAAAAAATTAGATGGGACAGTCGAAAGGCTCGAAACCATACTAGTTGCAAAGGAATATACACAAACCTATGGGATTGATTACGAAGGAGACATTTGCTCCTGTGGCGAAGATGAATTTTGTTTGTACCATATCTCATCTGCAGTAAACTTTGACTGGGATCTTCAACAATTGGATGTAAAAAATGCTTTTCTTCATGGTGACTTAGAGGAGGAAGTGTACATGGAGATACCTCCCGGTTTTGTTTCATCTGCAACCAAGGGTAAAGTTTGTAAGTTTAAAAAGGCTCTGTATGGTCTGAAGTAATCTCCTAGAGCCTGGTTTGGTAGATTCCACAAAGCAATGACAAGGTTTGGGTACAAGCAGAGTCGAGCTGATCATACTCTTTTTGTTAAACAAATAAAGGGTAAGACTACCATCCTTATTGTTTATGTTGATGACATTGTGGTGACAAGTGATAATAAAGAAGAAATAGTTAATCTCAAAGCAAGATTGGCCAGAAAGTTTGAGATCAAAGATCTTCGTCCTTTGAAATATTTCCTCGGAATTAAAGTTGCGAGATCTTCCGGTGGGATTTTTCTATCCCAAAGGAAATATGTACTTGATCTTCAAATAGAAACTGGCATGTTGGGATGTAAGCTTGCTGATTCTCCTATTGAAGCTAATCACCATTTAGTAGGTGACACAGGACCTACGGTTGATAGAGAAAGATATCAACGTTTGGTGGGCCGATTGATATATTTTTCTCATACTAGACTCGATATATCTTATGCTGTAGGAGTAATAAGTCAGTATATGCATGATCCTCGACATTGTCACATGGAAACTGTCTATAGAATTATGAGATATCTCAGATCTGCTCATGGGAAAGGTATATTCTTCACACCAAATGGTTATATGAAAGTTAAAGCATTCTCCGACACGGATTGGGCTGGCTCTATAGAGGATCGTCGATCTACATCTGGTACTGCTCATTTGTTGGAGGCAATTTTTTTACTTGACGTAGTAAGAAACAATCCATGGTGGCAATATTTAGCGCTAAGGCAGAGTATTGAGCCATCGCTTTAGGTATATGTGAACTAATGTAGTTTCGAACCTTACTAGAAGATCTGGGTGTTGCCACAAAAGGGTCTATGCAATTATTTTGGGATAATAAAGCAGCCATTAGTATTGCAAACAACCCAATACAACATGATAGAATGAAGCACATTGAGATTAACACACTTCATTAAAGAAAAATTAACTAGTAGTCTTATTTGCTTACCTTTCATTAAAACAGATCATCAACTTGCAGATATTTTGACTAAATGTTTTACTAGTAAATTGTTTCATCCATTGTGTTTCAAGTTGGGCATACGAGACATCTATACACCAACTTAAGGGGAAGTGTTAGAAATACAAAGTCAGCATACATATCTCATACATTGGGGAATGCATTAAATACATATCTTACAATAAATTCATATCCCATATATTTAGGGATTATTACATTGTAAGCTAGTATACATATAACTCGATGTAAATGAGAGCATGTATGTAAATGTACAAAATCATTTTCTCAATTTCTACTCTTTGTTTCTACATACTTTTTAGTATAATCATCAACCAAGTTCAAACATAATAGATATAATAAGATATGATTAATTTATTTTGCAAGTGGATGGTCATTTAGGGACGTTACAAAAAGAAAGATGGACTCCACTTTGGGATGGAAGGAGTATTTATTTAGCAAGGAAAACAGAACGAGGGAAAATTTTAAGGTGCCATAAGTTGACTAGCTTAAGGTGTTATAGTTGATGCCCTAGAGACTAATTATTTGATGTAATTGCTTAATATTTTTGATATTATATTTGATTGCATAAATGGATTATTTTATTATGATTTTATTTACTGCGTTATATAAATGTTAGCATAATAAAAGTCCTTAGAATAGTGATACGGATTATATAGCTTCAAGTATGTGACTTGAACATGAGATTATATAATTACAATTAGTATCATTGCTCTTAAATGTCCCTAGTCGAGTATCATTGTTAATGGGACAACAATGATGCATTGAGACTAGTATGTGGATTGACTGATGGCCAAATCTCATTGGTCATAAATATATGAGATATTTGAGTCAATGCATAGGTACATGTTAGAGAACAATGTATTGGACAGACCCACCATGAGAATTCTACATGGAGCATTATGCAAAGTGTCATAAGAAATTCTCATAGTGACAATAATGTAATGATCCTCTGACCTGAAGTCACTATATTATTACACGAGAATTTGTATACTTTGATATCATCAAAGGTTACCTTTAATAGGGTGGACAATAAAGGTGATTATTGTGTACATCATGAATCGTGTGAGGAATATGGGTGATCTAGATGAAATTTAACCCTCCTATATATTAGGGGTGATATCCATAGGCCTCTTGATTGAGTAGGACTATGAAATGCATGACCATGCTCAAATAGTGATTTATTTCATATAGTCTACTCATTGATCAAGAAAACTCAGATTAAATTATGAAGAGTATGACATTTTCCATGCCTCGAGTTTAATCTAGGATGTCAAGGTTAAAATGATTAAATTACATTGAAACATTGGTCACGAAAAGGTTGTATCGAATCACCGATCTTATTATTATTTGGGTAGCAGTGATGCATTACTAAATGCCGCTCATTGTTTATAATTTTATAATATGATTTTAAAATTATTGTCAACATAATAATAACTTATTGGGTCACACACTTAAAACATATTTAAAAGGGTGTAGGTGCCTTTTTAATTACAATTTTTTTTATTTCAAAATAATAATTGTTGCCATAGTTAAATAAAAATTCTGGATTTATCACTGGGTAGAATATATATAAGTTTATTTAACAAAAATAAAAATAAAAAATGAATGCATTTAGGTATATGCTGCATTTAATGTGACAATTTTAATTAATAAAAAAGTCAATTAGTAGAATAATCATTAATAAAAACAATAAAATACTAAAATTGTTAATAATAATTTTTTTAAAATAATAGAACACACATAAAGTTGTATATATTTAGAACACAGTCTCTTATACATGTTTTTATACATAACATCTAAATATAAAATCAAATATTATATTCATTTTAATTATTAAAAAATAAAATATAATATAAATTTTAATATCATATCTTTATTTTTTAATAATTAAAATAAATATAATATTTAAATATTGATAGAGTTAAATTATATGATATTTTTATTCCCTAATACTTAGTTTTTATATTTATTATGTGCTTAAATGTTTAATTATTTAGTTTATTTTGGTTTTAATAGGTTTTATAGGGTTTTAGTAAATTTATATTAATTTAGGTAATTTTATAGTATTTTTATATTTATTTTTATTTATGTGTTTTTATTTATTTTTAGTGTTTTAGGTGTTTTATTTATTATTATGTGTTTTTAGGATTTTTAGTAATTTTATATTATTTTTATTTATTTTTAATTATTTTAAATTTATTTTTGTAGGAAAAATAAAGCTGAGGG
Source organism: Hedera helix (assembly GCA_947179155.2). Classification (NCBI taxonomy): domain Eukaryota; kingdom Viridiplantae; phylum Streptophyta; class Magnoliopsida; order Apiales; family Araliaceae; genus Hedera; species Hedera helix. The sequence goes on from OX359265.1 coordinate 12,396,607, forward strand.
GCAATTCTGCAAAATCTGCAAACGTTGAATGGCATTTTGGTAATTGTGGAAGACCAACCGCGCAATGCGCGCGTACAGGAGCCTCAGCGCCTGGAACGAAACGACGCCGTTTCACCAGAATAGAAGACGACCGCGCAATGCGCGCGAAGAAGCGGACAACGCAGGCAAGGAGTGAAGAAACGACGTCGTATGGGAAAGGCTTCCGCGCAATGCGCGGAAGGGCGCGGTGACGTCACAGACGCGGAAGGCTGCCAGGTGTCAACGCGTGGGCGGCTGGCGGTGGCTGACTTGGTCAAAGCGCTGTTTGGCTGCACAGAAATGCCAGAAAACGAGATTATTTCGGATTTTTGCTACTTTTTGATTCCAAATTGGATTTTAATTCCAACTAGGGTTAGAATAATAATTATTTTTCTTTTTCTTTTATTTTTATTTGTATTTTAAATCCTATTAGGGTTTGGAAAGATTAATTCCAACTAGGTTTAGGAGGATTTTGGAGCCTATAAATAGAGGGCTTGAGATACATTGTAATACACAACTTTTCTTAGAATAAAATTCTCTCTTCTATTCTTTAGTGTTCTCTACAATCATGAGTAGCTAAATTATTTTTCTTGGTTTAAGTGATTGAAGCCATCAAGATTTATACACTGTGAGATCTAATTTATTTTAATTGTTCAATTTATATTTTGATTATTGAATATTCTTCTATGCTTAATTTTATGATTGATTTGTTTAATTGCTAGGAGGCCTACTAGTTTATTATTCATATTAATCTACTGCTATTTGTGAAGCAACTAAGTTTAATAATTATTTTGCAGATCAAAAGATTATTTTATCTTAGGAAGAATATTCATCTAAATTAAATGCAAACAAGTGGCTTGTGTTGTTTAGTTCAACGATCTCTCTAATTCTTTATGCTGCTATTAAATTAAATCTTTAGCAAGTGCCGGAGGTTGTTTATTAGTAAGGGTATTTAGACCAAGTGGCTCTACTTATCTAAAATTAAGGAGAGAGGAGAAAAATTATTCCACCTGCGAGTAGTTCTTTCTACGGTGAATCTTCAAAATATTAATTGAGTTATTCTTGCATCAGTGATCAGTTGTAAATTCTTGATGGTGGATATTAACTTAAACCAAGGCTTTTTATTTATATTTATTTCTTACATAATTATTTTAATTAGTTTATTTTAAATTATTTCTTTAATTACAAAACCCCCCTATTTTTATTTGCAAAAATATAAAATTAAATTAATCATTCTCTGTGGGTTCGACTCTTACTTGCACTACTACATATTTATTTTTCAAAAGTAAGATATTATTTTTGGGTGCTTGCGACATCACACCAAATTTTGGCGCCGTTGCCGGGGATTGATTTATTTATTTTTGTGTTTTTTTTTATTTTATTTTAGTAATTTTTCGTAGTTATTTTTATTTTTATTTTCTTGCTTGTTTATGACCATAACTCGTTCTACTAATCAAAGTAATTTAAGGTTTGATCCAGAAATCGAAAGAACTTTGCGCGGATTAAGGAAAGAAGGACAAACAAATCTTGAAGCAAAAGACAACATGGCTGGAAATCGGACTTTGAAGGAACTCGCGGCCCCTGATTTGCACCAACAACCTTTATGCATCACTTTTCCCAATCTAGATGCTAACACTTCTTTTGAGTTAAAATCTGGTCTAATACATCTTTTGCCCACTTTTCATGGACTTGCAGGTGAAGATCCGCATAAACACTTAAAAGAATTTCATGTGGTATGCACGAGCATGAAACCTCCCGGAGTGACCGAAGAACAAATCAAATTAAGAGCTTTTCCATTCTCTCTAAAAGATCTGGCTAAAGATTGGCTCTACTATCTACCATCCGGAAGTATAACCACATGGGAAGAGGTGAAGAGATTATTCTTGGAGAAATATTTCCCAGCTTCAAGGGCGGCCAGCATACGAAAAGAAATTTGCGGTGTGAGGCAGAACCATGGAGAATCCCTGTACGAGTATTGGGAACGTTTCAAGAAATTATGTGCAAGCTGCCCTCACCATCAAATCAGCGAACAACTCCTAATCCAATACTTCTATGAGGGACTCATGTCTACTGATAGAAGCATGATTGACGCTGCTAGTGGTGGCGCTTTGGTGGACAAAACCCCCGAAGCTGCAAGGAACTTAATTGCAAATATGGCGGCTAATTCCCAACAATTCGGCACTAGGATTGATTTTTCATCCAAAAATGTTAATGAGGTAAATATTTCTTCACTTGAGCAACGAATTGATAGTCTAACCTCCGTTGTTCGTCAAATGGCTGTAGGTAATACACAACAAGTGAAAGCTTGTGGAATTTGTGCGGTAGTAGGACATCCGACGGATATGTGCCCCACTCTTCAAGAGGAGTCCTATGAACAAGCAAATGCAGCAGGTGGTTTTCCTGGTCAACCACAAAGGAGATATGATCCTTACTCGAACACGTACAACTCAGGTTGGAGAGATCATCCTAATTTCAACTATGGCAATCCACAAGGGAATCCATCCACCAATCCAAACTTTGCAAGCTACCAACCATACAAGCAGCCATATCCCAACAAACAACAGGGCCAATCATCTAATTCTAATATGTCTTTAGAGGATTTGGTTAAACAACTTACCACTAACACTTTGCAATTTCAGCAAGACACGAAGGCCAATATGCAGAATTTGGAAATGCAAATGGGACAAATGGCGACTGCAATCAATCGATTGGAGGCTCAAGGTTCTGGTAAATTACCATCTCAAACGGTGGTGAATCCAAAAGAGAACGCAAGCGCAATCACTTTGAGAAGTGGTAAAGAGATACAAACTCCGGAAATGCCAGAGCATGCACCACCAGAGCAAGGCAAAACAGAAGCAGACCACACGGACAAAGGCGACAGTAAAACTGAGCACAATGTTCAAGGCGACAATGGTACCCCTAATCATAAATTTCCATCTCTTTCTGATTATATACCGGTACCCCCCTTTTCCTCTAGCTTTAACAGAAAAACGAAAATATGAGAAAGATTCAGATTTATATGAAACTTTTCATCAATGCGAGGTAAAAATTCCATTGTTAGATGCAATTAAACAAGTACCTCGCTTTGCTAGATTTCTAAAAGAATTGTGTACACACAAGAGAAAACAAGCACTCAAAAGATATGAAAAGATAAAAGTAGGAAAAAATGTGTCTGCCGTGATTCAAAGAAAACTTCCTCCAAAGTGTCAAGATCCAGGAATGTTTACTATCCCTTGCCAGATAAGTGACACTAGATTTGAACAAGCCATGTTAGACCTAGGAGCATCTATTAATGTCATGCCATATTCTATATATGCTTCTTTGAAACTTGAACCTTTAAATAAAACCGGTACAGTGATTCAGTTGGCTGACAGATCTAATGCCTATCCTAAGGGTATAATAGAGGATGTTCTTGTGCAGGTAAATAATTTAATTTTTCCTACTGATTTTTATGTGCTTGATATGGAGAATGGTGATCAAAATGCTCCTATTTTGTTAGGAAGACCATTTTTAAAGACATCCAAAACCAAGATAGATGTTCATAGTGGTACACTTACAATGGAATTTGATGGCGATGTTGTGCAGTTTAATATTTATGATGCCATGAAATATCCCAATGATGATAATCCTGTTTATTCTATTGATGTGATTGACTCATTAGCACAAGAAATTTTTGAACTTGATGGAAAGGATGCAGTAGAAACGACAATCAATCAGAATCTGGAGGAGGAAGAAGAGTTCGCCTTGACCGATGAATTAAAGGATGTTATTGCAACACTAAATGATTCTCCAAACGCAGGTAACGTTCCTTATATTGATCTGTCAGCTCCTAACGAAAAATCTTTACCATCTGTTTTGCAGTCACCTACTCCAGAATTGAAGCCTCTGCCGGATCATCTCAAGTATGTTTTTCTTGGAGAAGAAAAGACATCGCCAGTGATCATCTCCAATAAACTTAGTCCATCACAAGAAGAACAACTCATGAAAGTTCTTAAGGAGCATAAGAAGGCCATTGGTTGGACGATTGCTGATATCAAGGGAATAAGTCCGTCGACATGCATGCATCGTATCTTACTTGACGAAGGAGCGAAACCCACCCGTCAACCGCAAAGAAGACTAAATCCACCTATGATGGATGTAGTGAAAAAAGAAATTCAAAAGCTTCTTGAAGTTGGCATGATTTACCCTATTTCGGATAGCAGTTGGGTTAGCCCAGTTCAAGTAGTTCCTAAAAAGACGGGCATAACTGTGGTCAAAAATCAGAATGATGAGTTAATTTCCACCCGTATTCAAAATGGGTGGCGGGTTTGTATAGATTATAGAAAATTAAATGCTGTAACCCGAAAGGACCACTTTCCTTTACCTTTTATTGATCAAATGCTTGAACGACTAGCTGGTCATTCTTATTATTGTTTTCTTGATGGTTATTCAGGTTATTTTCAAATTGCAATTGCTCCGGAGGATCAAGAAAAAACGACGTTCACATGCCCATTTGGAACTTTTGCCTATCGTCGTATGCCGTTTGGACTTTGCAACGCCCCTGCTACTTTCCAAAGGTGTATGGTTAGTATATTTTCCGATTATATTGAGCATATCATGGAAGTTTTTATGGACGATTTCACCGTTCATGGGGACTCTTTTGATAATTGTTTGCACAACCTTACACTTGTTCTTCAAAGATGCATAGACACTCACCTTGTACTCAATTCTGAAAAATGTCATTTCATGGTTGAACAAGGTATAGTTTTGGGTCATGTTGTTTCATCTAAGGGAATTGAAGTAGATAAAGCAAAAATTGATATTATTCAGTCTCTACCTTATCCCACTAGTGTGCGGGAAGTGCGTTCTTTTCTTGGACATGCAGGTTTTTACCGAAGATTCATACAAGATTTTTCCAAGATAGCATCACCCCTATGCAAATTACTACAAAAGGATGTGGAGTTCAATTTTGACAAGGAGTGTAAGACAGCGTTTGATAAGTTGAAGGAATTATTGACCACTACTCCAGTTATTCAACCTCCGAATTGGGACATACCTTTCGAGATTATGTGCGACGCAAGTGATTATGCAGTAGGAGCTGTTTTGGGTCAAAAAGTTGGGAACGCATCTCATGCAATTTATTATGCTTCGAGGACCTTGAACGATGCGCAGAGAAATTATTCGACCACTGAAAAAGAACTCTTAGCTGTTGTTTTTGCTTTAGAAAAATTTCGATCTTATTTGCTTGGTACTAAAGTTATTGTTTATTCTGATCATGCAGCTCTTCGTTATTTGATGACAAAGAAAGAGGCAAAACCAAGGTTGATAAGATGGATACTTCTCTTGAGTGAATTCGATTTGGAGATCAAGGACAAAAAAGGGACAGAAAATAGTGTTGCAGATCACTTGAGTCGTTTAGCGAATGTGCAAGATGAGCTTCCTCTACAAGAGACGTTTCCTGATGAACAATTGTTCTCTGCATATAAGAAATCACCTTGGTATGCAAATATTGTCAATTATTTGGTTACTAACATCTTGCCTTCTAATTTGTCTAAAGCTCAAAGGGATAAAATAAAAAGTGACGCAAAGTACTACGTGTGGGATGATCCCTACTTATGGAAACATTGTGCGGACCAAGTAATTAGAAGGTGCGTCCCTGAAACTGAAATTAATCCTATTCTCACTTTTTGTCATTCATATGCGTGTGGAGGTCACTTTGGATCTAAGAGGACAGCAAGAAAAGTGCTTGACTGTGGTTTTTATTGGCCATCTCTATTCCAAGATTCATATTTGTTCTGCAAGTCGTGTTGCAATTGTCAAAAGACAGGTAATATATCCCAACGAAATGCAATGTTGCAAACCCCCGTACTATTTTGTGAAATCTTTGATGTTTGGGGTATTGATTTTATGGGACCGTTTCCTGTGTCGTTTGGTAATGTTTATATTTTACTTGCTGTCGATTATGTTTCAAAATGGGTGGAAGCCAAGGCCACAAGGACTAACGATTCTAAAGTGGTTGCAGATTTTCTCCGTACTAACATATTTTGCAGATTTGGAGTTCCTAGAGCTCTAATAAGTGACCGAGGCACTCATTTTTGCAATCGAACTGTGGAAGCTTTGTTGAAAAAATACCATGTCACTCATAAGGTGTCGACTGCATACCATCCGCAAACTAATGGGCAAGCAGAAGTGTCGAATAGAGAAATCAAGTCCATTCTCAAAAAGACAGTAAATCCAAGCAGAAAAGATTGGAGTTTACGATTGGATGATGCTTTATGGGCGTATAGGACGGCTTATAAAACGCCTATTGGTATGTCACCATACAGATTAGTATTTGGGAAACCATGTCACTTACCTGTGGAGCTAGAACACAAAGCTTATTGGGCTATTAAGACTTTTAATATGAAGATGAGTGAAAGTGGAGAGCATAGGAAGTTGCAAATACAAGAGTTGGAGGAAATTCGCAATGATGCTTATGAAAGTGCAAGAATTTACAAGGAGAAAACAAAGACTTTTCATGACAACATGATTTCTAGGAAAGAATTCAAGATTGGCGAACAAGTCCTTTTATACCAATCTCAACTTCGGCTGTTTCCAGGTAAGTTACGTTCTCGTTGGATTGGGCCTTTTGTTGTTACTAATGTTTTTCCTTATGGGGCAGTTGAAATTCAAAGTTTAGAAAATGCAAAAGTACTCAAAGTGAATGGCCATAGACTCAAGCATTTTCATGAGAATTTTCAAAAAGAAGACGAGCCTAATTTGGACCTTGAGGAGCCAATTTCTACCACTTGAAAAGGGAAGCCCGCTGTCGAGCCAATGACAATAAACAAAGGCGCTGCTTGGGAGGCAACCCAAAGAAATCAGATTTGCATTTCTTTTCCTTTTTCTTTTTATAGTTATTTGTGCCTTTTTCTTTGCATTTTACTTTACATTGGGGACAATGTAAATTTTAAGTGTGGGGGAAGGGATTTATGATATTTATTTTATTTTTAGGGAATTTTAAAATTTTGTTTCATTTAAAAAAAAAAAAAAAAATTAGGAATTTTAAAAAATTTGAAAATTTGAATTTTGTGGGTAAATTCACTGCAAACCCTCACGAGGCAAAACTCGTCCACTTGGGGTAACCTTGGGGTTTAAAGGCTTGTTGCACATGCTAAGTGTAACCGTGTTTCCTACGAAAATGGGGTAGTTTTTTTATTTATTTTTAGGATGTGTCACTTGAGCAATGAGTTAATTAGATTTTAATTTTTAGCCAATGATAAAATTTTGATTTTTATTTAATAACTCTTAGAAAAATGATAAATTTTTGCTTAGTTTGAATTTTTGACTTTTTATTGATAATTACTTTGTTTGAGATTTTTTAACTTTTTATGCACTTACATCCATTTGTTTGAGCTAGTTTTAATTAAGAGAAAGTTTATATGGTTAAAACGCTTATGGAAGATATTTTTGAACTCTATATCTTATTTGATCATTATTTAAAGTGAAATATAAGACAAAATATAATTTGGAGGAGATGATTTAGGTAATTTTTCTAGGATTATTATTGAAGAAGGAAAAAGAAAAATCTTGTGATGGGTTGAGATGGAGCGTAAAACGCACTCACTCATAAACACATGAAAAAGCGAGATGGAGCGTAAAACGCACTCGTTGGTGAGATGGAGCATAAAATGCACTCACCGTGAAAGAAAAAAAAAAAGAGAAAGAAAAAAATGGGATGGAGCATAAAATGCACCCATTAAAAGAAAAAAATTGAAAAAATATTTGAAAGAAAAAAATTTGATAATCCTAGTATGCTTCATTGATTAAAAACCTTTTGATCTTCTGATTTATATTTGTCTGTATTAACTGAAAGTGATGAGAAAAATAAGTATTTTGAGTTTTGTTGTATATCTTCTATAAGGTAATTAATAACCTAAACTTATCTGAGTTTTGATTAGTTTAATACATTTGGATTCACACACACACAAAAGGTCTTGAGTAAAGTAAGATTAATAAATATGTTGAAGTTCTAGATTTTGCATGATTTTGAAATTTTCTATGAGTTATCATTTAAAAAATCTTTGAGGCTGATGTTGAAATTTATATTGCTCTGTTGCTCAAGTAAGTTGTTTGGTTATTATTTTATAGTTTTTATTTTTGTTTTGCCCGAGGACGAGCAAAAAGCTAAGTGTGGGGGTATTTGATAGAGTTAAATTATATGATATTTTTATTCCCTAATACTTAGTTTTTATATTTATTATGTGCTTAAATGTTTAATTATTTAGTTTATTTTGGTTTTAATAGGTTTTATAGGGTTTTAGTAAATTTATATTAATTTAGGTAATTTTATAGTATTTTTATATTTATTTTTATTTATGTGTTTTTATTTATTTTTAGTGTTTTAGGTGTTTTATTTATTATTATGTGTTTTTAGGATTTTTAGTAATTTTATATTATTTTTATTTATTTTTAATTATTTTAAATTTATTTTTGTAGGAAAAATAAAGCTGAGGGGCAATTCTGCAAAATCTGCAAACGTTGAATGGCATTTTGGTAATTGTGGAAGACCAACCGCGCAATGCGCGCGTACAGGAGCCTCAGCGCCTGGAACGAAACGACGCCGTTTCACCAGAATAGAAGACGACCGCGCAATGCGCGCGAAGAAGCGGACAACGCAGGCAAGGAGTGAAGAAACGACGTCGTATGGGAAAGGCTTCCGCGCAATGCGCGGAAGGGCGCGGTGACGTCACAGACGCGGAAGGCTGCCAGGTGTCAACGCGTGGGCGGCTGGCGGTGGCTGACTTGGTCAAAGCGCTGTTTGGCTGCACAGAAATGCCAGAAAACGAGATTATTTCGGATTTTTGCTACTTTTTGATTCCAAATTGGATTTTAATTCCAACTAGGGTTAGAATAATAATTATTTTTCTTTTTCTTTTATTTTTATTTGTATTTTAAATCCTATTAGGGTTTGGAAAGATTAATTCCAACTAGGTTTAGGAGGATTTTGGAGCCTATAAATAGAGGGCTTGAGATACATTGTAATACACAACTTTTCTTAGAATAAAATTCTCTCTTCTATTCTTTAGTGTTCTCTACAATCATGAGTAGCTAAATTATTTTTCTTGGTTTAAGTGATTGAAGCCATCAAGATTTATACACTGTGAGATCTAATTTATTTTAATTGTTCAATTTATATTTTGATTATTGAATATTCTTCTATGCTTAATTTTATGATTGATTTGTTTAATTGCTAGGAGGCCTACTAGTTTATTATTCATATTAATCTACTGCTATTTGTGAAGCAACTAAGTTTAATAATTATTTTGCAGATCAAAAGATTATTTTATCTTAGGAAGAATATTCATCTAAATTAAATGCAAACAAGTGGCTTGTGTTGTTTAGTTCAACGATCTCTCTAATTCTTTATGCTGCTATTAAATTAAATCTTTAGCAAGTGCCGGAGGTTGTTTATTAGTAAGGGTATTTAGACCAAGTGGCTCTACTTATCTAAAATTAAGGAGAGAGGAGAAAAATTATTCCACCTGCGAGTAGTTCTTTCTACGGTGAATCTTCAAAATATTAATTGAGTTATTCTTGCATCAGTGATCAGTTGTAAATTCTTGATGGTGGATATTAACTTAAACCAAGGCTTTTTATTTATATTTATTTCTTACATAATTATTTTAATTAGTTTATTTTAAATTATTTCTTTAATTACAAAACCCCCCTATTTTTATTTGCAAAAATATAAAATTAAATTAATCATTCTCTGTGGGTTCGACTCTTACTTGCACTACTACATATTTATTTTTCAAAAGTAAGATATTATTTTTGGATGCTTGCGACATCACACCAAATATTATACACTTACTTGTATAATTTAGTATAATTCCTCTTTATATATATGTGCGTCCACTATGGACCTATATATACTAGGGACACCTATCAACTTCACCAAACATAGTTCAACTCCCAACAGGGGTGCTTGAGAGTGTAGGCCTTTTTCTTTTTTTAATCACTAGTGCTTATTCTGAATTAGGTGGACCACCAAACAAATTCTATGTAAACTTGGACAAGATAAATGTGATGGGCCACCAAATCCTTCCCTTTCTTTTGATCATGGTTTTGAAAATTGGTCCGGACAGACGGTTAAACTGATTTGACCCAAAAAATTAATTTTGAGTAAAATTGAGATTAAACTAGTTGATCACCGATCGAACCATAATTCTCTAGAAAAAATTGAGATCGAACTGGTTGACCAATGGTCGAACCGGTGGTTCAACCGGTAAAACCGATTAAATTGATCAAGTGAACCGATTTTTAATTAATTTTTAATAATTTTTTTGGTATTTTTTTATTTTTAAAATGAAATATTTTTTTAGTAATATTATAATATAATTTCACTATATTTTAACTTATAAAAAATTATATTTTTTAAAAATTTATTAATTATTAATAATATATTTTATATATATTTATAATGTTACCGGTTCAACAACGATTCGACTACTAGTTGAACTAGTGATCTATTCATCTAGTACCTTTTTTCGATTTGATGATTGGTCCGAATTTAAAAACCATGTTTATGATGATCTTCAGATGGACAAGATAGGAACAATTTAGCACTAACAAGGAAAGAGACATATTGACCATGCTTCATAATAAACCAACCATAAACAAGTCAAAGTCTTGATGGCTCAACGGTCCATGTATCATAACTAAAAATCTAATTAAAATATACTCCTTCATTCTGTCTAAATTATAAAATTATTATTAATTTTTTAAATTTCAATTTAAGATATTTTTAAATTCAAAATTAATATAATTTATTTATGTTTTTAAAAAATTAATTTTATAACCAATATTATAACTAATAGTACTTTATAAATAGTTTATGATATTTATAATTTTATTAATATAAATTAAATAAATTTATTTTAATTTTAAACTTAAAAATGTTTAATATTGACTTTTCAAAAATTAATAAAGTTAGAACATAATACTTGAGAGAGAATAGATAATTGTATTGATAATTGCTTACTTACATTGAGAGAATGAGATATTTATACTAATACAAGATAAGATAGGTGAACTAACATATTGCCTAATCAAGGAGAGAATCATGGAATGACCTAATTGTAGGAGAGAATCATAGAAGAGAAAACCATGGAAACACCGAATACATAATTAATGGGATTGGTTTTGTTAGTTCCCGTGGACACAGTAATGATCTAAAGGGGGGGGGGGGGGGTGAATAGATCATTAAATTTTTTTCCATTTATGAAGAAATCATATTAGTTATAAATGATGGGATCAATTTAAGCACAACAGATTATACTAAAACCCCCTTAAAGATATATGAGTCATTTCAATTTAGTGTGTTAATCTACAGTATGGGTGATAACAGATTTAGCAGTTATTGTGCAAAAATGTAAAAGACATAAAGTAAATGACACAAGAGATTTAAGTGGTTCGGAGACTGAACATGTAAGACCCCGAATTTTATGAAATACAAAATTTAATTTTTCTTCATATATATTTTTTTTGAAACAGTAAGTGGTTAAATTAACAAAATTGAAAGTTAAGGATGTTATGTGCAAATTTTATTTTATCGGACAATATTCGCTTTGTCGGGGAATATTCGTTTGGTCGGGGAATATTCGTGCCGTACGACGGCGCCGAAATAATAAATTATTGGTGGACCCCACAACGGAATATTTGTCGGATATAGAAAACGACAGAAGTAACCTTTTTAAATAAAAATAGTCAACGGAACTGTTAAAATACCGGTGATAAAAGAATAGTAGCATACGGTAGTTTATGGTATTTTCTGTAGCACACGGTACTCTACAGTAACACACGGTATTGCATAGTGTCTCATATTATTGGTCTGATAATTGACAGCGTAACTGTTACGCATCATTTCATCGATAATTGTCACTGCATAATATTTTATATTATCAATTCAATAATTGTTGTTACACAGTATTTTGCATTATTGATTTAATAATTGTCATTACACTGTATTTTATATCATTGAGTCAATAATTGTTGTTGCACTGTTTTTAAAATTATTGAACCTAATAATTGTCACAGTAACATATGCACAGTAATTCACATTATTGAATCAATAATTGTCATTACACAGTAACGTATGCTTTATTTTACATTATTGTTATCTCTATTATGATGTTATTTAAACAGTTGTATTTCATTAATTTATTGACTTGATATCTAAGAGCTAACTATACTGTATTTATAACAATTAGTCATAATAATTGAATTGATAAAGTTATTTGTTTATAATATAAAGTTAGGTGATTATTAGGTGATATGAAATGAATGGTGTAGATTAAAGTGTGAATTATTGTTGAATAATTGAATTGATTTGTTTATAATATAAAGTTAGGTGATTATTAGGTGATATGAAATGAATGGTGTAGATTAAAGTGTGAATTATTGTTGAATAATTAAATTGATTTGTTTATAATATAAAGTTAGGTGATTATTAGGTGATATGAAATGAATGGTGTAGATTAAAGATAATATAATATTTGAAATGGATGGTGTATATTAAAAGGTGATCTTTAAATGAATGGTTTAGATTAAATGAATGATAAGATTTTTGGCTATAAATAGAAGCCTTAACTTAAGGATTTTTCATAAACTTCCTTACTTGTTCTTTCTTTCTCTCTCTAAATACTTCTTGTGAAAGTTCTCTCTAAGTGTGCTTAAGTCATCTTGAGTATTTGTGAAGATCTATAAGTATACGTGTACTGTTCAAGTTAATCAACCTCATTTAAATCAATATCCAGTCACGTGTTACGGTAAGGGATACCATCTTTTTCATCTTCCATTATTCAAACGTACTATGGTAAGGGATTATCATTATTTGATTCTCGATAATAATATTGTTTCTTCCTTACTCATAAGACGTGCCTTTTATTTCCATGTATTAAATTGTGGGAATAACCTTACGGAGCGGATTGCCGCCTGTTGGTGAATAACCTTTCGTATTCATTCATTATTAATCTCTGAGAATAACCTTACGGAGCGGATTGCCGCCTGTTTGGTGAATAACTCTTTGTACTCAAATTCTATTAAATTGTGGGAATAACCTTACGGAGCGGATTGCCGCCTGTTTGGTGAATAACTCTTTGTACTCAAATTCTATTAAATTGTGGGAATAACCTTACGGAGCGGATTGCCGCCTGTTGGTGAATAACCCTTTGTATTAATTTCCTTCACCTTTTGTTAATCAAACCTGCTACGGTAAGGGATATTATTTTCTTTCATACTCCTAAATCGAAATTTATTATGGAACTATTGCTTCTATAATTCCTGAAAATATTATATGTTCCATAATAGTTGAACTTCATTATTTCAACTGAACCTTCCTATTTACGTGAACCTTTCTATTGAATTGTAACCGTTATTCTGAACTGTGGATCTTGAATATCATTTTTAAATTTCACTCCACATCATGTTGACAATTTGGACATTATTTGAATCTGTACAAAGTAAACTTCCGATACTTATTGTTATCCTATTTCTTCTGTTCATCATTTATATCATTCTAATCATCCAAAAATCAAGTTGTTGTGAATATCTGTGGCCGGGGGCACAGATGTGATATATTTGTTGAACAGATGATAGGTTAAAGGCGATATAATAGGTTAAAGGCGATACATCTGTTCGGTGTCTTTTATGGCACGTGGTGAGTGTTCTCTTTGGCCCGTAGTGCAAAGATGAACTGTTGTTTGGTATGATTATGACCAAAGGCTGAATCTGGTATAATCATGACCGTTGGTGCTATATTGAATATCTTTGGCCCGTAGTACAAAGATGAACTGTTGATGTGCATGATTATGATCAGGAACTGTGAATTTGTATTATCTTGACTAATGATATTTCAGATGATAAAAGTTGATGATGTTTTTCCTAAAAAGAGAACCGAGTGGACATTATAGTCTGCATTATTCTTCTAATAGATTACTCATTCCGCTGCTATTATTGATCTGAACGTTGTTTAAGAATTTAACTGCAGTTTTTGATATAAACCTTGTAGTCTATTGTATTCTATCAAGAACTCAACTGTTGAAGACTAATGATAATTTATTCGTCATTATCTTAGTCATGATATTCTTTACTGGGCTATTTGAGCTCACCCTTTCTTTTGTTCCATTGTTTTTCAACAGGAGATGAAAACATAACAGGGTCTAGCCGGGGAATGGAGTGAGGGTCCGAGGAATAGTTATCATAGTCTTCACGTTTTGTAAAATAGTGTGGCAATAATAATGAAGACTTAGTTGTGTATTATTATACACTGTATTGTTGTACGTTGTGCTTTGTTGTAATAATTTTGTTGTAGTATTTTGACGACTCAAGTTTGGGCTGTGTGGGCCCAGATTTGGGGGCGTCACAGAACAACTCCTACTCCACTCTTCTACTTTGACAAGTAGGAAATCCATTAAGGTTTAGTCCTCCAGACTAGGACACTCTTGCCCTCATCAAATCCAACAGACTTGGTTTCTTCAGTCACATTAAGACTGGGACACTCTTGCCCTCATCAAAGCCAGCAGCTTTGGGACTGTAGACTAAGCCAAGCAGACTTAGAATCTCTTGTACCCTTTGGTACTCAACAAGTCCAGCAGACTTGATTTCTTTAGTTCTCCATGTCGAGAAACTATGACCCTCATTAAGTCCAGCAGACTTGAGTTGTTTGTTTGTTGCGCTGTGTTGCTAAGTAGAACATTTGCTCTTCTTCATCTTTAGGTACTTAGCAGCTGCTTGTGATCAACCTTTGAATGCTGCTGATATTTGTCGTTGATGTTCTTCTTCTTTCTGTATTCAGCAACTACCCATGATCACCCGAAATGTACTGTTGAGTTCTTTCAATAAGCTTTTTGCTCAGCAGTTGTGTTGAACACTTAGCTTGTATTTCACACAGAATTCTATTCTGTACTCCTCTTTTCTCAAAGTGTTCTTGGCTTCTTTGATCCTTCGATTCTTAGCTCATATGCCAGCCCTTCAGTATTTTCCGTTTTTCTTGGTGAAGCTTCTCAACAGATTCGGTCGTGTATATATTGTTCTTGCTTATTCACCACACTTTTTCTTTTTTCCGATTTGCTCTTTTTGTAGATCTTTGAATTATCTTTCCATTGCAGATCTCCCTGATACAAATCTTCCTGTAGCAGATCTTTCTGTAGCAAATCCTTCCGTTGAAGCATGTTTAGTTTCAGACTTCTTTATGAATACTTTATTCATTTAGTCAGAGTGTTAGTGCTCTTAAGATTCTGACTTGTTGACTTGTCTTCTTTAACTCTGGAGAGAGATGTCAGTCTTGGGTTCTTCCCAGTCTTCATAGAGTGGACAGGTATTTTAGTAGAATATTATCGTTGAGACACAGTCTACTGATTTCTTGAGTCTGATGCATGATACTAGAAGTCTTTGCTCTGACACTCAGCACGCATAAGTCAGTATTCTGACATTTCTGACTTCTTCTATAGCAGATGCCATAGAAGTGTTGACGTGGATGTTTCTGAAGTAATTAACAACTCATTTTGAGATTACTGACTTAAGTGCTTAGATGTCTTCAATCCTTGTTGGCACTTAAGTACTCGACGATCAATCCAGTTGTAGCTTCTTGCTTCTGATCGTTGAGTCATCTGCTGGTTCTGCTATGTAGCTCTACGATCTTGTCTGTCGTAGGCTTCTGATCGTTGAGTCATCTGCTGGTTCTGCTATGTAGCTCTACGAACTTGTCTGTCGTAGGCTCCTGTGTAGATCAGAGAGTGATTGACTTTACTAACTCTACGATTTTATCCGAGCCTTGCGGTCCTGACGATATGCTTCTCATGCTTCGTGATCTTCATTGTGCTTTATGTATATAGAGCATAAGTATATGATCTGGTTTAAGCTTTAACAGATGATTTCTTATCATAGAGGATTGCTCTATGAACTTCAGGCTTGCTCGAACTGCCTGGTTCTATATGTCATGGAGGACTGCTCTATGAACCTTCAGGTGCCAGATCTTTATTGTAGAGGACTGCTCTACGAACTTTTAGTTGTATTCTCTGCTGTATAATCAAAGGTTGTTTATGACAGGTAGCATTTGAATATCTTCAGCTTGATTGCTTTGAACGTTGTACATCTGAACTTGCTTTATCATTCTACGACTTAGCTTTGCAAAATTTCGATCTGACTTGTGGTGTAAGTCGTAGTGCAATCGTAGAGTTATGATTTGAACTGCTCTACGGTCTCAGTTCAGACTAGATGCTATAGATGTACGAGATCTTCATTCAGTTTGTTTAACAGCTCAATGACAACCTTCTGAATAATCCTTATGAGGATTGCTGTCATGATTCTGAATACTCATGTAGAGGTTGCTCTTTGACTCTGCTTGGTTCGTAGACAAGATTAGGAGAATCGTAGAGTGACTGTCTATATGGACTCTACGATCCCGAGAGTTAGCCCTACGATGCTGAGACAACTCTACGATCTGCCGAGAGGACTCTTCAATTTTCCGAGCCTTATTCTGCGTTTACCTGGCAGACTCTACGATCTTCCTAGAAGACTCTACGATCTTCCTTTGAGTGATTTCATAAGACTTCTATCTGAATGACACTTCACTTCTCAATCAGTCTTTGCTGATGGAGTTGGTGCTTGGATCTTCTGTTTGCTTGTCGGTCATTCAGGGTCTTCATACTGATGATCTTTAAGTAGACACTCTATGATTCTGCTTTGGAAATGTGAGCGTATGACTGGCTATGCTGATGGCTTGCAGACTCTACGATCGTGAGTGTAGTCTACGATTCTTGCTTTAACTCTCTTGTCAGACTGTTGTTCTTTTCGGTCGATCAGGCCTATCTATTACAATTTAAGATCAACCTAACAAGTTTGATCTTTCTATATATATAGTCCTTGTACATAGTGATCTTTTGAAGGACTGTACAATGCTATTAACTCATATGAGATCAACTTAACAAATTTGACCTCGTCAATCTAAGTCCTTAGAACATAATGTCTATTAACTATTAAGGACTTTACATCTTTCATTAATGCAGACATATTTGCATATTAATTCATTTATCTTTTAAAACACATCATCAAATCTTATAATAGAGAAATAACATTCACATGCATATTCCAAATAATCTCCCCCTATTTGATGATGACAAAACAACAATACTAGATGCTTATGCATTTGATAAATGAATCTTAAGATACAATGAACTACTGTATTACTAGAGTAGAAAATGTGAATGTCATTGCTGAAAGCTTAAATACAGATTACACAATATCCTAAATACTGGATCCAGATCATACTAGTTCAGTTTGAGATGTACCGTCCTTTGTACTTGTATGTCTACTATATGATTTTCATGTTGTTGCTGCTCATGACTTCATGTCTCCCCCTCAGTTGAAGACTTCTGGCTCATGTCTTCTTTTGGCTCCCCCTTAGTTCTTGCTTTCAAGGCTTTATCTCCTTGTCCTCTTTTCTGCTTCTTCTTGCTCTTCCTCTTTACCTTCCTTTGTCTCTGCTTGATCCTCTTTCTCTTTTTCTCCCCCTTTTTGTCATCAATTATCTGGGAGAGCTGGTGGATATTTACCATGAACTGCTCGATCAGGTAGGATGTGTTCCCAACTTCAATCTTAACATCCTGCTGAGTGAGCTCTATAGTCTGAGACAAAGATTGATTTAAATTTTCTATTTTCTCAAAAAGAGATGCAATAGATTCTTCATTGTTCTTCCGAAGTTTCAGGATTTCTTTCTGTTGATTTTCTAAGGACTTCTGATATGTCTGATCTTGTTGAAGGAGCTTGAGAGATATGTCTAAAAAGGATGCTTGCATTTCCATGTGGAATTCTTCTGCTCCAGAGATAGCCTTTGCTGTAGTAGAAGTCTTGAAGATGTTCTCAAAAGCAGTGATTGTATCAAAGAAATCATTGTTCGATGAAGAAGGAACATCATAGGGTATATTAGTGGGAATACTTGGCAGAGACTGGTTTGTTGCAGTCGTAGAGTCAGGATGCTTTACGACCATTGACTCAACGAGTCTATTTTTCTTCTGACCTTCATCTTGATTTACCAACAGTAAATAAGGAATGAATATACTTTCTGCATGGCGATAGACTTTGAAATGTTGATGATGTTTGATCAGCAGATTTGGAAAGGATTGAACTCTCGGGAAGTTTTGAGAAACAAACTTTAGATTGGGAAAGTATGAATAACACCAACTGATGAAGCTCGTATCTCTGAAATAGATAGCTTTTAACCATGGCATCCAAGGGTAGAACCTTCTTAACTCCTCACCCTTATGGTCATATAAAACTGTGGTTCGATCGAGCTCAACGTCTTGAAACTTGCTTAGTAAATCTTCCATGGTTATTGAAGCTACTCTGATTTGACCATTGCCGTGATCAATCCATTTATTTGGCAACATAGCCCCTGGCTTTTCAACTGCTTCCAGTATAATCCTCCTTTGAATACTTGATGATGAGGCTGCTGGAACATGATGATCAAGACTTTCTGACTCAGCATTTTCAGAGCTCGAGTCTTTTTGGGTTTTATCTTCGAATGTTGCTTCCTTTCCTTTCCATTTGTCAGAGTCTTTAGCTTTAGAAACTGATTCCTTTGGAGCTTTGACCGGTTCAGCAGCCGTTTCTTCTGTAAACATTTCTTCACTTCCAGATTTTGACTCACTTGGAGTCATATCTTCTTCAACAGGTACCTCCTCACTTTCATCACTGAGATCAATGAAGTTAGGCGAAACATCTCCTGCATTTTTATTCCCTGGGAATTTCATCATTTGTTGAAGACGAGCGCTTTGTCTTTTTGCTGGCTTGATCTTCTCAGCTTTCTTGAGGGATGATTTTGGTGGATTGAATCCAAATGATAGAGACTCGTCAGATGAATCATCTTTACTTGAACATGCTTTCCTTTTTCCTTTGCTTTCCTTTGAATCTTTCTTGCTGCTGCTAGTCATCCTTAACCTCTTATTTTCCATGGGATTCTTCTTCCAGTTGTCAAACAGTTTAGGAGACAAAACCTTTTGGACATTCAAAGCCTCTCCCTCATCATCCCTAATTTTATTTTGCAGTTTCCGTTTCAGGATGATGTTCAAGAATCTTCCATAGAATACTTTTGTGATTGGCTTCCCTGGAGCCTTTATTTTCTCAATCTCCTTGACTAACCAGTCATATAGCATCGCACCAAAGTTTATGTTCTTCTTCATGACAATGGCATACATGATTTTAGTTGAGGATCACTTACAGTGTCATGAGCGGTGTCTTTGCATAAGATACATTTGCCTACTATCTCAGCCAGGAATTCGAACTCTTCTGGAAACTCCTTTTTCTTCATACCCTTGAGTTGTGGATTCTTCACATACCCCATCAACCTCATTCCTTCAACTGTATCTATTTTTTCAAGAGTTGATGAATCTTCAATGGTGATTCCCAGACATTTGTTGATTTCGGTATCATCTATCTTGAGTTTTTCTCCTCTAACTTTTGAAACCAACTCATCATCGTTTACTACTGCGTTCTGATAGAACTCTTTTACCATAATAGAGTAGACCTTGGTGTTTGCCCCCAAACATTTTGAGAACCCAGCTTCCTGCACTATTGTAAGAATGTCCTTGAATTTCTTTTCAGAAGACTCAAACTTATCAAAGCCGAGTTGGATGCCGGAAACAACTTGACAGTTTTCTATATCAATGATTTTGTAAATTGGGTTTTTGGTCAAATGAAGGTTTTAGTGAGTAACTGGGGTGTGATCGAGAGGTATATAGATTTCTGGTATCTTTTGTGTTTAGGGTTTGAAGAGTTTCTAGGTTTCAACAATGGTTTTGGTACAGGATGAGTTTGTACGGTTTAGAGAAATGGAAACTGATAACTGATGGGAAAGGACAATCGTCAATTTGAAATTTCTTTGCTTATAGTTCCCTCGTAAGTTTGTAGAAGACACGTGTCGGATATTCATTTGCAGGACGTGGTCTTTATTTTTGCATTTATCATAACTGATGCATAACTAACCCACTTGAGTTTGGAGAGCGTGAACATTACTTCCTTGTTTGACAGACACCTTGATCAGTTCGTAGAGTGACTTGCTTTTCACTCTACGATTATCCAAAAAAACTTTGGTCAATAGTGAATTCTGATGATTGAGATTTCTTTACCCAGTTCTCTTCTCCTGTTCAAACGACATGTGGATCATTCCTTGATGAAAATCGACTTTGGTTTGAGAAAATTTCTTTTTCCTTTTACATCGGGAGCTCAGAAGGAAAACAGGTGATGTAGTATTCAGTCTTTTAACAGAGTTAAGGAATCTCAGAGAGGGCATGCCTCTTAGTTTGAAACTTAGGGCTTGGTTTGTCTCTGAGGCGCTTTATCTGAGGAAAGACTGCTTTGGTATGGAAGAGGGAATGTTAATCACTGTATGACATGAACTGTGAGCAGGTAATTGGCTGTAATAGGTTCAAGGGAATGATGGTTTATGGGGAGTGTGATCGTAGACACATTATGTTCTACGATCTAGTTGTTGATCATAGTGACTCTAAAATTTGGAGCAATATGGCTGATCTGGTTTTCAATCGTAGAGTTTAGAGACTCTACGATTTGGGGATGAAGATTTGGGGATGAAGATTTGGCGTAGTTTGTGTGTCAAGTGCAAAATTTGATTCCCTGTTGGATTCTTAAAGCTTTTAAGCCTATTATTCTGAGGGAATATATAAATAGAAGACTAAACAACGTGAAAAGGGTTACGAAGCAAGAATTAAGATCAAGAACTGAAGGCTAGGAGAATTGAAGGAGCGACAAAAGAAGATCATAACAGTAGATTAGAAAGAGTTTGCAGATTCTATTAGTTTATACTTTTCTCTTTATTCCTATTGTTTTGATACTTTTGGGATGTTAACTAATTTGATAATCATGGTTTTCAATACAACTCTGAGCTAAACTTTAATTTAAGATTACAATAGAACCCAATATGTAGTTTAAATTAATTTGTTATCTTTTTAATTATTGTTAATTATGTTGCTATTGGTTATCATATTTTGTGCGTGGATTTTAATTACCTGGCTAGTAATTACCGTGATAATTTATATGAACTTGACAGACGGATTAAAAATTTTGATATGGGTATGATGACATATGTTCGTGTTATTCTGCGCGTGTGTTGGGATGTATGATTCATATATAGGATAAACATATACCTATATACTGTATGTGGTAAAGAGAATCTGATCTTAAAATTCTTGTTAATGTTAAATATCATAGACATATAGTGATTTATTTATTTAGAATGTTCCTTTCAATTGTGTTGCCTTGTGTCGGATGAGGAAGGATTTGTTTATATGACATGGACTAAATGCGTATAAATAATATAAATAATTCTCGATTAACAATTCCATGCAATTAATTAATTAAAAAGAGAATGAGGGGGTTTAAATTAAGTGTTAGGAGAAATTGTAATCTTAAGTTTTTTAAACTAATATTAATTCTTGGTAATTTAGCGGTTAATTAATTTAGTTAATTTAATTTCCTTTAATTAGTTTTAATTTCATAAAATTGGTTTGTTTGTTTAATTAGGGTTAAAAGGATTTTTTAATTAATATTTGGTTGCTATTAATAGTAGTAAAATCTTCATGGGAATGATACCTTACTTGTCGCTTTATTACTGTTTGATCACGTATACTTGGGTGTATTTGCTAAGTAGAAAATAGGCAAACACCTTATGAACTTTGAATAGACTCTACGAGTTTTGACTTGCCTTACGATCTTTATGATTGTTTACATAGCTTTGATCAATTAACTTCCTATCGTTTATAAATTCAATAGATCAACATAACAATCTTAATCTTCTACTCTAAGTCCTTTTACATCGATTACACTTCTAAGGACTTCACAAAAATTACTGGTTAAATATATATTATCTCATCACCATCAAATTTAAATATTCAAATCATCAAATTAAGTATGCATTTGTCCTAACAATCTCCAAATTAATATGCATTTGACCTAACAATCTCCAAATTAAATATGCATTTGTCCTAACAATAACAATTCTGGAAGAACTAGATGATATGACATCATAGGGAATGGTGTTGTATCATTCAGTAAAGTCACATTTTTGGAAGGTTTGAAGCACAATCTCCTTTAGCATTAGTCAATTATGGGACAAAGGACACCAAATTATCTTCCTCAACAACCAATGCTAAGTAAGAGACCCGACAAATTCAGTAAAGCTAACTAGAACTAGAGATAAAAAATGTATATGTAGTGAACCTTACAAAACTAAGCTTAATAGAAATAACTTGCTTCTTTACTAAAACTTCAGAAGATATTAGATGGTTGTGTCATAGAAGATTCTCGCATCTGAACTTTAAGAACATGTCCAAACTGGTTTCCAAAGATCTAGTCTCTGGTTAACCTAAGCTAAACTTTATTAAAGAAAAGTCTTACAAAGTATGTCAGCTAGGGAAGCAAACTAAAACCTCATTTAAAACAAAGATAGTTAACGCGAACACTACGCCATTACAACTTCCACATATAGACTTATTTGGGCCTATACCAACTGTCAGCCTTAGAGTAAAGAGATACAAATTGGCTATAATTGATTATTATACAAGATTTACACGTGTTTTCTTTCTGGCCTTTAAGGTTGAAACTAGTGATTAATTGATCAAATTCTTCAAATTAGTTGAGAATAAAAATGGTGAGAAAATATAAGGTATAAGGAGTGATTATGTAAGAGAATTTGATTTTTTTGAGGTTGACAAGTTCTGTGGAGATAATGGTATTCATCACAACTTCTCTTCAGCTAGGACTGTGACACCCCCAAATTTGGGTCTCAAATACCCGAAACCGGTCATCACGATCCAATACAAACATCCACCTCTAAACAACATACAATAACTAAATGCAGAATAATAAACATATGTTGTTTATTCAAAAGGTGTTACTAGTCCCAAGATACGATAACTTTGCACAAAAGTACACAAATACCCTTAATAAAGTACTTAAGGTTTATATTACAAAACAAGTAATTTAGCTAACTAAAAGGTTGCATCCTGAAGTCTATCACTTCATCTTTCCCTTACCCTTGTTCTTCCCAGAAGTTTCGGGTTTCACTGCAATAAGGTTTATGATATAACAAGGGTGAGCAACTAGTTTGCTCAACAAGTTTAAATAACAACAAGAGACAATATATTATAACAATATGAATAACATAAGCAAGAATAATAATTAACTTTTACAATCAAGATAGTCAAGTAGACTATGAACTATAAACTTCCACTGGAGTCAATAGCTGGTTGACCCAATGGTTACTACCAGAAATATGTACTTGAGGGGATCAGCCTCTCGTACAATATGTGTATGCATAACATTTAATTTTTGTGTTTTGTACCTGATATTAGATACATGGTACTCCCCTATAATAAATGGGTGTTCATAATAGTCTAAGAATCCACATCTTTAATGATTTGGATAGCTTTTAAAATCTTTAGCATAAATGTCTAGCCGAATAATAACTTAGACCTACTTTGAATAGTTCTTTAAATAGTAGAACATTAAATAAGGTACAAGTCAAAGACTGTACAAGATCAAGTTCACCAAGTGTGAATAACAACAACATCGATGTGGAATAATTGTAAAGTAATTAACCACTCAAAGCATGCTTGGAATTACAGTTCAAGCTTAAATAAATAACTTGCTCAATGAAATGAGTTTAGAGATAAGGAACTTGTCTATGTGCTCAGCTATAATTAACGTCTAGCTTTAATTAACTTGATTGGAAATACCTAACATTAATAAAGTTGGTCTAACAATTAACACTGTGTATAATGGTATGGATACACCTACTATGACTATTCAACTAACACAGAAGTTAAACACATAACACATATAGTCAACATATTATCATTAACCCTTTAGATAATTAATCAAACTTAGATTGATGATTTAAGAATTTAACTAAGATTTTCTTAAGTGTTAAACACTTATTAAACTTTGAAACAATTTCCTATACTTAATTAATACTCTAATAAATACTTTATGTTTTATATCTTTAAATTATGTTTATCTATTATTTAATGGTTAATTAAATAACAATTAATTAAATGATAAAACTTATCTATGTTGGATTGTCGTTGATAACCAAATTCAAAAGCTTTTTGCTCTCCTATCGTCGGGTGAATCGTCACTCAACGATTTGTATTATCTGTCGTAGCAGACTTACTCTACGACTCATAAGGTCTGCCTCAACAACCCATACGACGAACAAAAACAGTTCTACGATCGGAGTGATTGGCCGAGGCCACTCTACGATAGCTAAAGGCTTTGCCAAGGCCACACTACGATAGCCGAAGGCTTACATATTTCAGTTTTAAACACAATAGTGAACATATTAACCATTCTGATTCTTTTAGACAGTTTATCAATACATGGTGAACATGGTGAACCTACTAGTTTCTTTAATAGGTTGAAATGAACACAGGTTACTTCACATCCATTATACAACTTATATATATTGGACTCATCATGGTTCTTCATAACATATTTCTCCCAATAGAAAGTAACCACAACAATCTATTTTAACATAATATTGATCAATAACTAACTTTCTTAAGATATTAAACATAATTATTTATACCTTAAAGCTGGGTTGAAACAAAACGGTTTCCTAGTTGTTGTTGTTCTTCTTTTTCTCCTGAAGTAGGTGATGTAATCCGATGACATCCACTTCACATTTACCACCACTGATACTTTACTCACAACTTCTAGATGGCTTCCTTGCTATATCTCTCTCACTACACTCCTTCTGTATTTTGGAGCTCACAAAGACTCTTTTACATCAGTATTGAATAACTTAGCAAACTTTTCCAAGAGAAAACATGGTCTCTATTTAATGGAAATCATAACCCGCTGGTTACTGAGGTTTATGTGGAAGCTTTACCAACCCATCTCCCAGCCATACCTAAAAATCATCACTTTAGGTTGTAATCGACAGAGTAGGGTCATCGAATTAGCTCAACAGATTATACACATATGCAAAAATAAAATATTAGATTAGCCATTAATAATAAGGACCTCATGATGGGTCACCTCTGATTTGAGACTATATACTGACTTAACTATCCAGCAACCCATACACACAATTAGCTATTCTCTCTCTTCCTATTCCACAGCAGGTTCTGAGATTTGTGTCCCAAAAGATTGCCACATGTTAACTCCTTTAATAAATAATAGGTTACACAATTAATTTCAAGTGGGCTCCTGCTTTGGACTTCATTTAATACCCAACGGACTCCTATTAAATGACTTGGACTATTATTTAGTCAAGTCCATTTGATTTATCATCCGACTATTTAATATAACTCAATGATTAGTTATTAATTTTGTTACACATTAATTACTCAATGATTAGTTATTAATTTTGTTACACATTAATTACTCAATCCATGATTAAATAAATAATTGGATTGACTAAATAATTAAATACTCTAACATATTAGTATTAAATTACTAAATAGACTAATAAATACTATTCTTAATATTTTGCATTGTTTACATTAATTAATAATCATATTAATTAATTTATAAAATTTAATTCACTCATTATATTCAATTTAATTGAATATTTAATTAGTGGATAACTTATCAATTCCTTTGATATTTAATCTTAGGGTTTGTTCACTAATTTAATTAACATATTAGTGACCCCCTTTAATTAACTCTAGCAATTAATCATATAATAATTTAAATAACCTCGTAAAACTAACTCGTTAGAAATTAAATTCACAATTTAATTAATAATGACGTGAAAATTCTAGGACATTACATTCTCCCTCCCTTATAAAAATTCCGTCCTCGGAATTGAAAAATAAGGTCACTCAAATAAAAACGGGTAATTCGCTCTCATTTCCTCTTCTAGTTTTCATGTAGATTCTTCAATTGCGTGATTCCTCCAAAGTACTTTGACATAATAAATTATCTTATTCCTCAGCTTTTGTTCCTTCCTATCGAGTATCTGGACAGGAACTTCTTCGTATGACAAGTCCTTCTCGACTTGAATTGGTTCATAGGATATAACGTGCTTGTAGTTTAGTTTTACGGTCGCAATACTGACACATGAAACACATTGTGAATGTGCTCAAGTTCAAGAGGTAATGCTACCTCGTATGCCACTTCACCGACTCGCCTCAAGATTTTAAACGGTCCTATGAACCTACAGCTCAGCTTGTCCTTCTTGCCAAAACGGATCTTCCCCTTCCAGGGAGATACCTTCAGAAATACGAAACTGTCCATGTCGAAGTCCCAATTTTGGCGATACAAATCTACGTACTTCTTTTGACGATCTTGAGCTGCTACTAGTGTCTGCAGTCTGCTGCACCATTTTAGGTCCAAGCAGTCTTCGCTCACCAACCTCGTCCTAATACAACGGTATTCGACACTTTCTTCCATAAAGCGCTTCGTACGGTGGCATGCCGATACTAGCGTGATAGCTGTTGTTGTAAGCGAACTCCACCAGTGGCAATTGGTCGTCCCAGTTGCCCTTTAAGTCCATCACGACCGCTCTGAGCATATCCTTTAGATTCTGAATCATTCGCTCGCTCTGGCCGTCAGTTTGAGGATGGTACGCTGTGCTTAACCTCAACTGTGTTCCCATCCTTGCTTGTAGACTTTTCCATAAATTTGACGTGAAACGCAGATCTCTGTCGGACACAATCGATACCGGCACTCCATGTCGTGACACTATCTCCTTCATATAGAGCTTTGCTAACTGCTCCACATTGTACCATATTCTGATAGGTAGAAAATGGGCTGACTTGGTCAGACGATCTATTATTACCCAGATGACATCTAAACCTTTATATGTCTGTGGCAAACCCACTACAAAGTCTATCGTGATGTGCTCCCACTTCCACTCCGGAATCTCTCGTAGTTGAAATAGTCCGCTCGATCGCTGATTTTCTGCTTTAACCCGCTGGCATGTCAGACATCGACTAACACATTCTGTCACTTCGCTCTTCATATTCGGCCACCAAAAGTATTACCGTAGATCCTGATGCATCTTCGTGCTTCCGAGATGTACTGAGTACCTCGTACTGTGAGCTTCCTGAAGAAAATCTCTTCCCGCAGCTCCAGATCCAACGGTACCCAGACTTTCCCTTCGAACCTTAGCAACCTTGTGTTATCAATCTTGTACTTAAGCTCCTCACTTTCAGCAATTCGCTTCTTAATACTATCACAATCTTCATCCTTTTTCTGAGCCTCTTTAATTTTGTCTAATAAGTTCGGGCTTGCTGTTACTGTAAATAATTTCTCGCCCATCTCCATCAGATATTTGATCTCCAACTCTAAACGTTCGAAATCTCTCACCAACTCTTCCTGATTTGTTAACCTCAGCAATTTCTCTCTGCCGTTTTTGCTCAAGGCATCTACTGCTACATTGGCCTTGCCTGGATGGTATAGAATTTCACAGTCGTAATCCTTGATCAACTCTAACCATCGGCGCTACCTCATATTCAGCTCCTTCTAAGTGAAGATATATTTCAGACTTTTGTGATCTGTATATATCTCACACTTCTCGCCATACAGGTAGTGCCTCCAAATCTTCAGGGCGAAAACTACCGCTACTAACTCCAGGTCATGAGTCGGGTAACCCTTCTTATAATCCTTTAGCTGACGTGACGCATACGCAATGACCATGCCGTGTTGCATTAGCACACAACCAACACCCTTGTGTGACGCATCATTGTACACTACGAAACCTCCTGTGTCGTCTGGTAAAGCCAACACTGGTGCCTGACTCAACCTCTTCTTCAGCTCCATAAAACTTTCCTCGCACTTTTTCGACCAAACAAACTTCACAGTCTTTCGGGTAAGATTGGTCAACGGTGATGCTATCTTCGAAAAATCTGAATGAATCTCTGATAATACCCCACTAACCCTAATTGATAACTGCCTCCATCTTCGCTGGATCCACTGAAACACCATCCTTATCAATAACATGACCTAGAAACTGCACCCTCTGCAACCAAAATTCCCACTTCAAAAACTTGGCGTCCAACTTCTCCCTTCTCAAAGCCTCCAATGTGATTCGTAAGTGTTTTGCATGCTCCTCCTCTATCTTTGAATACACCAATATGTCATCTATGAATACAACCATGAACTTGTCTGAGTACTGCTTGAACACTCTGTTCATCATATCCATGAATGCTGTCAGTGCACTCGTCAGTCCAAATGACATCACTAGAAACTCGAAATGACCATAACGAGTTCTGAATGTCGTTTTTAGGATATCCTCCTCTCTCACCTTCAGTTGATGATAGCCCGTCCTCAAATCGATCTTCGAAAAGTATTTCGCTCCCTTAAGTTGATCAAACAGATCGTCTATTCTGGGCAACGGATATTTATTCTTAATGGTGACCTTGTTCAACTCTCAGTAATCAATATAAAGCCTCATCGAATCATCCTTCTTCTTTACAAACTGAACCGGCGCTCCCCATGGTGGCCTGCTTGGTCTGATGTAACCTTTATTTAGCAGTTCCTGCAACTGAACCATCAATTCTTTCCTTTTCACCGGTGCCATGCAGTACGACGCCTTCGATATCGGTGCGATCCCCAGTACCAAATCAATAACAAACTTCACTTCTCTGTCCAGCGGTAACCCCGTAATCTCATCTGGGAAAACATCAGCAAATTTCCATACAACAGGTATCTGACTCAGTTCGCCCTCGACTCGTCGAGTATCAACCACATGAGCCAAATAACCTACGCACCCTTTCCTAAGCAACTTTTGTGCTTGCATCATCGTCAGACAACTTGATTGTCTCGGCGATTTACTACCATAAAATATAACTTTTGACTTATTCGGACTCTTTAGGTGCACATAATTCTTCTTACAGTCAATGATCGCTTCGTGACTCGATAGCCAATCTATCCCTAGGATTACGTCGAACTCCCCCAGATGAATTAGTATCAAATCCACGTTAAGTCTAAACCCTCGCAATTCAGCACAACAGTTTCTATGAATGTAGTCTACGTGAATGATTTCTTTGTTTGCTACTTCAACGTTCATAGGTTGTTCTAGCTTTTCTTAAGGTTAATCTAATCTCTTAGGAAAATCTTCAGAAACAAATGAGTAGGTAGCACCCGAATCAAATAATACATATGCATTAATATCATTGATCGGAATGATACCTGACACCACGTCTTTGGAGTCGACTGCATCCTGCACAGTCATGTTGAAGGTGTGCGCTATGGGTCGGTTAGTCTGGCTGGCTGACCCTCCAATGTTCAGTTTGCTGCTATTGTTGTTGTTGCCTTTGTTACCACTCCCATCGTCTCCCTTCCTCTTCGGGCAGTCCTTGGCATGGTGATCGGTTGCTCCACAGGAAAAACATACTCCCTTCATCTTTTTCGAGCATTATGGGGCCATGTGTCCCAGCTGCCGGCAGTTATAACAAACATTCTTGCCCTTCATGCATTGGCCTGTGTGGTTCTTACCACAATTTTTGCATCTGCCAATGTTCTTAGCCTCTCCTCCGGATTTGTTGCCTCCTGACGATTGGCTCTCATTCCACTTTCTTTTATTGGGGTTGCTGCCTCCGCTGCTCCCCGCCTTCTTCCCTTCATGACTTTTCTTCCTTTCCTGGTTGAATTTAGCCAGGGCATCACTGCCACCCTCTGCAATGATTGCCCTTTCCAACAGTTCTGTAAAACTCTTAATTTTTAATACCGCCACAGAACGGTACACCCACGACTTCAGTCCCAACTCAAACCTCCGAGCCTTCCTAGCCTCAGTATCGACTTGATGAGTTGCGAACCTTGCCAACTCATTAAACTTAGTCGCATACTCGGCCATAGACATGCTTCCCTATTTTAGCTTTAGGAATTTCACCTCCATTTCTTGCTGCATGCTTTTTGGAAAGTAGTTTTTCAGAAACATTTCTTTAAAGCGTTCCCAGGTAATGACGTCTTCTCCCGCATGGCCCTTGTTGGCCTTCTACCAGTGGTTCGCCTCCCCCTTCATCATGTAGGTAACGAAACTAGTCTTCTGTTCTTCCGCCACCCTAGCGACCTCAAATACCTTCTCCATTTCCTCAATCCAAGACTGTGCCTCAATCGGGTTTAGAGTTCCCTTGAACTCCGATGGTCCAACTAGTTAGAAGTCTTTGAAATTTGCCAGGTGCGGCGCTGGCTGCAGTGCTGGTTGTACTACTACTGGTGGGGGTCTAGCTGGAATGGCTTCCGCCAACATTTCTGCAAACATCCTCATAGGATTGGGTTGATCCCTAACCTCACTTTCTGACTCTGCGATACGTTGACTGTGTGGTCTATCTCTTAACGACATTATCTGCTAAAGAACAAATCTTAGACTTATGCTTATAATTCTACGCATTATGTTATCCAAATTAACAATTAAAGTTAAAACTATATATCAAGCACATTTGATTTAAACAAAGAAATAACTGCATTTATATTCATATACCAATGTTTTAGTACAGACTTAACAAGTGACATACTTCTATAAATGCTCAAGGCACAAGTTGCCTAACAACGACTATTCTCCAATGAATAAAAGTGAGGATTCACTACCATCTACCCCCCTAACATAACAAAAGTTTGGGTCTAACTGACATTCTATGCATACATCAAAACATAAGGACTTACAACATCTGAATCATCCCTAATAGAAACAAAAGGTGGGACACACTACTAATAGATACAAATAAGATAACAACGACAAATCACCGCCTGCAGCGGCGAACAGCCCTACATAGAACCTATTGGGCCAACTCCTCCACTGTACGGCGACGAATCCAGCGTCGGCTGTTACCCGCCTCCCTAGGGTGCCTCATAACCCGATGCCTCAGTCGATCAAACGAAGTGCCAAGGGCACACTCCAAGGTGTCGATCCTAGCGGATCTAACTTTCCTAGTAAACCTGAGACATACTTCTTGCATCTGCCTCCTGTTAACTCTTTCATTTTCAAGCTCAGCCCTGGTGGTCTGGAGAACTGTCTGACTCGTAATCTTCCTAGCGTCTAATCTCTCCACCGTTTACCTCAGCTGACTATTCTATATCATAAGTTGCTGCACAGTAGGACCTATCTGTGGTGCAGCCTGCTCCAACTGTTGAACCTTAGCCTGCAGATCGGTTACATCCATCTCTCTCTGGTACGCCTCATTCCTATACACACTTTCCATTTGCTGATGGACAACATTCTACTCCTTTAGATGAGCAATACGGGCCTCCTGCTCCTCAACAATTAACGTCTAGCTTTAATTAACTTGATTGGAAAGACCTAACATTAATAAAGTTGATCTAACAATTAACACTGTGTATAATGCTATGGATACACCTACTAAGACTATTCAACTAACACAGAAGTCAAACACATAACACACATAGTCAATATATTATCATTAACCCTTTAGCTAATTAATCAAACTTAGGTTGATGATTTAAGAATTTAACTAAGATTTTCTTAAGTGTTAAGCACTTATTAAACTTTGAAACAATTTCCTATACTTAATTAATACTCTGATAAATACTTTATGTTTTATATCCTCAGATTATGTTTACCTATTATTTAATGGTTAATTAAATAACAATTAATTAAATGATAAAACTTATCAATGTTGGATTGTCATTGATAACTAAATTCAAAAGCTTTATGCTCTCTTATCGTCGAGTGAATCGTCACTCAACGATTTGTACTGTCTGCCGTAGCAGACTTACTCTACGACTCATAAGGTCTGCCTCAACAACCCATTCGACGAACAAAAACAGTTCTACGATCGGAGTGATCTCACCCTACGATCAATATGTAATGACCGAGACCTAATCGAGGCTACACTACGATAGCTGAGGGCTTGGCCGAGGCCATTCTATGATAACCAAAGGCTTGGCCGATGCCACTCTACGATAGCCGAAGGCTTGGCCAAGGCCACACTACGATAACCAAAGGCTTACAGATTTCAGTTTTAAACACAATAGTGAACATATTAATCATTCTGATTCTTTTAGACAGTTTATCAATACATGGTGAACCTACTGGTTTCTTTAATAGGGTGACATGAACACAGGTTACTTCACGTCCATTATACAACTTATATATATTGGACTCATCATAGTTCTTCATAACAGATTTCTCCTAACAAAAAGTAACCACAACAATCTATTTTAACATAATATTGATCAATAACTAACTTTCTTAATATATTAAACAGAATTATTTATACCTTAAAGCTGGGTTGAAACAAAATGGGTTCCTAGTTGCTGTTCTTCTTCTTCTCCCGAAGTAGGTGATGTAATCCGAGGACATTCACTTCACAATTACCACCACTGGATATTTTACTCACAACTTCTAGATGGCTTCCTTGCTATATCTCTCTCTCACTACACTCTTTCTATATTTCGGAGCTCACAAAGACTCTCTTGCATCAGTATTGAATAACTCAGCAAGTTTTTCCAAGAGAAAACATGGTCTCTATTTATAGGAAATCATTACCCGCTGGTTACTGAGGTTTAGGTGGAAGCTTTACCAACCCATCTCCCAGCCATACCTAGAAATCATCACTTTAGGTTGTAATCGGCAGAGTAGGGTCATCGACTTAGCTCGGCAGATTATACACATACGCAAAGATAAAATATTAGATTAGCCGTTAACAGTAAGGACCTCATAACTAGTCAACTATGATTTGAGACTATAAACTGACTTAACTTTCCAGCAACCCATACATATAATTAGCTATTCTCTCTCTTCCTATTCCACGACAGGTTTAGGGATTTGTGTCCCAAAAGATTGCCACCAGTTAACTCCTTTAATAAATAATAAGTTACATAATTAATTTCAAGTGGGCTCCTGCTTTGGACTTAATTTAATACCCAACGGACTCCTATTAAATGACTTGGACTATTATTTCATCAAGTCCATTTGATTTATCATCGGACTATTTAATATAACTCAATGATTAGTTATTAATTTTGTTACACGTTAATTACTCAATCCATGATTAAATAAATAACTGGATTGACTAAATAATTAAATACTCTAACCCATTAGTATTAAATTACTAAATGGACTAATAAATATTATTCTTAATATTTTGCATTATTTACATTAATTAATAATCATATTAATTAATTTATAAAATTTAATTCACTCATTATATTCAATTTAATTGAATATTTAATTAATGGACAACTTATCAATTCCTTTGATATTAAACCTTAGGGTTTCTTCACTAATTTAATTAACATATTAGTGACCCCCTTTAATTAACTCTAACAATTAATCACATAATCATTTAAATAACCTCGTAAAACTAACTCGTTAGAAATTAAATTCATAATTTAATTAATAATGACGTGAAAATTCTAGGACATTACAAGGACTCCCCAGCAATATGGTGTAGCTGAAAGGAAGAACAAAACTCTCATTAAAGTAGGAAGGACACTTTTAGTAGCAGTAAGATTACCAAACTACTTTTATATTGAAGCTGTTAACAATGTCTGCTATACTCAGAACATATCTCTTATTCACTTTATTTACAAGAAAACATCATACAAACTTTGGAAAGAAAGAAAGCCTAACTACTATTGTAGTACATTGTGACTATCTTATATATTTATATATTTTATATGTGTGGTAAGATTATATACCTTATAAGTGATGAGAAAAAGTAAATCATAACTTAATATTTTCGAGTGTTATCTTCTTTTCATGAAAGATTTATGGTAAGCTCTTACAATTGATTAATAATATTACAAATAATTTATAAATCCTTTTTTGTTCTTTTCAATTTTGTTTGTTTATAATCGTATATAAGTCTTTCGCTCACTACCGGTCATTCTTTATTCCTCGTAGCAGGTAATGAGTTTTAGATGGGGTTGATTGTGTACGTGAGAGCTACATTGCTGGAGCTAGATATTACCTCATCACTAATTTAAAAGTTATTATACATAATCAATTCATATTTATTTTCATTTTTAGGTTATTGTTTTGAGAAATTTGATATTATAAATGAGGTTTTTATTTGTCTCAATTCCTTTTATTGTAGTTGTGTTAGCACGTGTGAGTCAGGTGATAGGGGAGGGATATTACAGATGATATCATACCCGACTCTCGAAAGCTTGATAGGTGGGGTGATCGGGTCGGAGGAAGGGACACGAAGGCCATTAGTATTATCCCACAATGGCTAGGGAGAAAATGATAAAGGTTATATGTGACTATTTGTTCAATCTAACGGGGATGTTAGGTATTTAAATGGGGGAGTTTGTAATACCTTAATCTCACATCGTAAAATGTGGGATACTTAAATTGTATATAAGAACTCAAGTTGCTATCATTGAGTCATGATCTTTTGAGTAAGCTTGTTGAGGTATCGTGTTATAGTAAAGTCTCACATCGAAACATAAAAAAAAAAATTGAGGACATATATGCTTTAATGTATATACCTAATAGGTTAACCTTTTGGATCAAGATGTGATTTCATGAGCATATATAAGCTAAATATTTTTAACAACTAGTATTAGAGCTATGACTATGGGCTTGGGTCATGGATATGCCATGATGGGCGAAAAATAATTCATTGAGTAAGTTGTGGACTTTTCTAGCAGAGGGCTTTTGGTTGGCTCTTGACAAGAGATATTGAAGAGTCACGCTTATTATTAGGGAGAGACGTGATGGGTTAGGCTTAATAAGTTATGGATACTTGGTGGATTATGTATTCTTTGAGCAAGTGCTAGACTCTTTTCAAGGAGACTCTTGGGGGATCAAATAAGGATATTAATAGATAAATCTCATAAGATAGAGAGACTTGATGGGTTTTGTAGAGACTCTTGGTGGATCGAACAAGATATGCAAGTGGTGGAATTCAAGGAGACTCTTGGGGATCAAACAAGAGATATTGAGAGATAAATCTCGTCAGATAGAGAGACTTAATGGGCTTGACAAGGACTCTTGATGGATCAAACAAGAGATATATATTGAAGAGTGTGGCTCATCAACTAGAAGAAGTGATAGGATAATGCTTTAAAGAGTATGATTAAAATTCAAGAGGGAGTTTGATGTCGATGTGAATAGAGAGATCACGCGTTAAAAGGAAGATTGTTAAGGTACTGCGTAATAGTAAAGTCTCACATCGAAACATAAGGAAAAAAAAATTGATGACATATATGCTTTAATGGGTCATAGACCTATTATGTTAACCTTTTGGATCAATATGTGATTTTAGATGAGCATATATAGGCCGAATATTTTCAACATTTGTGGTGGATTAAGATGACACGAGATTATATTATTGAGATAACGCATTGGACCTTATTATACTATAATTTGATTTGGACTTGAAATTTGACCCTAATTATTACAAATATATAGCAGCTTTATCCATTTTTTAAAAAGATCTTAACTGCAGCAAATACTCAAATTTTAAATCTCATTTTTATAATCTTTTCGACTATTTGTTTAATTTTGTGGCATATTGGATCTTTATGATTCAAATTTTTTAGATTCTCAGTTAATCATAAACTGAATCTCTTAGTGTGAATCATTTTTAGTACGTAGATCTATATATCCCTTCCTAGCAGAAAAGAAGAGTGGAGTGGAAGATTTTGCCCCAACCCGCTTAAATTGCTGGTCACATTTACTTTATATCACACTTTTTTTTTTGTACTTATTATTTTATATTTGTGATTTTTTGTTCTTAATTCTTGAAGTTAGGTCCAAAAGGTTTAAGATATTTCTACTTTGACATATGTATTTGGCTGCTTTTAGGATTCAGATTCTATTTCTGGGTACAGTTAGTATTTTAAAATATCGAAAATGTAGATAACACTTGATAGTGGGGTGAGTAGACTATTGTTTAATTTTGATTAAGATAATTACCAAATAATCAGTTAGATTAAATAGCAGAATGATTGTTACTGAAAATTCCCTTTCTTTTTTCTATAAAACTCAAGTTTATATTGGATAAAGTATAAGCAGGCTCAAACCACACAAGATTAAAGTACAGAAATGTAAGTGAAGAAAATAAAGAGCACAATATTTTTAAGTGGTTTAGGGTAACTAAAATCAATCTCCTAGTCTACCATTCTCTTTCTCTTAAGGAAGGATCCTCCACTAAATAAGGAACTCAATTACATGTACTCTAAGAACTGTATATGAAGTTTCACTAAAAAAAAGTATGAGAATACTAAGTACTTAGAAAACTGAGTTCTACAATCAATCAATAAGAATGATTGCCGTGGACGTGCTACTAAAAATATATATTACAGAGGATGATCCAGCTTCCAGCTAATTTAGCACTTTGTTATTTGAGATCTTAGAGTATAAATTTTTTGATAATTTCAGCGGTTTTGGATTGCCAAAGTTCTTGTTCAATTTTATAATTCTATTTCTCTAACGAAATCTTTGATCGTTTGAGAACTTTTCCAACTCGATTAGAGTTAAAGTTTATACTATCTTTCTGTTGATAGTCTTTTCTTTGTCTGTTGAGTAACCTACGCTATAGAATTATATTAAAGTTTATCTTATTCAAATCTAGATATTCTATATAAAAAAAATCAACAAAAGGCAACAATTATTTTTAAAGAAAGAGTATAATAAAGAGGGCATGCCTTGTACATAAATATATAAATAAATAATAGACTATATGATGTGGGACAAGTACAACAAACTTTCCAAAATTTTGACCGTTGTTTCTTTCCTTCAACTTTGCAACTAGTGGATTAATGGAAACCCGTGACTTGAGGAAATTTCCTCGTTAAGGTTAGCCGACAATTATTATAGTAAAAAGAATTATGATACGCTTATAATTAGTTTCTCATCATCGTTGTTATAATAACTAATTAAAATCAGTTGCATGCTGACGATGATCTTCCAACAATCTATGCACTTCAGATTAATTAAATGATGATTTTCCTCCAACATTGGCCTAAGATTATATGCCAAATATAATAAATATATGCTCCAAATTCTCTTTAGCGTGGATGCTTTCAGTCCGTATATACATAGATTGTTAAATGGAATATTTTTATGTACAATAATTGTGTATTAATATTTGTGTACTACTAAAGAAAATTGTATGTGAGTTCAATTCAAAACTCTCGTCGTTTAATTAAATACGGATAAACAAACATCAAAGCAGTTATATTGGTGATGATATTTCTGAATTGAACTCATGTACTATTTTCTTTGTTAATGCACAACTCTTAATACACATTTAATGCACATAAAAATACAAGAATGATACATTGACACTACTCAATTATACAGCACTAACTCTGATAACAGGGTAAAACATTAATAAATATTGATTGATAAATTTAATTATTATAAAGGGATTTTTTTGACTCGAACTAGATGTAAATTTGTCATAAGCTAATTTTACTATTAACAAATACACCACAAAAAGAGATAGTTAAGAGTAGGGTGGAAGGAGTATGTGAAATTTGCTAGTACCTTTCAACTAATTCAAGTGGATATATAAACCTATATTTATTTTTGGAACGTGATGAGTCTCGAAAAATTAAATAACATAAGTATATTTTCATAATCTCTGTTATACTTTTTACATTACAAACATACTAAAAATAATATAAGGTAAAATAATAATTAAAATATAAAATTATTTTTTTCTTTTTATTTATAAACTCAGTAATAACATAAAATAAAACTTACAAATTTTCTATTCTTCTATTTCGTATCATAATTGAAGTCTTCCTTTTTTCCTTTATTTTTCAGGATGAAGGTATACCAATTGACCAAAAGAAAAGGTTGAAATCCACCAAATGAGCTAAATTTGTCACTGCCCCTCAAAGTACTTGAGAAACAAAATCCCTTTATGGGGAAATTCTATCAAAATGCCACTGAAGACAAGAAGTTTCAGTTCGAACACTTAGTTGCTCTCACATGTATTATGTAAAGAATCCCAACTGATTTTATTTAATATATTGAAACGAATATTATTTATAGGTAGTAGTTGCATGATCAAAGTAGAAAAGTGGCCCATGCATGTATCCATTATTTTAAGTTTCAATTTATTTTGTACTTATTCTATGATCAGTACTAAGTAAAGAATCTCAGAAGAAAAG
The DNA here is from genome assembly GCA_947179155.2 of Hedera helix. Classification (NCBI taxonomy): domain Eukaryota; kingdom Viridiplantae; phylum Streptophyta; class Magnoliopsida; order Apiales; family Araliaceae; genus Hedera; species Hedera helix. The sequence continues at coordinate 12,434,701 of OX359265.1, forward strand.
TAATAATGTAGCGGCGATAAGTAAGTTTTTATATTTATTTATTAGGTATTTTTAGATTTAATTAGTTATGAGTTTTTAAGTATTTTTAGCATTTTAAGTAATTTATGTGTTATTATTATTTTTATATTGTTTTGTAAGAATTAATTAAAGCTGGTGACAATTCTGTTATTAAGGAGAGTTGGCTGGCCGGTGGCATTCTGATAATTTCAGCAACAAGGCAGGCCCGCGCCATGCGCGCTTGAGGATGAAGAAGCTGGCCAGCATCACGGGACGACGGCATTTTATTGTTTGATGCAGCAAATGATCTTCGCACAATGCGCGGTTGGTCGGTCAATGTTTTTAATAAGTAGCATAGTGGGTCCCTTTTAACGGTAACCTTTGGCAAATGATTAGCGGCTTTCTCTCTCATCAAGCGCGTTGCATGATTGTTCAGCAGCTTGTTGGTGAAAATTGTGTGGGTTTCGAATCGAAGTGAATAAAAGGAAACAGATTTGTTAACAAGTCCAATAGCAATTTGAAAAGGAAAAATAAATTAGGATTTTTAACTTGTAATTTATTTTAATTAACATTTTAATTCCTTTTAGTTAAAGATAAATTATGTACTCTATAAATAGATACTATTAGACACAATTAGAGACCTCTCCCAAGTATCTCATATTTCTTAATTCTCTTGTACATTATTCTTATTTTTTTCTATTATGTTTGGCTAATTTTCTTATTCAGTTCTAAAGGGATGTTGAACCATATTTACAATTGATGATTTAATTAAGTTATTATTATTTTTTTTCTTTTTATATGAGATTTATGCTTAATAATCTATTTTAATTGTTTGAATGATAATTGGTTTAATTAATTTAATAATGACCTATTGAACTGATCTAATTATTATCATCTGTTAGACTAAGATATAGTATTAAGCAAACAATATTATATCTGATCATAGATAGCGATTAGTAATACATGATTATGGTCAAGCTTTTGATTATTGCTATGGTTATTAAGAAGACAAGTTAAATAATCTGTAATTGTGTGATTGTTACTTGGAATAATCTAATTCCCTAAATTTTAATGCTACTATTATATTAAATCTAGACTGATAGTTCTAGGTTGTATGATAGTTAGGATTTAGTGGAGGTGATTGTCACATTAGATTTAAAACCTAAGAGTAATTTCGGATAATTAACGATTGTTAGTACCTATGGTTATTAATTTCATTGAAGGATAAATATTGATTAACTTGATTATATTATTATTGTGAAAAAGTGATACTGAGCTGAAGAACTTAAATATTTAATTTATTAATTTGCTTTTGTTTATTTAGTTAATTATAATTAATTCAAAACGCCCTATTCTAGTTTATATTGTATAAAAATAAATTAATCATTTTTTGTGGGATCGACCATTACTTGTCACTATATTGAATTTTGTGTTCATAAGAGTAAAAGTAAAAATTAATTTTAGAGTATTAACGACAGCTTCCAAGTAATGAGGCCTCTTTTTTTATTTTATAAAATTACAAATTCGAGTCCATTACTTAATAAAATTCAAGAGAATTTAAAATTAACCAAAACATGCTATACATAACCAAAAAAAAAAAAGTTTACTCTAGGTTTCTTCTTAATTCTCATGCGGCCTCTTCTCCAAGTTCTCCTAGACTCTGGGATCAAATGTATTTATAAAATATAATTGTAATAAAATAAAATTTTAATATGTATATATATATATATATATATATATATATATATATATATATATATATATATATATATATATATATATACTCAAATATACACATATAAGGTAAAAATAATATATAAAGATGAGGGAGAACGTATTGTGGAGAATCTTGGAAAAGTGGGTGCAACTTTCGGGCAGTATTATTATTGTAATAATTAATGTTTTGCATGGATACCTATTTGTGGGGCCATAATTTTATTTGAATTAAATAAAAGTATAATTTCATTTGAATTAATATAATACAATTCTCAGAATGTCTTTACTATAATGGCGGAGTGATCATTCAGATTAGGGCTAATTAATCATCAGAATCCTTATAAATAAACATCAGAGGGAAGATCAAATCACGTGTATATCGGTGTTTTAAAATTAAGGTTAGGCTTGCGGCACCCACTTACGTTAATCTTGGCCAAGAGGTGTTAGGCCCCCACCTAACCGTCAAAGATCTGATTATAAATCATTATTGTTACTATCCACCACCATCGGTACAACTTATTTTCTTCTCTTCTTTAAATTATGTATTGTCGCGATATATTTTCTTTTAACATAAAATAATGTTAGATAATACATATTTTTTTAATTTGTTAAAATTAATAAGTGTGATTTAAAGGTTCAATCAATAAATATTTGAATATTGTTGACACGTAATTTTGTCTGACACTACAATTACCAAACAATGAACAACTTGCACTGAAAACAATATTTAACAATCCTCAAAATTAGCGATGGCTTAGGCCATCTATAGATGCTCTAATGTGATAATAAGTACACATCAAAAAGCATAAACAATGAAAAGCCTAAATTATTGAAATAAATTGATATTTGATGAATAAGAATCGTGTAACCTGTTTTTTCACGCTTTTAGTCATATTTATACTCTTCCATTTATCTGTTATAAGCATCTGTGGCCAATTAGGATTGGGAATCTCTTAATTAGAATTTAATTATGACTATGAGTTGACCGGTCAATCCTTATTATCTTTAAGATCCGGAATCATAATCTAATTTGAAATTCTAAGTTAATATGGACTTAGACTATCCTAATTCACCAAGCGGCCCTAAAGGAACACTTGAATGAGCCTGCAACTACAAGAAAAAGCATTAATTCCGACATAATTTTTCGTCGGGGATAAACTTAATCCATCGGAATTAACTTATTTTCGATGGATAATTCCGTTGAAAATTTAATCGTAAGTATCCACGTCAGGATTAATTCCGTCGACATTTCAGTTGAGATTACTTATCTCTAACAGAATAAAAAACGATGAAAAATCCGTCGAGAATAACTTATTTTCGACGGAATGCAGTCCCTCAGAATTATATTCCGTTAAAAATAACACGACCATATGTTCCTTTTAGATTCGTCCAGTTTTTTGTAATGCCGATAGAAATTTTGTAAGGGTTAAAAAACCATCCGTCGATATTACCTAATTTATAATTAATTAAAAATTATAATTTTTGACGAAAATTCCGTCGGCATAATAAAAATTCAGTCGGGATTGAAAATTTAATAATAAATTAAAATTTAATTACTTCGACCAAAATTCCATTAGAATTATACTATTCCGTCGAAAATAACAAATTTTTTTTTTTTTAAAATTTGGCTATTTTTTTAGCTTTCAAGTTTTTAAACCACATTTTTGTACCTGTAACTTACTTTATCCCAATAACACACACAATAATCTATATATTACAACACATACAACATAACTACTTTAATTACAACAATACAAACACATTTTAACATGTATATATAAATGTTATACCAACAACATATATCGTTTCGAACAAAAATATTTATAAACTATTTTCGAATAAGTTATAAACTATAAAATGTCAAACTAACTTCAACGATTTACAAAACTAAACTAAAAAACATTAATTTACAAAGAATCAAGCTAAAATACAATAATTTACATAAAATCAAGCAACTATAAATATTTTACAAAACACATAAGTAAATGCCATACAAAAGAATGAACCAAAAGTAGTACTACCCCCGGTGCGAGGAGAATCATCAGGCAGGGATCGACAATGCTGCTTTGGTATATGAAAATCATTGTCCTCATCCCCTATCTTGCGATTGGCATCGTCAGCCTGCTCGGCATCGCCATCTTATTGATACAATTAAAAATATAACTTATTAGTCCGTAATGCAAAATTAAAAAGACAATTAAATAAAAATTAAATAACAGATAGAATATACAACTAAAAATGAATAGAATACCTGAGTAGTCGGGGGCTAACTTAGCAGCGGCCCAAAAGCCTCCGAAACTAGGGTAACCACCATTTAGACCACCTCGTCGCGTATCGCGGTGAACTGCTCCAAATGGATACCTTTACTCTCAATGGTGGCCCTTGATGCAATGTCCTTAGCAAGCTAGTGGAGGTGAGAATGGTCAGGCAGGTCCTGACGATGGAATACCGGATCTGTACGAAATGTCTCCGAAATCGTCACTATAATTCTGTAGAACAGCTCGTTGTCCAAGTCAGCGCTCGTATGAGATGTTACACTAGGTGCTCTCGAACGTTGATGCTAGCTAGAGCTTTCGAAAATAACAATAACGTTACAAATAATTTATATTATTTTATAAATTATGAAATAACGAGAAATACTAAAATAAATACCTCCAGGTAGTGTATAGACCGGTACCCTCGGCAGACCCGATACTTAGTACCTATAGGTAGTGCCAGTGGGGGGGGGGGGGATCTTGAGACGCGACCCAAAGAGACATATCCTCATCCCGAGAGAAGTTAATCTCGGACAGAGGAATAGTGGAATCTAACGGCTCAGAATCTCCCATAGCAGCCCACAATTCTGCTACACACTGGTCCCAAAGCTTCTAGAATCGGTCCTATTTTATTATATATGTGGTAGTTAATTAAGTAATTTTATTAAGTATAAGATTTAATAATTAAAAAATATTATAACAACTTTTACCCATATAGCTAAAGCTGCCTGAGATATAGTAGAGTCCTTTGGCATGTGGGTTCTATCCCAAAACTCGACCATGGTGGGAGGTTGGCCCAAGCTTTGTCTTAAGGCCTGATAAATACATACATAAATAACATTTATTAAGTATGTTTTGAAATTAGTATGCCCTCAAGTCAATCACATTTGATGTGATATACATATACTTTTTAATCTTATTCGATTTATTTATAAAATTATCAAGGCATTTCTTTATTCATAATTAATTGGTTGAATTAATTATATGAATAAACTCATAGTTTTGAGCAATGCTTTTAAAATCATAATGTTGATTATACTGATAAGATCTAAATTCAAGATAACTCAAAACTAAAATATTTTTAATTGTGGGATCACTAAAACGGGGATTAGTGAATCCAGATAGCTTAGTACACACTATGCTTGTTCTTATGAAGATGATGATAGATCTCATAATCATTTATGTAGAGACACTAAAACAAGTATGTATGTGCTTATTAGAGAATAAGTTCACTGAATGTGACTCGCTCAAGGAACACCTAATAGAGTTTTACTTGCCTGTCAATAGGAGTTTTTTTTTTTTGTAATAACAATACAAATGATCATTGAACTTAATATCATCATAGTACCTTGTGTATGATGAGTTATACTTTGGCATATTACTTAAGACCTTTAGAGTATATCAAAGAGTATGATCGGGTATAATAAGTAGTATATGGAGGTAGATGAATGGTCAACAAAGGATCTACCACTTTTAGTAAAAGAAGAGAATATCCTAGGTAATTCGAAAAATGATAACTCAGAAGTCCTTGACCAAGGTAAAATAAAACTTAGAAAAGAGTTTCTAATTTACATTAGAGTTTTGCATTTGTGAATTAAAATGCACATGATCAAATAAAATAAGACTTGACAGTAATTTCATGTCTTATATTTGATTAAGATATTGTGTGATAGAATGATTGAATTGTACGGTAACTATTCACTGAAAGGTTCTTTTACGGTCAAATGTTAAAATCTATATTATCTGAAATGTCAATTAATCGCTAAGGGAGCTTACCCTTATTGTGAATAATTATTTATTCTGAATTAAAGAGTTAATTCATAATAAATGAATTAGAATTGTTTAAATTTATTTATTATATAACCGGTTTAATATGGAGAACCTAAAGGCTCACACAGCAAAAGAGTAATATTTATTTTAGAAGTGGATGACATAATGGTAATAATAAATTAAATATATTTAATTTATAGTATGATGATAGAATAAATTAAATAGCTTAATATTTATAATTTAGTATTTTAAAAATACTAATTATAAATTAATAAGAGGAGTCTTAATATTATTATTACTAATATTATTATTTAGTTCCTAAATGGTTTCGGAATTAATTAATAAGTAGTATTATTATTATTATAAATAATTAAGTTATTAAATGGTTTAAGAATTGTAATTATTATAATAATTAATTTAGTTCATAATTAGATTTGAGAATTAAATTAAAATTCTAATCCTAAATAGTTTGGGAGGGTTGTCAATATCTTTAAATAAGAGAAGTTTTATTATTGATTAGGTTAATGACTCACTTCATAGTTGTCTACATCTAAGGAGTTGGAGAGAGAAAATTGGGGCTAGCCACCGATGGTTTAGAGAGACCAAAATCCACTTTTTTAATTCATAGATTTCTTGGTGGATCACCTCTAGAGGCTTCACACATAGAAAACTAACACTGATCCGTGAAATCTAATCGGTGAATTTGAAGAAGGTCGCGAAGGACTAAAGGGAGTTAAACTTGTATCTGTGGAAGCTTAGTTCTACAAAGGTATAAATCTTTTATCATTCCTCAATTAATAATAGTCACATAAGAAAGATCCTAGTTATTGATTTTTAAATTTTTTAAAAATCTGATTTTGTTTGCTTCTGTTGCGCTATTACAATTGGATTGTATGTATGTTATGTTTTTGCAAACTAATATGCTTATCACAATATTATACTAAACAACTAAAGTTTAAGTTCATACTGATTTAACTTTCTCAAATGACTATGAGCCAGTAGTATGTACTACTTGGAGTTGGCTACGATTTTTCTTCATTTGTTTCTATTTCTTCTTAAAGTCCTCATCATCTCAGTGAGTACACATGGCCTCTCATGCTGCATCTGATACAATACCGAGTAGATGGTCTCGAATTGTAGTCCTAAGCTGGGATACAACTGCTTCTACAAAGTTATAAAAAATACACCACATGCGAGTTTCTAAGCTCCTAGCCAAACTACATGCACACTTGATTTGATAAAATTGGGACTATTTGATATTCACTTGTTAAGAGTGAATGTCAAACGAGTAACATTTTACGAAAAGTATCGCTACTCAGGAGTACAAATAAATAATTAGAGAGAAATTTGATTAATTAATCGGATAGTTATAAAAGACAGTTGCCGTGTCATTTGATTTAAGTATATTTGGTAATATTTAATTTATTTCTTTATTCTATTTAAGTAAACTTAGTCATATTATAGTATTCTTACTTTAGTTTATAAGCCACTGAAACTAAGTAAATGCTACTTAGTTTATTATATTATAATACTATTATATTATATTCTATTTTATTTCTTTAAATAGTTTATGTTATACTATATTATATTATATTATTTAATTTATTTTTAAATTTTTAAATTTTATTTTTTTATTTACTTTAAATTATTTATATGTTATTATATTATAATATTTAGTTTAATTTAATTAGATTTAATTTAACTTAATTTAATTTAATTTAATGTAATGTAATGTAGTTAAATGAAATGAAATTATGTTATTTAATTCAATGTAATAAAATTATTTTATTTTATTTTAAGTTATTTTATTTTATTTTTTTAGATAATTTGTATTATAGTATATTATATTAGTTGATGTAATTTAATTTAATTTAATTATTTTATTTTAATTTAATTATTTTTTTTATTTAGTGTAAAATTTTATTTTATTTTATTTTATTAGTAGAAAACTAAGTAAATACTAGTTAGTTGATTTTAATATTGGAAAACTATTAAAATTCATAAATACATGTAGGGCCCACATGTGACGCCCCTAAATCCGGCCCACACAAACCAATTTGAGTTGTCAAAAGACTACAGCAAAATTATTATAATACAGTACAAAGTACAATAATACTAAACTCAATAATACACAACTAAATCTTCACTGTTATTTTTACTAATTATCAATAATCAAGTTGTTGTAAATATATGTGGCCTAGTGCACAAATAATAGGATAAATGCGATATAATGGTGATGCTTCTTTTTAGTCACGTGTTGAATGATAGAATAAATGCGATATAATGGTGATACTTCTTTTTAGGCACGTGGTGAATGTTCTCTTTGGCCTGAGACAAAGAAAAATTGTTGTTTGGCATGATCATGATTAGTGATATTTCAGATGATAAATGTTGATGATAATTTTTTTTTAAAAAGAGAAGATAGTAAACCTCGTGATCTACATGATTCTACTAATGGCTGTTATTCTACTGCAATTGTTGATCTAAATTTTGTTCAAGAACTTAACTGCAGTTGTTGATTTAAAACTTGTTGTTTATATTATTCTATCAAGAACTAAACTGTTGAAGGCTAATGATAATGTATTCGTCATTATTTTAGTCATTATATTTTTTACTGTGCTATTTAAGCTCACACTTTCTGTTTTGTTCAATTGTTTAGGAAATGAGAGTGTAGCTGGGATTAGCAGGGAGCAAAGGGGAATGAAGTGATGGTCGGAGATAGTTATAGTAGTCTTCACCATATTATAAAATAGTGTGGCAATAATAATGAAGACTCAGTAGTTGTGTATTACTAGGTAATATATTATTGTACTGCATTGTAATAATTTTGTTGTAGTGTTTTGACTACTCAAATTGGGTGGTGTGAGCCCAATTTAAGGGCACCACAATTGGTATCAGAGCTTAGGAATATGATCTTTAATGGAGATTTGGGGTTAGAATTAGGAAGGGAGAGACGAATAGAATTAGTCATTAGTGTGTCATATCTAAATTAATTTTTGTTATTTAATTAGTTGGTTTGGATGTGGGGATAGGGTAAGAAGTGACGAGTAAGTTTGTTTAACTAACCTTTATTTTGTTATTGCAGTTAAGAATGACATCTAAAAATCAGAGAATGAACAACTATGTAATGCTCGAGGCAAATGTAGCTGAGAATCAAAAAGTCATAAATAATCCTCCTACAAACTCAGAGTTGAATCATTTGCTTAAAGCAAAATTTATTTGTGTTCTATCCTGAAAAAAAGAAGGTGAATGCTCTTCTACAATCCTTCCAGATCCATTCTTAAAAGCAATTAAAGAATGTTATGAACTTATAGAAATTATTGCCTTTAATCAGCTCGCTAATTAGGAGGATCATATCACCTGGTTATGCTCGATAACAAAGGAATAACATATATGAACTTTTCAGATCAGTATTTAGGATTTATTGTGTTCTAGCTATGATTTTCAAGATTATTTAAAAATGATGTTTCTATACTTTTGGGCATTACTGTGAGGACTCGATTTTTTGGGATTATTTTAATAATAATAAATAAGAATTTAATTAACAAAATTATCAAGGTTGCTTAATTTATTTGTGATTGTTATATTTTATGTGATTTAAAGTGTGTAGTGAGATTTAATTGGTAAATTAAATCTGTACGGAGATGGTGATAAAGTGTGTTGAATTAACATAATTGAAAAGTAAATAAATTGTTTAAAAACAATTTATGAAGAATAAGAGAAATTTCATGTAATTGTACAATTAAATTGTTGATATTTAAAATAGTTATGGAAGTGCATAAATTGTTATGTAAATGGTGTTACGTGGTAATGTGAGGTTTATGAATTAAATATGTGTATATATATATATATATATTGGTATATATATGTACATGTTTAATTGTTATATTGATAAAATTTTAGTGATAATGGAAATAAAGGGATTAATAATTAGATTAATCCAAATTTAAATGAAAAGCTAAAGAGGGAATTAGAAAAATTGAAATTAGTGATTATATAATTAATCAATAATTATGATGAAAGTTTAGAAATTTTAAGAGAAAAAAATAATTATATAAATTATATAATAATAAATTATGTAATTTATATAAGAAAATTTAAGTAAAATATTAATGAAATAATAATTATATAAATTGTATAAGAATAATTATATAATTTATATAAGATGATTAAATTAAATGAGGATGGAAGAAAAATTATATAAATTGTACAATATTTTATTGTATAGTTTATATAAAGTGTAGTGAGTAATGAAGAAAATGAAAAATAATGAGAGAGTTGATAAATGTATAATTATTGATTATATAATTAATCAATAATTATAGAGAAATTCTGGAAATTATTTAAGAAAAGAAAGTAATTATATAAATTATATAATAATAAATTTTATAATTTATATAAGGAAAGTTAAAGTAAATAGGAAGGAAATAATAATTATATAAATTATATAAAAATGATTATATAATTTATATAAGAAGAATACATTAATTAAGAAAGGAAATATAATTGTACAAATGGTGCAATATTTTATTATATGGTTTATATATAAAGTGTGTCAAATAGTAAAGAAGTGAAAAATAAATAAGGAGAATGAATGTTTTAATTTATTAAATTATGTTTATTGTATAATGGAATGATTTTTAATTTTATGGAAAATAATATATTAGAAACGCGAACATGTTAATTAAACATGTTGTCCATGTAACGAAGTGAAAAAGTATAAAAAATTAATTTTTATAAGTTGTATATATTATTTTAGTAATTTTGGAGGTATAAAGTATCTCATATGATTACATGCATGTCATTATGCGTGTACAAAATTTATCATGTATAGCACCTTAAAAAGGTATAAATATTATTGTGAATTAAAATAAATATTTTATATATATAAAGTGTAATGAGTATTGAAGAAAATGGAAAATAATGAGAGAGTTGATAAAGGTATAATTATTGATTATATAATTAATCAATAATTACGGAGAAATTCTGGAAATTATTTAAGAAAAGAAAGTAATTATATAAATTATATAATAATAAATTTTATAATTTATATAAGAAAAGTTAAAGTAAATAGGAAGGAAATAATAATTATATAAATTATATAAAAATGATTATATAATTTATATAAGAAAAATACATTAATTTAGAAAGAAAATATAATTGTACAAATGGTGCAATATTTTATTATATAGTTTGTAATATCCCAGATATTTTCAAGATTTTAAATAATATCTTAATTGATTTTATTAAAGGTTAATGTTTAAAACCTAGAATTTGAGAAGTAAGATGTGTAGAAAATGGGTAAATATTTTTTTTAACATAATTTATTTGTTAGAAATTAAATGTGGGAATATTTTAATGATGCATGTAAAGAATTTATTAAGAAAATAAATTCAATTGAGAAGTGAAGGTAATTATATTAATATGAATATACCTACAGTGTGATGGTTAGCCAAATAAGAGGATGAGTAAGTTAATACTCAATTAAGCTAATAAATTAATTAGTTTAAATATGAAGTAAGAGAAAAAGTCATGAAATATAATTAATTAGTTTAATTATATTGGTTATGAGTTAAAGTTATAAAAGAACTAGAATGTTTGTCTAAAATGACAATATTAAGAAATTAAATTAATTAAGTAATTAACTTAATTATTAAGTTGTTGTATAAAGTCCATTAATGGATTTAAGCAAGCCCAATATTTGAATGGTTGAAAGTCTTGTTGGTAATTATAGAGGTCCAAATAAATTTAAGGATCTAGCCTCATGAAGAGTCCAAGTAATTTAATTACTACTAGTGGACTATCCCAAAAGAATTATAGATGATGGCCCAATATGAGAATACTTGCATGAATGTGAGTAATTAAATAATAAGCCCAAATGTTATAGTCCAAGAGGTAATTAAGATAAGTCCAATTAAATTATGTTGTCAAGTATTGTGATAGTTCAATTAAATTAATTACCAAGCCCAAGTTATAAATGATATGTGAGTTGTGTTAGGTAGCCCAAGTAATTAAATAAAAGAGCCCAATGCAAGGTAAGATATATAGCCCAAACACTTAAAAGTCCAATGTTGGTCAATGTGTTGGGAGAATAATTTTTTAGTATTGGTTAATTGCTAGGTAAATAAATATGATGATGAGAATTAACCATGTATGAGCTAATTGTGTAACTCAATGTAGGAATAACTATATGGGTATGGTTAATTATATTATAAACCCAAGATATGTTAAGTGTTAGTGATTTAATCGACTAACTCAATTAAGTAGTCTAATGGACTTATAAATAGCAAGTCTAATTAGATTATGTAATTAAGCTAATGTGTTTATTTAATAAACCCAATGAAGTAGCCTTATAGGATTTAATTAGTTAACCATATATGAAAAATATGGTAAGTCTAAATAAACCTTGATTCAAGTTATAATTAATCAAGCCCAACGCTTGTTTTAATTAAATGTAACATAGGGTATTTAATGTTAGCTTAATGTAATAATTAAATTGAGCCCACCCAAATTTAATGGATGAGCCCAATATATTTAAATCCTAGAGTCCAATGTGGAGCCCATATGGTAGTCAAAATTGGTCAACATTTATATATATAAGTATATATATATATATATATATATATATATATATATATATATATAGATGTATAAATGTATATTTAAGCTATAAAAATAAAGCAAAAGTGGGGGATTAAATCCCATTTTGCTGAGATTTAGTGGTCCCCACAAGGGGGTGGCTTGATTTGCTTGGTTGCTTCACTTGTACATAATATCAAAGTGGTTCACCAACCCTAGTCAATCACCTAGTCATTCAAGTGGTCAATCAATCCAATAGTAAGCATAATTAACTCATAATTTGACTATGTTAGTTGATTAGTAGAAGTTGATGGTGATTAAGGGAGTGCTATATATAGAGAAGAGGGAAAGAGCTAACAAATGTTAGTCATTTGCTAGCTAGTTCAAGTGTTGTAGAGAGATAAGCTCTAGAGAAAAATAAGAGCTGTGAGGATCCGAATTTTCAGGATTTTCTTAATAATATTAAATGAGAATTTAATTGATAAAATTATCAAGGTTATTTAAATTAATTATTATTTATGTGATTGTAAGGTATGTGATGGGATTTAATTGGTAAATTAAATCGGTACAAAGATGGTAATGGTTTGTGTGAATTTAAAATAATTAAAAAGTAAATAAATTGTTTGGAAACAATTTATGAAGAATAAGAGAAATTTCAGGTAATTGTACAATAAATTGTACAATTAAATTATTATGAAAATGCAGAAATTATAATTTAATTAAGGCTATGTGGTAATGTGAAATACAGGAATTAGATATGTATATATTTATATATATAAATTTATATATGTGTGTTATGTTTAATTGATAAAAATTATAAATTTCATTAATTATGAAAATTAAGGGATTAATAATTAAGTTAATCCGAAAATTACGAAAAGTTAATGAGGAAGTTAGTAAAAATTGTAATTATTGATTTTAAATTTATTAGGATTTATGGAGGAAGTTTAGAAATTAATTGAGAAGAAATGTAATTATATAAATTATATAATAATAAATTATATAATTTATATAAGGAAATTAAAATAAGGTATGAAGGAAATAATAATTATATAAATTATATAAGAATAATTATGTAATTTATATAAGTGATTAAATGGAATAAAGTTGGAGGAAATTAAGAAATTATTTAAAAGAAGAATGTAATTATATAAATTATATAATATTAAATTATATAATTTATATATAAAGAAATTAATATGATTATTAAAGAAATTGAATAATAAATAAGGAAAAGAAATGTTTTAAGTTATTAAAAATTATATTTATGCATAATGGAATTATTATGACTTTTATGAAAGATAATATTTCGAAAACGTGAACATGTTAATGTAACATGATGTTCAAGTAACGAATTTTCGGAAATTGGCGTGAGAAAGAGAGAGAGTCGGTGGAATTGTTTTAAGATTAAAGGCAATTAATTCCTTTTGCCTTTAAAAGGAGAGGGGGAAAAAAAAAAGAAACAAGAAAGCAAAAAAGAAAAGAAAAGAAAAGAAACTAATATACACACACAAGCTCTCCTCATCTCTCCCACCGCCACCCGAACACCACCACCCTTGCTGGCAACCACCATGGCTGCTAAGGGAAGAAAAGAGGAAGTTGGAGCTTCAAGGAAGAAATTTTAAGGTACAAAAGTATTTTATTTGTTTTATTTTGGTATTTAGAGGATAAAATAATTTTATGGAAAAATTGTAGATAATTAGTATAATTATTCTAAATAATTTTTAGATGTATACCTATGAATTTCATGATTTTTGGAGTTATTTTGTGGTGAAAAGAGTGAGCAAAAATGGTTAAATTTGTAAGAAGTTGGTGTACTGTTACGGGAGAAAGAAGAAAGGAAATCCTGGCGCGGCAGCCATTTTTTTTCAGTCGCTGGCGTTAAACGACGCCGTTTTGGGGTGTTGAGGCAGGGTCGCGCAATGCGCGGCTGTGTTTTCGTTTGCCAAGGGCCAAACGGGGTCGTTTGGTCTGGGCGGAGAGGGGCCGCGCGCAATGCGCGGCCGACGCAATGCGCTGAATTGACGATTGTGCCCCTGGCCTTTCCGGCAAATACCGACCGTGTCCTTTAACGCACGAAATTACAGAAATGCCCCCGGCCTTTCCAGAAAATGCCGGATGAGTCCTAAGGGCGCGAAAATGACGAAGATACCCCTGGACTTTCCGGAAAATTCCTGTTATGTCCCAAAGCTGCGGAAATTACTAAATTACCCCCAGAAATTTGTTTTAATTGAAATAATTGTTTAAAAATCATAGAAAATTATAGAAAAATAGTAAAAATATAGAAATGATATTTGGGCATTAAATTTAATATTTTTGTAAAAATATTAAATATTGGGGATTAATATTTAAATATTTTAAATATTAATCTAATGAGTTTAAAGTGTAGAAAAGGAATAAATGAAAATCCGGACAACTGATTATGCTAAAATTTATCCAATGAGTCGGGTTGTCCGTAACGAAGATATTTGATATTAAGTTAAATGAATATATTAAGGGAAGAGGTTAATATAGTTAACCGTATAAGTTGAAAATTAGTCCGGAAATGATATTAATTAAATAAATTAATATCATAAAGAGATGAATAATTATTATTTGATTATTTTATGATCATAGGTTGATCGAGTTAAGAGTTTGAGCTATCAATTTAAATAACTGGACGCCAGACAAGTTATTCAGTCCCTTTTTATGTTAAATGTTGGAATGTTATGATATGTAATTCTTGTTTTAACTGTATACAAATTATGTGTTATGTGATACGTGATTAATATGACCACAATGTGTATTCTGTGCAACGATATGAATATATATGAGATATATTGCTATAGTAGAAGCACACGCACATGATGTATGACACACACCAAGCATGATAAGGTATGTGCTACGTGAATCATAACTGTTGAACTTGCTGAGCCGTTGTGCTCATTACTTGCTTAATAAATATTTTTGCAGGAAAGAAATAACTTTCAAGAATATCAGATATGATAGTGATGAATTACCTAGAAGGTTGGAAACGTAATTGTCATATGTTCAACATTATAATTCAATACGGATAATTTGTCAAGGTTACGTTAATATTTTGTATGTACATATATGTTGGATCTGGATAGAGCGAGTAGTGTTAAATTATGAGTTGTGATTGTTCATGATGATGGTTAGGATAGAAATTATTATGAATTATGAATTATGATACAAAGAACATTTGTAGGGATATGAATTATATTAAAATTTGAATGCCGAGCTTTATGATATAAGAAAGAAAAGAAAAAGTAAAGGTTACGATCCATGGGACTATGATCGAAATGTAAGGATTTTTAATATCCAATTAATTTAAAGCAATGACTAAAAGAAAAAGAAAAATTTATACCGAAAAATTGGTATTTGATGATTTTAAAAATCAATTTAATGGATAAAAGAAGGTGATTAAAGATTATTAACGAACCGAAATTCGGACGTAAGATAAATAATGTTTATTAAATACAAGATTTAAGGGAATAAAGTGGGTCGAATTTCGGGGTCGTTACAAGAGCTACTTTGTGAGATTGATGATCCACCGTGGAAAAATGTTGGCGGATGATTAAAGTGGAGTCACAAGCCAAGATCATAGTCAAGTGATGAAGAACATCCAAGATCAAGAGGTTCAAAAGTGATCTAACATTCACCTATTTCATTTTTGTAATCTATATAAGTTTTAAACGGTTAAAATATAGTTTTAACCGATCAAAAGTTATTTTGATGATCTAGAAGTCTAAATCTATGATATATAGGTAGATTTATGGTTTGATAGGTTTAAATCATGTATTGGTATGAGTGGTATGCAAATAAATGGAAGAAAATTCCATATTGTGATTTACCGGTAAAACCTAGATGATTCGATCTTAAATTTTTGTCAAAACGTTTCAAAAATGTGATCAAACCATGAAATGTTATAAAATAATAAGTTAGGAAGACAACAACACTTAGTTGGTGTCATTTGAATTTGTAGAGTTTATTTTATTCAAGTTTGAACCATTAAAACTAAGGATTTGTGATTTTAGTTTTCACTTTGTCCTTGTGAGCAGTTTTTAGTCCACTTACGTTTGGCATTTGGATTTGTAATATAAAGAGAAATTGTAGAGGGGGAAATTCTGATAAGAATGGACTCAAGAATCACCTCAAAATGTTTTAAAATGAAGAAGTTATGGCTGTCGGAGCGTCGGAGGGTCGAGCAGTCAAAAAGTTGACTTTCGGACCAACTGGTTGAGCGCACTTGCGCTCGGTGTTGGAGCAGCTGCGCCCAAACAATCTGCCAAAGCAGATTTTTATGCTCCGGGTCGGTCCGGGTCGAGTTTTCTTTAAAAAATTAAGTTGAAATAAATGTAAAATGAACGTGTTTAGTTATTAATCCAATATATATGAAATCCATTAATAATTAATTGGTAACTAAATGTTTAAAATAAAGACTAAAGTTAAAACAATTAAGAAGTTAACTATTGATATTATTTGATGTGTATTTAAAATATTATTAAATGATCAATAATATTAGTATATGATAAAAAAGTTATTAAATGATGAATAACATTAGTAAGTGATTAAAATATTAATAAGTGAGTAAAATATTATTAAATGGTTAATAATATTAATGAGTGATTAAAATATTATTAAATGGTTAATAATATTAATATGTGATTAAAATATTATTAAATGATTAATAATATTAATAAGTGATTAAAATATTATTAAATGATTAATAATATTAATAAATGAGTAAAATATTATTATATTATTAAATGATTAATAATATTAATAAGTGATTAAAATATTATTAAATGGTTAATAATATTAATAAATGAGTAAAATATTATTAAATGGTTAATAATATTAATGAGTGATTAAAATATTATTAAATGGTTAATAATATTAATAAGTGATTAAAATATTATTAAATGGTTAATAATATTAATGTGTGATTAAAATATTATTAAATGATTAATAATATTAATAAGTGAGTAAAATATTATTAAATGGTTAATAATATTAATAAATAATTAATAATATTAATAAGTTGGTTAGGTTTACCGACATGTCCAACTAGGTTTGTTGGGCTAGAATTTTTGTCTGGAACTTAAGGGTTCGTTTATCGGACAACTAAATAGTTAATAATTTGAAGTTAAGGTCTTAAGTTCAGACTAATTAAAAGTCCTGGTAGCTAATGATTATGTCAATTTGTTATATAAATTGTAGGTTGAGCAAATGACGCAAATATGCGTAAATGGTAGAAGCGACCAGGCAAGTTTTTCAGAACTTGCTCCTATGTGCCTTAACATGCTATGATGTGATATTAAATTGTTAATAGAAAGATATTGATGATAATTGTGATATGCATGGGGTATGATTACATGTAGATTATGTATAAATATGAAGCATGAATTGCAAGATGTTATATGTGATGCATGAGCAGTATGACATAAACTGAAATGCATGAAAAACATGATGTAAGTATAAATTGCAGAGTATATGTGAAGCATGTAATGTGTTATGTGTAACTGTTAAATTGCTGAGCCGTCGTGCTCACTCTTGCTTAAACCAACATTTTCAGATAGTACAAGTATTTGAAGTCTTGATAAGGATCAAGAAACAGGAATGCATATTACATTCACTGAAGGTCTAACACGATCATTGTAGATATCAGTCCGATTTGGACAGGTAAAATGATTGTGTAGTATAAGAATTGGTGGGTATGTAATATGAGTGTTAAATACTCAAATTGATTGTAATAGAATGTCGTATCATATATGATATTGAGACATACTAGGAATGTATAAAGATTGCGATTCTGGAATAGAAAGAGATGTTGTAAAATTGTTAAGAAATGCTTATTTGACAATTATAATATTGTTGTAAGTTATGAACAATAAGGAAAATGTTGTACTCGTGTTGAGCCGGATTCGAGGTTCGAGGGACCCGGATTCGGGGTCGTCACATGGTTTATATATAAAGTGTGTCAAATAGTAAAGAAATGAAAAATAAATAAGGAGAATGAATGTTTTAATTTATTAAATTATGTTTATTGTATGATGGAATGGTTTTTAATTTTATGGGGAATAATATATTAGAAACGTGAACATGTTAAAAAGTATAAAAAAATTAATTTTTATAAGTTGTATATGTTATTTTAGTAATTTTGGAGGTATAAAGTACCTCATGTAATTACATGCATGTCATTATGCATGTACAAACTTTATTATGTATAGTACCTTAAAAAGGTATAAATATTATTTATAAATCATTTAATGAATTTTAGTGAATTAAAATAAATATTTTATATACATTATATAAAATATTTATTACACGAAATAACTACGTAATGTATTAAAATATTTAATTATGCATAATTTTTGTGCTAATCCGAATTTGTTGGAGGCGGTGGACTTGGAGCAATTTTATTAAAACCAATTCATACAATTAAGGCATATATTTGGAGGAGGGAAATAATTTATAAAAAACAAACAAACAAACATAAACCAAACAAATACACTCCCTCCCTCTTCTCCCACCATCATCACCGCCACCAAGCACCACTACTACCAAGAGAGAAGAAGAACTTTGGTGCCAACAAAGTGAAGTACAAGCTTTATAAGAAAGTTTGCAAGCTTTGGAAGGTATAAAACTAAATTATTTGATTTATTTTGGTATTATTAGTGATAAAATAAATTTTATGAAAAATTAGAAAATAATTAGAATAATTATTCTACATAATTTTTGGAGGTATATATGTGAATTATATGATTTTTAGAATAATTATGATGTGAAAAATGAGATCAAAATGGTGATTTTATTGGTTGTTTGGCTACTGTTACTGGAAAGAAGGAAGAAGAAAACAAGGGCCACCCGCGCATTGCGCGGCGGTCTATTTTTTTTCAGAATCGGGAACCATGCACGGCTGTCCCTACGGTGTTACCAAACGACGTCATTTGCTAGGAGTCGGAAGAAGGAATGCTGCGCCATGCGCGGTTGTGGTTTTGGGCAAAATTACTATTTTTCCACTGGTTCCAAAGTTCAAGTTATTTACGATTTTGCCACTGCTCCCAAAGTTCCATATATTTATAGTAATGCCATCCAAGTTGGATTTAATTAAAATAAATGTTTAAAAAATTATTTAAAAATTGTAAAAAAAAAAAACTAAAAATATAGAAATGATATTTGGGTATTAAATTTAATTTTTTTTCAAAAATATTAAATATTGGGGATTAATATTTAAATATTTTAAATATTAATCTAGTAAGTTTAAAATTTAGAAAATTGTTAACTAAAATTCGGACAACCGAATACGCTAAATTTTACCTGACAAGCCGGGTTGTCTGCATGAAATGTGTTTTATATTAATTAAATTAATATATTAGAGTGCTAATCAATTATTATTCAATTGATTTACTATAGGTCGTCCAAGAAAGGATTATTAGCCATTAATTTAATAATCGGATATCGAGGCAAGTTCTTCAGTACTTGATGCTAATTAGTTATATGTTATTGTATGTTAACTTTTGTTCAAATGCATATAAAATTTTGTGTTATGTGATCCATTGTTGATATGATTGCTATGTGCCTTCGGTGCAATTATGTGACTATATGTGAAGTGGTTAAATATTTACTTTAGGTAAATGTTAATCTGAGTTAGATATAATACACATGAAATATATTGCTTTTGCAGAAGCACAATGCATGATGTATGACACCCACATAACACATTATGTTATGTGGTACATGAAGTATGAAAGGTGTAAACTGTTGAACTTGCCGAGCCATTGTGCTCATTCCTTGCATAATATAAATTTTGCAGGTAAAAATGAAACTTCAGAAGTATTAAATCACGACTAGAGATTTTGTGCGACATCAAGGAAAGTTGCAATTGTAATTGATGTATATATTTTGTTTGTATATAGAAACTGGATATGGTTAAAATAGTGGAATGAGTATTTATAATTCATGATATATATATATATATATATCATGAATTATAAATAAGTTTTAGTTATGTATTTTAAGTATTCAATAATACTTAACATGAAAGAAAAGAAAAAATAAAGGTTGCGATCCAAGGACTAGGATCGAGATGTAAGGATTTAAAATGTCAAAATATTTTAATACATTGAAAAAAAAAATATACCGAAAAATTTGATAATTGATAATTTAAAGTCAATTAATGAATTGAGTAAGGTGAATAAAGATTTATTAACGAACCGAAATTTGGACATTAGGAAGATAATATATAATAAATATGAAATTTAAGGTAATAAGGTTTGTCGAATTTCAGGGTCGTTACAATTACAATTTAGAGAAATTCAGGTTAAATTACTCATCATCGAGGAAATTGCAGTTTATCGAAAATACTATTTTGATGGATATCATCGGTATGTTACTACTGATAAAGTTGATGAATCCAAGAAATAGTACGTTAGAAAATTATTTAGTAGTATTCCCATGGTTGAATTACGTGAAGTTCCGGAAGAAGTATTCGGGACACGATTTGTTGGTAACAGTCTTACTGATCAAGAACCGAACGAGGTGATAACTGGTAAGCTACTCCTTAATTCTTGTGAAGTCTATGCTCTATTAGATACTGACTTTACCCATTCTTTTATCTCACCTGCATGTGCTCAACATTTAAACTTGATCCCTAAAAACTTAAACTTTGTCTTATCAGTTAAAACCCCATTAAGAGTAATAGCCATTACATTTACTGTATACAAATCTTGTTTAGTTCAAATCAACAACCTCACATTACCCATTGACCTTATTTCTTTGAAAATGTATGAATTTGATGTAATTTTAATAATTGATTGGTTGACTACCCATTATTCTAAAATTGATTATTTTCATAAAATCATTAGTTTTCATATTCCTAATCAACCTGTCATGCAAATTCAAGCAACTGAACTTTTAAAATCTATAATTTTCATTTTTAGCCATAAAGCTAGTCGTTTATTGAAAAATAGATGTCAAGCCTTTTTTAGCTCATGTCACTGGTTTAAATAAAAACACATCAGACTTGAATGATATTCATGTTGTTAATGAATTTCTTGATGTGTTTTCCCAAGGAACTTCCTGGTTTACCCCCAAATTATGAAATTAAATTATGTATTGATCTTGAACCCGATACTAAGCATATTCCATAGCCCCATACCTAATGGCTCCCATTGAATTTCAAGAGTTAAAAGTTCAAATACAGGAATTGTTGGATACAAGTTTCATACATTCGAGTGCATCACCTTGTGGTGCCCTTGTTGTTTTTGTTAAGAAGAAATACGAGAGTATGAAACTGTGCATTGATTACCAAGAGTTGAATCATGTCACTATAAAAAACAGGTACTCGTTACCTCGGATTGATGACATATTTTATCAATTACAGGGTGCTCAACATTTCTCGAAGATTGATCTTCATTCTGGATATCATTAGTTAAAGGTTAAAGTTGAGAGAATTTTAGTGACTGCTTTCAAAACTCATTATGGGCATTATGAGTTCTTAGTCATGCATTTTGGACTAACCAATGCTCTTACAGCTTTTATGGACATAATGAATCGGATATTCAAGAAATATCTAGATCATTTTATGGTTATCTTTATTGATGACATCCTCAAATACTCCAAGAGTCATGAGGATCATGAACAACACCTGAGATTGATACTTCAAAAGCTACGTGAGTACAAGTTGTATGCTAAGTTGAAGAAGTGTGAGTTCTGGCTTAAGGAAGTAACTTTCCTTGGGCATGTGATTTCTAATCAGGAAATATCGGTTGACCCTATGAAGATTGAAGCATACTAAAGTGGGAGCAACCCAAGACAGTAACTGAAGTACGGAGCTTTATAGGTCTAGCATGTTATTATCGGAGATTCATAGAAGAATTTTCTTGAATCTCAATTCCATTAACTCAGCTAACTCAGAAAAGCACAAAATTCGAATGGAGCAAGGAAAATGAGAATAACTTTCAAAAACTCAAGAGGAAACTTGTTTCGGCTCCTATTTTTACCATACTATTAGGATTGAGAGAATTTTTCATCTATAGTGAAGCTTCAGGTAGTGGTCTAGGCTGTGTTCTTATACGGCATGAAAAAATTATAGCTTATGCATCTCGTCAACTCAAGTTTTATAAAAGGAATTATCCTACTCATAATCTAAAGTTGGCAGCGGTCATTTTTGCATTGAAGATCTAGAGACACTATTTGTACGAGGAGAAAGTGGGGTTCTTTACAGATCATAAAAGCTTAAAGTATTTTTTCACCTAGAAGGAACTTGACATGCAACAATGACGTTGGCTTGAGCTATTAAAAGATTACGATCACACTATCCAGTACCACCCAGGAAAGACGAAAGTTGTAGTTGACGCATTGAGTAGAAGATTATATGTGAGTACGAATTAAATATTGACAACACAAATGCGCATTTTGTACGATTTACAAAAGATGGAGATAGAGCTAAAGACACCAGAGACCTATATGAAGATTGAGCACATGTGAGTAGAACTAACTTTAATCGATAAAATTAACGTTGCTTAAGCTACTAATCTAGAATTGATGAACATGATGAAAAAAAGTACAAAATGGTACAATTTCAGAAGCAAGAATTAATGAGAAAGGGATACTTCGAGTCAACTCTCGACTTTGTGTTCCTAACGACCCTGAATTGAAGTATAAAATCATGATGGAGGCACACAATACACCGTTTACATTTCATCATAGAAGTACCAAAATGTATCATGACCTTCGACATACATTTTGGTAGAGCAATATGAAGAGGGAGATTGCCGAGTTTATCTCGAGGTGTTTGACTTATCAACGTGTTAAAGCGGAGCATCAAGTACTTAAGGGTCCATTGCAACCACTTAAGATTCCTGAATGGAAGTGGAAACACATCAATATAGATTTCTTGATGGGTCTTCTCAAAGTTTCTCAAGGCTTTGATATAATTTGGGTCATCATAGATAGATTGACAAAATTCGCTCATTTCTTGCCTATACAAGAAAATTATTCACTTGAGCGTCTTACTGGTATATACATAACTGAAATTGTGAGATTGCATGGCATGCCAATATCCATAGTTTCGGATCGAGACCCTAGATTCACTTCACAATTTTGGATCAGCTTACA
Source organism: Hedera helix (assembly GCA_947179155.2). Taxonomy (NCBI): domain Eukaryota; kingdom Viridiplantae; phylum Streptophyta; class Magnoliopsida; order Apiales; family Araliaceae; genus Hedera; species Hedera helix. Next base: position 12,458,142 of record OX359265.1, read on the forward strand.
AAAAGCTATGGGCATAGAGTTAGGATTCAATTATGCATACCATCCTCAAACGGATGGACAATCAAAAAAGACGATCTAGACTCTCGAAGACCTTTTGAAACTTTACATATTAGACTTAAAAGGAAGTTGAGACAAGTATTTACCATTGGTTGAATTCTTCTACAATAATAGTTATCAAGTAAGTATACGTATGGCTCCATTCGAAGCTTTGTATTGCAGAAAATATTGTTCTCTAGTATGCTGGAATGAGGTAGGAGAAGCAAAATTGTTGGGAATCGAGTTGGTACGCATGACAACAGAAAAGATCCAAATGATCCGACAATGAATTCAAGCCGCACAAGAACGACAAAAGAGTTATGATGATATTCATCGAAGGGATGGGAGATTCAATGTCAGAGACCATGTATTTTTACGTGTTTCTCTATGGAAAGGAGTTGTGAGATTTGAAAAGAGATGAAAGCTCAATCCTTGATTTATTAGCACAATTGAAATCCTTGACCGAATAGGAACTATGGCCTACAAACTAGCTCTATCGCCAAATATGTCGCGCATTCATAATGTTTTTCACATATCTATATTACGTAACTATGTGAAAGACCTAAACCACAGCATTGAGTTGGAGCCCTGTGAGATAGCGGATGATTTAACGTATAAGGAGGTACCTGTCAAGATCTTAGATAGGAAGGAACACATCCTACGCACAAAGGTTAAGTTAATATTTTATGGAGAAACCAAGATACTGAAAAAATAATTTGGGAACTAGAATCTGAAATGAAGTTTAAGTATCCTTACTTCTTCGAAATGCCAGGTAACTCAATTTTAAGGACAAAATTTCATAAGGAGGAGAGGTTGTAAAACCCCAACTTTTATTGAATAAAATTTAATTTTTCTTCATATATTATTTTCAAACATTAATGTGTTAATTTGATAAAAATAAAATAAAGTTAATGTTTTGCATAAACATATAGTTTATTGGGAAATATTCATTTTGTCGAGTAATATTTGATTCGTACGACGATGCCGAAATAATCAGTTATGGGTGAACCCTAAAATAAAATATTGTCGGATAAAATGATAGCAGTACCCTTTTTAAATAAAAATGGTGAACACAAAATTTGGTGTGATGTCGCAAGCACCCAAAAATAAAATCTTACTTTTGAAAAATATTAATATGTAGTAGTGCAAGTAAGAGTCGATCCCACAGAGAATGATTAATTTAATTTTATGTTTTTGCAAACAAAAGTTGGGGGGGTTTTTAATTGAAGAAATAATTTAAATAAAATTAACTAAAATAAATATGCAAGAAATAAATAAGAAGAAAAAACCCTTGGTTTAGGTCAAAATCCACCATCAAGAATTTACAACTGATCATTGATGCAAGAATAAATCAATTCATATTTTAAATATTCAACGCGGAATAATTACTCTCATTCGAATAATTTTTCTATCTCTCCTTAATTTTAGTTAAGCAGAAACAAGCGATCTAAATAACCCTTACTACCAAATAATCTCAGACAAACGCTAAAGATTTAACCTAGTAGCAACATAAAGAAATAGAGAGATCGTTGAACTAAACAACACAATCCAAGCGTCTGTATTTAATTTAGATGAATATTTTTTTTAAAATAGAATAATCTTTTGATAAGCAAAATAATTATTAATCTTAGTTGCTTCGCAAATTAAAGTGACCAAACAATTACGGATTTGATATTTAATTTAGCAGTAGATTTCAACGAGTAATAAACTAGTATGCATCCTAGCAATTAAACGAATTAATCATAAAATTAAACACAGAAAAATATTCAATACTCAAAATATAAATTGAACAATTAAAATAAATTAGATCTCACAGTGTATAAATCTTGATGGCTTCAATCACTTAAACCAAGAAAAGTAAATTAACTACTCATAATAATAGAGAATATTAAATAATATAAGAGAGAATTTTTATTCTAATGAGAGTTGTATTTTACAATGTGTATCAAGTCCTCTATTTATAGGCTCCAAAATCCTCCTAAACCTAGTTGGAATTACTCTTTCAAAACCCTAATAGGATTTAAAATACAAATAAAAATAAAAGAAAAAAAAATAATTATTATCCTAACCCTAGTTGGAATTAAAATCCAATTTGGAATCAAAAAGTAGCAAAATCCTGAAATAATCTGATTTCCGGCATTAATGTGCAAAACAAACAAGGCATTCGCTACAATACCGTCAACGTCAGCCGCCCAGCCGCGCGCATTGCGCACGTATTCCATACGACGTCGTTCCATCGCTTCCTCTGTTCTACTGCTTGGCCGCACATTGCGCGGCCGCTTTTCTTTTTCCCTAATCAAAACATCGTCGTTTTCTTCGTGCGGCAGTTCCTGGCGCGCATTGCCCGGTAGCGACTTTTCCGAAAATTACATATTTGCCCCCGGTCTTTGCAGAATTTACAGATTTTGCCCTCCAGCTTATTTTTCCTACAAAAATAAATATAAAACAATTAAAAATAAATAAAAATAATATAAAAATACTAAAAATAATAAAAACACATAATAATTAATAAAACACATAAAAACAGTAAAAATAAATAAAAACACATAAATAAAAAGAAATATAAAAATACTATAAAATTACCTAAATTAACATAAATTACCTAAGATCCTATAAAACCTATTAAAACCAAAATAAGCTAAATAATTAAACATTTAAGCACACAATAAATATAAAAACTAAGTATTATGGAATAAAAATATCATATTATTTAGTCATATCAACGGTACTCTCACTTTTAACTGTTAAAATACTTGATGATAAGAGAATTGTAACATATGGTATTTTATGATATTTTATTGTAGCATACTATTACATAGTAGCATACGGTATTGCACAATATTTTATATTATTGAACTGATAAAGTGACAATTTTACAATATTTCATCAATAATTGTCATTGCACAGTATTTTATATTATTGAATCAATAATTGCCATTGCACAATATTTTACATTATTGAGTCAATAATTGTCACAATGCACAACATCTTGTATCGTTGGACTAATAATTGTCACAGTAGTAGTCACGAGTATTAAAAAGTTAAACAAACTCATTATTTGAATTACACTGAATATTTAAATAATTGTGATATTAAGTCAATAAATAATAATATAAAATATGGATAATATAATCTTTAAATGTATAGTGTGAAGCTTAAAAATATGAAACGTGAGATGGATAGTGTAGTTTAAGGTATGAATCATGTGATTTGCTAATGGATGGTGTAGATTAAGTTAGTAAAATATGTGAATCATGTGATTTGCTAATGGATGGTGTAGATTAAAGTATGAAAAATAATGAATGGTGTAAATTAAAAAATATAAAATGTGTTTTTAAAATAGTTGGTTACGTTTTGGCTATAAATAGGGGGCTTAACATAAGAAATTTTCATATTCTTCTTACTTATCATTTCTTCCACTTTCTAAATATTCTTAATGTAAGATTTATCCGAGTGAGTTAAGGATATCTTAAGTGTTGCTAAGGATCGGTAAAAGTACGAGTATTATCCAAGTAAGTTTTTTTTTTCTCTATAAAAGTTATATAAGCACTCACACAAGTCACATGCTATTTACAACGCTTCCTTTAAAAGACTTTTCTTTCAAAAGATTTATTTTGAAAACTTTTTTTGGAAGATATTATTTTGAATATATATATATATATATATATATATATATATATATATATATATATATATATATATATAGGTCGATCAACTCATTTTCTTTCATCCTCTTAAACTTACTATGGTAAATATTGTTCGGTAAAATTCCTAAAATGATTAATAGTTTGCGCTTCATGTAATATCTTTTGACGTGAACATTTATATTAAATTTTCATCGTTATACTTGAACAGTGAACTATTGGACTTTGAATTTTTGACCTATGAATATTTATTAGAACTATGAACATTGCGGACTGTTAAATATTCCTTGTACCGTAAACTTTACTATTAAATTTCTTCCCTGTGAATCTTGGACGTTATTCTTGGACTTGAACACTTTTTTCTCTATATCGTGTTGATAATTTGGACATTATTTGACTCTAGACAAAGTAAAAATTATAAACTTTTAATATCTATCGTGACACCTCCAAATCCGGGTTCCATCACCTCGGGTTTAGTGCTCACGATCCATCTTCATCAATTTCATTCTGTAAACTAAAGCAAAATACATAAACATAAAGTGTTCATTACAAAAGGTTCTTCTAATCTCAAGGTCTAATAACCTTTACATAATACAAACATACACCTCAATTTTTTAAAAGGATTCACATAAGCAAATTACAAAACATAAATAATTAACATCCATAACTACTCTTGGACTTTCTCCTTTCTTTCGTTTTCCCAAGAGCTTTCGGGCTTTATTGAAAAATAACATGATATAAAAAAGGTGAGAAACTACTTTGCTCAAGCAAGTGTAAATAAATGGTAATCACAAGTGAAGTATCTCATGATTGAAAAGAATAAATTTTTAAAGTTTCAAAAATGTATAATAATTGTGAAAGAACGAGATTCAAATTCAATTTAAAAGAAAGATTTAAGTGTGAAATTTAAATAGGCACACATAGAAGGGGGGGGGGGTTGAATAAGTGTGGAGTAAAAACTATATCCAATTTTTGTGTTAATCAAAATAGAAGGTAAATCAGTCTGCTGAATAACCGATTTCAGGTTGCTGGTTTGGAAACTGATTTGCACTGGAAATTGAATTTAGAAGATATGATTATTTTTGGTAAAAACCAAATGTGATGAAGTACACTAGCAGGGTATATAACTGCAGAAAATAACCATTCATATGAACACAAGAATGTTTACGTGGTTCGGCCCTTATCTTCTATTCTAATGGCCTACTACACGTCCAATATCAACTTGATATTGGAGACTTCTTCTTATTATATAATATTGCCTTAAAAAAACACCTTTTTATAATAACAGTTCCAAACTTTGAGGACACTTCCTCCCAAACACCTATCCTCCCTTGTGCACACCTATGCACTTACTTGAGTACTTTTACTCACCAAGCTATTTACTTATCTTGGAACTTTATTGTGAAAACCCTTTCAACAGAAAATAGATTAGTACAATCTTGAAACTGATTACACAGAATACTATGATCAAGGTATGAAATATATAACAACACAAAGCACAAATCTAAATGCAATAATCAAGAGATAGGATATCACCAAGTTACTCTTAGATGACTCATGGCTGGAAGAGAAAACATAATGCTTGATTATTCTTCAACAGTGAAATAGTTTATTACGTGAGAGAACGAGAACATTCTGTGCTGAGTATCTTAGCCTTTTTAGAACTCAGGGTATTGATAATATTTTTTGTGTCTCTATATGGTTCGGCTAAGCATGATATATAAACACAGAAAACTAGCCGTTAGGTCCAAAAAGTTTCCCATTCTTTTTAGATTTGAGTGACTATTCAAAAAGATATTTCCAATAAAGGGGATCACGCTTTTGACTTTAACCCATCAGTTAGGAAACTTATAATATATATTCTATAAAGCCAAATCTCGGAAGGAACAACTTTTAACACTTCAGCATGCCGTAATCCCAGGGAGATTTCCATACCATAAATACATGTAATATTCTAACAGTCACGATCAACAATTATAAAGCCACCAATTCAGCCCATTCAATATAACTGTTAACATAAATAACCCCGGGTTTGTTGAACTGATATTATATTTATGGAATCTTTTAATAGTATCAATCAATCAAACATTAATGGCTTTGATTTCTCCCAGCACGGAAAGGTTAATCAGTTACATCACAGATTTATGGAAACCCTTAATTGCATAACTCAATCAAGTATTAACTAAGTTCTCCAAACAAGGGAAGAACAATTTGTTGCACAATTTTTCAAAACAGATTCTAATTAATCTTATTTTATGGAATGTCCAAATCTGCCACTTAAAGCATTGTAACACATATTTCTATTTAAAAATGGTATAAATATGAAATGCAACCTAATGAGCTTTGAATTGAGATATAAGTCATGGCCAAGATCTTACATGAAAACCTAAGATCAAAGAGATAGCTTTCACAAGACTTTCCATTTACAGCTTTAAACCAGTTTCAAAAACAGTTTGCTGAATAACATTATTTTCAAGTTTCTGAGCAACTCAAAACATAGGTTTTAGTAACATAATAAGGTTATCATCAAAACCAAGGATCGGAGTGTGACCAAGTCAACAATCTCCCCCTTTTTGAAGATAACAACAATAAAAATAGACTCCCCCTAAAACCATGCATCAGTGAAACATAAACTGAAAATAATTAAATCCATGCTTCTCCCCCTTTGTCATCAATAAAAAGAGAGTCAAGACATTGCCAAATGATAAAGGCATTAGCAAGCCGGGAGGAGGCCAAATGAAAATCGAAAATGCAGTATTACAGGCCCAATGAAAAATAAAACTAAGACATTAGTCATCAATGTCTTCGATCACAACGTTGTACTCAGCTCGTCGGGTGAAGTATGGGCGATGCACGACACGGGAAATTCGTTCCTCCATGGATAGTTCATGTGCAAAACGAGGTGGACGAGTGATGAGTGGGTTTTATACCTACGAATCGGGTATCGCTAAAGCTAATAGTTGCTATCTTTAAGTGTTTTTAGGTTCGTTTAACTTGTTTTTATGTTTATTTATTGCAGGTTAGAACAAGAGGGACATATATGGCAATTGTGGAAAAGAGAGTCATTAAAAGAAACGAAAAATTCTGAAAATGGCAATTTTGTAATTATTGTGCCACAGCCCGGCGTCTAGACGCCCAGATTTGTACTAAGGACGGCGTCTAGACGCCCGTGATCAGAAAGGAGCAATTTGGAACTCGAAATTTCTGAAAAAGCAAGGCAAATTAAAAGAGAGCGCGGGAGGAGAGATTTGGAAGTTAAGTAACCGCTCAAAAAGAAGAACGTGGGATATATACAACTAAAGCTGGAGAGAGACGACATAAAAGAGAGAACCAGAACAAGGAGAGAAACAAGGAAGAAAGAAGCAAATTCTGAGGATTCAAGGCATAATTTAGGAGCAACCATTAGAGTTTCTTCTAATCCTTTCTTGTATCTTTGATTTGTGTAATTTCTGAGATGTATTCATTGTGTAATTTGATGTTGTTCTGTTTCGCTACAATGAACTAAACTCTACATTAAGATTGCAATAGAACTTAGTATTAATTTTAGTTAATTGATTCCTCTTTGATTGAAGTTAATATCTGAATTGTTTATCATACCCTGTGCGTGTTGATTAATTGTGTAGCTAACAATTACTGAGATAATCTATTCAAAGTTGGAAAACGGAGTTTAGATTTAGATTAGGGTATGTTAACAAATGTCATATAATCTGAATGCTAAGGTTAATATGTTTTGCATGTAGGATTGGAGTATACCTATGTGTCGTTTGTAACCAACAACAGAATCTGAATTTAAATCCTATTTGACCTAATTCACATAGGAATATAGTGAATTAATTAACTAGGGTGTTTCTACAATTCTGACATATTAAGGTCAGAGTTTGGAGAATTTATTCATGTGCTTTCGGAAGAGGTGCATGGTGATTATAAAGAATTCTGGGTTAGCAATTCAGTGTAATAAATTAATTGAGGAGGAAGTATATTGATTTAAATGAGATACTAAGGGAAGTTGTGATCTTAAGCTCTCAAATCTTCATTTGGTCACGTAGTTAATTATTTAGAAGTTAATTTTAACAAAGTTTCATTTCAACTTGAAATCATCCATCGTAGTCTAAATTGGATTAATTTGGTTTAAAAATTAGTAACTAATAGATATTAATTTATTTCCTCGTGGGAACGATATCCTTGTTTGCTAAATACTACAATCGAACGCGTATACTTGCGTGTTAAAGTGCTAAGACGAATTTTAGGCAACAAGTTTTTGGCGCCGTTGCCGGGGATCTACTTTAATATTTTGTTATTGTTAATTTCGATTAAGTTAATCTTAGTTTAGACTCTTTTCATTTTTTTTTGTTGTTCTTTTCAGGTACTCTTGATTTTTGTATGCAAACGCGCTCAACGAGCCAGGGACCGTTAGAATACGACGAAGAAATTGAGAGAAAGTTCCGTAGACTCCGAAAGTTTATTCAGGAAACAATTCAAAATCAAGAACTTGAACTAATGGCTGAGGAGCAACAAAAGTCCTTGCGGGAGTATGCAATGCCGCAAGTGACTGATCTTCAATCAAGTATCACGAGGCCCGCCATTACTGCAGGAAATTTCGAAATCAAACCAGGGACAATACAGATGATACAGAATGCAGTCCAATTTGGAGGATTACCGAATGATGACCCCAATGATCATTTGGTTGGATTTCTGGAAATATGTGATACATTCAAGTATCATGGGGTCACAGAAGAGGCAATCAGACTCAGATTATTTCCATTCACTCTTCGAGATAAGGCGAAGAGCTGGCTTTACTCCTTACCGTGCGGATCAATTACGACCTGGAATGATTTGGCACAAAAATTCTTGGCTAAGTTTTTCCCACCTGCCAAGACCGCAAAGATGAGGAACGATATTACCTCATTTGTCCAGCATGATTCAGAATCTTTATATGAGGCATGGGAAAGGTTTAAGGATTTATTGAGGCGATGTCCACATCACGGGGTCCCTAAATGGCTGCAAGTGCAAACATTCTATAATGGGCTGTCATGTGCTATAAGGACGAGCATAGACGCTGCGGCAGGAGGAGCTCTCATGTCAAATAATTGTGATGAGGCTTATACTTTGCTTGAAACAATGGCAGCCAACAACTATCAATGGCCTACTGCAAGAATGAGTCAACCAAAAGCAGCTGGTATGTTTGAAGTTGATGCAATGACTGCATTGTCTGCCCAAATGACAACTCAGCTCTCTGCTCTCACAAAGAAGATAGATGCTCTTGGGGGACACAAGGTTCAGAAGGTGGAGGTCATTTGTGAGATGTGTGCAGGAAACCATGCTAGTGACGAATGTGCGCTAAATTCTGAATCTGTTCAATATGTGTCTAATTACAACCGGCAGCCAAATAGTGGTTCAAACAGCTATAACTCAGGATGGAGGAACCATCCTAACTTCTCATGGAGTAATAATCAACCACAGCAACAAGTCCCAGCTCAAAGGAATTCTTATCCACCCGGATTTCAGAATCAGCATCATCAACAGCCATACAAGTTAACTCAGATGGAGGACGTGTTAGCAAAATTAGTGAATCAGTTTGACGTCACCGTGAAAACTCAGTCAGCTGCAATAAAAAATCTGGAGAATCAAATGGGGCAGTTGGCACATGCTTTGAATAACCGACCTCAAGGATCTCTACCGAGTGATACTGAAGAAAATCCAAAACGTGAGGGTAAGGAGCATTGCAAAGCAGTTACGTTGAGAAGTGGGAAGGAATTAACTTCAGATGTTGTTGGGAAGAAGCAAGCACACTACTCAGAAGAGAAAGAAAAAGAAGGGGATTTACGAGATAAGAGCGAGGAGAAAGTTGTGGAGAGCAAGACTGAAACCGAACAGAATACAGTTCCACCACCTATGCCTTTCCCACAGAGGTTTCAAAAGCAGAAGCTAGACAGACAGTTCTCTAAGTTCTTAGAGGTATTTAAGAAGCTGCAAATCAATATTCCGTTCGCAGATGCTTTAGAGCAAATGCCCAGCTATGTCAAATTTATGAAATACATTTTGTCAAGGAAGAGAAAGCTGGGGGAGTTTGAGACCGTAGCGTTGACTGAGGAATGTAGTGCAATACTACAAAAGAAGTTACCACCGAAGTTGAAGGATCCGGGAAGCTTTACCATTCCGTGCACAATAGGAACCCAATTTTTCAGTCGGTGTCTGTGTGACTTGGGAGCCAGCATCAACCTCATGCCGTTATCAGTTTATCAACAACTTGGGTTGAAGGAAGCTACACCAACAAATGTCACCCTACAGCTTGCGGATAGATCCCTTACCTACCCAAAGGGAATAGTCGATGACATGTTAGTCAAGGTGGATAAATTTATATTCACTGTAGACTTCATTGTCCTTGACTTTGAGGAGGACAGCAGCATACCTATTATTCTTGGGCGCCCGTTCTTGGCTACGGGAAGGACATTGATTGACGTACAAAAAGGGGAGCTAACAATGAGGGTCCAGGACCAAGAGGTGACATTTAATGTGTTTAAGGCCATGAAGTTCCCGAAGGATAGCGAAGAATGTTTCAGAGTTGATCAAATTGACGAAGCTGTTAGGAGTGTTGTGATGGAAAATGCAAGTACAGATCCTTTAGAATCAGTAATGATCAGTGATGTGGTTTCTGATGAGCCAGTTGTATTAGAGTTGGCCCAAGTGCTAGATTCAGCTCCAACTTTCAACCGGGTTAAGTCAAAGTTTGAAGCTCTGGGCTATTCGGGAGACTCATCAGGTAGAGTCAAGTCATCAATGGAGGAACCGCCAACTTTAGAACTCAAGCCATTACCCAACCATCTTCGGTATGCTTATCTTGGTTCTTCATCCACATTACCAGTGATAATTTCTGCGTCCCTCAATGAGATTCAAGAGGAAAAGTTGTTAAGGGTACTGCGACAGTACAAATCAGCTATTGGTTGGATCTTGGCGGACATTAAAGGGATAAGTCCATCATTCTGTATGCACAAGATCTTGCTTGAAGAGGAGGCAAAACCGGTTATAGAGCACCAACGAAGACTCAATCCCATAATGAAAGAAGTGGTCAAAAAGGAGATCATCAAATGGTTGGATGCAGGTATAATCTACCCCATTTCAGATAGCTCATGGGTGAGCCCGATCCAATGTGTGCCAAAGAAAGGGGTAATGACGGTAGTTGCAAATGAGAATAACGAACTGATTCCTACAAGAACAGTCACAGGTTGGCGGGTGTGCATGGACTACAGGAAGTTGAATAAAGCCACTCGTAAAGATCATTTTCCTCTCCCGTTTATCGATCAGATGTTGGACAGATTAGCAGGGCATGAGTATTATTGCTTATTGGACGGCTACTCGGGCTATAATCAGATTGCTATAGCACCCGAGGACCAAGAAAAAACTACATTCACATGTCCATATGGGACATTTGCCTTCAGAAGGATGTCTTTCGGACTGTGTAATGCACCTGCAACGTTTCAAAGATGTATGATGGCTATTTTTTCCGACATGGTCGAGCGTAACCTCGAGGTTTTCATGGATGACTTTTCAGTTTTTGGGGATACCTTTGATTATTGTTTGGAGAATCTTACTCTTGTGCTTAAACGATGCATGGAAACAAATTTGGTGTTGAATTGGGAGAAATGTCATTTCATGGTCCAAGAGGGGATAATCCTGGGACATCGAGTATCAGTAAAAAGGATTGAGGTGGACAAGGCTAAGATAGAAACAATTGAGAATCTTCAGCCGCCAACTTCAGTCAAGGGTATTCGGAGTTTTTTGGGGCATGCAGGTTTCTATAGGAGGTTCATTAAAGATTTTTCCAAAGTCATGAAGCCATTATGCAGCCTGCTGGAAAAAGATGTTCCATTCCATTTTGATAAGATATGTCTTGAAGCGTTTGAGGTTTTGAAGAAGAAACTGATTTCAGCACCAGTAATAGTAGCACCTAATTGGGATCTGCCATTCGAATTGATGTGCGATGCAAGCGATTTTGCAATTGGGGCAGTGTTGGGTCAGCGGAAGGAGAAGGTTTTCCATACCATATATTATGCTAGCAAGACATTATCCGATGCTCAACTGAATTATACTACCACTGAGAAGTAGTTGTTGGCAGTCGTTTATGCTTTCGATAAGTTTCGTTCCTATTTGATTGGGACTAGAGTAATCGTATTCACAGACCATTCAGCGATCAAATACCTGATTGCTAAGAAGGATGCTAAACCGCGATTAGTTCGGTGGATATTGTTGCTACAAGAGTTCGACTTGGAGATCAGGGATAGAAAAGGAACGGAAAACCAGGTAGCAGACCATTTGTCAAGGCTGGAAAATGTCAAGCAGGATAAAGGTGATAAGACTATGATTAATGAGTTCTTTCCGGATGAACAACTGCTAGCCGTGCAGCAATTAACTCCTTGGTATGCGGATTTTGTAAATTTTATTGTATGTAGAGTGTTTCCTCCGGAGGTCACAAGTCAACAGAAGAAGAAATTCCTTCACGATGTAAAAAATTATATGTGGGACGAACCATTCTTATTTAAACAATGTGCAGATCAAATGGTGAGAAGATGCGTTCCTCAAGAAGAGATGGAGAACATTCTGTATCACTGTCATGCTTCCGAGTATGGCGGACATTTCGGAGGAGAAAGAACGGCAACCAAGGTGTTACAATCGGGATTTTATTGGCCTACACTTTTTAAGGATGCTCATTGTTTTGTGATGAAATGCGACAGATGCCAAAGGGTTGGCAACATATCAAAGCGGCATGAAATGCCACTCAACACGATCTTGGAGGTTGAATTGTTTGATGTATGGGGCATCGATTTTATGGGGCCATTCCCTTCATCTTTCGGCAATGCATATATTCTAGTAGCGGTGGATTACGTTTCTAAGTGGGTTGAGGCTATGGCACTACCTACTAACGATGCTAAAGTGGTGATCAGATTCCTCCGCAAGCACATCTTCTCCAGATTCGGCACACCTCGAGCAATCATTAGCGATGAGGGATCACATTTTTGTAACAAACTACTTCAAGCTACTCTTGCTAAGTATGGGATCACTCACAAAATTGCAACTGCATACCACCCGCAGACGAATGGCCAAGCTGAAGTGTCAAATCGAGAAGTGAAGAGAATTCTTGAAAAGATGGTGAATCCGAGGCGGAAAGACTGGTCAAGTAAGTTAGACGATGCCTTATGGGCATATCGTACAGCCTACAAAACACCATTAGGTATGTCGCCATACAGGCTGGTATTTGGGAAAGCATGCCATCTTCCGGTGGAATTGGAACACAACGCCTATTGGGCTATCCGGAAGTTAAATTTCGATCTAGATGTTGTGGGAGAGAAGCGTCTTCTGCAATTGAACCACATGGATGAATTCCGCCTTCACTCATATGAGAATGCCAAGTTGTACAAGGAACGGGTCAAGAGGCGGCATGATACTAAAATCATTGAAAGGGAGTTCGAACAAGGACAATCGGTATTATTATACAACTCAAGACTGAAACTCTTTTCGGGGAAACTTAAATCAAGATGGGCTGGACCGTTTCTTATCACTAAGGTATTCCCCCATGGAGCCGTGGAAGTGGAAGAACCACATTCAAAAAGAGTCTTCAAAGTTAACGGACAGAGGTTGAAACACTATTACGGTGGAACCTTTGATCGTGAGAAGTTGTCAGTCACCCTTGAAGATTAGAGCATTCATAGACATGGTCGGGCTGAGGACCTAAAACTAAGCGCTGACTGGGAGGCAACCCGGGAGTTATTTGTGTTTATTTTAATTTTAGTACATTTGGTTATCTAACTTTAATATTTGTAGCTTAGGATTTTATGGACTTGAGTTTTACAAGTAGATTCATTACATATCTTAATGTTGCTTTAATTTGGTTCAGGTTTGCAAAGCTATCATGGAGCATAATGGGGGCGTATAGACTCCCAAAATCATGGCTAGACTGGCGTCTCGACGCCTGGGCTCCTTGCCGTTACTGCAACCCGGCGTAGATACACCCAACAAAGAAGGAAAGTTAGCGTAATGACGCCCGGATCCTCTCAAACAATCTGCAGCTCGGCGTATCTACGCCCTCAAGGGAACAAATCTCGGCGTCTAGACGCCCGTGACTCCCCTTCACTTTCTGCAACACGGCGTACAGACGCCATACAAGGAGCAATACCGGCGTATATACGCCCGGACCCTCTCAAACTTTCTGCGTCCCGGCGTCTAGACGCCAAACCAGGTACAAATCCAGGCGTCATTACGCCCGGTCCTCTTCCACATAATCTGTAGCTCGACGTCTTTACGCCCATTCACGTTCAATTCACGGCGTATATACGCCCTATTCATTTTCCCTTCAAAACCACGTTGGAGCCAATAAGCCAGTCATTTCATAACTCTCGAGTCGGTTCCAATTCTGTGAAAACTACTCCCATTCCCGACTTGCTTACACGTCCAAACTCTTCCCATTCCCGAATGCTCACACGTTTTCAACTCGTACATCACCCCAACTTCCTCTTCTCGGCTATTATTAAAACCCCCAAGATACAACCCATAATCTCCAGTTCTTACCCGGACCAACGAAGCAAGGCACTCGGTAATTGGCTATTCAACGTCTAAGAAGCAATTTGTCATCATTCATCCGAGTTTTTGGTTGCACTTGGAAGTCAAGTAAGTCGTTGCAAATTTCTTGTAGTTCATTGATAAATATATGCAGTAGAATAAAGAAGTTGGAATTTTGTTTATTGGTTGCCCAATTGAGTTTGTGTTGGCTCAATTGGAGGAGTGGGTTGTATTTCGTGGTTATTCTTTTGCTTGTTGGAAGTACTAGCAATCAAAACCATAGTGTTTGGTGGCTGAAAACAAGTTTGGGGGAGATATAGGAGGCAGAATTTTGAAAGTGCACACCAACTACTCGATAAATTGCCGCAGCAAAATTCTTTCTTTTCCTTGCACATGGCTTCCAAGAGGAAAAAGGTTGAGAGTTCATCGTCATCCCAATCTTATGATAAGAAGAGGTTCACAAGTTATGCTACATCCCAACGCTACTACCAAGTGTTAGTACACAAAAATTTACTTCCAGAACGGGGTTTGCGACCAGATGCAACAGATGGGAATCTTGTGGCAAATATAAGACGACGGAATTGGGAAAACTTTACAAGTCAACCTGAACCAGCCGCTGTCAATGTTGTGAAGGAGTTCTACGCCAATGCAACAGAGGCTGAGGGTAATTTAGTAATGGTTCGAGGCAAATGGGTAAATGTGGGGCGAAAGGCGATCAATGCCTATTATGGCTTGCCGAAAATTAAAGATTGCGAATATGAGGATTACATTACTAAGGACTTGGACTACAGTGAGATAATTCTCAGCTTATGTGAACCCGGGACGGATTGGAAGGTTACCGCAACACAGGAGGCGACTAATTTTCCAAGTACAAAACTCAGTCGATATGGAAAAGCGTGGTTTGGGTTTATATGCGCAAAATTGATGCCTGCTCGGCATAAGACTGAGGTGACAAAGGAACGTGCATCCCTCTTATATTGTATAGCAATGGGAAAGACTTTGGATATGGGGGAGATGATACATACATCTATAGTTAAAACTCTTGGCAGTAGTACATCTGGTGGCCTACCTCACCCGTCGTTAATTACCGATTTGTGTAAGCGTGTGGGCGTTAAATGGGATAAAGAGGAAGTTCTACAAAACACGTTGGCACCAATCGACCATTCAGTCATAGCAAGATATAAGGTGTGGGCTGGTGGAAAATCTTATCCAAAAGGGCTTGGGTATATCATTACAGCGGATGAGCATGGAGCGGCGGAACCTGATAATCGTGAGCATCCTGTACCACCACTTGACATTGTTGACGAATTACAGCGTGATTTGCGGCATCATACTAGGCGAATAGACTTGATAGCCAGTCGAGTGGAGCGGGTTAGTCAAAGGATGGATCGCCAAAACCACCGACTTGCCAAACGTCAAGATGCGATGCACATATTCAATGTCGAGGCTCACCAGATGATGTTAAATTTATTTACCCGGCTGAATCCGTCTCTAGACTCTGTTCCCTGCAAAATGCCACAAGCTTTGCCAATGTACCCGCCTTCCGACTTAGACAGTGATGACGAGACAGAAGAGACTGAAGAAGCAGACAGTGATGAGGAGGTCGATCACGACGATTGACCGGATCAGGGAAGTCCTCAGTGTTCAATTCTTTATTTTTTGCAATGAGGACATTGCCTAATTCAAGTTTGGGGGTGCATAATAGTAGTTTTACATTAGCATCATGTCTCATAGTTGTGTCATGCATTTTAATTTTAAAAAAAAAAAAAAAAAATTAGGGATCATATGTTGATGCATTTAGGAACACTTGAGCAGTATGTTAATGCATGAAATTTAAGGAAGGCCGATGATATATATATATAATAATAATGATTGTGAAACGGACAAGGATTGCTAGTTCGAGATTTTAACTGTTGCTATTTTTTTTTCGTACTTGAGACCCGTTGGTTTTGAATGCACGTATTCAATGTGTTAGGCCAGATTGAAAGAGATTTAATTCATGAATGAGATGCTCATTTAGGATATTGGTAGCCTCTATTACTTGTTGGATCATGAAAAGTTAAAAAAAAGAGCTATAAATTATGAAACCCTTGGCTTGTTTGTTTTTGTGGCCTTTGTCATTCGAACAAGTAAACCCTTAGGAGTGTATTTACACTTAGCGCCCTAAATCCGTCTGGTTTGGGAGTCGTTGGTGGAAAGTTTGTTACATGGGTGACATTGAAAAGCCTAATAAAAATAAGCATTGCACAAGTCAAGAATAAGCGAGATGGAGCGTAAGACGCACTCGTTTATCAAAAAAAAAAAAAAAAAAAAAGAGAAAAAAAAATTATATATATATATAAATAAAATAAAATATGACAACAAGTGTATAGGGGTAATAAAATATTGAACATGATTGAATATCTTTATTTGAGCATTGTTGAGTCATTCATCGGAGTGGAAAGTCAGCTGGCGTGATATATTGACTCACACACACACGAAAGGGTCAATTGTGAGATGAAACTAGTGATATGTTATATTTCGAGCTATGCATGAATTTAAAGTTTTACAAAGTTTCAATTAATAATCTTTGAGGCCGGAAGTTATGAATTGTGTGGATATATTGCTCAAGTCATTAGTAGGTCATCCATTTGCATGCATGTAGTTCGTTTAGAATTGTGGTTTAGTTCAGTTAATTGTTTTGTTTGCTTGAGGACAAGCAATTGTTCAAGTTTGGGGGTATTTGATGAGTGGGTTTTATACCTACGAATCGGGTATCGCTAAAGCTAATAGTTGCTATCTTTAAGTGTTTTTAGGTTCGTTTAACTTGTTTTTATGTTTATTTATTGCAGGTTAGAACAAGAGGGACATATATGGCAATTGTGGAAAAGAGAGTCATTAAAAGAAATGAAAAATTCTGAAAATGGCAATTTTGTAATTATTGTGCCACAGCCCGGCGTCTAGACGCCCAGATTTGTACTAAGGACGGCGTCTAGACGCCCGTGATCAGAAAGGAGCAATTTGGAACTCGAAATTTCTGAAAAAGCAAGGCAAATTAAAAGAGAGCGCGGGAGGAGAGATTTGGAAGTTAAGTAACCGCTCAAAAAGAAGAACGTGGGATATATACAACTAAAGCTGGAGAGAGACGACATAAAAGAGAGAACCAGAACAAGGAGAGCAACAAGGAAGAAAGAAGCAAATTCTGAGGATTCAAGGCATAATTTAGGAGCAACTATTAAAGTTTCTTCTAATCCTTTCTTGTATCTTTGATTTGTGTAATTTCTGAGATGTATTCATTGTGTAATTTGATGTTGTTCTGTTTCGCTACAATGAACTAAACTCTACATTAAGATTGCAATAGAACTTAGTATTAATTTTAGTTGATTGATTCCTCTTTGATTGAAGTTAATATCTGAATTGTTTATCATACCCTGTGCGTGTTGATTAATTGTGTAGCTAACAATTACTGAGATAATCTATTCAAAGTTGGAAAACGGAGTTTAGATTTAGATTAGGGTATGTTAACAAATGCCATATAATCTGAATGTTAAGGTACATATGTTTTGCATGTAGGATTGGAGTATACCTATGTGTCGTTTGTAACCAACAACAGAATCTAAATTTAAATCCTATTTGACATAATTCACATAGGAATATAGTGAATTAATTAACTAGGGTGTTTCTACAATTATGACATATTAAGGTCAGAGTTTGGAGAATTTATTCATGTGCTTTCGGAAGAGGTGCATGGTGATTATAAAGAATTATGGGTTAGCAAATTAGTGTAATAAATTAATTGAGGAGGAAGTATATTGATTTAAATGAGATACTAAGGGAAGTTGTGATCTTAAGCTCTCAAATCTTCATTTGGTCACGTAGTTAATTATTTAGAAGTCAATTTTAACAAAGTTTCATTTCAACTTGAAATCATCCATCGTAGTCTAAATTGGATTAATTTGGTTTAAAAATTAGTAACTAATAGATATTAATTTATTTCCTCGTGGGAACGATATCCTTGTTTGCTAAATACTACAATCGAACGCGTATACTTGCGTGTTAAAGTGCTAAGACGAATTTTAGGCAACAACGAGGAATATGAATGTTAGGATCGATACGTAAGTCCAGAAAGTCTCCAGCAAATTCAACCATCCAATTGATTTCAGGCCAATCAGGAACAGGTGAATGGGTTTGATGATGGCCAATGTCATTAAAACGACGCGCAACAAATGATCCCAATGTTCCGATTTGACTGCTTATAAATTTGACCTCGTGACTAAGTTGACACGTATTTCTATTCATTTTTCGTTGCATAGCAGCCACCATTACCATTGTTTGAACTTCAAACCCAGCCTATAAATCAATAAACTCATCTTCAACTTGTTTGAATAGTTTTGAACCCTATTTGGTTACAGGATTGTACAAGGTTTCTAGTGCATTGAGCCTCTATCTGAGTTCTGTCATTCCAGTCTGCATAGTTGTGTGCATCTCTGTCATGACCACTTTCATGTCATTTTGAATTGAAAGGATTTGATGAAGAAGAGATGTGACCTCAAGAGATGTAGAGGAAATGGATTGTGGCAACTGAGATGTATTGTTAAGTAAGGTTTCTCTAGGAAGTCAGACAAACTGACCAGCTGTGAGGGTTAAGTGAGACTGTTTTAGATTCTCCGAATTAATGGAGTCAATGAGTGGAAGAAAGGCCTCAGAGTCAAGAGAGATTCCAAAATGTTGAAAAAGTTTAGTAAGAAGTCCGCTGTACATAAGGTTTTTCTTGTTTTGTTTAACACAACTATCCATATGGAGCATGATCATTGAAGCTAAATTAAATTCCAACCCTTTCATGATAGTAGAAACGATAACCAGATCCTGGAAAGTAAAATTAGCTCCGCCACCAGTGCGAGGCATCAAGTTTGATCGTACAAATTTATGAATGACTACTGCTATGGGTGATACCTCAACAGTGGTGGGAAGAACCACATTAGTGAGAGAGTGATCATTCATTACAATTTGCAGTTGAGTAATAGGGGAGAATGGTTCTTGCATTGCACCTTTCAGTGTGAAAGGGCATGGCCCATTACACTGAATGGACAAAATACTCCCTAAAATTTCATCAAAAAACCCAAACAACTTTCCTTTAACCAGAGACGTACATGTTCCCTGTTTTAGTTCAAAGTTTGCATAGAATTGTTGAACAAGTTATGGGTATGCAGTAGTGGCGGGAAAAATCATTGAGGCAATACTAGAGGAGTCAAACAGTGCTTCTAGTGTGGATTGCTTATAAATAAACAAATCTAATGATTTCTCATAAAGTAGAGGTTTCGACATAATGTGGGTTTGGAATCGAGCCTCAAAGTTGTTTCCATAAAAATAGTTCCTAGTTAAGAAGGGAGAGGAGGGAATTACCGATTTAGGGCCAATTTCTGGAGATTTGATCGCGATTTTCCCTTTTTCCTTTGACTATTTGAGTACCGTTGAAGTACCCATGATTGGTTTCGTCAGATACCTTGATTTGTCAGTGACAGGGGTGTCGTCATCAGTGCTTGATTCTTCTTCTCTGATTCGCTTGGAGGTTCTAGTCTTCATTTTTCTCAACGCTGGCTTTGAAGATGAAGATGAAGGGTTTTGTTGAGAGAGTTTTGATCGGTTTTGGAGAAGATGAGTAAAGTATGAGAGAGAAAACCGAGGCAGTTTTTAACATTGACGAAGGAGAGAGAGAGGGAACACGGTTTCCAAAACTGTTGATATTAAAAAAAAACCATAAAC
Source organism: Hedera helix (assembly GCA_947179155.2). Classification (NCBI taxonomy): domain Eukaryota; kingdom Viridiplantae; phylum Streptophyta; class Magnoliopsida; order Apiales; family Araliaceae; genus Hedera; species Hedera helix. The sequence continues at coordinate 12,478,115 of OX359265.1, forward strand.
CATTCTTGAACTCTATGTTACCATATTGACATAATAGCCTGTATTATGTTTATGCAGACACGTAAATTAAGTTTTCCGTGCAGATATGTACTATAGAGAATTATGAAATCATACGCATACCAAGTTCACGACGTAAGGTACATAATCTTTCTTCACCTAATGGTTTAGTAAATATATCAGCTAGTTAGTGATCTGTGGGAATGAAGACTAATGTAATCAAACCTTTTGATACATTATCCCTTAAAAAATGATGCCTACCTTCAATGTGTTTTTTACGTGAGTGCAAGACAGGATTCTTAGATATGTCAATGGTGCTAGTGTTATCACATAGAATAGGCACAATACCACAAATAACATCAAAATAAATTAGGGTTTGACGCATCCAAAGAATTTGGGAGCAGCAACTCCCTGCTGCTAGATATTCACCCTCTGTTGTTGATAGTGCAACAGAAGTTTGCTTTTTGCTATGCCATGAAACTAAGCTTTGTCCCAAAAATGTACAAGCACCACTTGTAATTTTTCTATCAGTTTGACAACCTGCATAGTCAACATCTGAATAACCTATTAGATCGAAATCCTCACATATTAGATAAAACAAACCAACATTGATAGTGCCACCCAAGTATTTAAATATTCTCTTAACAACATTTAAGTGTGATTCTTTTGGTTTTGATTGAAAACGTGCACAAAGACAAACACTATACATAATATCAGGGCGTGAAGCTGTTAGGTATAGTAGACTTCCAATCATACCTCGATATTTGGTGATTTCTACATCAATACCTTTATCGTCTGTAGTGAGCTTGATTGTTGTACTCATTGGTGTTGCCTTAGAATTTGACTCTTCGAATCCAAATCTTTTTAGCAAATCCTTGATGTACTTGGTTTGATGAATATAGATACCATTTTAGTTTGCTTGATTTGTAGACCCAAGAAGTAGTTAAGCTTTCCCATCAAACTCATGTCAAATTCCTTATGCATACACTTAGAAAACCACTCACAAAGCAATGCATTAGTGGCACCAAAAATAATATCGTCTACATATATTTGAACAATGATAATATCTTTATTTTCATGTTTAATAAATAATGTAGAATCAATTTTACCTCTCACAAATCCTTTAGATAATAAGTACTTGCTTAATCTTTCATACCAAGCCCTTGGTGCTTGTTTGAGTCCGTAGAGTGCTTTTCTGAGTTTAAATACGTGATGAAGGTACTTCTCGTGTTCAAATCCAGGAGGTTGTTTGACATAGACTTCCTCATTTATGTATCCGTTTAGGAATGCGCTCTTTACATCCTTTTGATGTAGCTTAAATTGTTTGTAGCAGGCGAAAGCAAGTAACATTCGAATAGACTCCAATCTTACCACTGGGGCAAACGTTTCTTCGTAGTCCATCCCTTCTTGCTGATTGTATCCTTGAGCCATAAGTCTTGCTTTGTTGCGAGTTATATTTCCATGTTCATCGTGCTTGTTCTTGAATATCCATTATGTTCCAATGATTGAGACTTCATTTAGAGGAGGAACTAACTCCCATACTTGACATCTTTGAAATTGTTGAAGTTCATCTTGCATTGCTATAAGCCAATTTTTATCTAGAAGTGCTTCCTTCGTATTTTTTGGTTCTATTTGTGACAAGAATGCAGTGAAGGCATACAAATTTTGTACACCTCTTCTTGTGGTAATTCCTCGATTAATGTCGCCAATTATGTTCTCTAGAGGATGGGGTTTGACCTATCTTGCTGTTTTTCGCATCGGAGTATTGTGTTACTGTTCTTGATGTTGGGTGGGGCTTGAAATTTGGGATTCCTCATTTTGGTTTTCCGATTCAGCTTCCAAATCGGTTTATTGATTTGTAGGCCTGCTTTGCTGTTTTTGCTGTATTTCTGCATCTGGTAAACTATTTTGGACTGTCTATTTTGTTGATTGTGAATCCAGCAAGCTGATTTCAATATTCTGTCTTGCTGTAGTGACTGCAGCCTCCATATTTCCTACATCATCTTCTCTTTCCTTTGACAGATCAATGTTAGACTCACTAAAACTGACATGTACAGATTCTTCAACACAAGATTTGTTAATATTAAACACACGATAAGCTTTGCTTTGTTGAGAATAACCAATAAGAATTCCTTCATATGATTTAGCATCGAACTTTCCTAAGTTACCACTAGTATTTAGTATAAAACATTTTAATCCAAATACCTTGAAGTAACTTATGTTAGGTATCTTTCCATTTAACAACTCATAGGGTGTTTTCAAAAGAATAGGACGAATAAGTACTCTATTTAAAATGTAGCAAGATGTATTTACAGCTTCAGCCCAAAATTTTTGTGGGAGATTACCTTCTTGTAATAGTGTTCGTGCAGTTTCTTGTAAAGTTCTATTTTTCCTTTCCACCACCCCATTTTGTTAGGGTGTCCTTGGTACAGAAAACTCATGACTAATTCCTTTTTGTTCACAGAATGATATGAACCCTTTTTGAATTTTCCTACCATGATCGCTTCTTATTCTTATGAGCTTGAGATTGTACTTCATTTCCAAATTTTTTGTAAGTCTTTCAAAATCCCTAAATGCTTCATCTTTAGTCTTAAGGAATGTTACCCAAGTATATCTAGAAAAATCATCCACTATTACAAAAGCATAGAATTTACCATTTAAACTAGCATGCCTTTCCGAACCAAATAAATCAAGGTGTAATAATTGTAATGGTGATGAAGTTGATACCTGATTTTTTTGCACTGAATGATGTTCTTACTTGTTTACCAAGTTGACAAGATCCACAAATACCTTTCTTTTCGTAGTTTATTTTGGGTATCCCTTTTACAAGATTCTTTGTTGATAACTTCCTTATTAAGTCCATGTGCACATGTCCCATCCTTTTGTGCAATAGATTGGCTTCATCTTCTATGGCTGATAAGCACATTTCTTTCTGTTGTTGTTCAAAGTCAATTGTATAGATGTTTCCTTCTCGTTGTGAAACTAGAGTAGAATTGTTAGTACCATGATAAATAGAACATTTATTTTTCTCAAATTTAACTTGATGTCCACTATCCATTAATTGACTTATACTTATAAGATTAAATTCAAGACCTTTAACCAAATGAACATTTTCAATGTTTATCTTACCATTTCCTATTTTACCTTTGCCAATTATTTCGCAAGTTTTGTTGTCACCAAATGTCACCGTTCCATTCTTCTTCTTAAGAGAGAGCTCCAAAAACTTTGATTTGTCACCCGTCATGTGGCGAGAACATCCACTATCTATAATCCACTTTTGTGAAGGAACTCTTGTTTTGAGGCACACCTGTATCAAGAAATTGGTTTATTATTTTTGGTATCCATATTTGTTTGGGTCCATTTGAGTTAGTAACATGCAACCCATTTTTTCTCACCCATATCATTTTACCTTTCTTATTACAATTAATATCTAGGTGTCCCTTAATTCCACATTTTGTGCAAGTAGTAAAAGGAGAGCAGTGATTTAGTTTAAACTGTGATTTGGATTTTAACATTTTTGTATTTTTCTATTTATTTGTTACCTGATATCCAATTACTTGTTTTTTCTAAATTAGGTCCTTGTTTTCCTAGCATTACGTTTAAGTTCTCTTCACCTTAAACAAATTTTGCCAAAGTTTTCTTTAATGATTCTATCTCTTTTTGCAATTCTTTTCCATCCTCATTATTAAGGTTATAGTGTGGACTATCGTTAAATGCATCAATACACACATCTCTCATTTTTATTTCTTTCTTTAATTTTTCATTTTCACTATTCAAGAAGTTTACCTTATTGTGAAGTATTTTATTGAAGTTATCTAGATAATCAATTTTAGCATTCAATACTCTTTCATCTTTAAACGGTTTTTCTTTTTCTTTTTTTTCCTCAATTAAGGTATCTACTTCATTCATTAATGTATTTATCAATCCTTTTAAATAAGTATTCTTTTCTCTTAGTTTCTCATTTTTTTGTTTAAGCAAAGTATTATTTAAAGTTACCTCACTTGATTCACCTTCAAGTCCCATGAAGCAGATTTGAGCAATCTCATCGTTTGCATTGATTTCTACTTCTGAATCGTCATCACTCCATGTGACAAGAGCTTTCTTCTTGTTATCCTTGAAGTATGGCTTTCCTCTATTCTTTAATTGAAAGTAATCTTTCTTGAAGTGACCTGGACATCCGCATTCAAAACAAGTTTCTTCATTTTGCTTTCCCTTAAACTTGTTGGTTCCCATAATATTCCTTCGATTATTCTTCTTGTGCAACATCCCTTTCAATTTTCTAGATAGCATAGTAATTTCCTCATCTGAGTCATCACTTGATTCTCCTCCTTTTCCTGCAGTAAGAGTTAAAACTTTTCTTCTAGGAGTTTCCTCCTCGTTATCATATATTTTTAATTGGTGTTCATATTCTTCTAGTTCACCAAATAAAGTTAAAGTATCCATAATAGAAATATTTAACGAATCTTGGAGCGTAGTAACTTTGGTTGCAAACCTTTTGGGCATAGCCCGTAGCAACTTTCGATTTATTTCACTTTGAGGAATGTTCTTGTCAAGTAGCTTTAATGAGTTTATGAGTACCAGAAATCTAGCTTGAGCTTCCTTAATAGTTTCTTCCTTTTCTAGTTTGAACATCTCGTAGTCGTGCATGAGCATACTTAATTTAACTTTCCTTACCTTTGATGTTCCTTCGTGACTTACCTGGGTTAATTACATTACAGATGATATTAATTAATTAAATTAATATCATAAAAGGATAAATAATTATTATTTGATTATTTTATGATCATACGTTGATCGAGTTAAGATTTTGAGCTATTAATTGGACGCCAGGCAAGGTCTTCAGTCCTTAAATGTTAAATGTTGATTGTTATGATATGATAATATTTGTTAAATGCATATAAATTATGTGTTATGTGATCTGTGGATAATATGACAGCTATGTGTACTTTGTGCAATGATATGAGATATATTGTTATAGTAGAGGCACAACACGTAATGCATGACACACACCAAGCATGATAAGGTATGTGCTATGTGAAGTATAAACTGTTGAACTTGCTGAGCCATTGTGCTCATTACTTGCTTAATAAACATTTTTGCAGGTAAAGATATAAATTTCAAGAAATATCGGATTATGACGGATTTTTCCTAAAAGGTTGTGAACGTTATTATTAAACGTTTATATTATGATCCAATGTGGATAATTTGTCACAGTTATATTGATGTTTTGTATGTACATATATGTTGGATCTGGATAGGACGAATAATGTTAAATTATGAACTGTGATTGTTCAAGATGATGGTAAGGATAAAGATTATTATATGTTTATTTATGAATTATGAAGCAAAGAAAGATTTTATGGATATGAACAATATTAAAATTTGAATGTTAAGTTTTATGATATTGGTACAGAAAGAAAAGAATAAGTAAATGTTGCGATCCAGGGACTAGGATTCAGATATAAAGATTTTAAATATCCAAATATTTTAATACAATGATTGAATTGAGGAAAAAAAAAATTATACCGAAAATTTGTACTTGATGATTTTGAAATCAGCTAATGGATCAATTAAGGAGATTAAAGATTTATTAAAGAACCGAAATTTGGACATAAGGAAGATAATGTTTTCATAAATATGAAAATTAAGGTAATAAAGTTGGTCGAATTTCGGGGTCGTTACATATGTCATATATCATGTGTTGTGTTTCTATTAAAACAACATATTTCACGAGCATTGAATATTGCAACTAATTTCATGTGTACACATAAGGCACATTATCATTTAATCACGTAACAGGAAATTTTATAAGCAATTGAGCAATTTAAGTTACATATAACAATTAAACACTTAACCATTACTGAAAAACTTGCATCGGTCCGTAGTTCACTAACAGTCGTAACTCGAACAAAAACGTATTGCACGACCTATAATTATTTTAAATATAGTCAGTTACAACAACATGTCAGTTTAGGTTAATAACATATACCGTACATTTCAATTGACATGCCGGATATAACCTAAAATGTCCGTTCACTCGTGCTGATTTCCTGGTAATTTATCTCGATTCGTACATTAATGGTTTAATATTTAAAAGAGGTAAATATAATCCCAACATCACGTTTGTCCAATAAACCTTTTAAAGTCTCTAGAATAACATCCTAGACTTTTCAACCAATTTTTTTATAATTTTTGGATTATCCGACAAATTTCTGTAATTATTTATATATATATATAAACTATTATATAATAGCTTTAAAAATATAAATAATCACTCAACATACTTTTGTATCCCCTAAACACCATCAATATTTATCTTATATTATTCTAAATTTTTCCACCAAGTTTCATAATTTTTCAATATTCATAGAATTTTTCATGAATTTCTACTTATTTTTACATTAACTTTAAATAGCCTTAAAAATACAATAAATACTATGCTCTTCAATAAATTACCAAATTTTTTCAAAATTTCTGGAATAATATAACAATAATGCTGTCCAAAACAAATTTCAGCACAAAAATATTTTTAATAATTAAATTTTAATTTTAATGCAATGAAACTTCCGAAATTCACAGTAATTAGCACGTTTATCCGAAAATTACGAATATTAAGTCCATTCCACACAAAATTTAATTCTCTACAACTTTGTAGAAGGAAAAATTTCCAAATTATGCACTGAAATGAACAGGAGTTGGACAGATCACGTTTCACTGCGCTAAATCTTCCAAAATTCAAAGAAATTAGCTCGTTTATCAGAAAATTACGAATTTTAAGTCCATTCCACATAAAATTTAATTATCTACAACTTTGTAGAAGAAAAAATTTCCAAATTCTGCCCAGAAATGGACAGAATTGTCTATGTTCGGGACTGTATACTATTCACTCCCCTTTAAAGTATTTTTGATCCAATTTCTCCACAATAATTACTCTAAACATTATATAATTCATATATATACCTCCAAAAAATATCTAGAATAATTATTCTAATTATTTACTAATTTTTTCACAAAATTATTTTATTACCAAAAATACTAAAATAAATCAATTAAACTAATTTTATACCTTTCCAAAGCTTGAAAACTTTCCTTGGAGGCTTGTTCCACACCTTGATGGCACCAATATTTTTCTCCTTTTTGGTAGTGGTGGTGTATGGGTGGGTGGTGTGGATGGTGGTGGGAGGAAGAAGAAAGAATGAGAGTTTGTTTTGTGGTGTGGTTTTTGTTGCTTTTCTCCTCTGTTTACTTATTCTTTTTCTTCTTATAATCAAAGGATTTAATTATTTTGGAAAAGTAAAACACTTCCACCGCCTTTTACCATCGGGATAACCACACAACATGCATAACTAAATAATTTATTATATTACGTAATTATTTTGTGTAATAAATATCTTATATAATGTATATAAAATATTTATTTTAATTCACCAAAAATCATAACATGATTTATAAATAATATTTATACCCCTTTCAGGTATTTTATTTAACAAATTTTGTACACACATAATTACATGCATGTAATTATATGAGGTAATTTATACCTCCAAAATTAATAAAATAATACATATAACATATAAAAATTATTTTCATGCCTTTTTCACTTCGTTACTCGGACAACATATTACATCAACATGTTCAGGTTTCTAAAATATTATATTCCATAAAAATTATAAAAATTCCGTTATACATAAACATAATTTTTAATAATTTAAAACCTTCATTTTTCTCATTTATTTTTCATTTCCTTAGTATTTATCACACTCAAATATACAACATATAATAAAATATTGTATCATTTGTACACTTATATTTCTTTCTTAATTAATGTATTCTTCTTATATAAATTATATAATTATTTTTTTATAATTTATATAATTATTATTTCCTTACCATATACATTAACTTTCCTTATATAAATCATATAATTTATTATTATATAATTTATAAAATTACTTTTCTTCTCAATTAATTTCTAAACTTCCTTCAAAGTTATTGATTAAATCTAAAATCAATAATTCCAATTTTACTAACTCCCTTATTAACTTTATTAATTTAATTATTAATCCCTTAATTTCCATAATTAATGAAATTTATAATTATCAATTTAACATGCACACTTATATATATATATATATATATATATATATATATTTCATTACCATATAACACCATTTAAATAATAATTTATGTACCTCTATAATCATTTAATTGTACAATTTTATTGTACCATTACATGAAATTTCTTTTATTCTTCATAAATTTGTTTTTAGACAATTTATTTACTTTTCAATTATGTTAATTCAACATAATTTAACACCACCTCCGTACCAATTTAATTTATCGATGAAATCCCTTCACACACTTTAAATCACTTACATCATAAATAATTTAAACAACTTTGGTAATTCTGTTAATTAAATTTTTATTTAATTTTATTAAAGTAATCCCGAAAATTCGGGTTCTCACATTCCCCCCCCCCCCCCCCCTAACAGGATTCCGTCCTCAGAATCATAATTACCATAATAATTATACGTATTTTAGTTATAGCACCTTGCTCTCAATTTACAATTTCTTTATAATATTGCATTTCATCATTTTCCTAAAAATCTTATTAATAAACTTTAACTTGCTTCTTGATACACTTATTAAGATAGTTTCTCATTCTTTGAAAAATTTCCTTTCTTTAATCACACTTACTCTTACTCAATCCACTTATTTCTTACTCTCTATTTCACATCATTTATATTCTGCACATTTAACCTTCTTTTCCTTAATTCATATTCATAAATCTTCTTCATGTTCCATTTATCTTATAATATATCCAACATATTCAGTCAACCACATAGGTCATTTAGCACATTGCTTATATCATAAATCATTCCTTAATACCTCTATCATTCAATACTAGGTTTTAAATGCTAACATTTACTTAATTCATCATAATCCTTATTTGGAATCACTCTAATTATCCTGGGGCATTACAATTGATAATTAGCTATAATTCTAATTATAATGCGATTTAAAATACACAGTCATTACATCCCCCCCCCCCCCCCCCCTCTTATAAGAATTCTGTCATCGGAATTACAAATTCAAGGTTATTCAAAGAGATTCAGATAGTTGTTCCTCATCTTTTCTTCAAGTTTTCACGTAACTTATTCGGCGTTATGTTCCTCCACAACACTTTGACGGAATGTATAAGCTTATTTATTAAAGTTTGCTCTTTCCTATCTAATATTTGGACATACATTTTCTCATAAGATAAATCTTTCTCAACTTGAATCGGCTCATAGGATATGACGTGCTTGTAATCAAGCTTGTATAACCGCAACACTGACACATGTAACACATTATGAATATGTTTCAGTTCATGAGGTAGAGCTACCTCGTACGTCACTTCACCTACCCTTTTCAATATCTCGAATGGTCCTATCAACCTTAGACTCAATTTCTCTTTCTTCCTAAATCTAATTTTCACTTTCCAGGGAGACACCTTCAAAAATACAAAATTTCCCACTTCAAAGTCCCGTTTCTGGTAATGTAAATTCACATACTTCTTTTGTTAGTCCTGAGTAAGCTCAAATTTGAACCATAGTTATACCTTACTACATAGTATTTTATAAAAATACAATTTGACTCATTTGACTTCTTAAAATCATTGTAGCATTAGCCTATGAAAGGACGTTTAAACACATTTTTACACTTAAACTCATTTTCAACATTTTTCGACAACTAGTGATTTTTGACCATTCACTTTTAACATTCATTCCAACATTTGATTTAGCTTACATACCTCATATAACATATTTCTAGACCTTTAAAACAACTTAGGCTTTCACAAGACAGGATTTTTCCACAAAAATCCGTTTTGGGTCGAAACGATCGATTTCGATCATTCAAAACGCATTTTCATTCTAACTTTCAACCGTTGACTACCAAATCAACGTAGACACGTGTAACTTCATGAAACTAAGTCAATCGACTTCATTTTAGCATTAAATACTCAAAATTTCCAAAAATCACCCTTAAATTAAATTTTCATCAACTTTACATATTTTTTTCTTAAAAATCGTTTTCAAGTTCTTAGACTCCCTTTTCCAAATACTCATTAAAGAGTTTATTTATAACATTTGTAGACTTATACTATATATATATATATATATATATATATATATGAATTATTCTAAATTCATTTATTTTTAAAATATGTTTACATGAACATATCACTACCAGAGCCAATCTTAGCCCTCAAATTTATACTTTTTATGCCGTAGAGTATTTAACATACTATATAACATGCAAATACACTTCATATCCTTCTCTTCAACCTTATAGCTTAAGATGTCACCATAATCTTCCAACTATAGATAAATATTCCTCCATAACTAATACTTTTAACCAATGATACATACATAAACTTACATAAACTAAACTTTTAAATTTGGAAAACTTTTAAACCTTTATGGATGATTAAATTCTTCGCATGGAAAGCTTCACCATGATGAGGCCATCAACTTTACTTTTTGCTCCATGATCATCCAACCATCTTAGCTTCCTTGATTAAGCTTTCTCTCTCTACTCTTTCGTGGCTTTCTCTCTCTATCTCTCTCTTAGGGTTTTAATTTCTAGCAAAAAAATGAAGAAGACTCACTTGCTAATTAGGTTTTATGAGAGTTAACTCAAATTGAGTTAACTTAACTTAATCATGGCTAATTCAATCCAAGGGCATTTTGGTCATTTCACATAATTAGTTAAGGGCATTTTTTTCATTTTAGCTCTTAGGAAGCAAAGGTCATTAACTCAATTTCCTAGAGTAGAAATGCTCACTTTTTTCATAAAATCGCTTTCTTAAAAAGCAAACCTTGATCGAATTATCAAAATTCATTCTCATTTACCATTTATGCCCATAATACCCTTTTTATGAGTTTTAGGTCATTTCGTTCTTTTACTTAATACATATATGATCATTTGAATCATACATACATACTTCATTCCTTTTACTAATATTTAAGAGTATTATCTTTTGTATCTATACGTCGTATAAATACCTAGTTCAATTCAATTAATTCTTGTTGATTCGTATTAGTTTCAGATATTTAAATCTCATAATCCTTATTATTCAGTTAATTCCTAATATATAAATTAGGTCAAACTGTTATATCCTTTTCTGCACATTCTGTCATACCTTACCTCGCCATCCTTGTAACCAAACCTCTCAGTGCCTATTCATTAAGCTAGTTATTAATGTTCATAACTAAAACTTAATTTACATTTTCTTTCATCAGTTTATCACTTTTCTCTAAATCTTACCTTTCCTTTCACTTATTAGATTAAATATATTTTGATATATACATACATTTAATCTATCACATTTTGACACAATATAGTGTCTTACAATAATTCTTTTTTAACTATCTAATAGTAGTTACTCTTTTTTATCATTTGCATCTTAAATCCATTCTATTTTCATTAAACCCTAGAAAATTATATTATATATAATTTTAATATATATCAAACCACTAATGTACCTTAAATTAGTGACTGGTCCTCATAAGCTCTATAGAGCCCTCGCTACCTCAAGAGTCTATCTTTACAAATTAACCACATAAGTCATTCTTAGTACATTGATTAAATAATAAATTAAATTTAATCACTTCTTAACACTTTATGTCCTTCCAAACTAGGTTTTAACTTCTAACATTTACTTAATTAATCAAGATCCTTATTTAGAAATCTTGTCAAAAATCTAGGATGTCACATAACGGAGCAGAAAGCTAGCTGACATTGATAGGACTAAATTATACGATATTTTTATGCCCTAATACTTAGTTTTTATATTTATTGTGTGCTTAAATGTTTAATTATTTAGCTTATTTTGGTTTTAATAGGTTTTATAGGATTTTAGTTAATTTATGTTAATTTAGGTAATTTTATAGTAATTTTATATTTCTTTTTATTTATGTGTTTTTATGTATTTTTAGTATTTTAGGAGTTTTATTTATTATTATGTGTTTTTAGGATTTTTAGTATTTTTATATTATTTTTATTTATTTTTATATTTTATTTTGTAGAAAAAATAAAGCTTGGGGGCAAATCTGTAAATCTGACAAAAGTCTGATGGCGATTTCATAATTAACCAGCACCGGTGGCAGTTTCGTAAATAATTCCTCCGGATTTCAGCGCAAGGCGCGGTAGAAGTTTTCTCAGCGAAACCAGAAACGACGCCGTTTTGGCGTGAACGGAACAGGGTCCGCGCAATGCGCGGAAGGCTTCAGCGCATTAAAGAAACGACGTCGTTTTGTTGAAGGTTCCGGAAAAAAAAAATAAAAGCTCGCGCGATGCGCGGGCGTGTCGGTGACGTCAGCGGACGCGGAGATTGCGTTGACCGGTCAACTGTGGCGGCTTAGGACGCGTTTGGCTTGCCATTAAAGCTGGAAAACGGAATTATTTCCGATTTTTGCTACTTTTTGATTCCAAATTGGATTTTTATTCCAACTAGGGTTAGGATAATAATTATTTTTCTTTTTCTTTTATTTTTATTTATAAATCCTATTAGGGTTTGGACAAGTTAGAGGCTTATAAATAGAGGGCCAATCTTTCATTCTTGGAGAGTGAGTTTTTGGGAGATCTTTCTCCTAATTTCTTGGAGAGAGTTTTTCAACTAGTAGGTATTATTTTTATTATGTCTGGTTAATTTTATTTTTCAGTTCCAAAGGGATGTTGAACCTTATTTTTAATTAATGTTTTAATTGAGTTTTATTATTTATTCCTTCATGCATGAGATTTATTCTTGATAATCTGTTTTAATTGTTTTATGATATTTGCTTGATTAATTTGATAATGGCCTGTTAGATTAATCAATAATTTATCATATGCTAGATTAAGATTTAATATTAAGCAAACGATATTTTATCTGATCATAAGTAGCAATTAATAATATTTAATTGTGGTCAAACTTTTGAATATTATTATGATTATCAAGATGACAAGTTAAATGGTCCGCGATGTTGAGATTGTTGCTTGGAATAATCTAATTCTCTAATTTTTAATGTAACTGTTATATTAAATCTAGACTGATAGTTCTAGGTTGTATGATAGTTAGGGTCTTTTGTGAGCGATTGCTGCATTAGATTTATAATTTAAGGAGGATTTCGGGTAGCTTGGCGATTGTCGGTTATCTAGGATTATTAATTTCAATTGAAGGAAAAGATAATAATAACTTGATTAATTTGTTGATTAAAAGAAGGGGATACTGAACTAAGGAACTGAAGTTTGTTTTAATTGATTTTTCTCATATTTATTTATTATTCAGTTTTATTTATTATTTAAATTTTAATTAGTTAATTTATAATTCCAAACCCCCCATTTAATTAGATATTTTTGAAAACATTAGATTTATTAAAACAATTCACTCTCTGTGGGTTCGACTCTTACTTTCACTACTACATTAATATTTTTCAAAGTAAGATTTTATTTTTGGTTGTTTGCGATAGCTTCCCAAATTTTGGCGCCGTTGTCGGGGAGTGTTTTGTTTTAATTTATTCTTTGTTTTCTTTGTAGTTTATTTTTCTAGTTTATTTATTTATTTTATTTTTTGTTTTTCATAGTTTAATTGAGTGTGCAGGTGAAGGAGAAAATAATGGCTTGGAACCAAGACGATGATTATTTTAATGCGGTAAAAATTTCTTCTCTTCAACAACAAGTTGATGAACTAACTTCTGTTATTTATGGTTGGGCTGCAGGTAGAGGACAACCAATAAAAGCTTGTAGGAATTGTTCCATACTAGGACATCCAACAAAGTTGTGTCCAATGCTTCGAGAGGAGTCCTATGGACAAGTAAATGATGCAGATGGTTTCCTTGGACCACAAGGGAACTATGATCCCTATTCAAAAACGTACTACTCAGAATGGTGGGATCATCCAAATTTCAGCTATGGGAATCCACAAGTGCACCAACCTGCAAGTAAACATTGGCCAGATTACCAACAGTTCAATCAAACATATCCCAACGATCAAGCACAGGACCAATCTTCTAATTCCAATTTGTCTTTAGAAAATATGTTTAAACATTTTATAACTGATTCTTTGTAATTTCAACAGGCAACAAATGAGAATATTCAGCGTATAAGTATTCAAGTGGAACAACTGAAAGTTGCGGTCAGTCAATTGGAGGTGCAAAGTGTTGAAGAATTACCATCTCACACAATGGTGGATTACGAGGAGGATGACAATGAAATTGTGTTGAGCAGTGCTAAAGATGAGAAAACTCCAGAAACGAAAGACAATAAAAATGAATATCTGGAAGAGACCATTACTCATAGCTTGGGATTGACAAAAGAAGAAGAAGAAATTGAGCCGAAACAAGATTTGAAGAGGACTACAGATTCATTAAATTCTTTGCCATTGATTTTAAATAAATTTGCAGAACTTTTCATTCCATTACCTGTTACTCAAAATAAAATTTTCCCTTTTATTTTGCAGGATTTCATCCAGGAACAATCATATCATGCAAAGACGAGATGTAATCTGCCTATGAGGAATGTTGTGATGGATGGAGTACGCAACATACATGAAATTGGAGTGACGTAGTGGTTTGGCCTGTTGTCGAGCCAATGACAATAAACAAAGGCGCTGCTTGGGAGGCAACCCAAGATAACAGATTTGCATTTCTTTTCCCTTTTCTTTTTAATAGTTATTTGTGCCTATTTCTTTGCATTATAGTTTACATTGGGGACAATGTAAATTTTAAGTGTGGGGGAAGGGATTTAGGATATTTGTTTTATTTTTAGGAAATTTGTTTTATTTATTTATTTATATTTTAAAAAAAAAAATTGTTTTATTCTTAAGGAATTTTAAAAATTTTAAATTTTTGAATTTTGTGGGTATATTCACTGCAAACCCTCACGAGACAAAACTCGTCCACTTGGGGTAACCTTGGGGTTTAAAGGCTTGTTGCACGTGCTAAGTGTAACCGTGTTTCCTACGAAAATGAGATAGTTTTTTATTTTTTTTATTTTTAGGATGTGTCACTTGAGCAATGAATTAATTGAATTTTAATTTTTAGCCAATGACAAAATTTTTATTTTTATTTAATAACTCTTGGAAAAATTATAAATTTTTACTTAGTTTGAATTTTGACTTTTTATTGATTATTACTTTGTTTAAGATCTTTAAAATTTTTATGCACTTATATCCATTTGTTTGAGCTAGTTTGAATAAAGAGAAAGTTTAAATGGTTAAATGCTTATGAAAGATATTTTTGAGCTCTATATCTTATTTGATCATTAGTTAAAGTGAAATATAAGACAAAATAAAATTTGGAGGAGATGATTTAGGTACTTTTCTAGGATTGTTAAATTGAGAAGCATTCTTGTGGTGGGTTGAGATGGAGCGTAAAACGCACTCACTCATAAATACATGAAAAAGCGAGATGAAGCGTAAAACGCACTCGCTGGTGAGATGGAGCATAAAATGCACTCACCGTGAGAGAAAATGAAGAAAGAAAGAAAATGGGATGGAGCATAAAATGCACCCATTAAAAGAAAAAAATTGAAAAAAAATATTTGAAAGAAAAAAATTAATAATCCTAGTATGTTTCATTGATTAAAAACCTTTTGATTTTCGGATTTATATTTTTCTGTATTAGCTGAAAGTGATGTGAAAAATAAGTATTTTGAGTTTTGTTGTATGTCTTTTATAAGGTAATTAATAACCTAGACTTATCTGAGTTTTGATTAGTTTAATACATTTGGATTCACACACACACAAAAGATCTTGAATAGAGTAAGATTAATAAATATATTAAAGTTTTAGATTTTGCATAATTTTAAAATTTTCTTTGAGTGATCATTTAAAAAAATAAAATCGTTGAGGCTGATGTTAAAATTTATATTGATCTGTTGCTCAAGTAAGTTGTTTGCTTATTAGTTTTATAGTTTTTATTTTTGTTTTACCCGTGGACGAGCAAAAGCTAAGTGTGGGGGTATTTGATAGGACTAAATTATACGATATTTTTATGCCCTAATACTTAGTTTTTATATTTATTGTGTGCTTAAATGTTTAATTATTTAGCTTATTTTGGTTTTAATAGGTTTTATAGGATTTTAGTTAATTTATGTTAATTTAGGTAATTTTATAGTAATTTTATATTTCTTTTTATTTATGTGTTTTTATGTATTTTTAGTATTTTAGGAGTTTTATTTATTATTATGTGTTTTTAGGATTTTTAGTATTTTTATATTATTTTTATTTATTTTTATATTTTATTTTGTAGGAAAAATAAAGCTTGGGGGCAAATATGTAAATCTGACAAAAGTCTGATGGCGATTTCATAATTAACCAGCACCGGTGGCAGTTTCGTAAATAATTCCTCCGGATTTCAGCGCAAGGCGCGGTAGAAGTTTTCTCAGCGAAACCAGAAACGACGCCGTTTTGGCGTGAACGGAACAGGGTCCGCGCAATGCGCGGAAGGCTTCAGCGCATTAAAGAAACGACGTCGTTTTGTTGAAGGTTCCGGAAAAAAAATAAAAGCCCGCGCGATGCGCGGGCGTGTCGGTGACGTCAGCGGACGCGGAGATTGCGTTGACCGGTCAACTGTGGCGGCTTAGGACGCGTTTGGCTTGCCATTAAAGCTGGAAAACGGAATTATTTCCGATTTTTGCTACTTTTTGATTCCAAATTGGATTTTTATTCCAACTAGGGTTAGGATAATAATTATTTTTCTTTTTCTTTTATTTTTATTTATAAATCCTATTAGGGTTTGGACAAGTTAGAGGCCTATAAATAGAGGGCCAATCTTTCATTCTTGGAGAGTGAGTTTTTGGGAGATCTTTCTCCTAATTTCTTGGAGAGAGTTTTTCAACTAGTAGGTATTATTTTTATTATGTTTGGTTAATTTTATTTTTCAGTTCCAAAGGGATGTTGAACCTTATTTTTAATTAATGTTTTAATTGAGTTTTATTATTTATTCCTTCATGCATGAGATTTATTCTTGATAATCTGTTTTAATTGTTTTATGATATTTGCTTGATTAATTTGATAATGGCCTGTTAGATTAATCAGTAATTTATCATATGCTAGATTAAGATTTAATATTAAGCAAACGATATTTTATCTGATCATAAGTAACAATTAATAATATTTAATTGTGGTCAAGCTTTTGAATATTATTATGATTATCAAGATGGCAAGTTAAATGGTCCGCGATGTTGAGATTGTTGCTTGGAATAATCTAATTCTCTAATTTTTAATGTAACTGTTATATTAAATCTAGACTGATAGTTCTAGGTTGTATGATAGTTAGGGTCTTTTGTGAGCGATTGCTGCATTAGATTTATAATTTAAGGAGGATTTCGGGTAGCTTGGCGATTGTCGGTTATCTAGGATTATTAATTTCAATTGAAGGAAAAGATAATAATAACTTGATTAATTTGTTGATTAAAAGAAGGGGATACTGAACTAAGGAACTGAAGTTTGTTTTAATTGATTTTTCTCATATTTATTTATTATTCAATTTTATTTATTTGTTTAAATTTTAATTAGTTAATTTATAATTCCAAACCCCCCATTTAATTAGATATTTTTGAAAACATTAGATTTATTAAAACAATTCACTCTCTGTGGGTTCGACTCTTACTTTCACTACTACATTAATATTTTTCAAAGTAAGATTTTATTTTTGGTTGCCTGCGACAGCTTCCCAGACATGTCAGAGGAGGAAGAAGACTGGCATAGCAAAAAGAAGTAGTAGGAATGAAGCTAACATTTCTCAAATATCAATATTAGAGATCTTGGCTATCAAAGCATTAAAAGAAGCAACAAATATCTTTTAACGGACAAAAGCTTCAACGTACAAAACTCTAAACGATCAACTTTCTAACGGAAAAATCACAGAACTATCTTTATATAAGGATCAACATTAGATGTTAAAGAAGAGAAAGTGAGTGAAAAAATGAGAGACAAGAGAGAAAAAGAAAAATTATGAGCCTTATGAGAGAATTCATGTGAACTCTATCCAACGTATGGACTTCTAAGATCTCAATCCTCTACTTAAGGTAATTTTCCAGCGACTATTTTGAAATAACGACTCACAACTGAGTTAGAGCTTAAATGATAATCCTACACATGGGTCATTTAAGATTCTCCTTAAGATAAAGATAGCATTTCTTTCCACGAATTCAATAAGTAAATGTGAAGAAGGAAAAAACTACTTTATTCATTTTTTATCTACAACAGTAATCTGAGCATTTAAATCCAAAGATCTGCACAATCAGATCTCAATATTTTCTGATTATAGTAACCTCCACCCTTAGGGAAGATATCTAATGAACTCTGGTAATCACTAAAGCCATATATTTATTTGTTGTTGAATTAAAGGAAGTTATCTGACTAGTCAATATCTGATGTTTCCTAAAAGTAAGAGAAGGGTATGCACAAAAGGAAAGAAATGCATAACCCAAAGAGAAAAAGAGAAATGAGGGATAAATGCAATAAAGACCAGGAGCTCAAACAAGGAAAGAACAGAAGTACAACTCAAAGTCATCAGATAGTAGGAAGAAAATGCTAAAGAAACATCATCATTGGTAATCAAGAAATTGATATCAGCTGTGAGATATGACTTAACCTCTCTCTCAATAAATGTGTGCATAAATTCTAACTGCTCTGTGTGTTATATGTGACAACTTGCATAAACACAAACACTATTCCGAATGTCTTGGTCAATCATTATCAACCTCAAATTAAAATTAAAAAAAAAACAATAACTGAGTTAGGAACATCTTAGGAACTTTCTTTCTCTTTACTTCAATCTGAGGTTCAAAATAATATTCTGAGACCAACTCTGAAATAGTGTCCACTGGGAGTTTTCACTCTTGAAAGGGCTAAAATGATCCTTGTAGATCATATTAATCTATGGTTTAGAAAATACAGAGTAAAGTGGATCCTGCAAACGAAATCTCAAAAGATCGTAAAGTCAGACAAAAATAAACTCTATGAATCAACTCGATGAACATTGTAAAATTGAAATATAGTATGTGAACTCTAAAACCTAAGTTTAGTATGACAATGGCAGGAATAAGAGATGAAAGAATTTCCTTCAAGGATACAAATTCCTAGTCACACACACACAAGCATGCTTTATTCTAAATGTTATAATGTTTAAAGACTAATTTTTCTTAGAAAGTTTTTTTGTTTCACTACATTTCACCTTGGTGTCGAGTTCTTCCAGAGAAAAGAGAATCCAACAATTGTTCACAGAAAATATGCTTGGAGTATAAATGATATCATCACCTACAAGTAGCTTTTGTTAAAGGATTAATGCTTAATCTTTTGCTCATCAGTCACTTATGTGTCAAGACATTTTAAATCTATTTTTTTGCACAACCAAAAATAATAAAAATGATTATGAGAAGGAGTTCAACTCTTATGAGAATGATAAGTTTTGAGCATTGAAGCGAGCCTATAATTAATCTTTTTGCACTAAGAACTCCTCTAAATGATGAACGCAAAAGAGAACAAAGCAATTCTTTAAGTAGGAAGGACACTCCTGACCATCGAGATGTCAGAATGTCATAAAAGCTAAATATGTCAACACTGTCTACTCTACTTAGAAGTGGATTCCCAATTGCTTTACTTTTAATGATGACATTTCACAATCTTTGGAAGGGAATGAAAATCAAATTTTACATATTTGCACATCCCTGACTGCACATGTTCAAATCCTCAACAAATTGTAAGAATTAACTGACTAGTTTAACTAAAGCTAAATCAAGGCATGATCAATTAATTATGGAACTTACTAAATTCAAGGTTGTCAAAACAATTAGTAAAACAAAATCAGTTAAGCTGACAATCCTAGAACAAAGAAGGCTACTACGCATAATGATGGTTAAATAATATAATATCACAATCCATGATTCTTCAATCTCAAAGAAGAACTGACCAACTTTATGATTGATATCGTATTAATCGTAAAATGAAGTGATGAAACGACAAGTAAGCAAATGACTCAGAATTTGAACTCTGTGATTGTAGAACCAAGTTAAAAATTGAAATGCTCTACGAGTCAGCAAGCCATCAATAGAACTTCTTTCTAAGGATTACAAAGAATAAAACACAAACATACATTCTTATAGAAAAGGACAAAGGATCATATATCTAACTCACAATGATCCTATAACTAAGAGTCAGTACTTGATTCAATGCTGGTAATGAATATTTTCATCTTTAAAGGAAATATGAAATAAATCAGCGAGACTTTAGGGATACTAGCTAGACAATTGCTTAAAATGAATTATAAAATCTGAGAGCCGGTTCTTAGATTAGAACAAAAAGATCTAGACTCCAGCATTAAGAAAAACTTCAATCATGATCTGGTTGAAGAAAGAGAAACTACAAGAAACTAGACCAAACTGGTTGTATAACGAAATTAACCGTGATTTTCTACTCCAAAAATTTATTAAAGGCTATTCAGGTGTTTCTTGCTCTCACTATCCATACAGAATTCATTAATAGTCATACGAATGTCAATAAATGCTTTCCTATTTTTTTATACTTAGAAGGATCGTATTAAATCACTCTCAGACATTGCTAACTCAAAATTCTAAGTTATGTATTAGACTAAACAAATCATTGTTCAGACAAAGATTGGTCAACAAAGCAGGAAATGCTCGATCTTAAAATATGGTAACCTTATTCATGAGCAACAGAAATATAATATTTTTGGATTATGTGCCTAACTAAAATTACAAGTTTATATAGAAAGTATAACTTCTGATTTTACTATCAAAAAACTATGTAAGGAAGTGTAACGAACAAATGCAGAGCAAAATGAATTGAGTACGATAAGTGGATTGAGTACCCTAATTGACTCTGTTGAATAATATTCACCAACCAAACCAAGTACATTAATGATCTATGAAGGAAGAATTGGTTTAGAAAGTAGCCACTATCACAAAATATAATTAAGTTGTACTACTACGGCCAAGAAAATAAATCTGATTCGGAGTCAACAATTTGATAGGATTAAATCAATATAAAAGCTGAATAAGTTATAACTAAATACTACTAAGATTCAAAGAGTGAAAAATCAGCTAGTTGACTCTGATCAAGATTTAACATTTATTAACTCAACATACTTTCTATCATTCTGAAACATCTATTTATGTTGAGATGAGATATTTAAAGAGGTTATGATATGAAAAATCTCAACATTTGCTCAATGAATCTTGATAAGTTACCAAATCTTTAGTTTGACTGAATCTAAAAGTGATTAAATATGTCTATCAAATTAGAGATTTATTATACGTAATGATTCATACAATGATTCTTTGTAAAATGGTGGGTCTCATAGGGCAATTAAAATATGAGACCCATCATTTTACAAATGATCATTGTATGGATCATTACCTATAACAAAATTTACCAAATTATATATCTTAGAATACAAGGATCCTAAGTATTCAAGTAAAGGATCGTAGTGTAATTACTAATCATTGAGTAAATACACTATATGTAATATCGCAGATAGTTAAAAGAATTAGAAATAAGATTTCTAATAGTTAATAAAGGTTAGAGTTTGATAACCTAGTTATGTAGATTAGAATTGTAAAAAACTGGATTAAATTAAAAATTTTATTTAATCTATGTGCTAGCCAAAACCAATATGATTCAAAATGTGTGATCGAGATTTTTACGAAGAATGTCTTATGAAGTCTAGGAAGATAATAAATTTGATAATTTTTGATATTGAAATATATATTTTTTTAGAAGAAATACTTCAAAAAATCGATACGTGAATAAATTGATTTAAAAGTTCAATTTATTTTGAACATAACATGTGATTATAAAACCAAGTAAACTAATTAATATAATTAGTCGTTAATAAAATTTATGTAGGATATTTAATATATTATTTTAGTAGTCCAAAATGTTTGGATAATTAGTGGACTAACCTTGAGTTATTTAATATCGAGAAATTGATAAGTGAGAAGAAAATAAAAATAATAATAATAATAATAATAATAATTAAATATTCAGTTAAATTTGAATATAGCTTTGGTAGCAAAATGTGTAAATTAATTAATATAATCATTAATTAATGTGAAGTGGGAATAATATTTAAAGTTCCAAATTAAATAAATAATTAATGGACTAGTCTATTTGCTTATTTAACAAGTTCAATTAACTATTTAATTAAGGATTTGCGATTTATTGTACTTGATTAAATTAATTAGTATAATAAACAAATTAATGAAAGTTTATTTGGATGTCCAATAACTTAATTGGTCAAGTCCAATATGTTGGTAGAATTATTAGTTTAATTAAATTAAATTATGTGTTTAAATGATTTAATTTAAACTCAATTATTGGACTACCTTCTAGAAGCCTCCTTATTTGCCAATGTGCTAAATAAAATAAATAAAAAATCCTTGAATTTGGAGAGAGAGGGCCGGATTTGGCTAAATTTTGTGGAGATTTTGGCTTGATTTTTGTATAAATTGCAAGTACACAAGAGATCCCCTAAAAGGAGGAACTAAATTTGACAAGGAAGGTACTAGCTTGGTCCAAATGGAAGCTAGCAAATATATATACTTATACAATGTGTATGTATAGGTTTGGGAGTCTATAAATACCCATCTTGGCTTATTTGATGAAAGGTTTTGGAAAACTTGCTAGAAATAAAATAGAGAGCTAGTAAGTTTGTATGACTTAACTCGGTGAGTTAAAGAAAAGAGAGTGAGCCTAGTGAGTTGATTGGTGAGTCATTACCGAGTCAAACCGAATAAAGACTAGATCAAGTCTTGAAGTTGTTGATATCATTAAGATACATCTCTTATGTGAGGATCCGAATTTTCAGGATTTCTTTAATAATATTAAATGAGAAATTAATTGATAAAATTATCAAGATTGTGTAAATTAATTATTATTTTATGTGATTTAAGGTATTTGATGAGATTTAGTTAGTAAATTAAATCTGTGCAGAGATTTTGATAAATAGTATTGAATTAAAATAATTTATTAACAATAAGAGAACATTCAGGTAAAGGTACAATAAATTGTACAATTAAATTATTGTGAAAATAAAGAAATTATGATTATAAATGAGGTTATGTAATAATGTGAAAGGGATGAATTAAATAGGTATATATTTATATATATACATTTATATATATATAAATGTATATGTTAAGTGAGAAATATAAATGTTATTAATTGTGGAAAGTAAGGGATTAATAATTAAATTAATCCAAAAAATTTATGAAAAGTGTAATTATTGATTTTAAATTAATTATAAATTATGGAGGAAGTTTAGAAATTAATTGAGAAGAAATGTAATTATATAAATTATATAATAATAATTATATAATTTATATAAGAAAATTAAAATGTTGTATGAAGGAAATAATAATTATATAAATTATATAAGAATAATTATATAATTTATATAAGAGAATTAAATTAATTAAGGGTGGAAGAAAATTTTATAAATTGTATTTGTGTAAAATGGGAATTAATTAAAAATGAATAATGTAATTATATAAATTATATAATTTATATAAGGAAAGTTAATGTGAATATTAAAGAAATTAAATAATAAATAAGAAAAATGAATGTTTTAAGTTATTAAAAATTATATTTATGTATAATGAAATTATTATGACTTTTATGAAGAATAATATTTCGGAAACGTGAACATGTTAATGTAACATGATGTCCAAGTAATGAAGTGAAAAATTATGAAAAATAATTTTTATAAGTTATATGAATTATTTTATGATTTTTGGAGGTATAAATTACCTCATATAATTACATGCATGACGTTATGCGTGTACAAAATTTGTTAAGTAAAGTACCCAAAAGATGTATTAATATTATTTATAAATCAATTTATGATTTTTAGTGAGTTAAAATAAATATTTTATATACATTATATAAAATATTTATTACACAAATTAATTAAGTAATGTATTAAATTATATTTATGCATGTTATTGTGATAATCCGATTGGAATTTTCGAGAAGCAAGAAAGGCGGTGGAATTTGTGTGTAATCTAAATTGGTTAAATGGGTTATTTATATAAAGGAAAGAAAAGAAAAGAAATGAAAGGAAATAAAAAGAAAGCAAAAAAGAAACATTTCTAAATTGCTCCCACCGCCACCATGCTATCATCCAACCATCAAGACCACCATGGCTACACCAAGAGTGGAGAAGAAGAGAATATTGATGCTTCAAGGAAGGAATTTTTAGGCTAAAGAAGGTAAAATAATCAAATTATTTGATTTATTTATGTATTTTGGTAATAAATTATTATTATGGAAAAATAGCAAATAATTAGAATAATGGTTCCAAATAATTTTTGGATATTTAGGCATGAATTATGTGATTTTTAGAGTTGTTTTGTTGTGAAATTTTGGAGGGAAAATGGTGTTTTTGTGTAAAGTTGGTATACTGTTTCGCTGTTGGGGAAGAAGAAGAAAAGGGCTGATGCGCAATGCGCGGCAGCCAATTTTTTTTTCAGCCGCAGGGTATTAAACGGCATCGTTTTGGGCGTGCGGAAGGGTCATCCGCGCAATGCGTGGGGCTAAGAAACGGGCCGAGAGACGACGTCGTTTTGATGGCGTCGGCAGAGGCAAGGTCGCGCATGGCGCGACCGACGGCAACGCTGGAAATTACCAGCGTACCCCTGCCCTTTTCCGTTAATACCGAATGTGTCCTTTAACCACGGAAATGACAGAATTGCCCCCAGACTTTTCAGAAAATACCGGATGTATCCCTAGGGGCGCAGAAATTACGGATAAGCCCCTGAGCTTTTCTGTTAATGCCGGTCATGTCCCTAATGTCGCGAAAATGACCAAAATGCCCCCAGAAAGTGTTTTTAATTGAAATAAATGTTTAAAAATTGTTTAAAAATTATAGAAAATTATAGAAAAATACTAAAAATATAGAAATGATATTTGGGCATTAAATTTCATATTTTTGTAAAAATATTAAATATTGAGGATTAATATTTAAATATTTTAAATATTAATCTAATGAGTTTAAAGTTTAGAAAATGGTTAAATAAAATTTTCGGACAACCAAATATGCTAAAGTTTATCCAATGGTTCGGGTTGTCCGCAATGAAGGTATTTTATATTAAGTTAAACGAATATTTTAAGGAATGAGGTTAATATAATTAACAATATTAATTAATAATTAACCCGGTACCCTAATATAAATTGTCGGGTAGGATTAATTACGGTATAGATGATATTAATTAATTAAATTAATATCATAAAGAGATAAATAATTATTATTTGATTATTTTATGATCATAGGTTGATCGAGTTAAGGGTTTGAGCTATTCATTTAAATAACTGGACGACATGCAAGTTCTTCAGTTCTTTAATGTTAAATGTTGTCTGTTATGATATGTTAAATGCATATAAATTATGTGTTATGTGATCTGTGACTAATATGACAACTATGTGTACTTTGTGAGATAATGTGAGATATATTACTATAGTAGAAGCACAAGCACGTGATGCATGACACACACTGAGCATGTTAAGGTATGTGCTACGTGAAACATAAACTGTTGAACTTGCTGAGCCGTTGTGCTCATTACTTGCTTAATAAACATTTTTGTAGGAAAGAAATAACTTTCAAGAATATCAGATATGATAGAGATGAATTACCTAGAAAGTTGGAAACGTAATTGCTATATTTTCAACATTATGATTCAATCTGAGAATTTGTTAATTTACTGTGATGAATTGTATGTATATATAAGTTGAATATGGATATGATAAAAGTTCAATTATGAACTGTGGTTGATCAGGATAATTGCTACGATAGAAATTATTATATGTTTGATTACGAATGACGCAACAAGGAATATTTGTATGAAAATAAATGACTGTAAATTTTAAATCAATAAATAGTTGTACGGATATGAAAGGATATTAAATGTTGAATGATGAGATTTAAGATATTGGTTACAGAAAGAAAAGTTAAGGTTACGATCCAGGGACTAGGATCCAGATGTAAAGGTTTTAAATATCCAAATATTTTAATACAATGGTTGAATTGAGAAAAAGAAAAATTTATATGAGAATTTTTGATAATTGATGATTTTAAAATCAATTAATGGATTAAAGAAGGAGGTTAAGGATTTATTAATAAACCGAAATTTGGACGTAAGAAGAATGATGTTTAATAAATATCAGATTTAAGGTAATAAAGAGGGTCAAATTTCGGGGTCGTTACATCTTACTTTCGAAAAAGAAGGAGAAGAGCTCACAAAACTAAAAGGTAACTTAAAAACCCTAATAATCCTAATATTAGAGGTTATATATAATTTATTGTTTGATATTTGTAAATCAAACTTTAAATTCTTAAAAGCATGCTAGGATGTTAAAAATATGTGTTAGAGGGTTTAATATATTTTTTAGTATGGGTTTATGTGGAAGAGTAAGCCAAATTATACAAAATTATGTTTACCGAAAAATTATAAATTGTGCAGTCCATAAATGGATTTACTGTTCACGAGCCATAAGTTGGATTTTTGATCCGTCAATTTTGTTGGATTGATCTTGAAGTTATGTAAATTCTGAAACTTGAATTACTAAAAATCCGAGTTAAAATGAATTAATTATGATTTTTCTACTAAAACACTCCACTATCAGAAGTTTTACGTGAATAGTCCGGTTCCAGGCTGTTTTCGGAGGTCAAATCGTATCCAAAAAATTAATCCGATAATGAAAAATTATAGTTCGAGAAGTTACGATTCCAACAATATAAAGTAGAGCACCATTGGAGTCATAGAACTTAAGTTATTAAGGTTTTAGTAAGAGACCCCAAAACTGGACAGATTTCAAAAAAATTGCAAGCTCACTGCCGGTTTTTTTTTAACTAAACCGACCGGAGCCTTCAAGTGACCGGTTCACCACTTTTTCTGCTGGTTCCAACGAAGCCCGAACTGGAAAGTTACTTGGAATTTCGTGTACTATATTATAAAATTTAGTTTGTATTTTTAGTATGTCATTTGGTAATTTTTATAATTATTAAATGATTAAAGCTAACTAATTACATGAAAAATTGTTAAAAGTATTTTTAATTGCTAGAAAAATATTAATCACCCTACTTATTATTTCAGTTGTATTAAATAGTAAGTAACGTTAAATAAGAGAAAAAGTATTTTTAATACTTTTTGAGGTGATAATGTACACTAGTTGGATGTTAATTGACTAATAGTTGAAGAAAATTGTTATTAATAAATGTGATATTTAATCTATATCATATTATTTAATGAAGGAAAATAATTATTTATTATTTAATTGATAATTAAATAGTAAATAAAGGAAGTAACTAGGTAATTATTATTTAATTGATATTAAATAGTAATTAAATTAGGAGAAAATGTTTAAACTAATTATTTATTATTTAGTTAAGAGTAAATAATAAATAAAGATAATTAATTAATTATTTAATTAACATTAAATAATAATTAAAGAGGGTTAATTGCTTACTATTTAATATATTAAATAGTAATCAAAGGATGTTAGAGTTAATAGTATAATTGTTTATAATTTAATTAATATTAAATAATGAGTACGGATAATTAATTAATTAATTAATTATTTAATTCATATTAAATAATAATTAAGTGGAATAAATTATTACTTAATGAGAAGAAGATTATTAAGTAATTAAAATATATTGATAATATTAATGATTAACTATTAAATGATAATAGTTAAGAAATAAATCATTATTCAACAATTAATAATGATATATAATTAATTTAAAATATTATTAAAGGATTAATAATATTATTTAGCATTTAATTAACTATTAAATAATAATAGTTAAGAGTTAAATCATTATTAAATAAATAATAATGATAAATAAAGATTTAGAATATTATTAAAGAATTAATAATATTGTTTAACAAGTAATTAACTATTGAGTAATAATAGTTATGGGTCGAATCATTATTAAATAATTACTAATGATACTTGAGGATTTCAAATATTATTAAATGATCGATAATATTGATGAACAATTAAATTATTATTAAAATGATTAATAATAATGAGAAGTCAATTAAAATATTATTAAAGGGTAATAATAATAGCAAGCAATTAAATTATTATTAAAAGATTAATAATAATGAATAAGGTAAACTATTATTAAAAATAAGTTAATAATAGTAATGATTATTTAAAGTGTTATTTAACAATTAAATAACATTATAAGTTATTACTAATTGATAGTAAAATTTAAAATATTATCCAAGGTGGGTAATATTATGATAAGTTGTCGAGATATATGATGTGATTAAGTTAAACCAAGGGTGTTGTCCATTAGTGATTAATTGGTGGTTCGACCTAAATAAATATAGGGTCCAGGTTTAATGCAATGACATTAATATATGTCGGAATTGCATGGTTATGTACAAAAAGGTTTGCGGTGAAACACTGAGTCAAGTCAACGAGAGACTAAAATATGAAATTAACCCTATTGATTTAAAAAGGGGACAATAAGAAGAAATAAATATCTTTACAGATTTGGTATTGAGTCAAACCTTAACTAATATTATGCACCATTGATCTCACATACCGTGTAGGTGGTGCAAGGAACGCGAAAGGTTAGCGTAAGCTGGTTATGCAAGTCCAGGCAAGTTTTTCAGAACATGTTGCATTATGTGCTTGAATTAGAATACTATAAAATTATTATGTGTGCACATGTTACTATGTGCAATAATGTGGTAATGTGCTTTTGTGATATAAGTTGAAATAAACTATTAATATACAATAGATGATTAAGTTGATTGTTCTATATATATTGAACTGTATGAAATTGTAAATAACATGCATGAATAGCGTGAATCATAGAGTAATACAAAGCATGATATGCATGAGATATGTAGTCATTGCGAAGCATGAGATGCATGAGGCATGATGAAATATGTTTATATGTTATGTGAAACTGTTAGACTTGCTGAGCCGTTGTGCTCACCCTTGCTTAAAAAAAACATTACAGAAAAGCTTGAGGAAGCTGATTATTCTGGTAGAAGCGAAGATGAAGATTGACTAACAAGTCATCAAGATCGAAGCGTAGGTGCTTTTATAGTAAAACTCTGCGATAGGATAATTTATCTCTGTGGATATTACTTGTGAAGATTTTTATGTCTTAAATGTGCTATAGATTAGCAAACCGAAATGCTAAGGGAACATATATAGATTATTTTAAATCATTTTCAAATGTTGTCCTCTATGTATAAGGGTGATAGGTTGGTATGCTGAATCATTATTCGTATGATTAGAAAGTGTAATAAAAATGTTTAAAGATTTCGATTCTGGAATAGAATGATATTGAAAATTTTACCCATTTAAGGTTTAATACTTGGTGTATAATAATAATTGTATTTGCATGTGGTTTATAAGTCAAATATAATTAGTTTAAACTCAGGATTGAGGTTACTTTTAACAGACCAGATCCGGGGTTATTGGAGCCGAATTGTGGGGCTGTTACACTTCAAGAAAAAGGCGATGTGGTGACGAGATATGACGACTAGTGCTAAAGCCCGTCGCCATATTCCCCATAAGTCGACGAGTATTTATGCTCCGTCGATATAGATTAGGCGTGCCAATTATTTGCTACTAAAAAAAAAGAAGGCGGCCGTAGTACTGTCACTATAGATAAGGCATGAGATTGGTGCCAAATTTTTTGATACTAAATAAAAAGGCGACCGTAATACCGTCGCTATAGGATCTGAAAAGGATCAAATTAATTCAACCAGCACATAGTATTTAGCAAAAAAATAATAAATTAAACATATAAAAACTTAGAAATAATAATATAATAACACTTATTCCCTTAAAAAACAACTAAAATAATTATAATCCTAAATCCATCAGAATTAAGGCGTGATTTTTCCCTGCCCCTTTTTTCCCACTCCCGCGCCCAAATGTTTTCCATTCCCGCGCCCAAACCTGATCTCTCTAATTCTTTTCTCCCTCTATTCTCTTTTTTCAACTTAATGCACTGTGGCTACTACTTCTTCTGCTTAATTTGACCACCATTTGCTCATCATCATCATCATCATCAAAAAATTCAAACCCTTAACCACCTTCTTCCCTTAAAATCACCTATAAGAAACACACCTGGAAACAATTCTTAAACGGATTGGCAGTACTAACTTTGATACTGTAAAGAACTGAGATCTCAGTGCCTTACCTAGTTCAATGATAAGCTAAAAATTGAGCAGGAAAAACAGTAGAACAGAGAAGGTAAGAGAGAGAGAACCCAGAAGAATAGAAATTGAGAGGGAAAAACAGAAGAATGAGAGGGAAAAAACAAAAATTGTATTTCATTCATCCCCGATACAATGCAATTTGAAGCAATATATAGCTGAGCACATGCTGCTCACAACAATGATAAGGAAAATTCACAGCTTCACTCCTAAAAACATTGTAAATGAAATGACATCTATGACCCTACTAATGCAATTGAAAAGAAATTATTATCCTTCTTAAAGCTAACTGTTGCTGAGTCATTAACTAATTAATCTACTGACTTATTCTTAACTGATGGCTTAAACCAGCTCAGGATTCCTTACAGTCTAACCCACTTCAAATCAACTTTGTCATCAAGGTTGGAAGTGGGGAAATTTGGGCATGAAACTGTTCCCAAGACTCTCAAGTTGCCTTAGAAGGAAGTGTAGTAGACCATTGAACCAAAACCTCAGCTGTTGCAGCATTTTGCTTTTTAAACATTCTCTTATCCACATCGCCATCCTTTGCAGCACCATATCCAATTAAAAAAACAAACACCTTTGCTGCTCCAACGACCATTACAAACAATGTATATAGATGGGCAATATTTGTATTTTTATCACTGCTCTGACCCCTACTAACAAGGTAAACAAAAATTGAATGGAACTAAAATTCCTTACCTAAATCCACGAGCACTGGTGACTGTTTCATAACCTGCCACTCTAGTTCTCTTGCAGCCATTACATTAGCCACCTTTAATAATGTAGGCAAACTTCAGCTCCCAACGCTACAACAACACTCAGAGGGCTCCAATCGGACTGTCCCAAGAAACTTCTGGCATAATTGAGTGCCTTAGTTTGGCTTCTCTTCTATAAAATCTGCTCCAACTTGACCTCTTTCTTTTCCTTTCTCCCAAGGTCAAACTTCCTCTTAGCAGCTGAATTTCCTAGCAATGCCCCAAAGGCACAGTTCGACTTTTTTTAACACCTGAATAGTTGCTTTAGCTCCAGACGTTGGATACAATAAAATCATGTTTGTCACTTTGCTCTGCTTTGACGTTGCAAAGCTCTCTTGTGGAAGTGCAAGTACATAACCATCCGTCTTATCCAATCGGTGTAAGTTGCTAGTCGTGATAGGCATCTGTTTAGAAGTTTCTAGAAGAGTTTTATTTGGCAATATATAACCAGTACTTTTATCTGTAGCACAGGCAACAACATCTCTCCATTCGCAAAGCCTAGATGAATAAAGTAACCTAATTCTCATCAGATCATAGATATGCAACAGATAGTGCGCCAAAAACTTGTTTGCTTAAATTTAAATAGGAATTTACACGCAAATATACGCGGCCCACAAGTAATATAATAATAAAGTTGAGTGTCAAACCCACAGGGAATTAAAAATAATTAATACCAAACACTAATTTAATATCAAATTAATTTTATTTAAACAATCACAATTTAATTATAAAATGAACTAATTAAAATTACTAACTAAATTAAACTAATGAAGATGATTAAATAAAATTAAAAATAGTTAATATTACAATTTCACCAAATGCTTCATTTAAATCTCTTTACTCTCTTTCTAATTAATTAATTATATTGAATTATTAACTGAGATTTCTTAACTATTTACTAATCCCTTTCAAGAATTAATAAAAAGATTTATTCCAATTAAGTTACTATATTACTATGCAAAATATAATGAAATAAACTCATTAAGATCCAACTCTTAACAAAGTTATATGTGGCAAATATGTATCTTCATCATACACACTATTATGATACTCTTCCCAAAAAGAATAAATAAATTCATATGTTATCATATCCGAATCTAAATCTATAATCTACTTTTAATTTCATATAGATTATCCCAATAATTAATAACAATTAATTAATACAGTAACACACAAAATAATTAATTTGGTCTAAACACTATAATCTATTCGTCAACTTTATATAGATTATCACATTAATTAATGAAACTAATTAAATACTTGAACACACAAAATATGATAAACAATTCAATTATAATCTACACATTGGATTCAATTGCAATCTCAAATAAAAATTAACTCATAACTAAATAATTAATTAACTACAAATAATTCAATATCTCAAAATTACAAAAAATAAAAGAGAAAGAAAAGAAATCAAATCAAATCTGTGTTGATATCCGTCTGTCATTCGGATCACAATCTCCAATTTTCAAGCCCTACCTTTAATTATTACATCTTCCGTGTTGAATATTTACTTCTAATTCTACTCCTAAATTACTCTAATATATATTAATAATCTGTTAATATATTCTCATCTGCTAAAAATAAGTCTTTAATAGTGTATTTATAGGAGTATATTAATAATCCTAAGCTAATGTGAAAAAGAAATCCAATTCGGAATCAGAAAGTAACAATGAATCCCGAAAATCTATTTTCCAGCATTTTCGTCACAGCTAAACGTGCCCCTAAGCCCAGTCAGCACGCACTCCGCCGCCCCAGACCAATCCGCGCGTGGTGCCAACTTTGATTCCTAATGTTAACTGAAACAACGCCGCATTGCTGCAAATTTGAAGTTCAAAGCTTCCGTGCATTGCATAAAAGGTTATACATGTCTGATGCGCCAAACGACGTCATACACCTGTGTGGCTGATTTACTCCTCGTGCGCGTGGCACACCATTCCTGATGCTATATTTACGAAATTGCCCTCCACAACTGCAGATTTATAACTTTGTCATTCCTTATGTTTTCCTACAAAATAAAATATAAATGATTAAAAATAAATAAAAATACTATAAAAATATATAAAATTAAATAAATTACCTAAAATCAATTAAAATGCTTAAAAACTCACAATTAATAAGCATAAAAATATTAAATAAATAGGTATAAAATCTCATTATCAGTATCTTCTCTAGTAATCTCCAATCTGCATTCTGGTATTATTTGTTAGTTGTAACTCCACAAAAATGATGTAGTAAAAACTCCAGCCTATTTCTCTCCAATTGCAATACTCTTGAGGCAATCCAATTAATCAGCCTGTAACTTGAAGTGATGCAACGCCAAAAGAGGTCAGGATGAGGTCGACCAACAACATCTTTAACTGCAGTAGTTATAACTTCAATTATAAGAATAACAAACAGAAGCCCCAATATTTCTTGATGCAAGTCAAAAACATCTTTCCTAATAAAATAGTATATGATAATGACAACAACAGGCAGTAATATTGCAATAATCGAAACAACCCAAATGGAAACAGTGTTGTCCTTCAATGGATACTTGAAATCTTCCATCTTATCCTCTTCGACAAATCGATGAAATGGCACAACAACATTCAGAACAACTTCAATAATCATAAGAAGCATAAGAATAAGCCAATCATGCATGTGAAAAATAATTTTGATTTCCTCGACTCTAGCATTCCTCTCGATAATAAAGTTAATGTTACCCTTAAAATAGACTTGATTTTTATTCTTTTCTGCTTCTGGTGTATGAAATATACTGTGTTTAGCCCCATCAGGTTTTCTAATTCCCAAATCCCCATCCTTTAAATAACTTATTCTACCTTTTTCATTGCAAACTTCAGGAGATATGTCAGGAGAAGCACTTGACACCAATTGTTCAGCCTTCTCATAAGAACAGGTTACGGGGCCATGGACCCACGTCCGACTTGAATGGGTAGCCTACGAAAGCCTAGTTCAGGGTGGTGAAATTAGTTTGAATGCGGTTGGGAAACTCCACATTATAAAAAAAAAAAAAAACACTTGACACCTCTTGAACTGATTTGAAAGAAACAAATTTTGAAGTACCCAGACCTGTTGGTGTTTTTATTCCAGGTGGAAGCTTCCCATCTCTAGCTTTCTTTGAGCTCCCAACTTAGCTACAGATTCCCATTCCAATCTTAGGCAAATCAGTGGGTAAGCAAGATTGAGGTTATGATTTTGTACCTCCACTTGAGGTGTGAACTGCAAATTTCAGTCCATCAAAGAACCTAATATTTGGTGATGGCATTCGAAGTCCTGAGGGTTTCACCAAAGCTGATCGAGAAAGTAAGCCAATTTACATGGAAGTTCTCTTTATATCTTGACTAGTTATCCCGTGACCTGGTTCACAATCTCCTCTGAGATATGATCATTATTATGGACATCCAAACACAAAATAGGAAGAATATCATTGTCTAAGGATCTGTAAAAAGAACTTGTGACGCCCCCAAATCTGAGCCCACACAGCCCAAACTTGAGTCGTCAAAAGACTACAACAAAATTATTACAACAAAGCACAACGTACAACAATACAGTGTATAATAATACACAACTAAGTCTTCACTATTATTGCCACACTATTTTACAAAACGTGAAGACTATGATAACTATTCCTCGGACCCTCACTCCATTCCCCGGCTAGACCCTGTTATGTTTTCATCTCCTGTTGAAAAACAATGGAACAAAAGAAAGGGTGAGCTCAAATAGCCCAGTAAAGAATATCATGACTAAGATAATGACGAATAAATTATCATTAGTCTTTAACAGCTGAGTTCTTGATAGAATACAATAGACTACAAGGTTTATATCAAAAACTGCAGTTAAATTCTTAAACAACGTTCAGATCAATAATAGCAGCGGAATGAGTAATCTATTAGAAGAATAATGCAGACTATAATGTCCACTCGGTTCTCTTTTTAGGAAAAACATCATCAACTTTTATCATCTGAAATATCATTAGTCAAGATAATACAAATTCACAGTTCTTGATCATAATCATGCAGATCAACAGTTCATCTTTGCACTACGGGCCAAAGACATTCAATATAACACCAACGGTCATGATTATACCAGATTCAGCCTTTGGTCATAATCATACCAAACAACAGTTCATCTTTGCACTACGGGCCAAAGAGAACATTCACCACGTGCCATAAAAGACACCGAACAGATGTATCGCCTTTAACCTATTATATCGCCTTTAACCTATCATCTGTTCAACAAATATATCACATCTGTGCCCCCGGCCACAGATATTCACAACAGCTTGATTTTTGGATGATTAGAATAATATAAATGATGAACAGAAGAAATAGGATAACAATAAGTATCGGAAGTTTACTTTGTACAGATTCAAATAATGTCCAAATTGTCAACATGATGTGGAGTGAAATTCAAGATCCACAGTTCAGAATAACGGTTACAATTCAATAGAAAGGTTCACGTAAATAGGAAGGTTCAGTTGAAATAATGAAGTTCAACTATTATGGAACATATAATATTTTCAGGAATTATAGAAGCAATAGTTCCATAATAAATTTCGATTTAGGAGTATGAAAGAAAATAATATCCCTTACCGTAGCAGGTTTGATTAACAAAAGGTGAAGGAAATTAATACAAAGGGTTATTCACCAACAGGCGGCAATCCGCTCCGTAAGGTTATTCCCACAATTTAATAGAATTTGAGTACAAAGAGTTATTCACCAAACAGGCGGCAATCCGCTCCGTAAGGTTATTCTCAGAGATTAATAATGAATGAATACGAAAGGTTATTCACCAACAGGCGGCAATCCGCTCCGTAAGGTTATTCCCACAATTGAATAGAATTTGAGTACAAAGAGTTATTCACCAAACAGGCGGCAATCCGCTCCGTAAGGTTATTCTCAGAGATTAATAATGAATGAATACGAAAGGTTATTCACCAACAGGCGGCAATCCGCTCCGTAAGGTTATTCCCACAATTTAATACATGGAAATAAAAGGCACATCTTATGAGTAAGAAAGAAACAATATTATTTTCGAGAATCAAATAATGATAATCCCTTACCATAGTACGTTTGAATAATGGAAGATGAAAAAGATGGTATCCCTTACCGTAGTAAGTTTTAATAATAGAAGATGAAAGAAGATGACATTCCTTACCGTAATAAATTTAAGAGTGTGAAAAGAATGATATTCCTTACCTTGATATTGTGAAACAAGTTTATAGCCGAACAAATCCTTCATTGTTTGTCTATGTAGCAGTAAAGAATCTGACTTTTGAGTCTTCTAGAGTTTTTAAAATCTCTTTATGTTTTTAAAATAATGTTACTCTCGGAAAGATAGACGGCATAGACTCAAGAATCACTCAATTCGGAGTTAATATGAATGAGTTATGAATTTTCAAAACTAAGACTGAAAATAGTGACGAAAATCAGAATAGGTTACGGTTTTTAGTATTTTAAGGCATGAAGATGATTTCAGATGACTTTTCTTCCTTCTTCAAAGTTGTAGAGGACGAAAAACTGAAGAGACAGGCTTTTAATTCATTAAATTCTGACAAATAATGAATTTACTATGATTTTTCGAAAGAGTTATTGTACATAAGAAAATTCCACTCGGGAATTCAAAGAAGAATGCAAAATATTTCAAAACTATGAATGACTTAAGAACACTTAGAGAGAACTTATACAAAGAAGTATTTAGAGAGTGGAAGAAATGTATGTAAGAATGTTATGAAAAATTTCTTAAGTTAAATCCTCTATTTATAGCCAAAAATCTTATCATAAACAAAATTTTCTAATTTAATCCAAACCATTCATTTCATATCACCTAACTTTATATTATAAACAAATAACTTTATCAATTCAATTATTCAATAATAATTCACACTTTAATCTATACCATTCATTTCATATCACCTAACTTTATATTATAAACAAATAACTTTATCAATTCAATTATTCAACAATAATTCACACTTTAATATACACCATTCATTTCATATCACCTAACTTTATATTATAAACAAATAACTTTATCAATTCAATTATTCAACAATAATTCACACTTTAATCTACACCATTCATTTCATATCACCTAATAATTACCTAACTTTAAATAATAAACAAATCAATTCAATTATGCAACAATAATTCACACTTTAATCTACACCATTCATTTCATATCACCTAATAATCACCTAACTTTATATTATAAACAAATAACTTTTATCGATTCAATTATTATGACTAATTGTTATAAATACAGTATAGTTAGCTCTTAGATATCAAGTCAATAAATTAATGAAATACAACTGTTTAAATAACATCATAATAGAGATAACAATAATATAAAATAAAGCATACGTTACTGTGTAATGACAATTATTGAATTGATAATATAAAATATTATGCAGTGACAATTATCGATGAAATGATGCGTACAGTTACGGTGTCAATTATCAGACCAATAATATGAGACACTATGCAATACCGTGTGTTACTGTAGAGTACCGAGTGCTACAGAAAATACCAATAACTACCGTATGCTACTATTCTTTTATCACCGGTATTTTAACAGTTCCGTTGACTATTTTTATTTAAAAAGGTTATTTCTGTCGTTTTCTATATCCGACAAATATTCCGTTGTGGGGTCCACCAATAATTTGTTATTTCGGCGCCGTCGTACGACACGAATATTCCCCGACCAAACGAATATTCCCCGACAAAGCGAATATTGTCCGACAAAATAAAATTTGCAGATAACATCCTTAACTTTTAACTTTATCGATTTAACCACTTACTGTTTCAAAAAAATATATATATGAAAAAAAATTAAATTTTGTATTTCATAAAATTCGGGGTCTTACAGAACTGGTATCAATGTTAACCCTTGAGTTAGACCTTTGGTTAACAGTAGAGGTTGATAATGACATTGAAGACCATTCACATATAGAACTAGTAGGATATATGCTTGAAGAAATCCTATACGTCAAATAAGTTGAGACACCATAATTATTTGATGGCTTTTTCCTCAATGGAATCTTTGTTGAAGCTTTAGTATTTGAGCAAGATGAAGCTTGAATAATATGTCTGGACTCATTTTTCCTTCTTGCAGAAATCAATGGAAATTTGTAAATCTTGTCAGACAAAGTACTGTTAGAACCATCACATAAGGAAGATGATATTGCTGCCTCTTCTTTAGTTTCACCAAAAGAAACTGAACTTAATGATTTGGAGGATAATGTAGGCTTAGGCACACTCCTGCTAAGACCAGCCAAGCCAGTTACCTTTGGAACTTGAATCCTTTTACCACCAACTTTAGCATCATGAGTTTCAGCTTTAACACAATTTACACCCATGGAAGCCCTTTTAGTTGTTGTGGTTAATATGAAATTGCAGCAATATTTGCCCGGATAAAAACCAATCATGTTTAACACACTTGGCATCAAGTGAAACATTCCTAAAGTGTCCCATTTAGACATTTTGACAAACATTTCCCTCACTAAAAATGCACTACCAAAATTTGAGAAGGGACTCAAAATTATAGTCTCAAACATATCCGTGACAATTACTTTAGAATCTCCAATCAGACCCAATTCAACAGTAATGTAAGCTAAACTACTTTGCACTTGTAAGGTGTGATCAATAATACAGTATTGACAAAAGCAAAGGTTGCTACGACCACCAGCGTCAAAAATAAGGGCAAGGAACTTGTTTCTACCATCACTAGGAATTCCGTCAAACACCAAACCCATAATAATAAACTATTTTTGATTTAGACATAATATCTCTCTAACCATGTTCACCATTAAAGGAGATAAGAAATCATTTTTGGAAAGAGAATTTAGCTTACCAGAATCGAATTGATCAGAAACGTAACGATTTTGTGGGCTTGGAAGCTGATTTTTTTTTATTTTAATATTCTCTTAACTTCCGCCCTGAAAACAAATGAATCACTAACTTCATGGACAGATGAATTGGCTTTTTTTTCATCTTCGTCACAATTTCCTTCACTTTCATTGGCTGCAGCTTCGATAACTTCATCATCTTGTAGTGTGGTTTTCAACTCTAAAATCATGTTAAGAGTCCTTTCGTTGGAAGCCTCTAAATCATCAAGTTTCTCCATGATTTGCTTGAACTCCTTATTTATAGAATTATGTTATTCCTTCCTTGTTTCCTGGATTATCTCCTTCATTGATTTCCAGATTTCCTCGAATTGGTTTTCTAAGGTTGTAGAATTTTGAGTTTCAATTGACATTGTCCTTGGGCTTGGAATGGCTTTGATATCGATTGTAAGGAACTGAGATTTCAGTACCTTACCTAGTTTAACAATAAGCTCAAAATTTAGCAAGAGAAGCAGTAACGTAGAGAAGGTAAGAGAGATAGAACCAGGAAGAAGGGAAATTGAGAGGGAGAAACAGAAGAATGAGAGGGAAAAATAGAAATTGTATTTCATTCACCCTCGATATAATGCAATTTGAAACAATATATAGCGGAGCACATGCTAATCACAACAATGGAAAGCAAAATTCACACTTTCACTCCTAACAGCATTATAAATGATATGACATCTATGACCCTACTATTGCAATTGAAAAGTCATTATTAACCCTCTCAAAGCTAATTGTTCCTGAGTCATTAACTGATTAATCCACTCACTTATTCTTAACTGATGGCTTTGGGGGCCCATTCGGGAATGATTTTTTTTTTTTTGACTTGAAGTTAATCTTTTCGTAAATTTATAAGTAAAAGTATTCAGCATCACTTTTACTTATAAGCCAGGAATTATAAGTAGTAGTTGTTGATGTGTTTGGCTAATAATGACTTATAAGTTAAGTAAAATGTAAAGATTACTAAAATGTTCTTTAGTAAGAAGAACATTAGAAAAATAAAAGAGGTCATTTTTGCCATTTCATAATGGTTGACCGACTTAAAAAACCAATCATGTTTGGAACTTGAATCCTTTTACTACCAACTTTAGCATCATGCGTTTCAGCTTTAACACAATTTACACCCATGGAAGCCCTTTTAGTTGTTGTGGTTAATATGAAATTGTAGCAATATCTGCCCGGATAAAAACCAATCATGTTTAACACACTTGGCATCAAGTGAAACATTCCTAAAGCGTCCCTTTTAAACATTTTGACAAAAAATTCCCTCACTAAAAATGCACTACCAAAATTTGAGAAGGGACTCACAATTATGGTCTCAAACATATCCGTGACAATTACTTTAGAATATCCAATCAGACCCAATTCAACAGTAATGTAAGCTAAACTACTTTGCACTTGTAAGGTGTGATCAATAATACAGTATTGACAAAAACAAAGGTTGCTACGACCACCAGGGTCAAAAATAAGGGCAAGGAACTTGTTTCTACCATCACTAGGAATTCCGTAAAACACCATGCACATAATAATAAACTATTTTTGATTTAGACAGAATATCTCTCAAACCATGTTCACCATTAAAGGAGATAAAAAATCATTTTTGGAAAGAGAATTTATCTTACCAGAATCGAATTGATCAGAAACGTAACGAATTTGTGGGCTTGGAAACTGATTTTTTTTTTGTTATATATTCTCTTAACTTCGGCCTTGAAAACAAATGAATCACTAACTTCGTGGACAGTTGAATTGGCATTTTTTTCATCTTCGTCACCATTTCCTTCACTTTCATTTGCTGCAGCTTCGATAACTTCATTATCTAGTAGTGTGGTTTTCAACTCTAAAATCATGTTAAGAGTCCTTTCGTTGGAAGCCTTTAAATCATCAAGTTTGTCCATGATTTGCTTGAACTCTTTATTTATAGAATTATGTTATTCCTTCCATGTTTCCTGGATTATCTCCTTCATTGATTTCCAGATTTCCTCGAATTGGTTTCTAAGGTTGTAGAATTTTGAGTTTCAATTGACATTGTCCTCGGGCTTGGAATGGCTTTGATTCCAATTGTAAGGAACTGAGATCTCAGTACCTTACCTAGTTCAATAATAAGCTCAAAATTTAGCAAAAGAAGCAGTAACGTAGAGAAGGTAGGAGAGAGAGAACCAAGAAGAAGAGAAATTGAGAGGGAGAAACAGAAGAATGAGAGGGAAAAATAGAAATTGTATTTCATTCACCTCGATATAATGCAATTTGATACAATATATAGCAGAGAACAGGATAATCACAACAACGGCAAGAAAAATTCACACTTTCACTCCTAACAACATTGTAAATGAAATGACATCTACGACCCTACTAATGCAATTGAAAAGTCATTATTCTCCCTCTTAAAGCTAATTGTTGCTGAGTCATTAACTGATTAATCCACTCACTTATTCTTAACTGATGGCTTTGGGGGCCCGTTCGGGAATGATATTTTTTTTTTGACTTAAAGTTAAAATTTTCGTGGATTTATAAGTAAAAGTATTCAGTATCACTTTTACTTATAAGCCAGGAATTATAAGTAGTAGTTGTTGATGTGTTTGGCTAATAATGACTTATAAGTTAAGTAAAATGTAAAGATTACTTAAATGTTCTTTAGTAAGAAGAACATTAGAAAAATAAAAGGGGACATTTTTGCCATTTCATAATGGTTGACTGACTTAAAAAACCAATAATGTTTGGAACATGAATCCTTTTACCATCAACTTTAGCATCATGAGTTTTAGCTTTAACACAATTTACACCCATGGAAGCCCTTTTAGTTGTTGTGGTTAATATGAAATTACAGCAATATCTGCCCGGATAAAAACCAATCATGTTTAACACACTTGGCATCAAGTGAAACATTCCTAAAGCGTCCCTTTTAGACATTTTGACAAACATTTCCCTCACTAAAAATGCACTACCAAAATTTGACAAGGGACTCACAATTATAGTCTCAAACATATCCGAGACAATTACATTAGAATATCCAATCAGATCCAATTCAACAGTAATGTAAGCTAAACTACTTTGCACTTCTAAAGTGTGATCAATAATACAGTATTGACAAAAACAAAGGTTGCTACGACCACCAGGGTCAAAAATAAGGGCAAGGAACTTGTTTCTACCATCACTAGGAATTCCGTAAAACACCATGCACATAATAATAAACTTTTTTTTGATTTAGACAGAATATCTCTCTAACCATGTTCACCATTAAAGGAGATAAGAAATCATTTTTGGAAAGAGAATTTAGCTTACTAGAATCGAATTGATCAGAAACGTAACGATTTTATGGGCTTGGAAGCTGATTTCTTTTTTTTTTTTTGAATATTCTCTTAACTTCCGCTTTGAAAACAAAGGAATCACTAACTTCATGGACAGTTGAATTGGCTTTTTTTCATCTTCGTCACCATTTCCTTCACTTTCATTTGCTGCAACTTCGATAAGTTCATCATCTAGTAGTGTGGTTTTCAACTCTAAAATCATGTTGAGTGTCCTTTTGTTGGAAGCCATTAAATCATCAAGTTTCTCCATGATTTGCTTGAACTCTTTATTGATACAATGATGTTATTCCTTCCTTATTTCCTGGATTATCTCCTTCATTGATTTCCAGATTTCTTCGAATTGGTTTCTAAGGTTGTAGAATTTTGAGTTTCATTTGACATTGTCCTTGGGCTTGGAATGGCTTTGATACCAATTGTAAGGAACTGAGATCTCAGTACCTTACCTAGTTCAATAATAAGCTCAAAATTTAGCAGGAGAAGCAGTAACCTAGAGAAGGTAGGAGAGAAAGAACCTAGAAGAAGAGAAATTGAGAGGGAGAAACAGAAGAATGACAGGGAAAAATAGAAATTGTATTTCATTCACCCTCGATATAATGCAATTTGAAACAATATATAGCAAAGCACATGCTAATCACAACAACGGAAAGAAAAATTCACACTTTCACTCCTAACAGCATTGTAAATGAAATGACATCTACGACCCTACAAATGCAATTGAAAAGTCATTATTATCCCTCTTAAAGCTAATTGTTGCTGAGTCATTAACTGATTAATCCACTCACTTATTCTTAACTGATGGCTTTGGAGGCCCGTTCGGGAATGACTTTTTTTTTTTTGACTTAAAGTTAAAATTTTCGTAGATTTATAAGTAAAAGTATTCAGCATCACTTTTACTTATAAGCTAGGAATTACAAGTCGTAGTTGTTGATGTGTTTGGCTAATAATGACTTATAAGTTAAGTAAAATGTAATGATTACTAAAATGTTCTTTAGTAAGAAGAACATTAGAAAAATAAAAGAGGACATTTTTGCCATTTCATAATGGTTGACCGACTTAAAAAACCAATCATGTTTGGAACTTGAATCCTTTTACCATCAACTTTAGCATCATGCGTTTCAGCTTTAACATAATTTACACCCATGGAAGCCCTTTTAGTTGTTGTGGTTAATATGAAATTGCAGCAATATTTGCCCGGATCAAAACCAACCATGTTTAACACACTTGGCATCAAGTGAAACATTCCTAAAGCGTCTCTTTTAGACATTTTGACAAACATTTCCCTCACTAAAAATGCACTACCAAAATTTGAGATTGGACTCACAATTACAGTCTCAAACATATCCGTGAAAATTACTTTAGAATATCCAATCAGACCCAATTCAACAGTAATGTAAGCTAAACTACTTTGCACTTGTAAGGTGTGATCAATAATACAGTATTGACAAAAACAAAGGTTGCTACAACTACCAGGGTCAAAAATAAGGGCAAGGAACTTGTTTATACCATCACTAGGAATTTCGTCAAACACCATGCCCATAATAATAAACTATTTTTGATTTAGACAGAATATCTCTCTAACCATGTTCACCATTAAAGGAGATAAGAAATCATTTTTGGAAAGAGAATTTAGCTTACCAGAATCGAATTGATCAGAAACGTAACGATTTTTTGGGCTTGGAAGCTATTTTTTTTTTTTTTGAATATTCTCTTAACTTCCGCCTTGAAAACAAATGAATCACTAACTTCATGGACAGTTGAATTGGCATTTTTTTCATCTTCGTCACCATTTCTTTCACTTTCATTTGCTGCAGCTTCGATAAGTTCATCATCTAGTAGTGTGGTTTTCAACTCTAAAATCATGTTGAGAGTCCTTTTGTTGGAAGCCATTAAATCATCAAGTTTCTCCATGATTTGCTTGAACTCTTTATTTATAGAATTATGTTATTCCTTCCTTGTTTCCTGGATTATCTCCTTCATTGATTTCCAGATTTCTTCGAATTGGTTTCTAAGGTTGTAGAATTTTTAGTTTCATTTGCCATTGTCCTTGGGCTTGGAATGACTTTGATACCAA
The DNA here is from genome assembly GCA_947179155.2 of Hedera helix. NCBI lineage: Eukaryota > Viridiplantae > Streptophyta > Magnoliopsida > Apiales > Araliaceae > Hedera > Hedera helix. The sequence continues at coordinate 12,522,380 of OX359265.1, forward strand.
TTGTAAGGAACTGAGATCTCAGTACCTTACCTAGTTCAATAATAAGCTCAAAATTTAGCAGGAGAAGTAGTAACCTAGAGAAAGTAGGAGAGAAAGAACCTAGAGGAAGAGAAATTGAGAGGGAGAAACAGAAGAATGACAGGGAAAAATAGAAATTGTATTTCATTCACCCTCGATATAATGCAATTTGAAACAATATATAGCAAAGCACATGCTAATCACAACAACGGAAAGAAAAATTCACACTTTCACTCCTAACAGCATTGTAAATGAAATGACATCTACGACCCTACTAATGCAATTGAAAAGTCATTATTCTCCCTCTTAAAGATAATTGTTGCTGAGTCATTAACTGATTAATCCACTCACTTATTCTTAACTGATGGCTTTGGGGGCTCGTTCGGGAATGACTTTTTTTTTTTTACTTAAAGTTAAAATTTTTGTTGATTTATAAGTAAAAGTATTCACCAACACTTTTACTTATAAGCCAAGAATTATAAGTAGTAGTTGTTGATGTGTTTGACTAATAATGACTTATAAGTTAAGTAAAATGTAAAGATTACTAAAATGTTCTTTAGTAAGAAGAACATTAGAAAAATAAAAAAGGACATTTTTGCTATTTCATAATGGTTGACTGACTTTAGAAACCAATCATGTTTGGAAGTTGAATCCTTTTACCACCAACTTTAGCATCATGAGTTTTAGCTTTAACACAATTTACACCCATGGAAGCCCTTTTAGTTGTAGTGGTTAATATGAAATTATAGGAATATTTGCCTGGATAAAAACCAATCATGTTTAACACACTTGGCATCAAGTGAAACATTCCTAAAGCGTCCATTTTCGACATTTTGACAAACATTTTCCTCACTAAAAATGCACTACCAAAATTTGAGAATGGACTCACAATTACAGTCTCAAACATATCCGTGACAATTACTTTAGAATATCCAATCAGACCCAATTCAACAGTAATGTAAGCTAAAGTACTTTGCACTTGTAAGGTTTGATCAATAATACAGTATTGACAAAAAAAAAGGTTGCTACGACTACCAGGGTCAAAAATAAGGGCAAGGAACTTGTTTCTACCATCACTAGGAATTCCGTCAAACACCATGCCCATAATAATAAACTATTTTTGATTTAGACAAAATATCTCTCTAACCTTGTTCACCATTAAAGGAGATAAGAAATCATTTTTGGAAAGAGAATTTAGCTTACCAAAATCGAATTGATCAGAAACGTAACGATTTTGTGGGCTTGGAAGCGGATTTTTATTTTTATTTTTAATATTCTCTTAGCTTTCGCCTTGAAAACAAATAAATCACTAACTTCATGGACAGTTGAATTGGCATTTTTTTCGTCTTCGTCCCCATTTCCTTCACTTTCATTTGCTGCAGCTTCGATAACTTCATGATCTGGTAATGTGGTTTTCAACTCTGAAAGCATGTTAGAGTCCTTTTGTTGTAAACCTTTAAATCATCAAGTTTCTCCATGATTTGCTTGAACTCTTTATTTATAGAATTATGTTATTCCTTCCTTGTTTCCTGGATTATCTCCTTCATTGATTTCCAGATTTCCTCGAATTGGTTTCTAAGATTGTAGAATTTTGAGTTTCAATTGACATTGTCCTCGGGCTTGGAATGGCTTTGATTCCAATTGTAAGGAACTGAGATCTCAGTACCTTACCTAGTTCAATAATAAGCTCAAAATTTAGCAAAAGAAGCAGTAACGTAGAGAAGGTAGGAGAGAGAGAACCAAGAAGAAGAGAAATTGAGAGGGAGAAACAGAAGAATGAGAGGGGAAAATAGAAATTGTATTTCATTCACCCTCGATATAATGCAATCTGAAACAATATATAGCTAAGCACATGCTAATCACAACAACGGCAAGCAAAATTCACACTTTCACTCCTAACAACATTGTAAATGAAATGACATCTACGACCCTACTAATGCAATTGAAAAGACATTATTATCCCTCTTAAAGCTAATTGTTGCTGAGTCATTAACTGATTAATCCACTCACTTATTCTTAACTGATGAATTTGGGGGCCCGTTCGGGAATGACTTTTTTTTTTTTGACTTAAAGTTAAAATTTTCGTAGATTTATAAGTAAAAGTATTCAGCATCAACTTTACTTATAAGCTAGGAATTATAAGTCGTAGTTGTTGATGTGTTTGACTAATAATGACTTATAAGTTAAGTAAAATGTAAAGATTACTAAAATGTTCTTTAGTAAGAAGAACATTAGAAAAATAAAAGAGGACATTTTTGCCATTTCATAATAGTTGACTGACTTAAAAAACCAATCATGTTTGGAACTTGAATCCTTTTACCACCAACTTTAGCATCATGCGTTTCAGCTTTAACATAATTTACACCCATGGAAGCCCTTTTAGTTGTTGTGGTTAATATGAAATTGCAGCAATATTTGCCCGGATCAAAACCAACCATGTTTAACACACTTGGCATCAAGTGAAACATTCCTAAAGCGTCTCTTTTAGACATTTTGACAAACATTTCCCTCACTAAAAATGCACTACCAAAATTTGAGATTGGACTCACAATTACAGTCTCAAACATATCCGTGAAAATTACTTTAGAATATCCAATCAGACCCAATTCAACAGTAATGTAAGCTAAACTACTTTGCACTTGTAAGGTGTGATCAATAATACAGTATTGACAAAAACAAAGGTTGCTACGACTACCAGGGTCAAAAATAAGGGCAAGGAACTTGTTTATACCATCACTAGGAATTTCGTCAAACACCATGCCCATAATAATAAACTATTTTTGATTTAGACAGAATATCTCTCTAACCATGTTCACCATTAAAGGAGATAAGAAATCATTTTTGGAAAGAGAATTTAGCTTACAAAAATCGAATTGATCAGAAACGTAACGATTTTGTGGGCTTGGAAGCTGATTTTTTTTTTTTTTTAATATTCTCTGAACTTCCGACTTGAAAACAAATGAATCACTAACTTCATGGACAGTTGAATTGGCATTTTTTTCGTCTTCGTCCCCATTTCCTTCACTTTCATTTGTTGTGGCTTCGATAACTTCATCATCTGGTAGTGTGGTTTTCAACTCTGAAAGCATGTTAGAGTCCTTTTTTTGTAAACCTTTAAATCATCAAGTTTCTCCATGATTTGCTTGAACTCTTTGTTTGTAGAATTATGTTATTCCTTCCTTGTTTCCTGGATTATCTCCTTCATTGATTTCCAGATTTCCTCGAATTGGTTTTCTTAGGTTGCAGAATTTTGAGTTTCAATTGACATTGTCCTTCGGATTGGAATGGCTATGATTCCAATTGTAACGAACTGAGATCTTAGTACCTTACCTAGTTCAATAATAAGCTTAAAATTTGGCAGGAGAAGCAGTAACATAGAGAAGGTAAGAGAGAGAGAACCGAGAAGAAGAGAAATTGAGAGGGAGAATCAGAAGAATGAGAGGGGAAAATAGAAATTGTATTTCATTCACCCTTGATATAATGCAATCTGAAACAATATATAGCTGAGCACATGCTAATCACAACAACGGCAAGCAAAATTCACACTTTCACTCCTAACAGCATTGTAAATGAAATGACATCTACGACCCTACTAATGCAATTGAAAAGACATTATTGTCCCTCTTAAAGCTAATTGTTGCTGAGTCATTAACTGATTAATCCACTCACTTATTCTTAACTGATGGCTTTAGGGGCCTGTTCGGGAATGACTTTTTTTTTTGACTTAAAGTTAAAATTTTCGTAGATTTATAAGTAAAACTATTCAGCATCACTTTTACTTATAAACCAGGAATTATAAGTAGTAGTTGTTGATGTGTTTGGCTAATAATGACTTATAAGTTAAGTAAAATGTAAAGATTACTAAAATGTTCTTTAGTAAGAAGAAGATTAGAAAAATAAAAGAGGACATTTTTTCCATTTCATAATGGTTGACCGACTTAAAAAAAATGACTTATAAGTTCTTAAGCACTAAAAACTTAATTTCTTTTTCTGACTTTTTTTTTAACTTATAAGTCAAAAAAAAAAAAAGTTGATCTTGAATAGCTTTTTTAACTTAACTACTTATAAGTTGGGTTATTTGCCTCCTCCTCCAGCTGAGGCCCGGGGGTGGAAGTTAGTTCAATCCTTTCGTCGTTGCCATCAGACCCTTCTTTCGTTCTCTTCAAATCTTCCTCCGAAGACACTCCACCTCTAAGCGCAGATAAATACACAATACCCCCAACTCTTTACACTTAAATTAAATGCAATTGATTTCAATCTCTCATCATCCAATTAAATTAAATTGAGTCATCGTTGATTGGGTTTCAAGTGACACTTCAGGCCCGTTCAAGAATGACTTATTTTTTTTTACTTTAAAATTTTAGTAGATTTATAAGTTAAAATTTTAGTAGATTTATAAGTAAAAGTGTCCAGCATCACTTTTACTTATAAATCGGGAATTATTAGTATTAGTTGTGGATGTGTTCGGCTAATAATAACTTATAAGTTAAGTAAAATGTAAAAATTACTAAAATGTCATTTAGTAAGAAGAATATTAGAAAAATAAAAGAGGGCATTTCTATCTTTTCGTAATAGTTGACCGACTTTAAAAAAATGACTTATAAGTCTTTTTTTTAAGCAACAATTAGTTGCTTATTTTTTTCGATTTCTTTTTTAACTTATAAGCCCAAAAAAAATAAAAATGGTCCCGAACGCTTTTTATAGCTTAACTTCTTATAAGTTGAGTTGACGAACTTATAAGTAGTTCCCGAACAGGGCCTTCTTCTCTCAGTCGAGCGAGAAAGAGAATCAAAGCATTTTCAAAGCTGGTGGCTGAATCACGTCGACAAGGTAATTAATTAATTATATTTTGCTCTATTTTCCTCTCTCTAAAACTAATATAAGATTCTTATTATAACATTTCAAAAAAAATCTAGTTAATTAGCGGTTGATAATTAGGTTATTTTCTATTGTTATGTGTATCAATTTGGTTAATTGATGCTTGTTTTAATTAGAATATAGAAATGTTAGAACCAGATCATGTCTTCATTTCATTACCTGACTTCCTATCAGACTCAATGTGTGAGATTCTTCTCCCTGTACAACTGAGTTCAATTTCTGGACTAGGAACCGAGATGTGATTGAATGCTAAATCTGATTGATGAAACTGTAATAATAGTTCAGGCTTACTGTTTAGATTTCTGCTCTTGCATACTTCTGCCTAGTTTTATATGAATGGATATTTGACAAAAATGCAATGGTACATTTGATGAGACTTTTGCTTTACGGTATATAAATCTTTTAAAGTTTCTGTACTTAGTGTAACAAATATTAAGTTTTCCGCTGTGGTTTCTGCTACAGTTGTTCTATTACGAAGGAAAGGCTATTATGTCAAATGAGGAATTTGATAACCTCAAGGAAGAGCCAATGTGGGAAGGAAGCAGTGTTTTCATGCTAATTATATATGCTTTCAACATATGGGGCCCCTCTGCTTACTTTTGGATGACATAAATCTCTTATCAGTTATTTATATTTGTTCATAAAATTGATTCATATACAATGCAGGCTCTGATGAGCAGAAATTCCTGGAAGCTTCCATGGCTTATGTATCTGGTAATCCAATGCTAACAGATAAAGAGTATGACAAATTAAAGCTGCAATTAAAGGTCTGTGGTTTAATTTTTTTGAACTGACCTTTATTTTCATGCTTAAAGTGGAAATGAAATCACACATAGTTTAAGATCTGCAATTTTTTTCTGAGATTTTACTTTAGTATCCTTTTCGAAATTTGAAAATCAATGATTGTGGGTCTATAAACCTTTCTCTTCCAATGGAGGAGAGGTGAGGTGGGTTAAAGTGGGATCCATATAATTATCATGTCTTGAAATCCTAACTATGGCATTCATTTTTGGACGACCCAGATGGAAAGTTTGATATCCAAAGTGTGACAGAAGGAGTATAACCTTATGCCACTAATTCTACTGTTTCATCTATGTCCTTCTACTGCATATTATTACAAATTTGTCCCTTTTTGTTTTGGTTTCTTGATGGACGGAAGTGATATTGTGGTTGAGGGACCACGATGCAGTCTTCGAAGTAGAACGGTGTGTGCCATACATTTATCTTTCTTTTGCGTCTTTGAGTTCACTTGTTTATTTTTGTATAGGTACTGCATCTGCATTCAGTTATTTGATTATAACTGATAAAGTTTGGTTTAAGTTGTGCAAATATTATAATTTCACTTTTATTTTATCAATGATATTATACATAGTCTCATATCAATACTGTCGGTTCAGTTTACTTATCTTTTCAGGAAGTTACTTCAAAGATATTTACTGGTGTTACATTTTTCAAATATTTTGGAGACTGATATTACAATCTCTCTTCACATCTTTCATTTGCATCAAGTTAGTCTCCTTGTATATTTTTTTTTTCTGATAAATATTATATTTTGTAGGTGTACAGTGACCTGTATGTGAAATATCTCAAAATGTTCCTGTTAAATGTCCCTGCCGCTGTGGTCGCATTGGGATCGTAAGTAGCTGTGTAATTTATCACATGTAAAAGGAATTAAAGTTGAAGAAGTCTGTGATGATCTTGTTTTAAGTATTTACTACCTCAACTTCTTAGTTCCCCCTGTAGTTTCACCAACAAATCAATCCTACTTTCTCTCATAAAAAACAAGTCTATTGAATTTTTTAACTGTTAGAGTTCTTAAATTGTGCCCATCCTCTTTTGCTTACAAAATTTGTGTACTTTACAGAATCGTGTCTTTTACATTTCCTATTGATTGTCTTACTTTGTAAATGGCATTTACAAAAAATCTTCTAAAGCAGATGGTTAAAGTGCATCTATCTTAATTATCAAGAAATAAAGAAAAAAGCATCTAGCACGTTTGCTGCATCATTATCATTGTGTTTCTCATTTTTATGCTATTTTTTGTCTCTTACAACTGGAAATGGCTCTGAGTAAATAGTAGACGTAGTATTTAGTTTCTACCCCCTACTTTTTTGTATTAATCCGAATCATTGCGAAACCTTTGTAGTTTACATTCATTTAAGTTGTGATGCGATTATAGAACATTGTGATACTTAGTTGCACTTTGTCTTGTAAGACTGTTTCTTTTCTTTTGAATTTTTTTTGCCGTTTGTGATTTTATAAAGGTTTTGAGCCCTATGCAATTGATGCCAAACTTCAGTTTGTGAATCTCTTTCCTGTAACACTTAAAACTCGGCAGATAATTATGTGTTTGTATAATATCTGCTTTAACAGATTTTTCTTCCTGGATGACTTTACCGGATTTGAGATCGCATACCTCTTGGAGGTAAGTAGTTATGTTTGTCTTCTTCATGTTCGTTTAAACTCTACGAAGTGATGATGAGATACAAATTGTTATGGGGTATAGCTTATAGTTAGCTGTCAATTTCATCAATAAAATGTTAAAGACACTTAAAACTGTTACTACGAATCAAGAATTCAGTTTTAGCACATTGTCATTGTTGCATGTTAAAACAAGATATGCGAAGATAGATTAAATATGATTTTATACATAGTTGACCCACTGTTGATTTTAGTTGACCTGAAATGTTTTCAATTCAATGAACTTGTTATACTCGTGGAATCATCGGGGTTCAGTCACTATATAAAATTACTCACGGAATCATTGGGGATTTTATGTGTCAAAAAATTTGCTGGAGATAGACTCTACTGTAACGTCCCAACTTTTCATTAAATTCATAAATTATTACACTCTAATATTTTCTGACAAAAGAACATCCCTTAAATGAATTATTCACGGATAATTCAAATTAACGTAGCATTTTTTTATTTTTTATTTTTGATAATGTGGAATTTTTTAATCACAGTCAGATTAATTTTTTCAGTCAGGATCAATCTTTTTAAGATCCGTGACTCTATTAATATTTCTGTATGACGTAGCATTTTGAATGGTGCTTATTGCTTTTATAGATTTGTAAAAGGCGGGGATTTATCAAAATAAGACTTGTAAAAGGCAGTGCTATTTCGGAATGTGAATGCACACCTTTTTTTTATCCAAAAATTGTATTGGATTTTCTCTGTACACTTCATTCTGATTGAGACTGTTTTGGGATTGTTTGTAAATTAAAATTAAAAATCTATTTTCCATCTAGAAATCTTGTCTATATTAAATTTAAACTATTTTAAACTAGGTTGAGTCTTACCGATCAGTAGTTGGAACAGTTTTAAAGTGATTGAATATTTGTTTTGAGACTGGCAGTGATATGTAACTTTCTTCATTAATCTGTTTCCTGTTTAAGAGTGGTTAGTTTACTTGGTGATGAGTAGGTTTTATTGTAACGCTTCCAAAATTCTCGTACTCGTTATATTGGATTTTGTGCGTTAAACTTTATATATTTATCAATTTTATCAATGATTCCATAATTATATTAATTGTATAAGTCTATTTCAGACAATTCTTTAAAAAAAAATTACTTAATTCCTGGATCTTAATTTAGTTTCGATCTAATCCTTCTATATAAGTATCAACTAGTAGTTCATCCGTATATACGGATAGCATAATATATATCACTCAAATTTTAATATTAAGATTTAGACATTCTATACTTCTATATATCCAAGATTCACAGTGTTAATAATAGGATGATTCTTGGAACAGAAGAATCTTGCAATAAATGTTTAGATTTTTATTCGTGGCAAGATTCTTTTTCTTACAGAACATACTATATTATTCAACACCCTCACTTGAATACATATCTTCATAAAAGTATCTCTTTAGATCGATATTTTCTATTTATCTAAAATTCAGAATATTAATAATACACATGTACTTGAAACCGAGAAATCTTACAATGAATTTTTCTTTTTCATTTGTGATTATGTCTCGAATTCTTATAACACTTACAATGTTATTCAATATCCTCATTCAGATTTATAGTTCTTTATCAACATTATTTTAATGTTTAATAATTCAACGTTATATCAAATTTAAAGACAACACTTTTTTGATGATAATAACATGATATTATTCATATAATATTCGGTTACATGGTTCGCTTATTTATATTACAATAGTCACTATGATTTTATACAAATACAAGTAAATAAAGTATGAAACCTAATCTACTCTTCTTCTTTATATTCATGATCTTCTTATCATTCTTCTTTAACTACAAATAATTTTTATTCGTAAGAATGAGCACAACGGCTCAACAAGTCTAACAATTAAAACATACACACTTTATGCTTTCATATAAATTTTAACATAATTTGACTTAACATATCTCTCAATTCAATATCACAAATAACTTTCATTTCAGCAATTTATATTATGTTATCACATAAAGCGTATAAAACATATATATAACTTGTAAACATAACACATAAGAGTTAAAAAAAACTTGTCTTGATTCGATAATACACTTTAAGTTAATTTATGCGTTTAATCATACGGCCTACAAGGTATGTGCGACGCCCCCAAATTCGGGTTCCAATACTTCGACATTTGTGCTCACCAAAATAAACATCCAAACATCTTCAGACAACATATATAACTAACGCGGAATAAATAAACATAAGTTGTCTATTACAAAAGGTTCACTATGGTCCCAAGGTCTATAACCTTAATTACAAACATCATGAATACATAATAATAATAAATGGGTCCACGATTACAAAACAGAACAGTAGCATATAATATTTAACATGCATCTATTCTTTAAGCTTTCCCTTGCCCTTGTCCTTTTTGGAACTCTCGGGTTTAACTGCAAATAATTCATGATACAACAAGAGTGAGCAACTACTTTGCTCAGCAAGTATAATATGAATCCACAAGATATATCATGAATGAATAAAACAGAAATCGAAATGAATTAACGATATTGAAACTGGTTTACATAATTCAATAATCAAATGAAAGAATGAAGATTGATTATTTACTAAACAACATAATCAAGACTCAGAATAAAGATTAAAGAATTGATTATTGACTACTGAGTGGTCAAATAGACCGTGAACTCCCAGGTATCAATCATTAGACTGACCCTTTTATAACTTTAATCCGCCAGTATTGTACTCAAGGGGATCAGCCTCTTGTAAACCATGTATATGCATAACATTTAACTCTGACTTGTATTGGAATATCCGACACTTAATATTTCCCCCATTAAGGGTTGCTCTCTCAGTCAAGAATCTGCACCAATGACTAGTTTGGATAGCTTTTAAAATAAATTTCATTGTCGTCTAGCCGAAACAATTGGCATAGACTTCTCTTTGAATAGTTCTCGAAAAGAAAACTTTAATTAGTCTATGACTCAATAAAAGAATCACAGTTCAACTGCACTATGTGCGAATTTCAATAAACACAATGATGTGGAATAATTTATACTAAATATACCACTTAACAATGTCTGCGAAATTTGCTCAATGTAAATATTGAGTAAGGATAGAGAACTTGCCTGGCTCGCGGCGTATAGCTAATACCGTGTAATTAAACCTCCTTTGAAAGACCTAACATTGATAATGTTGGCCTATCAATTAGTATGACATATAGGGATTTATGCTACATCTTAATTAAGTTACCACTTAAGCACATTGACTCCCTAACACATACCTCCAAGATAATAATATCATATTTGGATAATAACCTAATTACAAGTTAGTATTATTAATCACATGATAATACCTTAATTCAATTCCCAATATTATTAATTATTTAATGATATTTTAAGGGTTTACTAATATTATTAATCATTTAATAATATTTTAAGCATTCACGTACCCTTTAATTATTATTTAATATGTAATTAAATAATAATTAATTAACTAATTAACTTTACTTATTATTTATTATATTAAATAATAAATAATTAGATTATTAACTTCCATCTCCTTTAATTATTATTTAATATTAATTAAATAACAATTGATTAATCATTTATCCTTACTTATTATTTAATATTAATTAGATAATAATTAATTAGTTTAATAACTTTAATATCCTTTAATTATTATTTAATATTAGTTAAATAATAATTAATTAATTAATTAACCTTACTTATTATTTAATATTAATTAAATAATAAATAATTAATTTATTAACTTTAATTATCCTTTCATCATTATTTAATATTAATTAAATAATTATTTAACCTTACTTATTATTGAATATTAATTAAATAATAAATAATTAGTTTATTAACCTTAATTATCCTTTAATTATTATTTAATATTAATTAAATAATAATTAATTAATTAATTTTTTATTTTTTTATTTTTTATTTTTAACCTTACTTATTATTTAATATTAATTAAATAATAAATAATTAGTTTTCTAACTTTAATATTCTTTAATTATTATTTAATATTAATTTAAATAATAATTAATTATTTATTTAACTTTACTTATTATTTAAGTGCAATTAAATAATAAATAACTAACTTATTCATCTTAACATCCTTTAATTATTATTTAATATTCATTAAATCATAATTAATTAATTACATAACTTCATATATTATTTAATATTTATTAAATAATATTTAATTAGATTATTAGCCTATTTATACACTAATAAATAGCTAATATATAGTGAATCACTCCAATAATTTCAAATTTTATTTTATAACACTTAACTAGCATGCCAATAGGTCAAAAATTATTTTTCTGAAATTAAAAATAATTTTCCCATACTTATTAGCAATTTAGTAAGCTTTAATCCACCATTAATTCTAATAAATACCAAATTACAAAAAAAATCGGATTTTAAATTTTTATAATTTTCTTCATAAAATAACAAGCATTTTCTGTTTAGGAACCGAAGCAAGAACCGGCCTAAAAAGAACTGAACCGCCCCCCCTAAGATTTCAAGAAAAATCGAAAATTGGCGAACCGGTCGGTTTTTTTTTCAAAAATAGGCAGATTGCTTTTATGTTTTTCCTGACTTGGGGTCTCCGGCTAGAACGTGAATAACATGAAATCTACAAGTTCGATCGAGGCCTATTTGGTATCGATGGATTCGTAACTTCCCGAACTACATTTTTCTGTCATCAAACATCAATTTTGAATTTGTTTTGGTCACCGAAATTGGCTCCAAACCGGACTGTTGTGCACAGCCCTAAAACAGTGGGTGTGTTTTGGTTGAAAAATCATAACTTGCTCATTTTAAATCGTATCGAAGTGATTCCACTTGGAGAATCTTCGTATCTTACGTATCTAACACCAGAAATTTACGGATCATGAATCCGACTTACGGATCATGCCCAGAAATTTCGGTAAGTGGCTGCCATGATTTTGGTTATTTGGTCTTCGTCGGTAAAAACTTATTTGATGATTTTGATGAAATCTTTCCACATGAATACACCCAAAAATTCATATTAAACCCATGTAACCCTAGATATATCAATCTAGCATGTTTCTACCTTTTTAGATTTTGAAAATTAGTTTTCTACCAAAGAAATCACAAAATGAATAACAAGGAGCATGAAACTAGGGTTTTATGTGATTTTATACCTCTCGCTCCTATTAGCTCGCTTCCGTTGCTTTCCGAAGTAGTCGATGAAGTTGTTGGACATCCAAGAACTACCTCCTAGCAGCCGAGTACCCTCACACACTCTCTTGGTATTTTTCTTTTGTTCTACTCTCAAGAACACTTTAAGAACTTCCTTGCTTCTCTCTAACTTTCTTGCTTTTCTCTCTAGGATTTCTCTAGCAAATGAACCAACTCTTGTAAGAGTTGGTCAAGCCTCCTATTTATAGAGGTTTGCTAAGCTTAGTTAGGCCCTCTTAATTAATCCATACTTGGTTAATTTAGTCCCTAATTAGTCAACAAACATGCTCCACCTTTTGGGGGAATTGATGGGGTGTTGGGAAGAGTATTTGTGGGAGTAATTTGGGGAGCTTGGAGACATGAGCCCCCTCCCCTTAATGCTGCCGAGAGCCCCCCCCCCCCCCCTATTTCCCCTAGGTTTTTGGTTTTCTTTTAGCATTTTATTTGGCTATTATACATACATATATATATAAATCAATACTTGTAGTATCTTGACCATTTGACTTTGGTTTGGGCCATCATTTGGGCTCTAGGAATTAATTTCATTGGGCTACCAATTAATTCCACTTGGACTCCCAATTTAATTTACTTGGGCTCCCATAATTAATTCTAGGGTTTATTAAATTAAATTCCAATGAGTTAGGCATTAATTGTTACCCTTAATTCACATAATATAATTGGTAACCAAAATTAATCCTAGCATGCTCACGGCTACACTTAGGGTTATAATCATCAAAGGTCCTACTTGGAGTAATTAAATCATCCAATTAGGCTTTCATTTAATTTATTCCGTCTACCGTGCGCCGGTTTAATTATAAAACTTAACGATTAGATTATCGGTTTAGGGTTTCGTTCGTATCGTTATTGTTATTATTATTTCTAGGTTAGTTGTTGAGCGGAATCGGCACCTATAAAAAGCACGCGATTCCGGATTCGTTTGAATGAATGCAACGCGCAAGTATACGCGGTCAACAAGTAATATAATGAAAGTAAAGTATCGATCCCACGAGGAGTTATGATTAATATAAGCAAAGTATTAGAAGTAAGTTAACTTGGTTCTAATTCGACGAAGATGCTTTTGGGTTTTTGGTATGAAGAAATGTAATTAACAATTAACTAACTAATACCGACTGAAATTCAATAGGACACAAGCTAGGATTGCAATTTCCCCCAAAGTATGCTCAATCATATAAATCTCTTGAATTACATGGACACAGTGAATAGCTAACCGAGAATTCATTATAGTGTTTACATGTCTCTTCCGATAACATATAAACATATCCTATCTAAATCTGTCGATTCAGACAGGAACATCCAAGCAAAGCAATTCACCATATGTCTATGAGAATTAACAATAGCGAGGATTTCAAGCACAGATTCTCCCATTGGCTACACATGGCACAAAGGTATATGTCTATCCTTTATACAAATTATGCATTCAATCCTAAGAGCAAATACATAACCTATGTCATCATATCTTTGGCCATCCCACTATACTCCATCTATCAATATCATATAGGTACCAAATCAATTACTATGTCTAGCAATTAGTACATGAATAACTAAATATGACAAACCATCAATAAATGCCAAACAATCATCCAAGAGAGATATAATCAATCAAAACCACACAATGGGTTCCATTACAATCCTAGAATGGAAATCTAGTTCATTACAAGGAAACTAAATCCCACCAACAAGATATTCATCAAATCTTAGAGAACACAATCAAATGAAAAGAAAGGAAAGAGAAAACCAATTGGGAATCCAATCTCCAAGCTCAATCCATCAATCCAAGCTCTCCAATCCTTGATTCAAGCCTTGTTCTTGATGTTCCAAGCATGAACCCAGCCGCCTCCCTCTCTCTCTTGAAGAGAAAATTGAAAGATATCTAACTAGGGCTCCAAAAAATGACTTAAAAAGGCTAAAATCGCGAACTGGTCTGGTCCGGGCGCTGCCCTGGACCGCCGCGGCGCTCAAACACACTGATTTGGCAGTCCCCAGGACCGCTGCGGCGGTGGAAATCACCGCTGCGGCGCTAGACTTAATTTTGGTTTTTGGACTGCTGCAGCCTCCTTCAGTGTTTTGGGCATATCTTCTTCATACGAACTCCGATTGAGGTGATTAAAGATGTTCTGGAAAGGAGACTCGTAGACCTACAACTTTTATGTTTTACAAAATTGAAGATTCGGAAAGGATCAAGGCCAAAATTGGACGTTAATTGGCTGCTGCGTAAACGGAGCGCGGAAAATGCGAACCGGGCAATTCCAAGCCTTGATCCACCAAGCCCTTATTATAATTCCTACAAAATGCAATAGAAACACATAAAAACAATATAACACCACATCTTATACAATGTGATACAAAAACACATACAACTAAACAAACACTTAACATATAAATTACGAATAAATTACACAAAACGACATAGAATACATAAAATACTTAAACATGATATAATACACCATATTATACAATAACATAAAAACACATATAAAATCACATAAAACACTTAAAGATTAACAAATTATCAAGCTTAAATGTATTCAATTCGTAGGTATAAAACTCACTCAACATTAGTCACTTGGTTTAAAAATTCCACCGAGTGAGCTTCCCTCATACACATTGATATGATTATTCATGATGCACAATAAATTAAACGTTAATTTCATTTCATTACTTAATTATGACGCAAATTTTTATCGAACTATTTCATAATATTTTGGGTCATTACATCCTCCCCCCCTTATAAAAATTCCGTCCCCGGAATTACAAGCATAAGGTTACTAAAAAAGATTAGGATAATTCCTCCTCATCTTTTCTTCCAGCTCCCATGTAGCTTCTTCGACGTTGTGATTTCTCCATAACACTTTAACAGAGGGTATGACTTTATTCCTTAGCGTTTGCTCCTTCCTATCTAGAATTTATATAGGAATTTCTTCGTACGTTAGATCCTTTTCTACCTGAATTGGTTCGTAGGATATCACATGCTTGTAGTCCGGTTTATATGGCCGCAACACTGAAACATGAAACACGTTGTGAATGTGTTCCAGTTCAGGAGGTAGAGCCACCTCGTACGCCACTTCGCCTACTCGTTTTAGCACTTCAAAAGGTCCTACGAATCTCGGACTCAGTTTTCCGTTCTTACCAAACCGTATCTTCCCCTTCCACGGTGATACTTTCAAAAACACAAAGCTGCCAACTTCAAAGTCCCGTTTCTCACGATGCAAATCGGCATACTTCTTCTGACGATCCTGAGCTGCAACTAACCTAGCTCTTATTATGTTGATGACGTCCACGGTTTGCTGTACCAATTCCGGTCCCAGCAGCCTGCGCTCACCAACCTCATCCCAACACAGTGGTGTTCGACATTTTCTCCCGTATAATGCTTCGTATGGTGGCATGCCAATACTAGCATGATAACTGTTATTGTATGCGAACTCCACCAAAGGTAACTGGTCATCCCAACTGCCTTTAAAATCCATGACACATGCTCTCAGCATATCTTCCAGTGTCTGAATCGTCCTTTCACTCTGCCCATCAGTCTGAGGATGATACGCGGTACTTAACCTTAATTGCGTCCCCATCCTTTCCTGTAGACTTCTCCAGAAATTTGACGTAAAGCGCGGATCCCTATCGGATACGATAGATACCGGCACTCCATGTCGTGATACAATTTCTTTAACATATAGCTTTGCCAACTGCTCCAAATTATACCTGATTCTGATCGGTAGAAAATGTGCAGATTTTGTTAAACGATCCACAATCACCCAGATTGCATCGTATCCCTTCTGAGTTGCTGGAAGTCCTACCACAAAGTCCATCGTTATATGCTCCCATTTCCATTCCGGAATCTCCAACGGTTGTAGCAGTCCACCCGGTTTCTGATGTTCTGCTTTAACCCTCTGGCAAGTTAAACACCGGCTGACACATTCAGCCACTTCCCTCTTCATATTAAGCCACCACAAATGTCGACGTAGATCTTGATACATTTTCGTACTGCCCGGATGTATCGAATATCTAGTACTGTGGGCCTCTTGTAGAATTTCTTCTCTCAATTCGGGAACCATCGGTACCCAGACTCTTCCTTCAATTCGGATCATCCCCGCGCTATCCACTGAGTACTTTAATTTCTCTCCTTCAGATAGCCGCTTCTTGATGCCAATGCATTCATCATCTACTTCCTGAGCTTCCTTTATTTTGTACAACAAGGTCGGACTTGCCTCTATGGCAAACAGTTTCTCGCCTGCCTCTTTGGGATATGTGATTTCTAATTCCAATCTTTCCATATCCTTTATTAACTCCTCCTGAGTTGTCAATCTCATCAATTTCTCCCTGCCCTTTCTACTCAGAGCATCTGCTACAACATTAGCTTTACCCGGATGGTATAGAATTTCACAATCGTAGTCCTTGATCAATTCTAGCCATCTTCTCTGTCTCATGTTTAGCTCCTTTTGAGTGAAGATATACTTTAGACTTTTGTGGTCTGTGTATATCTCGCACTTTTCCCCATAAAGATAGTGCCTCCAGATCTTCAATGCAAACACTACTGCTGCTAACTCCAGGTCATGAGTCGGATACCCCTTCTCATAGTCCTTCAACTGTCGTGACGCATATGCAATGACTCTGCCGTGTTGCATCAGGACACAGCCAAGCCCCTTGTGCGACGCATCACTGTAAACCACAAATCCCCCGGTATCATCTGGCAATGACAACACTGGTGCTTTACTAAGCCTCTTCTTTAATTCCCTAAAACTTTCCTCACATTTATCCGTCCATACGAATTTAACCGTCTTCCTTGTCAAATTCGTCAATGGCATTGCTAACTTTGAGAAATCTTGAATGAATCTCCTGTAGTAACCTGCCAATCCCAAGAAACTTCTGACTTCGGTTGACGTCTTTGGTTGCTCCCAGTTTATAACCGCTTCCACCTTCGCTGGATCTACTGAAACACCTTCTTTGTCGATCACGTGCCCCAAAAACTGCACCCTTTGTAGCCAAAATTCACACTTGGAAAATTTTGCATACAACTCCTCCTTCCTCAGTGTCTCCAGTACTATCCTCAGATGTTCGGCGTGCTCTTCCTCTGTCTTTGAATACACCAAGATGTCATCTATGAATACCACGACAAACCTGTCCAAGTACTGCTTGAATATTTTGTTCATCATGTCCATAAATGCAGCTGGTGCATTTGTTAACCCGAAAGACATTACCAGAAACTCAAAGTGACCGTATCGAGTTCGGAATGCTGTCTTGGGTATATCTCCCGGTCTCACCTTCAACTGGTGGTAACCCGTTCTCAAGTCAATCTTCGAAAAGTACTTTGCTCCCTTCAGTTGATCAAACAGATCGTCGATCCTGGGCAACGGGTACTTGTTCTTAATCGTAACTTTGTTCAACTCTCTGTAGTCGACACAAAGCCTTAATGATCCATCCTTTTTCTTAACAAACAACACTGGAGCCCCCCAAGGAGATACACTCGGCTGAATGTACTTCTTTTCCAACAACTCTTGCAGTTGTATCACCAATTCCTTCAGCTCTACCGGAGCCATTCTGTATGGTGCTTTAGAGATCGGTGCTGTCCCCGGTGCCAAATCAATTACGAACTCCACTTCCCTATCCGATGGTAAACCCGACAATTCATCTGGGAATACGTCAGCGAATTCCCTTACCACAGGTATCTGTCCCATTTCTCCCTGTACTCTCCGAGTATCTAACACATGGGCCAGATAACCTATGCAAACTTTTCTGAGCAACCTCTTTGCTTGCATTATCGTCAGACAACCAGATTGTCTTGGCGATTTACTTCCATAAAATACCACCTTCGACTTGTTTGGAGTCTTCAGGCGTATGCACTTCTTCTGGCAGTCAATCACAGCTCCGTGACTTGACAACCAATCCATACCAAGTATAATATCAAACTCTCCCAACTTTATTGGGATCAAGTTCACTAACATCTTAAAATCTCTTATCTCAACACAACAGTTCTTATAATTACTTCCTTGTTTGCTACTTCTATATTCATGGGGTGTTCTAATTTCTCGCGAGATGTATTTATCCTTTTAGCAAAATCTTCTGATATGAATGAACAGGTTGCACCCGAATCAAATAACACATATGCATTTATATTATTGATCGGAAGAATACCTGCCACCACTTCTTTTGACTCCATAGCATCCTGCACGGTCATGTTAAAAGTTCGTGCCACTGGCCTGCTCTGCTGTGTTGGCCCCCCGATAGATAATTTGCGATTATTCCCCTGACTTGCACTGCCTGAGTCGTTTTTCCTCCTCGGGCAATCCTTTTTCTGGTGGTCGGAAGCTCCGCACGTAAAGCAGCCCCCTCTCTTCGGTTTCTGGCATTGTGGAGCAAAGTGTCCCGGCTGTCCACAATTAAAGCAAACCCCCTTTCCTTTCATGCACTCCCCAGAGTGATTCTTACCGCACTTATCACATTTATTTGATTTCTTCATCTCCCCACCAGATTTACTTCCTCCTGACACTTGACTGTCGTTCCACTTTCTTTTGTTCGAGTTGTTTCCCTCGTTACTGCCTGATCGGTGTCCCTCATGACCCTTATTGTTCTTCTGATCGTGTTAACTCTTTGCCAAAGCGTCATTCCCTCATTCGGCGATGATTGCCTTTTCAAGTAAAGTTGCAAATGTGTTGATCTGTAGCATCGCAACTTTTCCATACACCCATGACTTCAACCCTTGTTCAATTCTACGGGCCTTTCTTGCTTCAGTATCCACTTGGTGTGGAGCAAACCTTGCAAATTCATTGAATTTGGCGGCATATTCTACCACCGACATATTTCCTTGTTTCAAATCTAAAAATCTCATTTCCATCCTTGTCTTTATACTTTCCGGGAAATAATTTTCGAAAAATAGTTCCTTGAATCTCGTCCATGCTATTATTCCTTCCCCCTCTCTATTTCTGTTGGCCTTCCACCAGAAGTTTGCCTCACCCTTCATCATGAAGGTAGCAAACGACGTTTTCTGTTCTTCGGCCACTCTTGCGACCTCGAATACTTTTTCCAATTCCTCCACCCATGTCTGGGCTTCAATTGGATCAGTAGTCCCGCGGAACTCTGGCGGTCCTACCAATTTGAAATCTTTAAAGTTTGCTAGGTGACCTGCTGGCTGTTCCACCACTGTAGCTGGTCTGCCTTGCATCGCTTCTGCTAATATGTTAGCAAAAGCCCTCATTGAGTCTACTTGACCCTCAACATTATTTACCGATTCTTCTACCCTCGGGTTTCGTGGTTGTCTTCTGGGCGGCATTGTCTGTTTAAAAACAAAACCTTAGTTTATTATTTCAAAATTTACATTTTATGCAATCCTTTGCAATTATTTAAGAGTTGACACAAAATTAAGCTCAATCTGATCAGTTAATAATCATAATGCCGCATTTATATTCACATACCAATTGGTAGTGTCAGACACATACATTACAGGCATACTTCTATAAATGCTTACTATCCCTATAGTCCATAAAAGACGGGATGTCAAAATCCATCCCCAAGAACATCAGTAATGGGATTTACAAGGAATACACTCCCCTAAAACACAAAAGTGGGGATGTATTAAAACTTAACACTTCTCATATCACGAGGTTTAAAACATAACATAACCCTATGGACAAAAGTGGGTTTAACTATCTCCCTAGATAGGTCATACTATCACTGGTCAGATCGACGGATGGCCTCCAGGTGCTCCCTCCTAGCAATCGTGTCCCCCACCCTTCTGCTTATCACCCGTCTATCCAAGTAATCCTCTCTAGGATACCTCTGAATTATGCTCCTCATTCTGCCAAAGGCTGTGTCCAAGGCGAAGCTCGCTGTGTCAATCCTGGCAGCACTTCTCCTAACCTCGACCTCTAGCTGTCCTACCCGTCTGGCCGACCTTATCAATGCCTCGGATATGCGAACTCTTTCCGCAATCTCTCGATTAAACTCGGCCTTCATGACTTCATGCCTCACCTGTAATTCTGCCAAACTCAATTTGGCCTGATCCTTCTCCTCCCTCAATTTTGCATTGCGGTCTACCATCTTATGTAGTAGGGGTCCGTTCAGCTGTGCGGAGTGCTCATACTCCTGCAACTGTGCTTTTAGTTCCCTTACCTCATCCCCTAACTGGTAGGCTACATCCTTATAGCCATCTTCCAATTCCTGGTGAGTCTGGTTCTCTTCCTCTATCTGACGAACCCTATCTTCGAGCTCATCGTTCCTAGCAGTTAGCTCCTCTATGATGTCACTGGCGGTAGTGCCCATGCCATCAGCATATTTTTCGGGTTCATCTTCCTCCTCAGCGTCGGTCTCCTCGACCTCATCCTCTTCATCTTCACTGTAGAACCTCGTTACTCCTCCTATAACAGGTTCTGCATTCCCCCGCTCATAATCTTCTTCCGGATCCTCCTCCTGATCAGTCACTAGTGGCTGGATAGGTACCACTGGAACTATCGGCTCGGTGAAGACAATATGTTTGTCTATACAATCATCCTCCACTGCTCTGCTAGACTCTCCCCTCTCAGTCATCCTATAACCACAGACAGAAAACAAGCAAACAGTATAACGTCAGTATCACAATAAAATATATTCATTGATGAAATGAAATAATATTTCATTATGTACAACAATCGACTCGATGAATTTCCACAATCCACCTCCAATATACAAAACTCCAAGAATCTCCTCGATCCATTTTTTTATTTTTTTCCTAACGCACTCGATTTGAGTTTAATACTAAGGTTATAACCTAGGTTTCGCAAATCCTAACGTTTATAACCTACAGCTCTGATACCAACCTGTGACGCCCCCAAATTCGGGTTCCAATACCTCGACATTTGTGCTCACCAAAATAAACATCCAAACATCTTCAGACAACATATATAACTAACGCGGAATAAATAAACATAAGTTGTCTATTACAAAAGGTTCACTATGGTCCCAAGGTCTATAACCTTAATTACAAACATCATGAATACATAATAATAATAAATGGGTCCACGATTACAAAACAGAACAGTAGCATATAATATTTAACATGCATCTATTCTTTAAGCTTTCCCTTGCCCTTGTCCTTTTTGGAACTCTCGGGTTTAACTGCAAATAATTCATGATACAACAAGAGTGAGCAACTACTTTGCTCAGCAAGTATAATATGAATCCACAAGATATATCATGAATGAATAAAACAGAAATCGAAATGAATTAACGATATTGAAACTGGTTTACATAATTCAATAATCAAATGAAAGAATGAAGATTGATTATTTACTAAACAACATAATCAAGACTCAGAATAAAGATTAAAGAATTGATTATTGACTACTGAGTGGTCAAATAGACCGTGAACTCCCAGGTATCAATCAGTAGACAGACCCTTTTATAACTTTAATCCGCCAGTATTGTACTCAAGGGGATCAGCCTCTTGTACACCATGTATATGCATAACATTTAACTCTGACTTGTATCGGAATATCCGACACTTAATATTTCCCCCATTAAGGGTTGCTCTCTCAGTCAAGAATCTGTACCAATGACTAGTTTGGATAGCTTTTAAAATAAATTTCATTGTCGTCTAGCCGAAACAATTGGCATAGACTTCTCTTTGAATAGTTCTCGAAAAGAAAACTTTAATTAGTCTATGACTCAATAAAAGAATCACAGTTCAACTGCACTATGTGCGAATTTCAATAAACACAATGATGTGGAATAATTTATACTAAGTATACCACTTAACAATGTCTGCGAAATTTGCTCAATGTAAATATTGAGTAAGGATAGAGAACTTGCCTGGCTCGCGACGTATAGCTAATACCGTGTAATTAAACCTCCTTTGAAAGACCTAACATTGATAATGTTGGCCTATCAATTAGTATGACATATAGGGATTTATGCTACATCTTAATTAAGTTACCACTTAAGCACATTGACTCCCTAACACATACCTCCAAGATAATAATATCATATTTGGATAATAACCTAATTACAAGTTAGTATTATTAATCACATGATAATACCTTAATTCAATTCCCAATATTATTAATTATTTAATGATATTTTAAGGGTTTACTAATATTATTAATCATTTAATAATATTTTAAGTATTCACGTACCCTTTAATTATTATTTAATATGTAATTAAATAATAATTAATTAACTAATTAACTTTACTTATTATTTATTATATTAAATAATAAATAATTAGATTATTAACTTCCATCTCCTTTAATTATTATTTAATATTAATTAAATAACAATTGATTAATTATTTAGCTTTACTTATTATTTAATATTAATTAGATAATAATTAATTAGTTTAATAACTTTAATATTCTTTAATTATTATTTAATATTAGTTAAATAATAATTAATTAATTAATTAACCTTACTTATTATTTAATATTAATTAAATAATAAATAATTAATTTATTAACTTTAATTATCCTTTCATCATTATTTAATATTAATTAAATAATAATTAATTAATTATTTAACCTTACTTATTATTGAATATTAATTAAATAATAAATAATTAGTTTATTAACCTTAATTATCCTTTAATTATTATTTAATATTAATTAAATAATAATTAATTAATTAATTTTTTATTTTTTTATTTTTTATTTTTAACCTTACTTATTATTTAATATTAATTAAATAATAAATAATTAGTTTTCTAACTTTAATATTCTTTAATTATTATTTAATATTAATTTAAATAATAATTAATTATTTATTTAACTTTACTTATTATTTAAGTGCAATTAAATAATAAATAACTAACTTATTCATCTTAACATCCTTTAATTATTATTTAATATTCATTAAATCATAATTAATTAATTACATAACTTCATATATTATTTAATATTTATTAAATAATATTTAATTAGATTATTAGCCTATTTATACACTAATAAATAGCTAATATATAGTGAATCACTCCAATAATTTCAAATTTTATTTTATAACACTTAACTAGCATGCAAATAGGTCAAACATTATTTTTCTGAAATTAAAAATAATTTTCCCATACTTATTAGCAATTTAGTAAGCTTTAATCCACCATTAATTCTAATAAATACCAAATTACAAAAAATTTCGGATTTTAAATTTTTATAATTTTCTTCATAAAATAACAAGCATTTTCTGTTTAGGAACCGAAGCAAGAACCGGCTTAAAAAGAACTGAACCGGCCCCCCTAAGATTTCAAGAAAAACCGAAAATTGGCGAACCGGTCGGTTTTTTTTTCAAAAATAGGCAGATTGCTTTTATGTTTTTCCTGACTTGGGGTCTCCGGCTAGAACGTGAATAAAATGAAATCTACAAGTTCGATCGAGGCCTATTTGGTATCGATGGATTCGTAACTTCCCGAGCTACATTTTTCTGTCATCAAACATCAAATTTGAATTTGTTTTGGTCACGGAAATTGGCTCCAAACCGGACTGTTGTGCACAGCCCTAAAACAGTGGGTGTGTTTTGGTTGAAAAATCATAACTTGCTCATTTTAAATCGGATCGAAGTGATTCCAATTGGAGAATCTTCGTATCTTACGTATCTAACACCAGAAATTTACGGATCATGAATCCGACTTACGGATCATGCCCAAAAATTTCGGTAAGTGGCTGCCATGATTTTGGTTATTTGGTCTTCGTCGGTAAAAACTTATTTGATGATTTTGATGAAATCTTTCCACATGAATACACCCAAAAATTTATATTAAACCCATGTAACCCTAGATATATCAATCTAGCATGTTTCTACTTTTTTAGATTTTGAAAATTAGTTTTCTACCAAAGAAATCACATAATGAATAACAAGGAGCATGAAACTAGGGTTTTATGTGATTTTATACCTCTCGCTCCTATTAGCTCGCTTCCGTTGCTTTCCAAAGTAGTCGATGAAGTTGTTGGACATCCAAGAACTACCTCCTAGCAGCCGAGTACCCTCACACACTCTCTTGGTATTTTTCTTTTGTTCTACTCTCAAGAACACTTTAAGAACTTCCTTGCTTCTCTCTAACTTTCTTGCTTTTCTCTCTAGGATTTCTCTAGCAAATGAACCAACTCTTGCAAGAGTTGGTCAAGCCTCCTATTTATAGAGGTTTTCTAAGCTTAGTTAGGCCCTCTTAATTAATCCATACTTGGTTAATTTAGTCCCTAATTAGTCAACAAACATGCTCCACCTTTTGGGGGAATTGATGGGGTGTTGGGAAGAGTATTTGTGGGAGTAATTTGGGGAGCTTGGAGACATGAGCCCCCTCCCCTTAATGCTGCCGAGAGCCCCCCCCCCCCCCCCTATTTCCCCTAGGTTTTTAATTTTCTTTTAGCACTTTATTTGGCTATTATACATACATATATATATATAAATCAATACTTGTAGTATCTTAACCATTTGACTTTGGTTTGGGCCATCATTTGGGCTCTAGGAATTATTTTCATTGGGCTACCAATTAATTCCACTTGGACTCCCAATTTAATTTACTTGGGCTCCCATAATTAATTCTAGGGTTTATTAATTAAATTCCAATGAGTTAGGCATTAATTGTTACCCTTAATTCACATAATATAATTGGTAACCAAAATTAATCCTATCATGCTCACGGCTACGCTTAGGGTTATAATCATCAAAGGTCCTACTTGGAGTAATTAAATCATCCATTTAGGCTTTCATTTAATTTATTCCGTCTACCGTGCGCCGGTTTAATTATAAAACTTAACGATTAGATTATCGGTTTAGGGTTTCGTTCGTATCGTTATTGTTATTATTATTTCTTGGTTAGTCACTTGGTTTAACAATTCCACCGAGTGAGCTTCCCTCATACACATTGATATGATTATTCATGATGCACAATAAATTAAACGTTAATTTCATTTCATTACTTAATTATGACGCAAATTTTTATCGAACTATTTCATAATATTTTGGGTCATTACAGTATGTGAGGTTGACATAACCATTAGCCCTATTACGACTCCATACTCTAGTTAATAATAACTAGTTTATTTATATTTTTCTTACTTCACTAACATATGAGCATAAACTAGACATTCAAGACTAGTTTTATTGTTCATTGTTTTGATTAATTACAACTTGATGTCACAAGCATATCAGGCTAGGTTATCACGTATTACTCAAGAATATTCAAATTAAATTGAACATAATAACAGTTAGTGTTTTTGATCTTTTATTCTTTATACATGGAATAAAATCGGACATTATATCCTTTTATAAAATTTTTTTTTACTATATTTGAAAACGAATCGAGCATTATAATTGCTTGTAAAATCAATATTCATCTATTATACTTGAAATAATTTGGGCATTATAATTTCTTATAAAATAATAATTATGCTAAATATAAGAAGAAAAATGAACATAATAATCACTAGAGTATATCTCTTGTAGTGCTTGCTTTAACAATTTTTGCACAGGACTTCGATACTTGAAATTTATTTTTTATTTACAATATCTCTCAAATTATAACTATAGAGTATTTTTTTTTCCTCTTGAAATGTTTTTTGAATGGTAGGAAATAATGAATGGATGATGAATCATTTATAGGCTAGAAAAATGTGGTTAATTTTACTTCGGTACCTTGGTTAATTATACTTTAATAACCTAATTTTTTTTTTACTTTTTCTCCAGCAAGCGACATCATTATGACATCATGATGACATCATCTTTGTGCTTCTTTGAGTCGTATGTCATGCCACATCATACTTACATCATCATCTCCTACGATTGGTCGAAAATTGTTCACTTGGATAGCTAGTTAGCTTTCCTTGAATTTGATTGGTCAATTTCAGTTTTTGGTTGTTGTAATCGTGCTAGTTTTTCCTAATATGGTTACTCCAACTTTGTTTTGTCTAACTTGACTCTAAATGGTCAATAACATATTACATGGATTGCCATACTCAAATGATATTGGTCGAAAGCAATACACTTAGATTCATAATTACAAACTAATTTGATTTCAACTAATTAGTTATATAGTATAATACATAAGTATTTATACGTAGTTCTTTTATATTATACATCGTATAATATTCGTATTCTACTGATATTATACCTCGTATTAATCTTGTATAATCTTTCATATAATTTTCGTATTATACATTACATTATACTTATATTATTCTTTGTATTCTCTCTATATTCGTCCCGTATTCACGAATAGTAATATCAGAAAATTATTTTTGATAAAAATTTTATTGATCAAAATGTATTTATTGTCTATAAAAACACTATTCAGAAATGTGAAATTAAAAAAAAAATAAAAGACGGGTTTCACATGAATAGTATATTTTGCATTTTTTTTTTATTTTTTTAATTGGCTCCCTGATATCTATACCTCACATATATGCTATGTCGTGAAGTACAAAAAGTCAAAACGACGAACAAAATAGTTAGAACAACAAAAATTAATTTATCGGGAATCGTGCTTTTCGTCTTTTTCTAGAATTATTTTTATTGCATATTATGTATCTTTATCCCGTTTAAACACTATTTCATAAAATTCAAAAAGTGCTAAAAAGATGCAAGACGAAATCCACACGCATATTAATTTTTAGGTTATAACCCTTAGAGTTAGGTTATAACTCTTTAGGTTTTAACCATTACTGTGTTTTTTAAGATTTCATCAAGTATTAAGGTTGCATACTTGAATCGAAACACAAAATCTAACATATAAAAAACACATAACACATATTGATGCATAATTCAATCATATAACACATAGATTATGTTTAAAAGTTTAACCTTTATTCATCTACAATTTGCAATTATAAGTCGTATTTACTCTAATGTATACTCGAGAAATCAAATTCTTAAGTATTCTCTTTATAAAACTATGTTTTAAGTCTTAACCCTTAATTTAATGTTTCAAGATCATTTTTAATAATTTCATAATTATTTGAGATATTACATTCAACCCAACTTACAAGAATTTATTCCTCGAAATTATAGTATATTATTTTCTACCTTTTTCTTATCATATTTATATGTTTTATAAATATTCAGATTATTACATTCACTTCACCTTATAAGAATTTTGTTCTCGAAATTACACTATAATAATCTCTAATTTTCTCTTTCATAAATTTCAATCCATACCACTTAAACACTTTATGAGCTTTTTTCATACTATGAATTTTTCTTAATCCATCTTCACTTACATTAAATTCCCAATAACTAGATTAGGTCAAGAATGCTAAATCTCCACATTTTCCTTTCATTAAACTAGGTTTCAAACCATTAATTGTACACTATTTCAATCTCAGCCTAAATCTTGTTATAAAGGTTATTCAACTCTTACCACCTTTAGGACATGAGTCTCAACAGTAGTGTTATTGGTCATCCGAGATAGGAAGAGTTCCTTAGATATCTGATATCTAACAGTCCTACTTTGCTCGCCAGAAAGTTCCTTAAGGTGCAACAATATATTAGGAGCATCCATCTTCTCATGCTGACGCTGAAGCCCGTTACTCATGGATGCGAGCATGATGCATTGAGTCATAATTGCATCATCTTACCACTTCTTAACAGTAACAATCTCCTCATCAAAGGCTTCTTCTGCAACAGTTGCAGGGACAGACGACTTTAGGGCATAGGAAATCTTTTCAGTAGTGAGAACTATTTTCAGATTCCTTAACCAGTCCGTGTAATTCAGCCTGATCAGTTTGTTAGCATCAAGTGTACTACGCAGTGATAATGAGTTTGACATTTGTAAAATTCTGCATGTTAAAATAGACAACATTTTAGCATACATTTATTTAATTAATTACTAAAATAAATTAGGTTTTTATTTAAATTGGTATTCTCCTACTATTTTCATCAAACTATATTACCCTCCTTATATAATTTGGCAAGTCTAATTAAAGATTTGCTAGTGAGATTAAGGATCCTATTTCAAATATATATAGCCTTGTGTGACACAACAAATTATATATAAATAAATAGGTAAACAACTTTTTGCCAATTACATCAATATGTAACTCCTTGCATTTTGCCTCTTGAATTATTATGATCATATGTGACACATCCAAATCAAAATAATCAAACTTAAGTCTGATCTAGCATTTTCATATAATTAAAAGAAAAATATCGTCCTTGTGTGACGCAACAAAATAATAAATGTTCAATTCCTTTATAAACAACAACTATATAGTAAAACAACATTTTAAATAATTAATATAAATCTTGTGTGACACAACAAACATATATTGATTATTTATCATGCTAGAAGGCGACATTCGATATTCAAAATATCTTTAAACGTTACAACTTAATATAATTTTCTTTGAGGGGTTTGTTATTAATTGTCTCACCTTGTTTAGCGCGTATGCATATATATATGCACATATAGAATACTATATTCTACTTGAATTGATTATGGACTTTTATTCTAGTTTGGTTCACTAAAGCCACCAAGTGAACCAAAAGGTCAAACATATGGTGTAAGAATAACATTTTATCTAACTATTGCATTTAAACCCGAACTCTATTACAAATGGGTCTTCAAGCGCTCTTTATTCCTTGACTCCAATTCTTCAATTAATTATAACTAACATATTACAAACTATTTTTATAAAAATAGAAACCTTGATCAGTAGTCAAGGGAAAGTATACAGGAAATAGATAGAATTTATATTAAGAAAAATTCGAAAAGACGAGTTACGCATACCCCATTTATAAAACTCATTCATTCATTCATTCATGCATCCAATTAAAATAAATTCAATCATATTGGTTAATAGTCCATAATCAATCACATTTATTATCATATATATCAACATATATATCAATAAATAATATTCACCTCATGAAATTTAAAATCATTCCATATATGCATTAATATCATTTAATGGACAATTAAAATTGCATAAAATCTAATTTTAAGATTAAAATAAATCTTTTATTTTAATTATAAAATCAAAAAATAAACCTTTTATTTTATTATTGAAAAACTGCACAAAATCGCTCAAAATTGGTCCAACCTGAGGTCGATCGCTACGACGGTGAGGGACACCGCTACGACGGTAGAGGTCATCGCTGCAGCTGTGGGTACTACCGCTGTGACGGTGAAGGGTTTTGTCTAGTTCGCGATTTCTGTAGAAAAATGCTATTTTGTTGTTTCCTTTTCCAAAACACGATCTTTACAATTGATTTTCAAAACCCATGATTTTATATAACAAATTATGCTCAATAAATTGTTCTAAACACATACTTATACATATACAGAATCTAAACAATTAATAATTCGCATAAAGTTTGGCTCTTAATGCCACTGTTGGTTTGTAATATTCATGAACACATAATCAAATTACACAATAGTAGTGGAAGCATGGTAAAATCAGTATTTAAAATTTTACAAACCATAACCAGGATCAACCTTTATGCATAACTATTAATTAACAAGAAGAATATAGAGAATTATACCATTGTAGACACTAGCTTTCCACATGTACGTGTTCAACTCCAATTCCTTCGCGTTCACCTTGAATTCCACCGATTAGATTCATTTGATCAATGTTAGTCACCCAAGTATTTGACCTCTAGAGGTGATTCACCAAGAAAGAATAAAGATTTAAGAAGTGGGTGATGACAAACCTTAATTTTCTCTCCTAATTTCTTAGATCTAGAGAACTTATGAGTACTCTCACAAAACGTATAGAAGTGTGTGTAACCTTAATCCATAATAAGAATCCTCTTATTTATAGATATAGTCAACCCTCCTAACACCTTTAGGAATAATTTTTTTAATTAAACTCCTAATTTAATTAGGAACTAATATAAAAGTACTCTTATTAATTAATTCTTAAATCATTTAGGAACTATATAATAATAATAATAATAATAATAATAACAACAACAATAATAATAACAATAATAACAACAACAACAACAACAACAACAACAACAACAACAACAACAATAATAATAATAATAAAAACAATAATAATAACAATAATAAAAACAATAATAATAATAATAATAATAATAATAATAATAATAATAATAATAATAATAAAATAATAATAATAATAATAATAATAATAATAATAATAACAATAATAATAACAATAATAATAATAACTATAATAATAAAAATAATAATAATAATAATAATAATAATAATAATAATAAAAAAAAAACAATAATAATAACTATAATAATAATAATAATAATAATAATAATAATAATAATAATAATAATAATAATAAAATAATAATAATAATAAAATAATAATAATAATAATAATAATAATAATAATAATAATAATTAAAAAAATAATAATTATAATAGTAATAGTAATAGTAATAATAATAATAATTATAAAATAATAATAATAATAATAATAATAATAATAATAATAATAATAATAATAATAATAATAATAATAATAATAATAATAATAATAATAATAAATAAATAAAAATTACATATAAACAACATGGGTCACCCTTTTAGCATGACGTCATTTTCCTGTTTTTCTAGTATTGCGGTCATTTTGTTTCCACATGCAAATTGATTTAGGTGGAAAATAACAGGGACGGTTCAGATTCATTCTAATTGATTTGTAAGTTATTTTAGATTTCAAAGAGTCTTTAGGTAATAGAGTATTTTTAAAATTTTAATATTCGTCGTGCCTTCAGAAACGGACAATTACGTGTCATCTCTTTGGTCTTTTTGTGGGTTATATCGAGAGCAACTATTGCACTAAGCTCTAACTCATGGTATGATAATCTTTTGTCCAATTTCAAGAAAAAATATAAAAGAAAAAATGTTATGATGATGTGATTTAGTTGGTGTTATGATAATACTTTTTTGTTTGGACTTAGAGGACTCATTTTATACTTTTGGGTATATGCAAAAAATATTTCTTTTGAATTTTTACATTTTTTTTTCTTTATTGGATCCTATCAAATGGCTTACAGTATTACCCTTTTTCCACAAAAAATACTATTCATGGATCATATTGATCGATGATTAGAGATACTGGAGACAAATAAATTATGTCAAACTTCTCATTCCATTTTATCAATAAAGGAAATGTGCATAAAATACCCGAAAATATTATATTACATAAATTTGAGCCCGCTATCGTCAATTAATTAATTGTTCAAAGTTGTCAAAAATTAATTTTAAGTTGGGAATGAGTAGCATACTAATGTTTACCTAAAAAAGAAACTATAACTAGATTGAGTATCAATCTTTTTGTATTAATGGTTGTACTATCAGTTCTATTATGAAACTAAGAATTCACAACAGTTTTAAATTTTTTAATCTAAAAATAATAAATACAGTACTAAATTGTTATATTAATTATATTGTGTCTTCAAGTACGGGTTATCTCTAATTTTATAAATAAAATTGCTCTATAAAATAGGATAGAATATGTCTGATGGGCCCCGATGGGGTATAAAGTAAATGCCAAAGTTGAGTGATGCAGGTGCGCATACCATATCTGCATTTATAATTACATACGTAGATGAGAAATTTGTGAAGTACCATTTGC
Source organism: Hedera helix (assembly GCA_947179155.2). NCBI lineage: Eukaryota > Viridiplantae > Streptophyta > Magnoliopsida > Apiales > Araliaceae > Hedera > Hedera helix. Next base: position 12,554,447 of record OX359265.1, read on the forward strand.
ATCCGTAGCATGTGAGCATAAATATTTGTAGGCGTCATTTTATTTATTTATTTATTTATTTATTTGGACATAGGCAGCATCCTATTTAACTACTCTAGTTCACCATTTAATTACGGTGAAGTTATCCGGTGTTTTTAAGATATTATTATATAATATTTTAAGTTATTAATATGTTATTATTTTATTATGTATGTTAATTTTTTTTATTGTATATATTAAAATGGTAATATATAATTTATTCTGAAACACGTCAATACCATTATGTCACTGAACAGATGACATGAGGTTGCCTGAGACTATCTCAGATATAAAAGGAGTTCAACTTTGAATTTTAGAGTAAATTTGTGATACTTTCGAATTACTTATTTTTTGTGGTATAAATTACTTAATTTAAGTTAATATAATTGTAAATTTTTGTAAGATATTAATTTATCTAAAAATATTAGAAATTATGTAATTAATTTAAAACTTAAACCGATTTACATTCATGGTAAAACTTGAGCTAGTGTTTATGAGTTTTTTTTGGAGAGTAAGGAAGGGACGGTAAGAGAAACTTTTTCTTTAAATTTGAACTTAATAATAAAAAATGAAGACATTTTGAACTTGAGTCGACCGCATTTAAGAGATGCGGTTAGGTATATGCAGTAGGGACACCTGTCAACTTCACCAGACATAGTTCAACTCCGGAAAGGGACGGCGAGATTCTAGGCTTTTTCTTTTTAATTTTTTTGTATCATTAGTGCTTATTCTTTATTGAGATGAAAATAAATGGTCACTAGGATATATATATATATATATATATATATATGCACTAGACCTGTCAACTTCACCCAACATAGTTCAACTCTCGACAGGGATGGCGAGATTGTAGGCTTTTTATATTTTTAATTTTTTTTATACCATTAGTACTCATTCTTTATTGAGATGAAATTACGTGGTCCCTAGGTTACACCTTTTTGAAATAAATTTAATTAAGTGTACTACTGGTGAAGGCGGCACAGCATTTATAAGAATTTTTTATTTTAATTTTTTCCACCAGCCCATAATTTGTTAGAAGTTTTTTCTTGTTGTCAAATCCTGTTATAGCGTCAACATGATGGACACATATTCAAAATTTCTTTTTCCTTATAACATAAAACTAAAACTAAAATTAAAACGAAACCCTACTTACTCAAGTCATCGGCCTAAATATGTAAAAAAATGAGTCTATCATGTACGATTTGAAATGCATAATTTTTAAATTATTTAAGAACTAAATTAATTATTATAATAATTATAATTTCTAAATCATGTACGATCTTAATTATTTATAATAATATTATTATTTATTAATTAATTTCTAAACTATTCAAGAATTAAATAATAATAATAATAATAATAATAATAATAATAATAATAATAATAATAATAATAATAATAATAATAATAATAATAATAAGACTCCTTTTATTAATTTATAATTAGTATTTTCAAAATACTTAAATTATAAATATTACTATAGTATAAATTAAATATACTTAATTTATTATTACGACTATGCCATTTACTTCTTAAATAAATATTTTTCTTTTGCGGTGTGACCATTTAGTTTTCCCATATTACACCGGTTATAGAATAAATAAATTAGAACAATTCTAATTTTATTTATATAAATGAATTAAACTATTTAATTTATTTAAATAAATAAAATTTATTCCACAATAAGGGTAAACCCACTTAACGATCAATGACTTTTCAGATAATATAAATTTTAACATTTAATCATGAAGAACCTATTATGTAAATAGTTACTGTACAATTAAATCATTCTACTCTACAATATCTCAATCAAATATAAGATATGAAATTTTTGTCAAGTCTTATTTTATTTCATCATATGCATTTCAATTCTCAAACGCACAACTCTAATATAAATTATAAACACTTTTCTAATTTTTATTCCACATTGGCCAAGTATTTCTGAATTGCTATTTATCGAATTACATAAGACATTATCTTATTTTATTGAAAGTGGTAAATCATTTGTTAATCATTCACCTATTCATATACAATTTATTATACCCGAGCATACCCTTTGTTATACCATAAAGGTCTTCAGGAGTATGTCAAAGTATAACTCACCATACACAATATACTATGATGTTCTCAAGTATAATGATCACTTGTACTACTATTACATAAAGAATTCCTATTGACATGCAAGTAAAACTCCATTAGGTGTTCCTTTAATAAGTCAAGTTCAGTGAACTTATTCTCCAATAAGCACTTACATACTTGCTTTAGTGTCTTCATACAAATGATTATGAGATTAATCATCATCTTTAAAAGAGCAAGCATAATATGTATTAATCATCCGGATTCACTAATCCCTATTTTAGTGATCCAACAATTAAGAATATTTTAGTTTTGAGCTATCTTAAATTTAGATCTCATTAGCATGATCAACATCATGATTCTAGAGGTATTGTTCAAAACTATGCGTTTATTCATTTAATTAATATAACCAACTAATCATGAATAATGAAATATCTTTAAATATTTTTTTTTTTATTAATAAACGAATAAGATTATAAAGTATATGATTATCACATTAAATGTGATTGACTTGAGGGCATACTACTTTCAATCTTCCACTTGCACTAAAACCAATCACCATTTAGTATCTCATATCACTCTTCTCTAAGTGGCAATCATACAAATTTCTTAGTAAATGTTTTAGTTAATGTTTCTCTAATGTTACACTGAGAGTCTACCATCTCTATGATGATATCTCCTCATCTTTCAATGATTCCACTAATTAATGAAAGTGTTGCAACATATGTTTGAAATTCAGATGACATATAGGTTCCTTCGCGAATTAAACTCATTTATTGCTAAAAACCATTCCAAGTTCTGCAATGAACTTGTTTATCCAAACAATCTTCCTTTTAGATTCACTTACAACTATATATACTATGTCTTTGTCACAAAATCAATAACTTTTTGCTGATTGAAACTTTTTCAACTCACTACGCTCCACCGTTCACAGTAATTATATAACCTAAAATGAATTTGTTATTGTCTTGGTTAGTCTGAAAAAATCGAGTCTATTAAACCCTCTAGTTTTAAATCAGACCTACCATTAGAAACTTCTTTCTAATATTATTCTCCTTTACTGAACTGAAGTCCTTTATGGAGAAGTGTTTAGACAACAACATCATTACTAATTGTAGCATTGATATTTTATTCCTTATCAGTAGTATATCAAAATATAATATTAGGAATATCATAGTGCTGCCACTAACATTTTGATAAAATCACACTTGGTTCATCCACGTTTTTGATAAAATCAAACTCTTTTGATTATCTCATCAAAACGGATATTCCTGTTGGTTTGTAAAATTCATGAACATACAATTAAATTACACATAAACAACGAAAACATGATAAAATCATATTTTAAAATTTTTCTACAAGCTATAATCCAGAATTGTCTTTTATGCATAATTATTAATTAACAAAGAACAAGTTAGAAATTATACATTTAAAGATTTAACACTTGAAACCGCTACAAATTCATCTCCCTTGTTCTTCGCGTCCTCCTTGAAATCCACCAATTAGATTTCTTAGATTAATGTCAGCCACCCAAGTGTTTGTCCTCTAGAGGTGATCCACCAAGGAATAATACGTATTCAAGAAGTGAGTGGTGGCTAATCTAGTTTTCTCTCTCCTCTAATTATTAGATGTAAAGAATTACGTGAGTAACTCTTGTAACACCAATACATAATAAGACTCATTTTATTTATAGATATAGTCAAGCATCCTAAACTTTTTAGGAATAGGATTAGGATTTAAATGTAACTCCCAGTTTACTTAGGAACTCAATTAATATAATAATTACAATTCCTAAACCATTTAGGAACTTAATTATTAATTATAAGAGTACTCTTATTAATTAATTCTTAAACCATTTAGGAACTAAATAATAATTATAATAGAAATAATAATAATAAGACTCCTCTTATTAATTTATATCTAGTATTTTTAAAATACTAAATAAATATTAAGCTATTTAATTTATTATATCACCATAGTATAAATTAAATTTATTTAATCTATTATTACTATTATGTCATTTACTTATTAAATAAATAATTTTCTTTTGCAGCGTAACCTTTCAGGTTCTCCATATTAAACCGATTGTAGAATAAATTAATTAGAACAATTCTAATCTTATTTAAATAAATAAATTAAACTAATTAATTTATTTAAATAAATAATATTTATTTCACAATAAGAGTAAGTCTCTTTAGCGATCAACGACTTTCCAAATAATATAGATTTCAACATTTGATCTTTAAAAGAACATTTCAGTGAATAGTTATCGTACAATTCAATCTTTCTGTCATACAATGTCCCAATTAAATATAAGACATGTAATTTCTGGCAAGCCTTATTCTATTTGATCATATGTATTTCGATTCTCAAGTGCACAACTCTAAATAATATAAATTATAAATTATTTTATAATTTCATTATGCATTGGCCAAGGACTATTAAGTTGTCATTTATCGGATCACATATGACATACACTCCTTCTACTAGAAGTGACAGATGCTTTGTTGATCATTCACCTATCTCTATGTACAACTTATTATACTTAAATATACCCTTTAATATACCTTATAGGTTTTAAGGAATATGTCCAAGCATAACTTATCATACACAAGATACTATGATGATCTCGAGTCCAAGGATCACTTGTACTACTATCACATAAGGAACTCCTATTGACAGATAAGTAAAACTCCATTAGGTGTTCCTTTAGTGAGTCATGTTCAGTGAACTTATTTTCTAATAATTACCTACATAATTGTTTTAGTGTCTCTACATAAATGATTATGAGATCAATCATCATCTTCATAAGAGTAAACATAATATGTACTAATCTATCTGGATTCACTAATCACCATTTTAGTGATCCCACGATTAGGAACAATTTTAGTTTTGAGCTATCTTGCATTTAGATCTCATTTGCACGATTCTCATTATGGTTCTAAATGCATTGCTAAAAAAACTATGGGTTTACCATAATTAATTCATCAATTAAATATGGATAAATAAAACGCCTATAAATAAATGAATTATTTTATTAATAAATGAATAAGACTACAAAGTATATGCTTGTCATATCTAATGTGATTGACTTGAGAGCATACTACTTTTAGTCTCATCTTTGAGAAGCTTGCTTTAATTCATAAATGGATCGTTACTACTTACATACTTGATTTATTCCATCTTTGGAGACAAATTCCTCTGGTTGTATCACATATACATCCTCTTAGGAGGAAGGACACCTATACATCCATTTGCCAGATTTGGTGTAGTAAGTTGTAAATGCAAGTAAAATCCGAATAGATTTAAACATTTTACTGGTGAAAAGTTTCCCACGAGATCAACGCAAATGAAGAGTTCGTAGATTTCTGTCGAGCAGACTTATATATCACAGCACAACAAGGACAAAAGGCTCTAGTTAAAGAAATGAAGATAGAAGCTCACAGGTGTTGAATAAGTTAATGTACTCAAGATCGTAGAATGAAGTTGAACTGAATATCCTCAGATTGTTGAGTCACAAATATCATTGAGCCACTTCAGAATGCAGAGTTACATCTTTGATAAGCTGCCTTAGTGCTATTACCTATCAAAGAACGTAATGTCAATGATACTAAGAGATAGATTTGCTATGACATATGATTGAGATATCTTCATTAAGAGTTCTCCAACAAAGAAGTAGATTGAAGTAAACTAGCTGATGAAGATAAGGAGCAGAGCATAATTCAGCAACATCTAGCTTATCAAAAGAAGAGGATGTGTGACATCCACTACAATAGAAATAGTGCACTGAATAGAGAAAAAGTGAAGTCAGTAATCTTGTAGACATTAAGTGTCCAATTAAAGGGGAATTAATCAAAAAGAAGAAGAAGAATGAACTTGAGAAGAATAGAAGACCAAGTTAACAAGAATGAGAAGTCTAAGTTTTCAAGAAGTGAACTAAGCTTTTCTAGCAGATCGTAAAGTTAAAGGAATGATCGTAGAATGACTGCAGCAAAAAGTAGCAGAGTCATCATAAGAATAGTTGAACTAAAGAATACACTCTATGATATGAAGACTAAAGAAATCATAGAGTACATGAAGACCATTGCTGAAGTAAGAATACTGAAGAATGTAGAGTCTACGGAATTATATAACTCTAAGTTCGTAATGCATAATGAAATTTCGTAGAGCTAACCGCAAAGCTGATGAATCGTAACGTCTGAATCATAGAGTCTGCCAAACTATCCACATCTACTAAGGAACAATTCAATTAGGAAAATTGTAGAACATATAAAGTCTGACAATGGACTGAAGATTGGAAGATTAACAAAAGTAAAGATCTCAGGGAAGCGGTTGTACATCTAAAGTTTTAAACTGAAGAACAGATCAAGTTGTATCTAACGACTAATGATGTCACCCACGTAGACACTCTTACAACAGACTGATGTGATATAACAGAGTATAAAGTAAGCTGGCAAATACTAAAATGTAAACATCAAAAATCTTCCAGAGTCAGAACACTAAATGAAGCAACTATTACCTTCTAACGGGTAAAACGACAAAAGATCTCTCAATATATCGAAACTAAAATTTGAAAAAGAAGAGAGAGAAAGAGGAAGAGAAAAAGAGGTAGAGAAAGATGATCGAAACTAGAAGAAAAAGATTGGTCTAAGCATTGAAGGAGAATAAGGAGAAAACTGCCACTCTACTAAAGATCATAGAGGGGATCAATCTACTATAGAGGTACATTATAAACCTAAAGTCCTTCTACACTTTAGAGGATCAATCAAGAATGATTCCAACCTTTCAAGAGCCGAAGCTGAAGAGAAATATCTATAAAGGTCATGAGCAGAAAAATAAAATGAATCATTCCTTAGCTGCCAAGTTCATTTGAAATGTGCATAACGCCAACTTGGCTGCACCCTCCCCGACACCACCAACAATAAGTAAGTTGGGACTTAGTGACCCACCATATTCAGAGGAATCAACCCCATGATGGGAAGATAACATAGTGTCCTGAGGGTTGAGACCCGTCTCATTCAAAGGAATCAGCCTCTGTTGAGGGAAGAGGACTTAGTGTCCAAAGGAGGGACTAAGAGACCCGCCTGATTCTTAGTGAATCAGACCCTTAATGGGAGGACTTAATGTTTAAATTGTAAGAACTAAGTGTCCATTTGTCCTTAGTGGAATATCCCTGCTCAACGGAATAGAAAAGAGGAGTAGGAGTAGTTCAGGCTTTGAATCTTTTAAAAATCCATGTGTTCTCAATGTCTCTTTTCCTCTTTCTTTATCTTTCATATATACATGTATGTTATGTATACTGATGATGTCTTTCCAATTACAATTCTTGTACATAATTGAATGTTTTAGTATAAATGATCAAAAATGGGTTTTACCAAAAAAACTAATTCTACCGTGCAAACAATTGTATAATTATTTGGCAAATAGTTCTTAAGTAAAAAAGTTATACATACATGTGTAATGATCTATTCAATCCCCTTCTATATCACATTCTTGTACCTTTGGGAAATAACAATTAGTATTAGAGCACGTTCTCACAAAACTTGCTTAATCTCATTGATTAGATCCTATGGTATATATCTAAAACCAATTCTAAAAATAGGAGGAGAAAATCCACCTATGTGCTATAAAGTTTTATTACTATTTGGAAAGCTCAGGTGCAAGCATGTATAATGAAAAATTCTAAGAAGCAGGTTTGAGTTAGTCCATATGTCCCTACAAAGATGACACCATCTATTAAAAATCCATATGTGATGGCTATCAAATGCAATTTAAAATGGGCAGACACAGAAAATCAGCCTGTTGTTCTAGGCAAGTAAATAAAGTCCTATTTATGGTTCTAGAAGACAAACTCCTTAAGATATGCTTAAATACTAAATCACTAAGGAAGGTTGAAAAGCTCATTTGAAATGCATAAAGAAGCTATAATCAACAGATTAAAGCATCATTCTCAACTTCCCAAAAGCTTTTAACAAGGTATGCTCAATTAATGATGTTTTCATGAAAATCATACGAGTTTCATCCAGTAAATGAATTTTTAAGACCTCAACCTTATAAGGGTTTATCCTAGCTAATTTTGTAGCAGAAGGGTGACTCAAGATTCTCCCGGAAGAAAAGATGAAGATAATGTTTCACTTGCCATGAAATTAGTGAGAAACATAAAGAAAGAAATAACTACTTCATCAAACTCCCACCTACAACAGCAAACTGAGCATTTAACTCTAAGGTTCTGTGTTAGATCATAATATTTATTGATTGTAGCAGGCTCCTCCATTTGGGAAAATATTTGATCTCCTATAAATTATGACATTTACTAAAGCCAGACTATTACTTATTGTTGAGGATGGTGGATGTCATCAGACTAGTTAATGTCTGATGTTGCCTGAGGATGAGAGAAGGGATTTGCCTAAAATCAAGGCACAATCCAAAGAGAGAAGAAAAGTGGGAGGTGAGTGTTGAAGACCAGGAGCTGATCAAGTGAAGATTTGGAGCATAACTCAAAGCCAACCCAACCACAAAAGAAGGAATGAGCAACAAAGGACATCACCACTGAGGTATTGCTTAACATCACTTTTAATAGTTGTGTGCATAATTCTTAATTGCTCTATGTGTTATATATACTAATCTGCATAACATTGTTCAAGATACTCTTAGAAGACCATTATCCACCTCAAATTAAGATATGAAAAAGTATTATCTGAGTTAGGAATAATTCAAGAACATATTTTTCCCATTTAAATCTGAGGATGATAATAACTTTTTAAGACCTATTATTGAGTAGTGAACTGAGAGATTCCACTCTTTTGGAAAGGAGAAATGAGCTAACCACTTTTGTTGGCCAGATTGATCAAATACTAATATTTAGTTTGGAAATACAAAATAAAGTCAACTTTACTATCGAAACCTAAAAATTTAGTAAAGATAGTGAAAACAAACTCTAAGAATCAACTTGGTGAACATTGTAGAGTTGGTTACTACTCTGTGAACAATAAAACTCTAACTTAGTATTGCAAAAAAAATCAAGCGGATTAAATCTGAATAAAGTTGGCCTCCACTTTTTTCAAATGTGATAAACTCCTAGTCACACACACATAAGCATGCATTATTTAAAATTCTCTAACTAAAAATCTTGTGAATGTGTGATTCTACTCCATAGAATTAGGAAAAAGATTTTTCACTGTATTTCACTTTGGTGTCAAACTCTCCTAGAGAAAGGAAGGTCTGACTGTCATCCATAAAGATGATAAGCTTGGAATATTGAATGTGAAGGATATTATCACTAGCTTAAGTAACTTTTGTTAAAGGATTACAATTCAATCACCTGTTCAATAGCCGATTATGTGTTAATAAACTTCAAACTGTTTTCTTGATTAACCAAAGACGATATGAGTGTTTATGAGAATGGGTTCGATTCTTCTAAGAAAGTCAAGTTCTGAGTGTTGAAACGAGCATAACACAAATCTCTCTGCACTAAGAACTCCACTAACTGATTGGTGTAGAAGAGAACATAACAAAATTTTAAAGTAAGAAGGACATTTCTGACCATTGGGATTTCAGAATGCCATCAAAGATAAGGCTATCAACACTACCTGCTCCACTCATAAGAGGTTTCTCATTCACTCCATCTTCAACGATAACATCCTATGATCCTTGGGAGAAAAGGAAATTAGATCTTGAATAAAAGGAAATTTTTGGCTGTATATGTTGAATTCTCAACAAACAGTAAGGATTAACTGATCGTAGTGACTGAAGCTACACATGGTATGCTTAGTTAATAATAAGAACTTAATGGATCTAAGATTGTTAATGGTTTACACCGTGTCACACTTAAGCTAACAATCTTGAGTCAAATAAAGCTATTGCGTGAGATAAACGTAGAATAAGATGATATCACGACCATTAACCCTCTAATCTTAAGGAAGAGTTGATAAACTCTATACTTGATTTCTCATTAGTCGTAGAGTCAAGTGATGAAGCGAGAAACAAAATAACCCTACAACTCTAAACTCTGTGATCGTAAAACCACATGAAAAAGGCATATAGTCAACTTTTCAGATCCAATCACTTTACAAATCAACAAGCCAACAACAAGAACTCCATTACGAAGGCTGCAAAGAAAAAAGCATTAACTGAAAATCCTACAGAAAATATAAGGGCAAAGAATCACTCATCAGATTCAATCATTGGTGATTCTACAACTAAGAGTCAATACTTGATGCAGTTTTGTTAACAAACATTTTCATTTGAGACACTCATTCCACTTGAAATACGAGATAAATCAACTAGACTTTTAGGAATGTTAGCTGTATAGAAACTTTAACTTAATTAAAAAGGTCTGGGAGCCAGTTTTCAGATTAACAAAGATATCCAGTAATCAACATAAATATCAATCTTCAATCATAATCTAGTTGAAGACGGAGCATCGACAAGAAACAAAACCAACCGGTTGCATGAGAAAATCAACCGTGATTGAACCTCTACACCGAAAACTCACTAATGGCTACTTTGGTGTTTCTTGCTTTTACTGCCCTTATGAAACTTATAAAGTATCACATGGGTGTCCAAAAGTTTTTTCCTATTTGTTGTACTTAAGTTGGACAATGTTAAATTATTTTTAAGTGTTACTGATTCAAATATCTAATTTCATATGTTAAACTTGGTTCAAATCTTAACTGTGTTTCTTGTTAAAAACGGATTCATTATGAGCAAAATAAATGTAGCGATATTTCTTAGGAAATCCACGTGCTTTACATTGTTAGTACAAAATTATATAGATAATATAAATCTTGATGTTACTATGAAAAACCTATGAGAGACTTGTCAAGCTTATGTAGATCAAACTCGAAAGATACATGATAAGTGAGCTGAATATCCTTTCTTTGGATGACAAATGAGAAATCTGATGAAAAAATATTCATCAGCCAAACCAAGTACGTTAATGATCTATGAAAGAAAAATAGTTTGAAAAATAGCCACTATCACAAAGACTGCCATGTCTATTGCATTAAAGTAAGGCCACAAATGAGAAATGGTAAAAGTAGTTATCTAACTCAGTATAAAGGTAAAAATTGACTCTATCACATATCTGACTACTAGTAACTTTGGAATTGTACCTCCAACATAATAAGTGCTAAATATCAAGATTAATCCTAAGAAAGTATATTTAACATTTGCTAAACATTTCTTAAAAGGATACTAAAAAATATGAGGAGTCTTCTTTTAATTGTTTAGATATTCAGATGTTAATCTTACAGAATACAACTTAGATAATGGCAGCAAAAATGGGATGAACTATAATGTTTAAGAAATAGATTTAGTTTATAGTTTAGCAAAAGGCAAAAATGAATAACAACTAGTATCAGTGACAATAATCACTGAAAGCTGAATACATTGTAGCTGAAAGCTACTGAGCTCTAAGGATGAAAATTTAGTTAGTTGATTATGATCCATATTCTAAATCTATTTTTCAAACCCATTAATACTATTACCTGGTGAAATAAAATTGTCTAGCATTTTTGAATTGAAACTCTCAAAAAGCATCTGGGTATATTGGGATACTGCTCTTAATGATAATGATGTTTTACAAAATATCTCATTAGATGTCCACTACTAAATGAATCTGGATTTAATGAGCAAATCAGTTTTAGGTTTGACTACACTTAATCTGTCTTGAAAGTCTAATCATAAATCGTATAGTGTAAAAGTTTTGAAAAGAATCAAAAATTGATCGTCAAATCGTTGAGTGAACACATGTTTTACGATTACTCATCGAAAAAAATAAAATAAATAATAGACTCTTTGTGGTTAAAAATTTAAATCTCTTAATGAGATAGTATCGGCAATCTATTTAGTGAATTAATAAGTGACATATGAGTCATACAAATAATCAGGAGCTACAGTTGCGCCAAGCTAGGCTGTATAAATCACTGCCACACGTCAAATGCTATTGTCGACCTAGACGCCTAACTAACTAATAAAAGCTTGACACGTGTCCTATTCAGTTGATAAATGAGTAAAGTTTCAATTCTCAAAATCGCTGATTCAATTGTCGTTGTTAATGTATTCAGTCATTCATCCCTGATTGATTCTTTATATTTTTTCTTGAGATCTTTAAATACATATCATATCTAAGAAGAATTCACACATACACATTTTCTTCAAATCTAGACAAAAAAATCATGTCCTCATCCTTAACCACCTTAAAAAAAATTCAAGTCCACTTCCTAGAACTATTTCTTACTTTCAAGTAATGGGAGCTAAGATTATGATTTGTAAAATTATCAAAGAATATGACAGACCAGAAGATCAAATGATAAAGGCCAGATGATTCAAAGCATTCGTTGCGATAGGCGAACAAAGATATAACCTGGAGAAAAGATTTTGGTATGACATATCATATACCATTTCTAATTTTACTATCGTAAAAGTCAGAAATCTTTTCATCATAACTGTCATGCATTGCCCGTACTCCTTCTCTCCGAGTAATATCTCAAGGAATGAGTACTATTCTTTTGATCAAGCAATAAGAAGAAGCATGGCAAATTATTGAGGATGCTTATCCTTTAGACGATCTAGTGAAGACTCGTAACCCTTTTTGATGTTGACAAAAAAGGGGAGAAAAAGAAATCAAACTCTCAAATGTTAGTATCAAGCCATGGGAAGAATATAGAATCTAGGGGGAGTACTTAGAAAATAGGTGTATACAATTTAAGGGGAAATACTTGTAATACGTCTTTGATCTGACAAATGTAGTCATTTATCTTCTTTGTAAATGGTTATATAAATAAAAATGATTTTAGCAATACAACTTCTCACTGTGTTCATTTGTAAATGTCATTTATTATTTGTATGCTTGTTTTGTCATCATCAAATATAGAGAGATTGTTATTACATTTATGTGTTAGCTTATTTGGATTTAATGATGACAAAACAATGCTGTAATCACTCATATTGATTTCACTATAACAAAACAACAAAAGAAAAACAATTACTAATTGCTTATGTGTTATGCGTTTACATTAATACTAGTTAAGTGCTATGTGTTTATATTTAAGTTATTACTGTTTATATTTAAAGAACAATGAATAATAAAAAAGAAAAGAAAAAATGAACAAATGTGGATGTATAAATATTTGTTTACTTTTGTACAGTCTTTAAAAAGAACAATCATTGTAGAAGAATTAAGGGATCAGATTTGGTAGGTTGATCCAAACTAAAAAGATAGACTAAATTAGAGATAAAATTTATTAGGTTGATCCAAAAGATAAAGTGTGTATTGTCTTTAAAAGAATATTTGTAATATCTAGGATATTATGACGTGTAATTTTTTTTTAAATAAATAAAATGTATGTATTTTAATTATTTAAACTTGGTAGATAATATGAATTGTGTAAATTAATTATGTATGTATATATATATTTTTTATTTTACGGTTACAAATTTTAAATGAATTGCGGATTAATGTTGAAAATTAATCCTAAATTAAATTAAAAGTTAATGAGGTAATTAACGAGGTCATAATTATTGATTATGGATTAATTAATAATTATGAGAAATATTTGGAAATTATTAAGAGGGAAATTAATTATATAAAATATATATAGAAATAAATTATATATTTTATATAAGGAAATATAATTTATATAAGAAAATAATTTTATTAAGGAAAAGGTTAATAATTATATAAATTGTACAAAAATTATATTGTATAGTTTATATAAAATACATGAAATAGTAAAAAGGAATAATTAATAAATATGGATGATTTTTATTTTAATAAGATAACTTATGTATATGAACAATAGAATTATTTCTATTTTTATGAAATTTAATATTTGTGGAATTTAAATATGAGTAAGAAATTATTATAATACATAATATATATAACAATTGATATATGTATTTATTATGTAGTAATAGAAAATACATGTATGTTTACGTAATGTATATGTAACAAAGTTGAAATGTGGGAAAAATTTATTTTATTAAGTTATGAGTATTATTTTATTAATTTTGGAGGTAGAAAATACTTCATATAATTACATGTATGTCATTATACGTGTACAAAATTTATCAAATAAAGTACCCCAAAAATATATAAATATTATTTATAAATTATTTTATGAATTTTGGTAACTTAAAATAAATATTAACATAAAATAAATATTTTATATACATTATATAAAATATTTATTACTCGAAATAACTGCGTAATGTACCAAAAATGTACGTGTGCATGGTATTTATTTCACCAACTTAAACTAAGTCGGTGGATTTGAGAGAAAAAGTCCAAAGCAACTCAAAAGTTAGCAAGTTATATATATACATATATAGAATAAATAATAAGAATACTAATAGTAATAATAAAACGAAACAACAACCAAGCAAAAAATCATCTTTCCTCTTCTTCTCTTCCTCCACTGCCGGAACACCACCAACACCACCAATACCAAGGAAGTTTTTGGAGGGATCAAAGTGTATTATAAGCATCCAAGGAAAGATTTCAAGCTTTTGGGAAGGTATAAAATGGTTTATTTAATTTATTTTAGCATTTATAATGATAAAATAATTTTATAAAAAAATTAGTAAATAATTATATAATTGTTCTATATAATTTTTTGATGTATATGGATGAATTATATGATATTTAGTGTAGTTATATGGTGAAAATGATATCAAAAATGTTGAAAAAAATTGTTTGGGCTGACTACTGTTAACGTAGGAAGAAGAAGAAGAAAAAAATTAAGGTCGTCCGCGCATTTTTTTCCGGAACCAGCATATAAACGACACCGTTTTGGGGCGCAAGGCAGGGTCGCGCCATGCGCGGCTGCCAGTCTTCCGGTGCAGGGTCGAACGACGTCGTTTGGTAGGCCAGGGGAGGCGCGCGCGCCATGTGCGACCGACCGGTTTTTTTCACAAAATTACGGTTTTGCCCCGATTCCAATTTTCAGAAAAATTACAGGATTGCCATTGGAATTGAATTTAATTAAAATAAATGTTTAAAAATTGATAAAAAATATATAATTTTTTTATAAAATCAGAAAAATATATAAAAAAATATTTTATAAATTAAATTTAACAATTTTCCAATTTTGAGGAATAATTCCAATTAATTATTAAGTGTTTAATAATGAGAATTAAAAGAGCATAATTGGATTTAATAACCAAATTAGGTTATAATTAATTGTAAACACCCATATAGGTCCGATGGGTAGAATAATTATGTTATGAGTGATATTAATTATATAAATTAATATCGTGAGTTACTAAGTTATTATTATTTGATTATGTTATTATTATAGGTTGTCCAAGAAGAGCTAGTTAGCCGTTAATTTAATAATCGGACAGCGAGGCAAGTTTCTAAACCCTAGTTTTGATCCGTTAATCATATGTTGGATGTTAAAATCCTAATTGAGTTCCATTTCCTAAATTTTATTATTATTCCATTCTTTTGCATAATAATGTCGATCGATGTTGTACAGTATTCCCTTAAAATTGAATATTGCTGTTGTTATTAACATTTATTCTTAAATGCAAATCATAACAAATCATAATTGTTAATCGGTGAATTAATAATGATGGGTCTACGCCAATTGTCCGGCTAGACTTTTGATACAATTAAATCCCAAATTACTCTTTGTTGTTAAGTGCTGAGCCAAACCAAATTGTCTTGGTGCAGACTCCTAGAAACTGAGATGAACAACCCTGTCTTAGGGGATACAGCTTGTTGGATGCTTTAAATTTCGACCCTCCGTGATAAACGGTAATATGATGTGCACAATCATAGGTACGAGAGGCCGATCACCTCGAGTACGGAATTAAGGTTTTATGGTCTTTATGACACCTATAGGTTATCAATATTAAAATTGAATAACCTATGTTCAATGGTCTTATGACCCTCAGTACTGTTCATATTCATCATGTCTCAAAGGACAATACTTGCAGTTATTTTTCTTCGTTTAAATAAATTGATGTTACATTGTTGATATAAATTCTGATCCTCATAATGCATTATTATTCAGTTCATTATACTTGCTGAGCACTTTAGTTGCTCACTTTTACTTGCTTAAAATATCGCAGACAAAGATGTTAAACCCGAGGGTCTAGATAAGAAAGACAAAGGCAAGGGAAAAATATCAGAATGAAGAAATTACTGAAGTATCCTCAGCTGGTAGTCTTAAATTCGTGTTGTGTCTTTAGATAGGGAATGTTATATGTATATGGAGGTTGATAATCCTGGGAATATGAGAATTGTATTTTGTATTATATTGGATATTAACATATGTAATGTATATTAATGGTAATTCTGGGTAGTGATTAATGTATGTGATATTTATGAATAGTGAACACCAAATTCGAGGTCCATGAACTTGAATTTGGGGGCGTCACAATATTATTGTAAAAGGGCATTAAGGATCAAATTTGTTAGGTTGAATCCAAATACAAAGTATTATCTAAAATGTAATAGATTAGGCTAAAGATCATTAGAACAAAGTCAGAGCATTAGAAACTGAGAGTTCGCAGAGCAGAATGATCAAAATCGTGGAGTAAACCAGGATCGTTGAGTAAAATGTCTTAAGCTTAACCCCATGACTCACAACTCTCAGATCGTTGAGTAAGTGATCTAAATCGTCAAGTGACGTCAAGTGAAGTGGAAAGGACAAGATCATTAAGTTAAATAAAAGATCGTAGAATGGAGAACAAAGAAGAATTGTTGAGTGAAAAGATCAACAAACAAGATAAAGTCACTAATGATAAAAACTAAACAGCTAAAAGGATAAAATAAGAGACTTTGTGCTAAGCATTAAACATTCAAAGAAGAATGCTCAAGCACAAAATTAAAAAAATTAGATTTATTTCTAAGCAGGAGAGAGAACCAGAAGAAGTAAAGGTTATCCCACAAGTTCAAAACAAATGAAGAGTTCGTAGATTTCAATTGAGCAAACTAATCACAGTACTACAAGGACAAAAGGCTCTAGCTAAAGATGTGATAAAAGCTCATAGGTGCTGAATAAGTTAAAGTACTCAAGAACATAAAATAAAGCTTAACTAAATTTCCTTAGATCATTATTGAGTCATAAATATCATTGAGCCACTTCAGAATGCAAAGTTACATATTTGATAAGATGTCTCATTGTTATACCTATCAGAGAATGTAATGCCAACAACATTGAGGGACATATTTGCTACGACACGTGATTGGGATATCTTTATCAAGAGTTCTCTAGAAAAGAAGTAAATTAAGGTAAGCTAGCTGAAAGAGATAAAGAGCAGAGCATAATTCAGCAACAACTAGCTTATCAGAAAAAGATGACATGTGACATCCACTACAACAGAAGGAATGCACTGAATAGAGAAAAAATGGAGTCAATAATCTTGTAGACAGTAAGTGTCCAATTAAAGGCGAGCTGATCAAGAAGAAGAAAAAGAATGAACTTAAGAAAGACAAAAGACCGAGTTCATAAGAAGGAAAAGTCTTAGTTCATAGGAAGTGAACTAAGCTTGTTTAGCAAATCGTAAAGTTAAAGGAAGGATAGTAGAATGACTGCAGAAAAAAAAATAGCTTCATCATAAGAACAGTTGAACTGAAGAATATACTCTATGATATGAAGACTGAAAAAATCATAGAGTACATGAAGACCATCGCTGAAATGAGAATATTGAAGAAAGTAGAGTTTGTTATATAGTCGGCCTTTCTCTTTCTGATGAATTATTTCTCAATATCTTTTTGAGTTTTGACTATAAATTTTTTCATACCTGTTGAAGCATTCACATATTTATCAAAAAAATTATTCATACATTCGCTTCTTCCGGTGGTTATCATGCTAGTGGCAAAATATCTTTCTGTATATGCTTGCATCCATTTTTTCTTTACATCATACAAACTTTTGAGCCGCTCATTGTTTTATAACTCATAATCCCTCATTAAGATGTCCCAACACTCCTCAAACTTGTCGATGAACAATGAATTATAGACATAATTATTAAAATCTAATTTGAATTATGGGTGTTCAGAATAAATATGATATAACTTCTCTAAGACTTGTTAATATTCCAAGAACACGGTACATGGTGAGTGGAAGGGAGTACCCTAGCAATAACATTGGTCATGGTTTTATCTTGGTCAGCTATGCTGGTTACATGTGTCCTGTAGTCCATGGTTTTGAGCCACGTCTCTACGACCCAAATGAAAGTTTTCTCTGTCTTATCCCTTAATAATGCAAATCTAAACAAAATAGTGTGATAATGGTGGTTAAATTATAAGTAGATTTTATATCTATTTATTAGATATTTTTAGGCTTAATTATTTGTGAGCTTTCAAGTATTTTTAGCATTTTAGGTAATTTATTAATTTTTATTTTATTTTTTAAGAAAAATAGAGAAAACGCCCATTTATAAAGGAGAACTGGTATTTTATAATAATTTGAATAATGGCTTGGTGGATTGAAGTTTTGAATTGCTATATTTGAATTTTTAGCTTGCAGATTTACTTAACAGTCACTTCAGACTCAATTTTGACCTTGATTCGAGCATAATTTCTCAAATTCTAAAATATAAAAGTTATAGATCTACATTTCAGCTTTCTGTAACATCTTGAATCGCCTCAATCGGAGTTCGTATAAAGAAGTTATTATCGTTTTATCAATAGAAGTCAATGCTGAAAATGGGCCAGCACCGACAGCTATGGAAATGTCTTGTGGTCAGCGGCGCTGGTAGGCATAAATTTTAGCACCGGAAGCGCTATAAACAAAGGAATTGAGTGCCAACAGCGCTCTAGGTCGCAGCCAGACTTGGTTTTGGCTTGTTTTTTATATTTTTTTTTACTCCAAATTGGATTAGGTTGTCTATATATGCTATAAATTTAATATGTATCTTATAAATACTCATCAAAACTCATATTTTAGGGGGGGTTTAACATGAGAGAGAGAGAGAGAGAAGATCGATATTTGGAGATAAGATTGAGAGCATGTCAAGCTAAGTTTTTTAATTTAGTTCTAGGGGATTTCAAACCTAATTACGGATAATGATTAAATCTATTCAATAATATTATTTCTTCTTTCTTATATGAAATTATTCATGATCATCTGTTTTTAATTGTTTATTTGATATTAGGTTTGTTTGATTTAATTTAGTCATGTTGAGTTGATCAAATTAGTATCAATTGCTAGATTTAGGAATTACATTACATGTAATTGATATTGTTCCTAATCGTTGGTAGTGAATAGTGATAGGTGATTATGGTCAAGCTTTTTTCTATTGCTATGATTATCATGGTATAAGTTAAAGAGTCCAAGCTTATGAGATTGTTGCTTAGAATAATCTAATCCTTTTGTTATTAATGCTGTCATTATATTAAATTTAGAGAGCTTGTTCTAGGTTATATAATAGTTAAAATCTAATGAAGAGTTTGCTTTGTTAGATTACAATTAAGGAAAATTTCAGGTAACAGAGCTTGTTGTTGCTTAGGGTTATTAGTTTCATAGAAGGATAGAAATATATTTTAATTGATTGATCTATTAATTATAAGGGTGAGATTGAATCGAAGAACTGAAGATTTAATTTATTGGTTAATTTTATTAATTTATTTTTGTTTATTTAGTTAATTATAATTAATTCAAAATTCCCCATTTTTAGTTTACATTGTATAAAATTAAATTAATCATTCTCTGTGGGATCGACTCTTATTTACATTTCTACATGAATATTTTTTTCAAAGTAAGATTTTATTTTTGGGTGCCTGAATGGAACAAATGGCATGTCATACTGACTTGTCTTATACATAGTGTCAAATATCACAACGTCTCCGAAACATTGATACATTAACCTTGATCGAGTGTCTACCTACAAAATACATGTAATGCAATTGTTATTACTTGGTTTAACATGAAAAAAAAAACTTAGTCACACTTCTGAATTCAAGTTTTTTCAAATAATTGACTGTAGCTTGTGCATCATTTTCATCTTCTGAATCATACCTTAAACCCCTTACTACATTCTAAATATCTTTGTCACTAAAATCTACATTTTGCATCCCACCACCCATTATGTTTAAAATGTTCATCATCCTAGTAGGTCCAATATCAGTTTTATTTAAATTGTCAAGTAATTGTCTAACCACCGAAGTAATATTTTTGTGTACTTTAATCAAATCTACTTCAGAATGTGTCACTAATTGATGATTGTAATTCAATTCTAGAGTAAAAATACGCTAATGGTCTTCTTTTTTAGTATGCATAAGAAACATTTTAGTTTTGTATAGTGTGCATCCTATATAGTCTATTTTCCTTATTATTTTATCATTAGGATATTCATCATCTTGTATACTTTTTAAAACTATTGGTCTACCAGCTTTTTTTACATACATATACATATACATATACTTAGAGAACAAATTATCAGTACAAACATATTTATGACTTGTAGCAATTATAGTCTTAAATTAATTTTTGTTTGCATATGTTCTATAAATTTTTTTAGCTTCTTCTAACTAAGAAAACAATCGACCAATATGTGAAATCATTTTAGTTTTACTACTTTCAATTTCATTAAAAACTCAGATGCATTTGTACAATCTAAACTAGGAAGCAATTCAAAAGAACTAGATAAAAACATATATGTAGCAGACATTGAAGTCATTGAAGAAGACTTAATAAAATTATGAATGAATAACCAATTAATGTGCTTAATTTTGTAAAGGATGTCACTGAAGCTAGAATTTTGAAACTACTATAAAAATAGAGTCAAATGAGAGCATACATATATGATATATTCTACCATTAAGAGGGTGGAACGTGAAAAAGTCAATTTTAGCCCTTATTGATGTGACGCCCCCAAATTCGGGCTCCTCAAACCTCGAATTTGGTGCTCACTATTCATACATTCTACTTTCATTAACCGTTACTCAAAACTACTATTAATATACATTGCATCTGTTAATATTCAACTTAATACAAAATATATCTAACAAACTCCCAGGGTCATCAACCTTTACATACATACAATGTTACTAGGATAAATATTCCATATCTAAAGCCACAAAATGAATTTAAAACTATTGGCTGGGGACATGTCATCACTACTTCATTTTGACATCTTTCCTTTGCCTTTGTCTTTCTTATGTAGACCCTCAAATTTAACATCTTTGTCTCCGTCACAATAATCAGGCAAGAGTGAGCAACCGAAGTGCTCAGCAAGTATAACGAATTTAATAATCATGCATCATGAGGAAAAGAATTCATAACAACAATGTAACCAACAAAGTAATATTAACTCATTCCAAATGACAGGAAATAACTGAAAGAAATAGCTTTTGAAACATGATAATTAAGAATCATACTAAGGGTCACAAGACCATTGAACGTAGGTTAATTAATGGAAACACTGATAACCTGTATGTGCCATGAAGACCATAAAACCTTAACCACGTACTCGAGGTGACCAGCCTCTCATACCTATGATTGTACATAGCATATTACCGCATTTCGCGTGGTATCAAAATTTAAAGCATCCGACAAGCTATATCCCCTGAAATAGGGTTGTTCATCTCAGTTTCTAGGAGTCCGAACCAAAATAATTTGGTTTGGCTCAGTACTTAACGATAAAGAGTAATTTGAGATTCAACTATATCAACAGTCTAGCCGGATAAATGGTATAGACTCATAATCATCTACAATTATGATTCGTTATAATTGGCATTTAAGAATGAATGTGAGTAACAACAGAGATTTTTGATCTTAATTGAACAATTTACAACATCAATCAAAATCAATATTCAAGAAAATGGAATAATGATAAAACTTAGGAAATGGAACTCAGTTAGGATTTTAATATATAACATATGATTAATAGGTTAAGATTAGGGCTTAGGAACTTGCATCGATGTCCGATTATTAATTTAACAGCTAATGACTCTTCCTTGGACAACCTATAATAATAATATAATCAAATAATAACAATTTAGTAACCCATGATATTAATTTACGTAATTAATATCACTCACAACATAATTATTCTACACATCAGATCTATATTGGTGTTTACAATTAATTATAATCTAGTTTGGTTATTTAATTTAACTGTGCCCTTTTTATGTCCTCATGTAAAACACTTAAATAGTAATTGAAATTATTCTTCAAAATTGAAAAAAAATGTTAAATTTAATTTATAAATCATTTATATATATTTTTCTGATTTTTTTATATTATTTTTATATAATTTTTATTAATTTTTAAACATTTATTAATTAATTAAAATCCTTGATGGCATTTTCATAATTAGGTAGAAAAAAACTGAACTTGTGGCAAAACCGTAAATAAACCGAACATCGTCGTTTATCAGGCCGATTACCGAAAAAATTTTGGTTGCCGCGCATGGCATGACTCACCCCCCTTTCGCTCCCAAAACGTCGCCGTTTTATTCTTGGTTTTGAAATTGCCGGGCGGCCCTTTTTTTTTTCTTCTTCCTTTTTCCGTTAACAGTAACCCAACAAAACTATTTAACACTATTTTGATCATACTTTTCATAACATAAATACTCTAAACCTTATATAATCCATAGATACACATAAAAAAATTATATAGAACAATTATCCTAATTATTTACTATTTTTTCACAAAATTATTTTATCATCAAAAATACTTAAAATAATTCAAATAAAATAATTTTATACCTTTCCAAAGCTTGAAAACTTTCCTTTGAAGTTTGTTCTTCACCTTGATGGCACCAAAAATTTCTCCTTTCTTAGTGGTAAAGGTGGGTTCGAGTGGTGGTGTTGGTGGTGGAAAGAAAAGAGAGAAATGAAATGAGATGGTTTTGTTACCTTGTTTAGTGATTGATTTTATTATTATTATTATTCCTTCCTCGTCCTTATTTAAGCTTTAAGTGAGTGTTAGTAAATTTTAATTTTTACTCCAAGTCCACCGACTTGGAGTTGATTTGGTGAAAAAATATCATGCACATTTACTAATTTAATACATTACGTAGTTATTTCGTGTAATAAATATTTTATATAATGTATGTAAAATATTTATTTTAATTCACTAAAATTCATAAAATGATTTATAAATAATATTTATACCTTTTTGAGGTACTTTACTTGATAAATTTTATACATGCATAATGGCATGCATGTAATTATATGAGGTATTTTATACTTCCAAAATAAATAAAATAACACCTATAGCTTAATAAAATGAAATTTCTCACATTTCAACTTTGTTACATATACGTTACATAAACATCCATGTATTTTCTCCCACTACATAATATGTACATACATCATTTATTATATACACGTATTATGTATTATAATAAATTCTTCCACATTTTAAATTACAAAAATATTAAGTCTCATAAAGTAGAAATAATTCTATTTTACATAAGCACAATTTATCTTATTAAAATAAGACTTGTTCATATTTATTAACTATTCTTTTTCACTATTTCATATATTTTATATAAACTATACAATATAATTTTGCATAATTTATATAATTATTAATATTTCCTTAATAAATTTTTATTCTCTTATATAAATTATATATTTACTCTTATATAATTTATATAATTATAAATTCCTCTATAATTAATTGCATTTCCTTATATATAGTTTGTTACTATACATTTTATATAATTAATTCTTCTTCTTAATAATTCTCCACAATTCCCCATAATTATTAATTAATCTATAATCAACAATTGTGACCTTGTTAATTCTCTCATTAATATTTAATTTAATTTAGGATTAATTTCCAATATTAATCCCCTTTTCATTGACACAATTCGTTAAAATTAGTAACCATAACAATAATATATATATATATATATATATATATATATATATATATATATATATATATATATATATATATATATATATATATAACTAATTAATTTACACCATTCATATTACCTGCCTAGTTTAAATAATTAAAATACACACATTTTATTTATTTAAATCTTTTTATAAGTCATAATATCTTGGATATTACAATTGAGCTGTCCAATTAATGGGTATAAATTGGATTTACATGATGTCGCTACAAGGAGTAGTAGCTAGGCTGTCGTGTTTCGGCATTCTTGTCAGTCATGACACTAACTGCTGATGCATAACGCTAGTTGTTACCACACGTCAATAGCTGTTGAGGCATGTCGGGGCCTACCGTGAGTTGTCGAGCATGCCATTAGAAGGACTAACAACGACTACCACCAAAAGGAGTGACAAAGGAGTGATAGCTTCTTCTAGGGCTAATTGGGTTAATTCTCGTACCACTAGTAAGTATTTTCCTACCTCTAGAATGACTAATAGTAGGTATGAAAAAGTTTCCATTTTACACCGTTAGATATTCATAAGGAGGGTGTGAGGAGATGCATTTGCTAGAATAGTGTTCATAACAACTATTTATTATGAATCATTCTTATATATATATATATATATATATAATGATTCATAACAAATGGTTGTTATGGATACTATTCTAGAAATTGATATTACATCATCCATTTAGGGATCTAGTGGTGTAAAAGGAAAAAAATGACATTGTTAGCCCAGTCGCTACTAGCGGTTGGGCCAAAAAAAATAAATTAGATCTCCCACTCCATCGCTTCTTCCTCTGCCTCGTCGTATCCGTTAATTGCACTGTTTGAGGTGTTTAGTCATCTACATGTGTGCATACTTAATCTAACCTCATCCTTTCAACTGTTGTAGATATCCTTATAGTTTCTTAAGTTTGAATATTATAACCTATTATGCTAACAAGAGTGTTTTCAGGCAATTGAGGCTCTTAACCTGAAATTAATGTCAATGGCAACGAGTACTGGAACAAGTAACTTCCAATAAAGGAGGAGAATATGGATAATATTCATTAATGGACAGTGGCTTCATGTAATAAAGACTCTAAAAAGTACCCCTTTGGATCAAATTATTACGAAGGGAAAAAAATGAAAGTAGTATGCACACAAGTCAATCATATTTGATGTGATATTGCATATACTTTGTAATCTTATTCGTTTATTAATAAAATATTGTTTATGCAAATGTATTTTCTTTATCCATATTTAATTGTTGATATTAATTATGATAAATCTATAGTTGTTGAGCAATATTTTTAGAATCATGATACTGATCATGTTAATGAGACCTAAATTCACGATAACTTAAAACTAAAATTGTTTATAATCGTGGAATCACTAAAATGAGGATTATTGAATCTGGATAGATTAGTACATATTATGCTTGCTCTTATGAAGATGATGATTGATCTCATAAATATTTGTATAGAGACACTAAAGCAAGTATGTAGGTGTTTATTAGAGAATAAGTTCACTGAACATCACACGCTAAAGGAATACATAATGGAGTTTTACTCGGTTGTCAATAGGAATTCCAAATGTGATAGTAGTACAAATGATGTTTGGACTTGAGATCATCATAGTATCTTTTATATGATAAGTTATACTTTGACATATCCCTTAAAACCTTTAAGGTATATCAAAGGGTGTGCTTGAGTATAATAAGTTGTACATAGAGATAAGTGAATGATCAACAAAGAATCTACCACTTCTAGTAAAAGGAGCAAATTTTCTATGCGATTCGATAAATGACAACTTAATAGTCCTTGGCCTAGGTAGAATAGAAATTAGAAAGGAGTTTCTAATTTATATTAAATAGAGTTGTACATTTGAGAATCGAAATGCATATGATCAAATAAAATAAGACTTGACAATGTATGACAAAATAATTGAATTGTACGATAACTATTTATTGAAAGGTTATTTTTTGATTAAATGTTAAAATCTAAATTATCCAGAAAGTCATTGATCGCTAAGGGGAGTTACTCTTATTGTAAAATAAATATTATTTATTTAAGTGAATTAAAAATTTTAATTATTTATTTAAATAAGAATAGAATTGTTCTAATTGAATTATTCTACAATCTATTTAATATGGAGAACCTAAAGGGTCACACTATAAAAAAAATATTTATTTAAAAAGTAAATGACATAATTTTAATAATATATTAAGTATATTTAATTTATACTATGGTGATAGATTAAATTAAATTACTTAATATTTATTTAGTAATTTGAAAATACTAATTATAAATTAATAAGAGGTATCTTATTATTATTATTATTATTATTATTATTATTATTATTATTATTATTATTATTATTATTATTATTATTATTATTATTATTATTATTATTATTATTATTATTATTATTACTATTATTATTATTATTATTATTATTATTATTATTATTATTATTATTATTATTATTATTATTATTATTATTATTATTATTATTATTATTATTATTTAGTTTTTAAATATTTTAGGAATTAATTAATAAGAGTACTCTCATATTAGTTTCCAATTAGATTATGAGTTTAATTAAAAAATCTATTCCTAAATGCGTTAGGAGGTTGACTATATCTATAAATAATAAGAGTCTTATTATGCATTAAGGTTACACACACTTTTATAATTTTTGGGAGAGTACTCACAAGTTTTCTAGATCTCAAAAATTAGAATAGAGAAAAAACTAGGGTTTGTTATCACCCATTTCTTGAATCCTTATTATTCTTTTAGTGGATCACCTATAGAAGCCAAATACTTGGGTGGCTAACATTAATCAAAGGAATCTAATCGGTGGAATTCAAGGAAAACGCGAAGGAATTGAAGCTAAACACGTACTTGTGGAAAGCTAGTGTCTACAAGGGTATAATTGTCTATCTCCTTCTTGTTACTTAATAATTATGCATAAAGTTCGATCCTGGTTATGGTTTGTAAAATTTTAAATTCTGATTTTACCATGTTTTCACTGTTATTGTGTAATTTGATTATATGTTCATGGATATTACAAACTAACAGTGGCATCAAGAGCCAAACTTTATGCAAATTATTAATTGTTTTGATTCTGTATATGTATGAGTGTGTGTTTTGAATAATTTAATTGGACATATATGTTGTATAAAATCATGGATTTTGAAAATAATTACCAAAAATCGTGTTTTGGAGGCAAAAGATCAAAAATCACATTTTTCAAGAAAAATCACGAACTAGCAGCAACGTCTGACGTAACTAGGGTCACGCAGTTGCGTGGCATCTCTAACGCAGCTGCGTCACTTGGTCACACAATTGCGTGGGGTCTTTAATCCAGTTGCGTCGAGACCTGACGTAGTTACGTGGCGATGTGCTATTTTTGTCAAATTTTAAAGTTTTTATATTTAAAAAAAATTAAAATAGAGAGTTATTTTAAATATGAAATTGAATTTCATGCAAATTTAAATTACTCATTAAATTATATTAATGCATATATGGAATGGTTTTAATTTCATGAGATGAATATTATTTATTGATACGTATGGTGATATGTATGATAATAAAAGGAATTGATTATGGACTATTAACCAATATGATTGAATTTATTTTATGTGGATGAATGAATGAATGTGTATTTTACAAATGGGGTCTGCATACCTCGTATTTTCTAATTTTTTTAATGTAAATTCTATCTCTCTCCTATGTACTTTCATGGACTGTTAATCAAGGTTTCTATTTATTGTAAATAGTTTTTGTAATAGGATTAGTTAGAATTATTTTAAAAATTGGAGTCAATGAGCAAGGAGCGCTTAAAGACCCATCTGTAATGGAGCCCTGGTTTAAATGTAATAGTTATATTTAATTTTACTCTTGCACCATAAATTTGACATTTTGTTTCATTTGGTGGCTCAAGTGAACCAAACTATAATAAAAGTTCATAATCAATCTAAGTAGAAAATGATATTATATATATATATATATATATATATATGTGTGTGTGTGTGTGTGTGTGTGTGTGTGTGTGTGTGTGTGCATACATGGTAATCAAGATGAGACAATTAATAACTAATCCCTCAAAGAAATTATATTAAGTTGTACCGTTCTAAAATATTTGGAATATCGAACGTTGCTTTCTAGCATGATAAAAATAATATAGTATCAAATAATCAATATACGTTTGTTATGCACACATAAGGCTTATATTGATTATTTGAGATGTTGTTTTTATCACATTTAGATGCTTATAAGGAATTGAACATTACTGTTTTGTTGTGCACACACAAGGCTATACTTATGTCGATATAATCCTTATTTTCACTAGCAAATCTTTAATTAGAATTGTCGAACTATACGAGGACAGTAATATAGTTTGATAAAAATAGTAAAAAAAATACCAATTTAAATAAATATATAATTTATTTTGATAATTAATTAACTGAATGTATGCTAAAATATTGTCTATTTTCACATGTAGAATTTTATAAATGCCAAACTCACTATTACTGCGTAGCATACTTGATGCTAACAAACTGACCGGACTGTATTACACAGAATGGTTAAGGAATATGAGAATAGTTCTCATTGTTGAAAAGATTTCCTATATTATAAATTCGTTTGTCCCTGCAACTGTTGCAGAAGAAGTTTATGAGGAAGAGATTAATACTTTTAAGAAGTGGCAAGATGATGCAATTATGACTCAATGTATCACGCTCGCATTCATGAGCAACAAGCTTCAGCGTCAGCATGAAAAGATAGATGCTCCTACTATATTGTTGCACCTTAAAGATCTTTATGGTGAGCAAAGTAGGACTGCTAGATATCAGATATCTAAGGAGCTCTTTCAATCTCGGATGATTGAGGACACTACTATTGAGACTCGTGTCCTATAGATGATCAATCTGATTGAATAACTTAGACAATTAAGGTTCATAATGGATGGGGAGTTGAGCCAATATCTGATCTTGCAATCACTCCCAGACACCTTCTCACAATTTGTTGTGAATTTTCACATGAATAAGTGGGGCGTTAGCTTGCCTAAGTTACTTAACATGTTGTAAACTGCGGAAGGTCACTTCCCATCCAAAAAGGGCCAAGTCTTATTAGTGGATGATTCTTCCGATAAGAGGAAGACACCTAAGGGTTCTTCTGAAAAGAAGAAAAAGAAGAAGGCTAAGGGTAAGGCAAAGGCAAAGGTAAAAGACAATAAGAAAGCTGAACTTGATAGTAAATGAATATGTTTCCATTGCAATAAGTCGGGTCATTGGAAGAGGAACTGTGAGGAGTATCTTGCAGATCTAAAGCAAAAAAAAGTTGGAGAAGCTTCAACTTCAGATCAATATTTGTTCATGATTGAAATAAATCTTTCTGTAAATCAAAGTTCTATTTGGGTATTAGATACGGGCTGTGGTTCTCACATATGTAATATTATACAGGGACTAAACAAAAGTAGAAAGCTAAACAAACTTGAAGTCATCCTGTGCGTGGGGAATGAAGCAAATGTTGATGCATTGGCTGTAGGAACTTATTGTTTAGCACTATCTATAGGCAAGTCCATCAATTTAAATAATTGTTATTATGTTCCAATACTTATTAAAAATATTATTTCTATTCCTATATTGGACAAGGATGGTTTTTATATTATAATTAAGAATAACAGTTATTATATTTATAATGATAATGTTTTGTATAGTATTGGTAAATTGAACAATGAACTTTATTTACTTAATTTACATGAAAATATATTACAAATTGAATAAACTAAGAAAAAGAAAAGAGATAATGTAAATTATACATTTATGTGACACTTTATACTAGGTTATATTAATGAAACAAGATTAAACAAGTTGCATAAAGATAGACTTTTAGAGCTTTCTGATTATGAATCATATCCAGCTTGTGAATCTTGTCTCATGGGTAAAATGACTAAATTTCTTTTTTGTGGAAAAGAAAAAAGAGTTACAGAATTATTAGAGTTTGTACATACAGATGTATGTGGGTCTATGACAACGCATACAAGAGGAGGGCATTCATATTTTATTACTTTCACTGATGATCACCCGAAATTTCTACACTAACTATTCAAATAAACGGGGATAATTCTTTCGCATTTTCTCTTCTAATTCCCACGTGGCTTCTTCAACATTATGATTTCATAATAACACTTTAACAGAAGGAATCACTTTATTTCTTAAGACTTGCTTTTTCCTGTCTAATATTTGGACAGGAATTTCTTCATAAGTTAAATCCTTCTCTATCTGAATAGGTTCATATGCTATGACGTGCTTATAATTTGGCTTGTATGGTCGGAGCACTGACACATGGAAAACATTGTGTCTATGCTCTAATTCTGGAGGTAGAGCCACTTTATATGCCACTTCCCCAACTTTCTTTAATACCTCAAACCGTCTAATAAATCTAGGACTTAACTTACCCTTCTTTCCAAATCTGATTTTTCGTTTCCATGGCGATACTTTAAGAAATACGTGGCTTCCCACCTCAAAATCGCGACTTTGTCTATGTAAATCCGCATACTTTTTCTGTCGATCCTCTGCTGCTACTAATCAAGCTCGTATCAACCTGACTGTATCCGCCGTTTGTTGAACTAGTTCAGGTCCTAACAGTTGACGTTCGCCAACTTCATCCCAGAACAAGGGAGTTCTGCAGTTTATTCCATATAAAGCTTAATAAGGCGGCATTCCTATACTTGCTTGGTAACTGTTGTTAAAGATAGATGATCATCCCAATTTCCTTTGAAGTCCATGATACATGCCCGCAACATATCTTCTAAGGTTTGTATCGTCCTTTCGCTTTGACCATCGATTTGAGGATGGTAGGTCGTACTCAACCTCAGTTGTGTCCCTAACTTTTCTTGTAGACTCCTCCAAAAATTTGATGTAAAGCGATCTAGATCTGACACAATTAACACTGGTACTCCGTGTCGCATTATCATTTCTTTAATGTAAATTCTAGCCAATTGATCCAAATTGTATTTGATCTTGATTGGCAAGAAGTGGGCCGACTTTGTTAGTCTGTCCACGATCACCCATATAGCATCGTAACCCTTTTGAGTAGTTGAAAGTCCTACTACGAAATCCATAGTAATATGTTCCCACTTCCATTCTAGAATTGCAGGAGGTTGTAGCAGCCCACTTGGCTTCTGATGCTCAGCTTTGATTCACTGACACGTCAAGCACCGGCTTACATAGTCCGTAATTTCTCGTTTCATGTTTGGCCACCAAAAATGTTTTTGTAAATCGTGGTACATTTTTGTATTTCCTGTGTGAATCGAGAATTTCGAATTATGTGCTTCCTGTAATATCTCCTCCTTCAATTCAGATACTGCAGGTATCCAGATTCGCCCCTCAAATTTGAGAATTCCATTACTATCTATTTGAAATTTTATTTCATCACTTGATGTAACCATATTCCTTACTCGGGTACAATCATCATTTGCTAATTGGGCTTCCTTCACCTTATATAACAATGTCGGTTGCATCTTTAAAACTAATAGCATCTCATCTGCTTCGGAGGGATACTTCACTTCAATTTTCAACTTTGTCATCTCCTGAATTAGTTTATTCTGAACAGTTAATTTCATCAATTTGTCTCTCTCTCCTTTCTACTTAAAGCGTCCGCTACTACATTAACTTTCCTTGGATGGTAGATGATTTCACAGTTATAGTCTTTTATTAATTCCAGCCACCTCTGCTGATGCATATTCAACTCCTTTTGTGTGAAGATATATTTCAGACTCTTATGGTCTGTATATATCTCACATTTCTCCCCATAGAGGTAATGTCTCCATATTTTCAATGCAAACACTACAGCTGCCAATTCCAAATCATACGTCAGATATCTTTTCACATAATCTTTCAACTGTGGTGATGCATATGCAATAACCTTACCGTTTTGCATAAGCACACAACCTAATCCTTTATGAGAGACATCACTGTACACCACAAAATTTCCTGTTTCATCAAGCAAAGCTAACGCCGGAGCTTCACTT
This sequence comes from Hedera helix, assembly GCA_947179155.2. NCBI lineage: Eukaryota > Viridiplantae > Streptophyta > Magnoliopsida > Apiales > Araliaceae > Hedera > Hedera helix. Next base: position 12,586,373 of record OX359265.1, read on the forward strand.
AACCTTTTCTTTAACTCACATAAACTTTCTTCAGATTTATCTGTCCACACAAACTTTACAGACTTTCTAGTTAAATTGGTTAGCGGAGTTGCTATCTTAGAAAAATATTGAATAAATCGTCGATAATAACTCGCTAGACCCAAGAAACTTCTCACCTCTGTTGGTGTCTTTTGTTGTTCCCAATTAATTACAGCTTCAACTTTTGCAGGATCCACAGAAATTCCATATTTCTCAATAACATGACCCAAAAAGTGAACTATTTCCAACCAGAATTCACATTTCGAGAATTTAGCATATAACTTTTCTTTTCTCAAAGTTTTCAGCACTATCTTTAAATAATCTGCATGCTCTTCCTAAGACTTGGAATATACTAAGATATAATCTATGAACACCATTACAAATTTATCCAAATAGGGTTTAAAAATCCTATTCATCATATCCATGAATGCCGCTGGTGCATGTGTCAATCCAAACGGCATCACCAGAAACTTGTAATGATCATAACGAGTTCTGAATGCTGTTTTTTGTACATCCTCTTCTCTTATTTTCAGTTGATGATACCCTGACCGAAGATCAATCTTTGAAAATATTTTGCACCCTTTAACTGATCAAAAAAATCATCAATCCTTGGCAAAGGTTATTATATTCTTGATGGTCATCTTATTCAACTTTCTATAATCAATACACAATGGTAAAGTTCCATCCTTTTTTTTAACAAATAGCACTGGTGCTCCCCATGGAGACACATTCGGTTGAATAAACTTCTTATCTAATAGCTCTTGTAGTTGCTTCATCAACTCTTTCATTTCCACTAGAGCCATTCTATACAAAGCCTTAGATATTAGAGCAGTTCCCGATGGCAAATCAATCATAAACTTGATTTCCCGATCTGATGGAAGGCCAGTTAAATCATTCGAAAACACATCGGGAAATTCGTTCACTACCGGTATTTTCTCTATTTTCATCTCCCCTTTCTGGGTATCCATCACATATGCTAAATATCTCGTGCCTCCATTCCTTAATGCCTTTTTAGCTTGCATGAATAACAGACAACTAAATTGTCTCGATAATTTGCTACCATAAAACACTACTTTCGACTTTTTGGGAGTATGTGAAGTTACACACTTCCTCTGACAATCAATCATGGCATTATGGTTATACAACCAGTCCATTCCTAAAATGACGTCAAATTCCCCAAGACGTATCGGAATTAAATCCATACATAACTTATGCTTTCTTATCAATATAGCAAATTCATCAGATATAAAAGAGCACGTAGCACCCGATTCAAAAAGCACACATGCATTAGTATTGCAAATTGAAATGGTACCTGACACCACATCTTTAGACTTTTCTGCATCTTGCCCCGTCATTTTAAAGGTCCGAGCGGTAGGACGACCTGGTTGAGTTGGTGTGGGGAATGTCAGTTTTCCTTTGGTGTTTGCTCCTTTCACTCCACTTGTTACCTTCATCATCTTCTTTGGACAGTTTCGAGCAAAATGGTATGCGGCTCCACAGTTAAAACATCCTGTTTTCTTCAATTTTGGGCAATCTGGTGCAATGTGTCCCTCCTGTTGGCACTTATAACAAACCTTATTCCCTTTCAAACAAACCCCTGAATGATTTTTTCCACAATTACTACATGGTTCAATTTTCTTTTTTACATCTCTGGATTTGTTTCCGGAGGTGTTGGTACTACCACTCCACCTTTTCTTACTAGGAGGGTTGGTACTACTACCACTTCCCCCCTTGGAATCTCCTTCACTCTTCATTTTCTTTTGTTCTTGATGATATTTCGTAATAGCTTCACTACCTCCCTCTGCTAAGATTGCCTTTTCCAATACATCAGCGTATGTTGTTGTCTGAAACATATTCACCTTGCTATAGATCCAGGGCTTCAATCCCTGTTCAAATCTTTTAGCTTTTCGCTCTTCTATACTGACCTGGTATGGAGCAAACCGGGCTAATTCATTAAACTTGGTTGCATACTCAGATACTGACATGTTATTCTGCTTTAATTCCAAAAACTGAATTTCTAACTTATTCTGCATACTAGTTGGAAAATAATTTTCAAAAAATAGTTCCTTAAACCTCTTCCAAGGAACTATTTCTCCTACCTCTCTATTCCGATTTGCTTGCCACCAGTGGGCGGCCTCTCCTTTCATCATGAAGTTTGCAAAAGCAGTATTCTGCTCCTCTACTACTCTAACCACCTCAAAAACCCCCTCCATTTCCATAATCAAAGTTTGAGCTTCTATAGGGTTTATAGAGCCCTTAAATTCTGGTGGCCCAGCTACTTTAAAATCTTTAAAATTTGCAAAGTGAGGGGGTTGGGTATTCTTTTCAGCGGGAGCTGGATTCCTATTTTGCATTGCTCTTGTTAGTAAGTCTACTAACCTTTGTACCAAATCAACTGGGGTTGTTTCTGGTTCTGTTCTTGTACCTGTCCCAGTGATTTCATTCACTGATTCCTCTGGTGCCTTCCTAGCAGGTCTACCTCTCTTTGGCGGCATTCTGAAATATAACTTCATATCCATTTACATTACTACATTTACTATACAGAATTTAAAATTAGCAATTTATATCAAAACATACTTCATAACACTACCATTCATATATTTACATTAACAGTCAACTATTTTACAAAATACATAAACACCCCGGTTCATACATACATCCTATTCACATATCCTATATCTACCATTTATATCAAAAGTAGGATCTCATACTATATATATATATATATATATATATATATATATATATATATATATATATATATATATATATACCGCAACATCATATCACCCTATGTTCTATGGATTCATTGCTTTTCTCATTGCTTCCTCGTATTCTTGTCTTATAATATTGATCGCCACATCGCGATCAATGTCTCGCCAATATTGGCCATCTTCCACTCAAAAATATCGAATCTGGGTTTTGTGCTCTTTCAGATGTGCATTTAAAGGCGTACTCCATATCGTCCATCCTTACCTGTTTAGCCATCACCTCATTTTCCGTGAAGCCTACTTGTCTAGTTGCTCTTCCCTAAGCATTTTCAATCCTCATACAATCTGCCATCTCTCTATTCACCCTATCAACGAGGATTTGTCTTTCTGTAGACAGCTCTGCTATTCTATGTTCGGCTTGGGTTAGTTTATTTACTACCTCATTTTTCTATTGGGTGAGGACCTGAAGTTCTTCCTCTCTTTGCTATGACACAATGTTTTGAGCTACAGCTTGGGCTTCTAACTCATGTACTTGGTGTGTAAGATCGGTCACCTGAATCTCTAAACCATTTATAGTGTCTATGGTGTTAGCTATTAATTCTTCATTTGGGTCTAAATTTTCATGCGGAGTACCTTCAGAAGACCATCCTAATTCTTCTTCTTCTTCTTCATTTACTTCCATAGGTTCTTCTGATCAAGGTCCGGTCCATAATCCGACCCTGGCACATACACTGGTGGACTAGCAACCACCCGCTTAGGTATTACATATATATCCCTAACTTCTTCCTCTTCGAACCTAGCCCCACTTGGTTCGCCTACTTCCGGCATCCTATAAAACAACAACATAATAACCCTCTATTAAGGTTAATCTAACAATCACCTAATAACTTTTTAAATAGCACATAAATTATTGACTTTTGGACCGCCTAGATTCCCTACTTCCCTTTTTCTTAAACTCGATTTGAGTTGCGTGCTTATATCTCGGTTTTGAACTAAGGTTTTCCCCACCTATGGTCTTAAACCCTTCGGCTCTGATACCATCCTGTGACGCCCCTAAATTCTGGCTCCTTGAACCTCGAATTTGGTGCTCACTGTTCATACATTCTACTTTCATTTACCGCTACTCAAACTTACAAATAATATATATTACATCCATTAATATTCAAGTTAATACAAAATATACCTATGAAACCCCTAGGGTCATCAACTTTTACATACATACAACGTTACTAGGGTAAGTATTCCACATCTACAGCCATAATATGGATTTAAAACTACCAGCGGGGAACATTTCATCACTTCTTCATTCCGGCATCTTTCATTTGCCTTTGTCTTTCTTATTTATACCCTCAGATTTAACATCTTTGTCTGCGTCACATTTAATCAGGCAAGAATGATCAACCGAAGTGCTCAGCAAGTATAATGAATTGAATAACATTGCATCATGAGGAAACGAATTTATAACAATAACGTAACATATTCTCATTTCAAATGAAAACAAATAACTGAGGAAATTATCCTTTGAAACATGATAAATAAGAATCATACTGAGGGTCACAAGACCATTGAACATAGGTTAATCAATGGTAGCACTGATAACCTGTATGTGTCATAAAGACCATAAAACCTTAAACCCGTACCCGAGGTGATCGACCTCTCATACCTATGATTGTGCACATCATATTACCGCATATCGCGGAGTATCGAAATTTAAAGCATCTGACAAGCTATAGCCCCTGAAAACAGGGTTGTTCATATCAGTTTCTAAAAGTCTGCACTAAAACAATTTGGTTTGGCTAATCACTTAACGATAAAGAGTAATTTGAAATTCATTTGTATCAAAAGTCTAGCCGGACAAATGGCATAGACTCATAATCATCAACTCACTCATCAACAATTATGATTCGTTAAAATTTTCGTTTAAGAGTGAATATGAGTAACAACAGAGATGCTCAATTTTAATTGAACAATTTACAACATCAATTGAAATCAATATTCAAGAAAGTGGAATAATGATAAAACTTAGGAAATGAAACTCAATTGGGATTTTAATATCTAACATATGATAAATGGTTCAAGATTAGGGTTTAGGAACTTGCCTTGACGTCCGATTATTAAATTAACGGCTAATTATCCTTTCTTGAACAACCTATAATAATAACATAATCAAATAATAATAATTTAGTAACCCACGATATTAATTTATGTAATTAATATCACTCACAACATAATTATTCTACCCATCGAATTTATATTGGTGTTTACAATTAATTATAACCTAATTTGGTTATTTAATTTAATCGTGCCCTTTTTATATCCTCATGTAAAGCACTTAAATGCTAATTGAAATTATTCTTCAAAATTGGAAAAATATTAAATTAAATTTATAAATCATTTTTACATATTTTATTGATTTTTATATAATTTTTAGACATTTATTTTAATTAAATTAAATTTCAATGGCAATCCTGTAATTATTCTGAAAATCGAAACTGGTGGCAAAACCGTAAATACGCGAAAAATCCACGGTCGCGCATGGCGCCCCCCCTTCACCAACTAAACGACGTCGTTTGACCCCTGCATCCGAAAAATTGGCCGCCATGCATGGCGCGGCCCTGTTTCTTCTTCTCCCCAAACAGCGTCGTTTCCCATGCCGGTTTCAAAAAAATTTGATCACCGCGCATGGCGTGGCCCAACCCTTTTCGCCATGAAACGTCGCCGTTTCGTTCCCTGTTCCGAAATTTTTTTGGCTGCCGCGCCATGTGTAGGCGGCCTTAATTTTTTTTTTCTTCCATTAATAGTAGCCAACAAGAAAAGTTTTACACCAATTTTGATCACCATTTCCACAACATAAATACTCTAAATCTTATATAATTCATAAATACACATCCAAAAATTATATAGAACAATTATCCTAATTATTTACTAATTTTTCATAAACTTATTTTATCACCAAAAATATAAAAATAATTCAAATAAATTAGTTTTATACCTTTCTTAAGCTTGAAAATCTTCATTTAAAGCTTTTTCTCCACCTTGATGACACCAAAATTTTCTCCTTTCTTGGTGGAGATGGTGGTTTCGGTTGGTGGTTGTGGTGGTAGGAAGAAGAAGAATGATAGAGAAATTAGATGGCTTGGTGGTTTGTTTTGTAATAGGTTTTATTATTATTATCCTTGCTTGATTCATCATAAATAAGTCTTCAAGTGTGAGTAAAGTGTTTTTAATTTTTTATTTCCAAGTCCACCGACTTGGTAAAGTCGGTAAAAATTACGCCCACCTCCTAATGTAATACATTATGTAGTTATTTCGTGTAATAAATATTTTATATAATGTATATAAAATATTTATTTTGATTCACTAAAATTCATAAAATGATTTATAAATAATATTTATATATTTTTAAGGTATTTTACTTGATAAATTTTGTACACGCATAATGACATGAATGTAATTATATGAGATATTTTATACAACTAAAATTAATAAAATAACATACATAAGTTAATAAAATTAAATTTTTTGCTTTTCAACTTTGTTACAAATACATTACATAAACCTCCATGTATTCCCTATTACTACACAATATATATAATTTCTTTTACATATTTAAATCACAAAAATATTAAGTCTCATAAAAATAGAAATAATTCTATTTTACATAAACATAAATTATCTTATTAAATAAGAGTTATCCATATTTATTAATTATTCTTTTTCACTATTTCATATATTTTATATAAACTATACAATATAATATTGTTTAATTTATATAATTATTAACCTTTTTCCTTAATAAATTCTTATCCTCTTATATAAATTATATATTTACTCTTATATAATTTATATAATTATAAATTCCTCTATATTTAATTATATTTCCTTATATAAAATATATAATTTATTACTATATATTTTATATAAATAATTACCCTTCTTAAAAATTTTCAAAAATTCACCATAATTATTAATTAATCTATAATCACAATTATAACCTTGTTAATTCTCTCATTAATTTTTAATTTAATTTATGATTAATTTCCAATATTAATTCCCATTTTATTGACACAGTTCATCAAAATTAGTAATCGTACAATAGAGTATATATATATACATAATTATTTTACACAATTCACATTACCTATTTAATTTAAATAATTAAAATACACACATTTTATTTATTTAAATCTTTTTACACGTTATAATATCCTGAATCTTACAGAAAACCTTAAAACCTTGTTAGGGACTTCATTTTTTCAAGGGACTCTCTTACGAAGATTAATGTGCTTCAAATTCTTTTACGATTTGAAATTTGTTTTTGGGTGTTGATCACGTAAATTTAATGACCTTTTTAAAAAAATTTGGATATGCCACATTCGGTATCTTTTGAGTGTAAATAAAATATTTTTTTGGCAATCAAAACAATCAAAAAAAATAAATAAATAAATAAATTCATAACCACCGTTTAATATGAATCGCAGATATTATGGAAGAATTATAATGCACAGCCATTAAATTCAAATGTTTTCTTCCCAATTCCCACCACAGCATCCGTAAAGTAATTACCATATCTAGCAGCTTTCCAGTTGGAACACCACATAAAAATTAACATGATTAGTTGGTCGACATCTTTTCCTCCTTTTGAACGCTTTTGAACGTTTAAGGCGGCTTAACTAGCTTTTGCAGAATTTACGCTTGATATTTTTATACCTAGGCTAGGCCTATAAAGCATGCTAAATTAGATAGTCCAGAATTTTGAATGTGATAATTTATTACTATATATAACAAGGTAATTATTATTTTTTTTATCTAAATTAATTGATTTATTTTGGTTATTCATCGAGTTAATATCGAGCTAATTTTGAATTCATCATTTCTATTGATACAATGTATATTATATTTATATTTATACTAAATTTTTCATATTTTTTATTGTATTATTTTAAAAATATACATGTATATATTAAATAACGTATATATACAATAATTTTAATATATATACAATTATTCATTTTTATTTTCAATGTATTAATCAATACTACCATTTATACTATATTATTTATACTCAAACTATAAATATCAAATATCACAATTTTAAATTTTATTATCGATACTAACTCATGTCTTACACAGATTATTAATCTACTGACCAAGTAAAGCTAGAGGTTACATTATTATTTAAATAACTTTTTTGGATATTGGTAGTATTTTACGGTATCTTAGTAGGCACGGGGTCTAATAACCAAGTAAAGCTAGAGGTTACATTATTATTTAAATAATTTTCTTGATTTTCTTGGTTATTGTTAGTATTTTACATTATCTAAATAGCCATGCATGCGTCCAAGGAATTGGTGCTTATAATTATAAATAATGGCAGACAATGACTAATGTGACAAATTACTATCTTTAATCAAGAGATCAGATAACCGTAGTAGGATTGGATGAGCATTGTATCCACTACGCACTTAGTGATGGATAATACTTTATATTTTTATATTTTATATAGAGCCGTAAAAACTACACCATATTTGAACAAATAATTAGCATTAAATTATATTAGAACAAAGATAATAGACTAGCTGTAAAATTTCTTTGGTCGGATATTCAAGCAGTAAAATCGCTTTGGTCCGATAGTCTAGCAATAAAACTTCTTTTTATTGGGCAGTATTAGCAATGCTCTTCAGAAGAATAATAAGTTTTTCTTAGACTCTCCTCAAGAGTTTAGCATTGAAATGCAATAGCTGGTATAAGTTTTTTTTAATTTTATTTTTTCAATTATACCTCCTCTTCTCACAAAAAAAAAAGAAAAAAAAGAAAAAGAAAAGTTTCATTTGTAATTTTAATATTAATTTATTCCTAAAATAATAATAAATTATTAAGTTACTACTGTTGGTCTGATAATAAAATTATGATAACAAATTTGAGTATTTTAAATAAATAAATAAAACAACTCTTTTTGTTAAGTATTTTTAAGTAAGTAGGACTTCGTATTTTTTTATTTTTTTTGAGAAAACTTATATCATTTCAATTCAAATTTAAGTTACATTTCATCTTAGGAATTTAGGAGAGCTTTCAATCTCTGTATCACCGACTTGTGCTAAGGGAGATGCATGTGACTTTGCACAGTAAATAAAAAATTATTATCATTAAACTATTATATTTGGTCTTTCTTTTAGTTTATTCAATAGATAATCTTCTGCTATTGGATTCTTTCCAAAAAACAATTAGGATAATAATACTACCCACCTAAAATCATGGCGGTCGATAATATTAGAAGAATAATTATGATGCCAAAAATAATAATTAGGGTTTAAAGTTCGAATTTGAAAAACCGCTAAAATAATAATAATGCGAGTATTGTGAAGTCAAACGGGACGGCACAGGAGAACTTATTCCCATTACCTGGAAATTATTGTCCATCAGTGACCTCCACGGGTGCAATTAGAATACTAACATATTCTTCCCGACTCAATTCCATCTACCTAGTTGCTTGTAAAGGCTTCTGCCTTTTCAGTTTGTACTTTCGAAGGTTGCTATGGCCCCCATGTTAACCACTATTTGATGAAATTTATATTCCACTTCCAAAAAAGAAAACTGCGTGGGACGTGGGACTTCTTGTCAATAACTTCTGGAATTTTCTTTGCCATGATGATCAATAAAGACAAATGAATAGTTGAGGGATGTTAATTTGATCTTATTTCAAATACTTCGTTTTGCGCATTTTTTGGGGTAATTTTATATAAATGAGTTGCATTTATATGACTAGAGAATTACAATTGTAATTTGCAAAATACTTGTACAATAAAAGTTACTTAAATGTAACTCTTTAATTATAACAATGTAACTGATTTATATATATATATATATATATATATATATATATATATATATATATATATATATATATATATATATATATATATATATATATATATATAAATTCCCATTTGAACGGTCCAAAGCAGACGGCAAGGAATCCAAATTTGTTAGTTACATCTATTTTCTCTTTTTATTGTCATGATCATGAAATTCATATTAATTACATTGAAACAGTGGTTGTAATTACCATTTTCAGATTTGGGTGCATTAAGGCCTGAAACGACTCAAATCGGAATCAAGACTTGCTCAACTATCTTAAATAATATTTGAGTCATCTTACCGCACTTTAAATCTATCTCAAAATTATGACAAATTATTTAAATACTTTTATTAATAGAATTGAGACCTTAAATATTGTTTAGTTAATTTCACATGCTAACAATCTAAAATTTGTGCTATAAAAAAGGCCGACGTGATTTGAGTACTGTGGTAAGGGTCTCCATTCTTGATGATTAGTTTTAGAGGTGATATGATCCCATAATTAGTTCTTGAACTATACCTGTTTTTTATAATTAGCCTTTTACTTATTTTTTTTCTCATATGTCTTCTCAAACTTTATAATAAGTCCAATCTCACAAAAACTGAGCAATTAAATTGGACTAAATTTGAATAATTAACAATTATACTTTTAGGATTAAACTTGAAAAGCAATTTTAATTTTTGGGGTACTATATCTACAATCAACTATAGTTTAGTGACTAACATAGAAAAACAACAACAGTTTAAGTGAAAATATGCAAAAACGTAAAATAAAAAAAATAAAAAAAAGAAGAAGTTAACAGAACAGTAAATGTAGACAACATAAGATTAGAGGCTTTTATGTAATACAAGAGCCTTTATTTTTACGTACTTTGAAAGGAAAATACATACAAACCATAAGCCTAGTTACTTATTATTGTAAGAACATAATCTACCCATTTTCCAGCCCCATCTATGAGCACAGAACCTGCATCAAATTTTACATATTTTGAAAGGAAAATACATATAAATCATAAGCTTAGGTACTTATTATTGTAAGGACATAATCTACCCATTTTGCAGCCCCATCTATGAGCAGAGAACCTGCAGCAACTCCAACGCAGATACTCCATTGCTTGACATCTAACCTTCCTGTACCCGCAATTACCATGGAAATCTGAATAATCGCAACCTGAATAACAATAATGCCCCATACAATCCCAATAAACCAGCAAAAGTTTCCAACCCTAAACCTCCCCTCAGAAACAAATGTTTTCGCCATTCCTCTAGTCACGATCAACAAAAACAATTGACAGATTACAAAACAGTTGAAGATAATGGCTTGTAAAACCCTCTCATTCACGTCTAAAATTACTTTTCCCTTCAGATTTAACACCAAAATAACTGTCACCTGATATAAATACTGAACAGCTATTTTTCTCCACATATTCTTGGTTACAATTGCACCTTCTTCATAAAGTACTAGGTTGCTCTCCAAAAATGGCGACGGTGGCCCCACCATGGACGCCGCCAAGGCCAAAGCACCAAAAATGTCCATAATTAGGTTTACCCACAAGAGATCAAATGGAGTTAGTGGCTCTACACTGGTAGAGATAACGATGAGAAAGTTTATGGTAAATGCTGAAATATTGAGAGTAAGTTGCAATACCACAAACTTCTCAACAATTTTGCAAACGTACCTTCCCATTTCCAAGATGGCAAATATTGTCCCAAAATTCCTGTCCACGACAATTATGTCCGAATTTTCATTTGCCATTTCTGAAGCAGTATCACCAAGAAAAAAGCCAATATCGGCTTCTTTTAACAATGGGGTGTCCCGAATTGATGTCCCGGTGGCTGCCACCACCTTGCCTTTTTGTCTTAGGCATTGCAGCATTAGTAGTTTGTCTGATGGGGTTGCATTGGCCACTACACGAACGTCATCTAGCATATTCACGCGGTCTTTCTCAGAGCTATTACGAAATTCAGAGGCTTCAATTACAGCACCTTTGATCATTTCTTCAGGACATATAATCCCGGAGTGGATGGCCATTAATCTGGCAGTCATGATATCATCACTAACCAATAATTTGATCCCAACTCCAGCTTTTTCAAAAGATTGAATTGTTTTTGTCACTTCTGGTGAGATGGGGTTCTTCAAGCCCACCAGGCCAAGCAAAGTCAATCCATTATCTGTTTCTTGTTCTTGCCCGTGATCCTGTTTCTCCTGTATGACAACATGTTTGTAAGCAAAAGCAAAGCAATGAAAATTATCTGATGAAATTCTCTCCAATAATTGGCTGAAAATTTCTCTTTTCTGCTCATCTAGGGTTTGCATGGTTCCATCTGCATGGTAATAGTGTGAACACGTTGGCAATACAATCTCTGGGAGTCCTTTATAATGCATATGAACAACATTTTCAACCCTCCTACTCCTTTTAAACAAAACACCACTACTGCAATTGTAATTTAGATCAAAAGATTCATTACAAAGAACAATATTGCTAAGTCTTAAAAATTTTCGAGCCCACAAAACAAGAGAATCCTCAGCAAAGTCAGAATCAGCATTAATGCAAACTGCCTCGCGCAGAGAATTGAGCACATTAGGGTCAACTTCTGCGCCTAGTTGATTGATGTTATCGAGTCCAATCCACAATCCGGCCATCTTCATATGTTGCATGCTAAGATCCTCAATATCACCAATGCAAATTGTGGTGACATAACCAATAGTAGCACATGCTGAGAGATTTCGAACAATGGCTCGATAAATCTTCTTGATTTTCTTCGATACACATGCCAAAAGGATAAAAATTCCTATAGGCAACCCATCTCTCATTGCAAAAAGCAATACACAAAGCATTCCAACTAACCCCTTAACCCTAAAACCCTCTCTCTTGATTAGTTTTGTACCTTCACTCATTATCTCCTCCACCGTGTCCTTCATACCTTTAGGATCCGGATCATCATGATTTTCATCACAATACTTGGCTTGCCAAATGAAACATCTGAGTACTTGTACAACAAGAATCAATAATGAGAGCCACAACCAAATTTTTTCCAACCTAGAATTTGTCTTACAAATAGCATTTTCCAACTTTGAGTACTCCTCTTTCCGAATACTCCTAATTGATCTCATCATTTTGCTCCTCTCCATGTTCTTTCCCACTGATGTGACAAGCATTCGACAGCAGCCTGCCACCACCTTAGCACCAGTGAACATGAAGATATACTTCGAATTATTATCAAATTCTAGCTCATGCACTGCGCCATCATCAATCTTGAGCGATGAGTTTCCTTGAATGAGCAGCCCATCAGCTGGAACAACGTCGCCTGATTTTAACCATAATATATCTCCAACAACAACTTCATGAACAGCAATATGTAGCAACTTGCCACATCGTATAACTCCTATAGATATTTTCCCCCTTGACAAGTTCTTGATCAACATCCTTCTGGCCTTGAAATATCTACAAATGACTCCAAAATTGACAACTATGAGTATTGTCAAAAATATGATTACCCCATCAAACAAGCTTTCTTCTAGCCCATTCCTCTTGATTCCAATCACAAGAGAAAGCAGTGCACAACACAAAAGGAGGATAATTGAACTATCTTTGAGAGCTTCAATGATGAGTTCTTGAAAGTTTTTGGCCTGATCATCATCTGTACAAGAATAATCTTGATCAAAATTCAAGTTCGACCCGAATGCTTCGCGTCTATGATTAAGATCTCTAGCATCCCCACATATACCTATTCCAACATCAGTTTGTAAAGCAATAAGGACTTCACTAATGGGAAGAGAGCCATCATTCGACTCGACTAATTTTGCAAGTATTTCTTGGCTAATTGTGAAGTCATTAGGCTCGTTTACAGGGCCACTAATATTGTCAGAATTGGATTGAATATCTATGGAATAACTACTCCCAACTTCTTTGGAAACAAAGGATCGACAATCATGAATAGTATGTTCTTTTCCAAAGATTTTGTTGGGAGAAGAATTCATAGAGTAGTAGAAATTAAAGGAAAAAAAGGCAAGGAGGGTTTAGTTTAATTTAGAATTGGACAAAGTTTCAATAATGTAGGAGGTTGATATAAGTTGTTCATGCAAATGAGTTAAATATAGTTATGACAAGGGGTGTGCAGCATGCGAGGTGCCATTTTTTTATGCACTTGCGCTGTGACTAGATAGAATCTTTTGGGAAACGTATACTATTATATGTCAAAGACCGAGAAGTTTACTAGTAGAACATTTTCAGAGAAATTAAAGTGTATCTGGTATGAGAACGAATATATCAAGGTGTTCCCTTAGCCCTTGGGCGTGGTTCTATTTTTAAATAAAATAGAGTATTAGTTATTTTTAAATATTCAGAAAGACGACGTATGAATTGTTGGTTACAGCCAATGTTAGAGTGTGGATTATGCTCCAATACAGTGTAAAACTTTGAAGCAATCGGTAGGAGTTTTTAGATGATTTGTTTTTAAAAATGCAGAATCTTTGAAGGAAATCTTATATTTTGTGACTTTATCTATTGATTTTTTTATTTTTTTTTGTTGGCAATTACGCAAGTAACTATGATTGTTAATATTTTAATTATAAATGTAATACGGTGGATGAATCTTATAATCTTATTCAATTCAATATATTAATGCATGTCACAATAAGAGATCGAGACAGAAAATTATGGAGTTTCTCAGATCTAAATTAATGAAATTATCCTAATTAAAAATAAAAATATTTTAATTTGATGTGTGAGACACGTAGAATCATAATCAACTTGAATTGGGCTCCCAGTTACTGTTCACGTGCGCGTGCGGCGGTTTTGATGGCCATGACTTTTCTTGTGGCAGACTTACTTTTTGGATTAGTAATCGCTCGTTAGTCATTCATAGGCAAGTAATTTCCCAGCCTGACTTTCTATAGCTTTTCGTAAACCAAATTAGGTTATAAAGCATGTGCTAGTGGCGGTGGAATTAAAGTCATTGGGACTTCTATGATTCTAAAGCCTATAGGAGTCGGGAAGTATATATCCTATATATGTATACGGAATTTTTGTGGCGTAAATAAGGTATAAGTGACTACTTTTCGGTAGAAAAACTATCGTAAGAGTGAGTGTTTCGGAGGGGCAATAACACAGGAATTTTATTGCAGAAACGGAACAAAAATTGAGAGCTGTTTGTGAAGATTTATTTACGGGTATCCGCATTTAATCTGGGTAATTAATTATTTGAAAACTTTAATTAATTTAGAAGGATTTTTAGGAGTGAGGTAATTTGATTTTTTTTTCTCAAATTAAGATATTCGTATATTCTCTCAGTTTTATAATATTTCAAGCTTTTGAGTGTTAAAACTTAAAAGTACTATTTGTACTCACAATTGATTATAATAGATTTTTCAGAACTCGTCTTGTGGTTTTTGCCTCTTTGTTTTAGAGGATTTTTTTACGTAAAAGTTGGTATTTTGTGTTTGATCAATTTTTCATACTATTATTTTCTACAATCGGTATTTATTTGGTGGGATAGGATTATATTTGTTTTACGTGCTTTTGGTATTTTTTTACTATTTAAGTAATCAAAGACGGTTCTAGTCAAAGGCGTTTTCTCAACAAAGTGGCATCATGAGTAAGGTTCCTTGTGCAGTAATTTTTGATAAATTAAATAAAGGAATCAACTGATGCCATGATTAAATTGTCATCATCTATTTTTTTGCTCTAAAAGCCTAGAATGATGATATCCTTTATTGTAGGGATTTGTGTGACTCATTGGAGCTTAAAGGAATTAAGCTAGGAGATAAATCTGAGGTAGGTTGGAAAAATGAACAAGAAGACGATTGATCACATCCGACAGTGGATCGATAAGAGAGTGTTTCACCATATTTTACAGAAAACGATTGTCAATACTCTTTGGATTGAATTAAAGTCCATGTATGTGAAGAAGAAAAATGCACAACATAAGACATTTGTGATTTGGAAGATTTATCCTGAAGTACAAAGATGATAGTAGTGTATCCAAGTATATAAGTAAGTTCCACGGTTTAGTGAACCAGTTCTCTACAATAAATTAAGTTGAATCTTGATGACGAGATTCATGCTCTTTTGCTTCTCAGTTCATTGTTTAATAGTTGAAAAACTTTGTCACTAAGTAATTCAGCTCTGGAATGGAAAATAACTATGCAGATAGTCAAGGACAACATAAATAATGAGGAGACAAGGCGAAAGAAGCATGTTGAATTTTGAGACACAACCACTTGTGGCAGAGAATAGGGGCCGAAGTAATTTCAGGGATCGCATAAGGGAAATATGAATCACAGCAAAAGCAGCAATTCTAGAATTCACAGGAACAAGTCAAAGACCAGAAAAGGTGTTACATACAGGTGCTTCCATTGTAATTAGGAGGGTACTACAAAAGAAGTTGTAAGGTCTAGTTAGAGAAGGAAAAAAATTAGTGAGTAAGGGAAGACTGAGGAGAAGAATATTAAAACTATAGTTACCGATGACGTTGTACTTCTTTAATACGAGGAAGGAGAATGCTTACACATGGTTGATCAAAAAATTGATTAGGTTATTGATACTGATACTTTGTATCATGTTATTCCCAAGAAGGAATTCTTTATGGCGTAAAAAACTAAAGACTTTGGACATGTGAGCATGAGCAACACTGATCAGTCCAAAATTGTTAGAATTGGTGATATTTAAATTCAGACAAATGTTTGTTACATTATTACTTTGAGGGATGTTGGACATGTTTCATATTTGCACCTCAACTTGATTTCTAATATGGCCTTAATTAGACAGGGAAGGCTATGAGAATCACTTCAGCAACGAAAAGTGGAAGCTTACCAAGGGTGTAATGGAGAGGTACTGCTTGCTATTCATTGTAAAAACTTATGTGAATTTGTGTTTGAGTTAAATGCAGTTAAAGATGAAACTTTACCGAATATGTGGTATAAGAGACTTGGATACATAAGTGAGAAAGGGTTGCATATGTTAGCAAAGAGGTCCTTCATTCTTTTTGCTAAAGGTACTGTTTTAAACCCTTGTGGTTATTATTTGTTTGATAAGAAAAATATAGTTTCTTTTAGTAGGTTCGCTAAAAGAAAATCTAAGTTACTTGAGACAGTATATTCTGATGTATTTGGTCCCATTGAGATTGAGGCCTTATATGGAAACTTTTATTGACGATGTTTCACATAAGATGTGGGTGCTTTTGTTAAAAACAAAAGACCATATATTTCAGCATTTTTAGAGTTTTCATGTTATAGTTAAAAGGGAGACAAAAAAATTATTGAAGTGTATTTGTAGTGACAACGGGGGAGAATACGCTTCAAAAGAGTTTGCAGCATATTGTGATAAATATGGTATTTAGCATAAGTAGACAGTTCCTAGCACTGCATAATATAATGGTGTGGCTAAGAGGATGAACCACACTATTATTAAGAAAGTCCGATGCATGTTGAGAATGGCTAAGCTGCCTAAGTCATTCTGGAGTGAAGTTGTCTATACCACTTGCTACCTGATTAACAAATCTCCATCAGCACCGTTGGATTTTAGGATTTCAGAGAAATTTAGAATCTCAAGGATGTGTCCTATACTTATTTACGAATATTTGGATGCAAGATTTTTGCACATATTCCTAAGGAACAAAGATCGAAACTTAATGATAAATCTACTCCATGTGTATTTGTTGGTTATAGAGATGTAGAGTTTAGATGTAGGTTACAGTAGTTCAGAATAAATTATTCAAAATAAGAGATGTGGTGTTTCATGAGAACCATAATTATAAGGATTTTGATAATGTTACACATCCCAGAGATGATAGAGTTTCAAACCTCGGCGAAGTTCCTTCTCTATTACAAAATGTCACAGTTAGAGAAGGAGGACAAAATAAAGATGTGACTGATACATATTTTCATGATGGTGATGGGTAAAGAGTGTTAAGCAGGGAGAACAGTCCCCTAATCTTGATAGTAAAGAATCTCAGCTTAAGAGAATTATGAGAGAACATGTGCCATCAACAAGGTATCATTTATCTAAATAGCTTTTAGTTTCTGAGAAATAGGAGTCAGAGAATTGTTAAGAAGTCAAAACTTATAAGGTAAAAAGCAATTGACTAAGAGTAATGCGAGATGAGATGGAATCTTTGCACAATAATCACATTTATGAGTTGGCTATACTTCTAAAAGGTAGAAAAGCATTAAAGAATAAATAGGTGTTTGTTATTCCCAGAGGGCACGAAGAGATCTAGAAATGGGGGTTGAATAGATTTTTTTTTCTTAAAATCTCAGATTAAAATTATTTACCCAATAATTTATCAGTTAACTTATTTCAGTTATGCATAACAAAATATTGTGCTTTATAAAAAAAACCTTCAAAGATATATTAAAGACCTCGGCTTTGAATTTAGCAATAAAAAAGGTGGACATAAATCTCAATTAATATTATAGTTAATATAACAGTTGATATGACAGTTATGAAAATCAATAAAGAAGACAGTGATTTTAAGAGGTTTGGTACCTAAATTATTCCTAGTCATCTCTTCCACTCCATCGAGCAGGGATGATCTATTAAGGATAATGTCACTTAAACCAGGTTCTCTTTGAACCAATCACGACACTGTGATCCACTAAGTATCACACAAGTCACTAAGACTTTATAAGTCAGGTAGACTTAAACCTCATTAAGAGAACTGATTCTCACAGAATTAGACGAGTTACTAAGTCTCATCTTTCAAAAATCACTAAGATATAACTGGCGTTATTTGTTTGTATTTGGGGTATTGCTAAGTTACATTAAACTTTTCTTCAAAAGACTTAGCAGCGATGATCGATTTCTCGTAAACGTATAGTAGCCTTTGGATCGTAGGGTAGGGTTTAAGCTTTCATAATTTGTATGTTTAAATACTTTGAATAGTTTGATCAATTTTTGTGAAGTCTAAAGCAGCAATCTATTTATAGATTTTTCCTTAGAAAATGCTTGTTGGAAGTTACTGTTGCCTATAAAGTTTTTTGATACTGACTAACAGACTATTGTAACTGTCTGAGTTTGTCAACTATCAGACCTTATCTGCGTGTTGTGGCAGACTGCTATTTCCAACTATAGCGGTTAGAATTAAGGCTAATTGGACATTTCCTTTTATGTCAACACAATTTGACGATATTTAAGGTGGAGATGTGTTGAAGAAGCTTCCAATCAGAACGATCACAAACAAGTCAAGAGTTGTACTCTACGATCTTGATTGTCTAGGATCATAGAGTTAATCCTCAGAAATATCATTCCATGATTCTGGTGACTCTGCGATTTGGCTTTTAGTCTGGATTCGCTCTACGATCTTGGAGTCTCCTTCAGACACTCTGTGATCTTCAAATGCATTTATTTTACTTGGCGATTTTTCCAGACTTGCTTAGTTCACTCCATGATCTTAGAGCAACTAATTCTTCAGCTCTTCATTCTTGGACTTCTAGTCTATTACAAGTTCTTACTTTACTATCTGGATCAACTTAAAAGATTTGATCCCTAAGTCCTTTTATACTGATTATCTCTGAAGGACTTTACAATATTACCTTCTTTTTTTTACACATATACATTAAGCTTATGTCATCATATTATCATTAAATCCAAATAGATTAACATAAATTGACTAACAATAATTAACATGAAAAGTGATGGTGAAAAATTAGTAAAGTATAAGACTCGGTTATTTGTCAAAGGTTTTATACAAAAATAAGGTAAGGTATTTGGTGAGATTTTTTCCCCGGTTGTGAAGATGACTTCTAATCGAGCAGTATTAGGATTAACAGTTAGTATGGATCTTGAACTTGAGCTTGAGTAACTAGATGTGAAGATTATCTTCTTTCATGTTGATTTGAAGGAGAAAATTTACATGAAGTAGTCAGAGGTATTCATTCATGATGGATCAAGATTACAATAGAACAGTTACAGATCATTATGTCTATGTGGAAAAAAAAATTGAATGATAACTTCATTATTTTATTGCTAGATGTATATGATATATTAACAATTGGGCAAGATGCTAACATGATTCGCAAGCTCAAGGGTGAGTTGTTCAAGTCCTTTAACATGAAGGATTTAGGCCTGGCTAAACATATTTTAGGCTTGAAGATTGTTCGTGACAGGAAAACCAAGAAGTTATAGTTGTCATAATATAAGTATATTGAACGGGTGTTTGCAAGGTTCAATATGGGTGATGCTAAGCCAGTTAGTACACCATTGGGCAATCATTTTAAGTTGGTTTAGTGTATGTGTCCTTTATTAAGGAAAAGAGAGATGATATGGTACGTAGTAGTTTCATACACCTCTATTATAGGGAGTCTTATGTATGTGATTGTTTATACACAAATGGATATTGCCCATACAGTTGGCGTTGTGAGAATGTATTTGATTAGGAAGTAATTAAGTGGATTTCCAGATATTTGAAAGCTACTTCTAGTTTATGAATGGGTTTCGGTGGTTCTAATCCAATTTTGGAAGGTTTTATAGATGCAGAGCACGTTCTGAAGAAAAGAAGTCTACTTCAAGGTATTTGTTTACTTTTGCAAGGGGAGCTATATCATGGCAGTCTAAGTTATAGAAGTATGTTGCTTCATCTACAACTAAGTCAAAATATATCACTGCCACGGAAGTAGGTAAGAAGATTTTATGGTTGAAACCGTTTCTCTAAGAGTTGGATTTGACATAGGATGAGTATGTCGTTTATTTTGATAGTCATAGTGTAATTGACTTGATAAAAAATGTCACTTATCATAATCGTACCAAACACATTGATGTTCATTCTCACTGGCTTTAAGAAATGATAAGGGCATGCTTGGCTTGGATGAGATTCAAGGAGTCAAAGTGTGGGGAGATCCAGTTCAAGTTCATATTGGATCAGTTACGCGAGCATGAGCTAAATGATTCAAAGAAGGGCATGTTAGATTAATTCATGAAGAATGGACTAATTAAATTGCAAGATATTCAACTAGGAATGAAGATTTAAAATTAGTTCATTTGTTGGAAGCACGCACAAGCCAAGATGGAAAAAGTCAACAAAAGTTAACTTGGGACATACTGTCACTTTGCCCCGATGCAGGTTTTACAAAGGAACATCGCGCCCCAGTGCAATTTGACCAAGAAGAACTCGCTAGGGGTGAGTCAGAGCGCTCCCAAGTGGGATAGTGCGTCATAGCGCCATGATTGGCTTAGAACACTGTGCCCCGATGCAGGTCTTCAGTGAAGAGTAATAGTCAATGCACTGACCACACATTTTTGATCAGTTTTTAGCAAATTTTATGATTCCAGTTAAGATTTTGTTACCTAATTAGTTTAGATTACTTATGTATTGATGTTTTATTTCAATTGAAGGATTGAGTTTTTTCATAGATTAGTATAAATAGACATGCAAGGATTGTAATTGATACATTATCATCATTATTTATTCAATATATTCTTCAGAGGATTTATTCTTCATCTTTTGGTTCTTTGAGAATTTCTATGTTGTTCTCAGTATTCTTAAGATTCAATTTGTCTTACCATATAACAATACATAGTTGTGTGTGGCGACTTCTACCGTATTAATTGACGATTATACCGAGATTCTTGTATCTTTATAGACAACGGGTTTAGGTGTTGGTGGTGACCATTCAACTCTGATTTCTTACACAAGCAATTGTACCAAGGTTTGCATCTCCATATAGGAGTTGGGTTGAGGTGTTGTGAGTATTTCACCGTACAAGTTGGCTACAAAATGATCCGGGCAAAGTTCACCATATGCAAGCGTACCGTGAACCTTATCAGTTGGTATCAAAGTAAGATTCATCTAGTGGATTATCTTTTTTACTTTTCTTGTTCTAGTTTTGTTAGCAAAAATAAAAGAACAAAAATAGTGTATGTATATATATATATTTCATTATTTTAGTTTATTGTAATTTTTCAATTTGTTGAATTGGAGGCTTCAATCAAATGCAATTTTCGAAAATCAAAGAAATTCAAAGAGTTTCAAGGCAAATTTAAAGGCGAACAACCCGTGAATCTTGTCGGTAACACAATTGTCATACTTTACTATTTATTGTTCTTGATAGTTCTTATTAGATTAATAGATACTTTGATAGTGTTTGGTAAATTCGAAGAAGAATCTATAAGAGAAAATATTTGATTAGTAAAAGGCACGAGTTGTGAGACCATTAGAGGATAAAATCCTACAAAGTGATACACGAGCGATCCACTAATGTGAGCGAAACACGTAAGGGAGTGGTAAGAAATTTAATTTTTTTTTATCTACTAACCTTTGTTTTGCAGCTAAATCATGTATGGTATGAAGGATAAGGGGTTGTTTGGGGGAAGGTGGACTCTAAGATAGATGTGGATGGCTTACTAAAACAGATACTGAGAAGTCACAATTGATTATGGGCTCTCATAAGAAGGAGAATCCTCGACGACAGATTGTTTAAGAAGATGACGAGGAATCTATTGATGGAAAGTAAAGTGACAAGTAAGACTTTGATCCTGATCTTCAAAAGGTGAATGATTATAGAGATCGAAGAGATAATCGGAATCACCGAGATAGAGAGGATCAACGTGATAGAGAAGATATGAGGGATATAGGCGATAGGAATCAGGTGGACGATAATTTGGGAAGTATTAAGCTAAAGATTCCATCTTTCCAAGGAAGAAACAATCCAGAGGCCTACCTTGAATGGGAAAAGAAGGTGGGATGGGTATTTGATTGTCATAATTATTCGAAGTGCAAGAAGGTTCAATTGGCAGCCACAGAGTTTACGGACTATGCGGTTATTTTGTGAGATCAATTGAATAATAGTTAGCAAAGATGTAATAAGCCACAAATTACCACTTAGGTAGAGATGAAGCAAGTAATGAAGAAGCGATTTGTTCCAAGCCACTACCATAGGGAACTTTATAGGAGTCTACAAACACTCAAGCAAGGCAGAGAGAGTGTGGAGGACTACTACAAGGAGATGAAGGTTATCATGGCTAGATCAAATATAGTGGAAGACTGTAAGGGAACAATGATGAGGTTTCTGACGGGTTTGAATTGGGAGATTGTTGATTTGGTGGAATGGAAACATTATGTGCTTTTGGAAGACATGGTACACATGACCATCAAAATTGAGAAGCAACTTAAAAGGAGAGGTGGTTAACGGTCAATATCTACTGTGAGTTCACCTTAAAAGACCAATACACCAAAGAAGGATGAAAAACCAATCAAAAATAAGCCTAAGATTGAGCCTAAGAAAGAGTTAACCAATTAGGGAAATCAAGGTAAAACTAACTCTTCTTCCAATAGAAATCATGACATTGTATGTTTTAAATGTCAAGGCAAGGGTCATATTTTAAGTCAATGTCCAAATCGGAGAACGATAATCATACTTGATGGAGAGGTAGAGACCTTGGAGGAGGAACGTAATGATGATTCGATGCCACCATTGGAAGAAATGGACGATAGGGAGTTTGTTATTCCAGGTTCGACATTGGTTACTAGGAGAGTTCTTAGTGCACAAGTGAAGGAAGAAAGTAAGGACCAACGGGAGAATCTATTCCACACCTGATGTCTTATAAATGAAAAGATTTGTTACGTGGTAATTGATGGTGGGAGTTGCACCAATGTTGCGAGTACTACCATGGTGGAGAAATTAGGGCTACATTTAACTAAATATCCATAGCCGTATAAACTGCAATGGCTCAATGATAGTGGTGAAGTAAAGGTGACAAAACACATAGTGGTTCCATTTAGTATTGGTAGATATGTGGACGAAGTGCAATGTGATGTGGTTCTAATGCAAGCTAGGCACTTACTACTTGGGAGGCCATGACAGTTTGATAAGCGTGTGAAGCATGATGGCTTTGTAAATCAATATTTCTCTATGCATAATAAAAGATCAGTTATGCTTTGTCTTATCACGCCGAAGCAAGTGCATGAAGACCAATTGAATTTATAAAAAGATTATGTACAAAGAAAAGAGATTGAAGAAAAAGAAAAGAATGAAAAAGAAAAGAGTGAAAGAGAAAAATGTGTGAAAAAAAGTTGAGAGAAAAGAAAGTGAGAGAAAATTTGAGAAAATAGTAAATTACTTGGCAAAAGAGAGTGATGTGAAGAAGAGGCTTTAATGTCTAAACAACCGATGATTGTACTTTTGTACAAGGAGGCGTTGAATACTGACGTTACTAATGTTTCTTGACTAGTGTTGTTTTATCTCTTTTGCAAAAATATGGAGATGTCTTTTCCGAGGATCTACCAAAGGAATTACCTCCAATTCGAGGAATTGAACATCAAATTAACTTTATTCCCGGTGCTACCATTCCAAATCGATAGGCTTATAGAAGAAATCTCGAGGAAACAAACGAGCTATAAATGCAGGTTGATGAGCTTATGGAGAAGGGGTTCGTAAGAGAAAGTTTGAGTCCATGTGCAGTTCCAATGATCTTAGTGTTGGATTTTTTCTATAAAAATCATATTTATCTATTTATTTCATGTTTATTTATGTTGGATATTTATTTATTAATAAAAGTACATCATTCGTCATTCATTAAATGGTCATTTATTTTGTTTATATAAATCACCAAACTTATATATATTATGATTTATGCGTATAAATAAGTATTGTACACAGAAGATATAAATCATATATAATATATATAAATAAAGATATAATGATTTATAACCTATGATAATTTAGAAATATTATCATGTAGGTTATAGTTCTTTAATAGAGATGATTTATCTTAATCATAAAAGTTAGACTTCTAATTAAAGTATTAGTGCATTAACGATGTGCATTAAACGGATCATGTGATAATATTTTATTTATAAAATATTTTCATATAAATACTAATTTGTGAATGTTTCTTAATTTTGAAATAATAATGGACTTAATATTGTTATATATATTAACTTAATATTCCAATGAGTAAAATGATATTGTGTTAATTAATGCCTCATAATGTTAATTAATATCAGGAACATTATTATTGTCAAAACATCTATAAGATTTTTTATAAGATAATTTATTATTGATCATATAATCTTAGTCAAGTCTTTTAATATTTATTATTAAAATAATTAATTTATTGTTAAATCAATTTATGATTAAATGAAAATAAATTACAGACTTATAAAATTAGTTTAAATATATTGAGATTATATTTAATTCAAATATATTTATGTACATCTATAGAGGAAATATTTATAATTTATTAATAAATGATTTATTTTAATTAATTCCTGGATTGAAGTATAATTACAATTATTTAGTGGAATTAATTATAATTAATATTTATTCAATATATTATTATTAAATAATAATATATAAATAAATATTGGAGTCAGAATAAGAATCCCTTAGGATCCCCATCTTAGACTAATATGAATCAGTTTTATTAGGGAGATAATGATCAATACGTATATAAATATATTATTGATCAGATACATGAAAAATGAAGTTATTATTTCAAATCAGAATAAAAACCAAATAACGTATACTCTCTCTCTCCCCTCCTAGGAAAAACATGAAATAATATTCTTCTAGAAGGATGCTTTGGAGACCACACTTCAGATTCAGCATTAGGTCATAGGAAGGAAGATCTTGAGGATACTCAAAGATTCAAATGTGTTAATCCAATCAAGCACTAGGTAATAATTCATACTATAAATACATGATATATATATATATATATATATATATATATATATATATATATATATATATATATATATATTTTGTATAAAACCATAAAGATGATCATGTTTTATTAAAATTTTAAAACTACTTTCAGAGAATTTTCCCAATACTTAGTACTTAAGAAGGATGAAAAATGGCGTATGTCTGTGCATTGATTGTAGTGCGGTAAATAATATCACAGTAAAATATCGACATCTTATTCCTAGGTTAGATGATATGTCAGATGAATTGCATGGATCTTGTATATTTTCTAAAATTAATTTTAAAAGTGGATATCATCAAGTTAGAATGAAAAAGGGAGATGAGTGAAAAACTACTTTTAAAACAACATATGGTTTATATGAGTGGTTAGTTTTTTGTTTTAGATTAATTAATGCACCTAGTACTTTTATGAGATTAACGAACCAAGTTTTACATTCTTTTATTGGTTAATTTGTTGTTGTTTATTTTGATGATATTTAGGTTAATAGTAAAAACTTGGATGATCATGTCAAGTATTTAACATATGTTTTAGATGTTCTTAAGAAAGAGCAATTCTATGCTGACATAGATAAATGCACGTTTTGCACGGTTAGAGTTGTCTTTCTTAGTTTTGTTGTTATTACAAGGGGAATACAAGTGGATGAATAGAAGATACGTGCAATCTAAGAATGGCCAAGCCTGTGACACCCCCAAATCACTATACTTACTATAATTGACTTGGTGCTCACTATAAATGCTAAATCATTAGGTTTATAGATGATTTCCTTTATTCATAAACAAAGTTCTCATCTTAATTCCCAAAGATCTTTCACTATTTTATATCAAGTCCTTGTAATCGATACAAGAGACTTATTACTCAATCATAACATTTTATCCTTAATATTTAGATATTCTATAACTTTACATGTTCCAACATCCACAACATTAAATCATTAGGACGGCTATTGAGAATAGAGAATCCTCGCAGTGAATGTTTGTATCTTCACCCGTGATAAATGTTTGCATCTTTATCCGTGACAAATGGTTGTATATTTGTCCGGTGCAAAATTCTCTTTCCGTATTGAACATTACCCAACTAGTTAAAACCCTCATTCGAAACATATTTGGTTATAGTGATATCTCTTCATATCAATAATCTTTCTTATCCGACATTCAGAATAATAATAACGAGTTATACCTGGGTCCGAGGAACCTTAACGATAGATTTGACCAATCAACATCGCTTAGTCCTATCTCGGATATACAACACTCACAAGTTATTTACCGATCCTCATCCAGATAAATAGATCATTATCAATACTATGTTAAGTTTTAACAATTCTAGGTTTAATCAAAGTAAAGACGTAACAAGAGAATGTGATAAAACTTGATAATATTTATATAATATTCGGTTACATGTGTGGAACTTGTTCTTATTACAAAATGTTATTATGACTACAGTTAAGAACAATTAAGAAAAGCAGTAAACTAGTCTACGCATTTCTTCTTTCCTTTATTCTTTGAGTCGGAGCTCTCGGGTTTATCTACAAATTAGGTTTATTTACAAGGGTGAGCTAAGATGCTCAACAAGTCTTAAACACATAGCATATAAGCGAACTCACACCGATTTAGATTGTAAGGATTCATGGCACAACAATTGATATTACAAAATATTTTAACATAGCAAGACTAAGTGGTGGTTAGACCTTGAACTATTCTCTGTCTTTCAACTTAGAACCATTTACAGTGGATATAGAAAGGGGATCAACCTAACGACATCCTATGTTATGCACAACATACCCTTCACTAGACCGATCATGAACAGTGATACATATTCATTCATCTCAGTTTACAGTTTACTTCACATGTCAGGATCACCCTAAGACAATTTGATTTGATAAAATAAAGCATGATTTGAAATACATCACGAATAAGTATTTTATTTGCAAGTTATGTCGAAACAAGAAGCAATAACTCTCATATTAAAGATTTATAACACGTTGCATGTAAAAAATGTATAAATCACATAAAAAGTAAGTAAACAATAGTTAAGGATAGAAAACTTGCCCTTTTGCACAATTAGGATTTCTTGATAATCGTTTAAAGTGCCTATATAAAAGGGTTACGCATACCCGAATATTAGTTCATCAAATTTTTCCTTCTTTATATGTGTTTTTATAACTAAACTAGACTATTTTCATTGGTAGAATTTTTAGAAAATTTGACTAACTCAAAATCATTATTTTCGGTGCTTTTTAGGTTTTCCACCCGAAAGCATGCTTAAAATTTTTAGCTTTGACATTCTTTCTGGTAACTACCATAACTTTGTCATACGAAAACATTTTGAGGTGATTCTTGAGTCTAAATTGCTTAGAATTTCATGATCTATAACTTTAATCTATATTGTTAAGACATATTCGGAATTTAAGTTTTCAGAAAATGATAAAAACAGACAGTAAGCATGTTTTAACCAATATTCTTAGGGTTAACCGTGTGAAACATGGTACCACTTGCTTTAACTCTTTAAGAAATCATGTTATAAGACTCAATAACCTTTTATAACATAAAAATAATAAATCACAAACATTCTCATAGAAATATTCATGACTTTTGTTCAAGAAAACACAAAAAACACGAATAACAAAAAATCGTACATGACTACGACTTATGTTCTTGTGCTTTTGGATTTTATACTTGAAATAATTTGAGCATTATAACGGCTTACATAAGTGATTATGAAACTTTATAATTGATAAAATTTGGTCATTATAACGGTGTGCATAATTGATTAAAATAATTTATAATAATTGCTCAAGAACATACGAAGAACACAGATAATGACAATCATACATGGTTACGACGTACTTTCTTGAGCTTTAAAATATGAAATGAAATTCGACATTATAACTACTGTAAAATGAAGAAAGACTCAAGAACATGTGAAGAACACGGAGAACGACAATCGTACATGGCTACGACTCGCGTTCTTGAGCTTTTAAAAATTAAAGACGAAAGAAAAATTGAACATTAAAACTACTAGAGATTGTACCTTTGATGTTTGCAAGCTTTAACTATTTCTTTGCAATTTCCAAGGTTGTAACTCGCTAGAACTCTCTATCAATATATGTATAGCTTTGATACTTGGTTTTTGAGCTTGAAAATGAATGCTAGAACAAGTGAACATGACTTGTTATTTATAGTCCATGTAAAGCTAGGGAAAATGGTCATTGTTACAAGACTTACAAGCTAAGCTAAGGCAAAGTGCACCTCCCTTTCCTCACTTGTTTGGCCGACAATAAGGATGACCCACCAAGCCATTAATGTTGCAATTAACACATTTTTTGTGACACCACAATTTCCACATGTTAGGTTTTGATTGGTCCAAGACTTAGCCTACCAAAGGAATAGTATTAGGCCTCGTTTGGTTGGTGAATTAACCATTTAAATAAGGGTTAGTCAAGGTCTTTTACCAAGCTTGATCAATGTTAGTTTAGTCATTTTGATAATCTAGCTTCGTCATGATTATGTTAATTATCAATAAACCTAGGAACTTGATTAGTCGTTTAGGTTATTAATTGACTAATTTGTTTAACATATAGATTAGGTTAATCTTTAGCTTAATTAACCTAAATCCTAGTTTGGTTTAGTTTAATTAAATGTTAACTAGGTTATATGGTAATCTAGTTACTTTAACCTAATTTGATTCCAACCGGATTAGTGTTAATCATCTAATTAAGTTAATTAGTTAGTTAATTCAATTAATTTATAACTAGGTTTAGATCTAGGTTAGGTTTCCTAATCCAGTTATCTCTAACCTAGTTCATTTCTAAGTATTCCAGTTGAATTGACCTTTACTGATTTAAAAGTCAAATATTACAAAGTTTTGTTATGAATAAACACTATTTTGTGAAGTGAAAAGTCAAAAAGATGTTTCACGTTTTTTGATGAATAGTGTTCTCGACAACCATTTCTCATAAAATGGTTAGACATTTGTCATCTTTTTTCTATTTCGTCCTATTCTCGACTCGTTTTTCGAGAAAAACTTTTATCGACTATAACGTGTTTTTAAGGTGTGGGAAAGATGAATCCTAAAATAGAATGTCATTTTGATGTACATGTTTTGCTCAGGGGCCTAGGTTAGGTTTTTTAGGGTGTAGACCCTAGGGTTTAGGGTTTAGATTTTATCCTTTTTTTATATTTTTGAAAAAAAAACTTTTATTCTCTTTTTATGTGTTAAGGTTGGATACTCGAACTGAAACACAAAAATAAACAATAACGAAGATTCCATAACACATATAAGATGTAATTCAATCTTTATTTATTCATATAAAGTCGGATTACAACTCTCTCAGAAGTTCGAAATATTACATTCACCCCTCCTTAAAAGAATTTTGTCCCTGAAATTTACTGATACAATTTAGAAAATAAATATGGATATTCTATCTTCATTTTATCTTCTAACTCTTACGTTGTTTCTTCCATGTATTGATTTCTCCATATGACCTTGACTGAAGGTATGACCTTGTTTCGCAAGACTTGTTCCTTCCTATCAAAAATTTTAACAAGAATTTCCTCATAGCTTAGATCCTTGTCGATTTGGATAGGTTTGTAGCTGATGATTTGTTTGTGATCGAGTTTATAGGGGCGCAATACTGAAACATAAAATACATTATGTATATGTTCCAGTTCTGAAAGTAAGGCTACTTCATAAGTTACCTCACCTATTATTCGTAATATCTCGAATGGTCCTATAAACCTTGGACTTAGTTTTCCTTTGTTTCCAAAATGAATCTTTCCTTTCTAGGGAGATACTTTTTGGAAAACATGACTACCGACTTCAAAGTCTCTCTTTTATCGATGTAGATCGGCATATCTCTTCTGTCTTTCTTGAGCTGCTCATAACCTTAGTTGAATTGTTCGAACTACCTTCGTTGTTTGTTGAACCAATTCTAGCCCAAGCATCTTCCGTTCACCAACTTCGTCCCAACACATCGGTGTTCTACACTTCCTTCCATACAGAGCTTCATATGGTGGCATAGTTATACTAGCGTGATAACTATTGTTGTAAGCGAATCCTACCAAAGGTAAGTGATCTTCCCAACTTCCCATAAAATCCATCATACAAGCTCTCAGCATATCCTCCAAAGTTTGGATAGTCCTTTCACTTTGACCATCTATTTGTGGGTGGTAAGTAGTACTCATTCTCAATTGTGTACCTAGATGTTCTTGAAGACTTTTCTAGAAGTTCGATGTGAACCTTGTGTCTCGATCAGACACAATTGAAACTGGTACGCCATGTCTAGAGATAACCTCGTTAATGTATAATTTTGCTAATTGTTGACTTTCTCATATTCTAAACCTAATGTTTTGATGATGATTTGTTCTTTGGTACTAAATTTTTTATTGCGAATTTCAAGAAATTATTTCAAGGATTTTTTGTTGGATTATTCAAGAAGATCGAAGACTATTTTGAGTCCTAAGAATTTAATGTAAGATCATTGCAAATATTCGATTTTTCAATTCAAGGCTCTAGGACATTTTATGTGTGCATAATACATGATTAGTGTTTTTAAATACTAACGGATATTAATGTTTATTTTATATTGGTTAGTATCATGATTTATTACGAATTGGACGCATCATGCATAATGCTTTGAAAAGTGCTAATCTTGATATAAGTGCAACTGTTAATCATGATATCTACTAAATGGTCATGATAACTTTCTACAGCTATATTGAATATTTTAATATGTCATGTATATGTAGATTTCATCATTCCGATTAAAAAGCAAAATCTTCTTTGACTTGGTATATCTAATCATTTGCCACGGTTATTCTGTTGCTTTGGAGATATATCTTAAAAGATAGACTAGAAGTTGGTTCCGGATGTTTTGGTTTGTCCGGATATTTTGTTAAAAGGTTTTATCTTTTAACGGAAGTATAATATTCTGGTAAATCTTATGGGCAGCAGATATAAAATATTTCAATAGTTCTTTGAGCTGCAACGGTAATATTTATCAAGGCTATAAATCGCATGAGTATATCCCAGCAAAAGATACAATTTTTACAGTGCACTAATTATATATTGAAAAGTCATTTTGGTGCAATTTGCTACTGTGCTACTAGAATTCTGATCCAGCATATTTTTGTGAGCTTTAAATTGGTAATATATTTCTGTTATTAATTGATCATTGCATACATTAGTTGAGCCTTATATTGTTAAATTGATTATTTGCTTTGATCACTAGACCTATAAACTTGTAATTCTCTGATCTTTGTTTATTTAGACTAAGTAATTGTCTAAAGGAATTTAATCTAAGTGTGGATTGAGAATTATGTACAAACAGGTTTAAGGAAGCATAAGTGCTTGAGGAGTGCATAGGTGCACAAGGAGCAAAAGTGCTCAAGAGAATTTAAGAATTCAATTAACCTATTTTGTAAAAGGTGTCACTTTGTAATTGAAAGATCTATATATAAAGTGAGTCTCCAATACTAGTTGGTATTGGACGTGGATTAGGCTATTATTATAGAGGATAGTAGCTGAACCACGTAAAAAATCTTGGTGTTTATTTTATTGCTTACTTTTATTACTCACATAAGATAGTTAAATATCTTAATAATTAAAATCTAAATTATTTGCTTTATCTTAAGATAATTTATTTACACTAAGTATTTTCTCTATGTGATAAATTCAGCAAGATATTTTCATTGAATTTATAAAAAAAATATCAATTCGGTAGGCCATATTAATTTAGCAAGCTGAATTCATTAATATAGTAAACTGAATTATGTACTGTGTTTTTAATAAACAAAAAGTTTTTTTTATCATAGTTTGTTTCCACACTTATTCAACCCCCCCCCCCCCCCTTCTAAGTGGGCTTTATCTAAATTTCACTAATCAATCCAAAGTGAACTTAACCTTGATTGGGCAAAAAGTGAGCTGACTAGGTTAGTCTATCCACTATTACCCATATGACATTATGGCCCTTCTGTGTGGTTGGTAGGCCTACTATAAAATCCATTGTAATATGCTCCCATTTTCACTCTGGAATCTCCAATGTTGCAACAGTCCACTAGGTCTTTGATGCTCAGCTTTAACTTGCTGACATGTCAAACACCTACTAACAAATTCAGCCACCTCCCTTTTCATGTTTGGCCACCAGAAATGTTGACTTATGTGTTTGTATATTTTGGTATTGCTTGAGTGTACTAAAAACTTAGTACTATGTGCTCCTGACATGATCTCTTCCTTGAGTTCTTGAACTGCAGGAATCCAAATTTCACTCACTACCTCACTTAAACCTCACACCCCTCTCTTCAATGCTAAGATCGAACGAATGATAACTTGAGAATATAAGCAACCATAAACCTCTTTTGATAGCTAAATGGTTCACACCCCAATAATTAGCTCACAATATTCCTATGTGACCTAAATTAACAAGACGACAATAAAACCAATTCTCAATAAGGCTACACAAAGTACCCTGGTATATTCCTATCCTAGATACAAGTTAGGCATTCCATCCAAGGATAAATATTCCTTCAAGTACTACCATACTTTAGGTCAAGTTATTTAATCAATTTTCCAATGTCATAAACAACACTACGTTACATACAAAGTATATAAACTATACATGAAGAACAAAGCACGATAACCGTTCATTTTCAATCCATACACATCAAAAAGAGAGATATTCAATTAAAACCAAGTAATGAGCTTCATTGTGATCCTAGAGATGAAGTTAGTTCATATCTAAATGAATAAAAGTCATTAACAAGTTGCTCATCAGTCTTAAACTACACAAAATGAAAATAACTTAAATGAATGAAACTCCTTATATCACAAGTTTCAAGCACATAAATTCCCTTCCAAATGTAGCAATCCAAGCTTGATGAATCTTCTTGTTCTTGAGCTTAACATCAATCTAAGTTACTTTTTTAGCTGGAAGAAATGAAGAAGAACTGCTCTAATGCGTCAAAATCTGATCCCCTAGGGTTAGCAACATTGTGACTTAAGTAGCAAAAATCCCGTCTGAACACAGCATGGCTGACCGCTGCGGTGGTGACATCCACCGCTGCGACGGTGGTCCTGGCTAAAATTTACCAAAACGCCCTTTTAGCTTAAAAACCCTAAAAATCACAGACGAGGCATTATGAATCCTAACAACATAAATGTACGCATAAATAACTCTCAAAACTCATAAATCACTAAACTAGAAGTACTAATTCGCAGGTACAAAACCCGCTCATCAAATACCCCCAAACTTAAGTATTTGCTAGTCCTCGAGCAAAACAATAAAGCATAAACAAAATAACTAATAATAACTACTAAACCAGACATGAATTGGAATCATAGCCTCAAGAAATAACTGCAACAGTTAAGATAAATCATAATACAGAACATGGTCTAATATTTCAACAAAATTTCCAAGCTCACGAATGCCCCTGATCCGCTTTACGTGTGTGTGTGCAAAACCCAATGTTAAAATTAGTCAGAGTTTAGATGAACTTAAACGAGAAAATGCCATGAGTAATTTTACTTTAATCCATATAACCCACACAATCCCAACCAAACAAGGCGATAATATAAGGACAAGGTCTCTCAAATTTAAACAAGAAAAGATAAACCTATTTTTATAAGCACATGCGAGTGCGTTTTACGCTCCGTCTCACCTTGACTTACGAGCTTGACTGTGCAATGCCTAATTCTATTAGGCTATTCAGAGCTGCCCATGTATCGAGCTTTTGATCAGTGACTCCCAAACAAGACGGCTTTAGGGCACTAGGTGGAAAGACACCCCAACGGATCTAATCACTCGAGTAGCAAATGCCACAAAATTAGACTAACCAAACTTTTATTATACAAAGAGCATAAATAACTATTTTATTTTATTTTGAAAAGAAAATCTGAGATCCCCCAAACTTATATACGAGCCTAGATTTAGCGCACAAACTAATCAACATCTGGGATTTAGGGCTATAAGAAATTTCTCAGCTTAACCCACAAATAATTTATCATACCAGTTCTCTAAACACAAACTAATCAACATCTGGGATCACAATTATGCAAGATGAAAAAGGCAAGATCATTGGCATCGTTAACTCAAATCAATCATTGAAATAATGACTACACATGCAAATAAATTTTACTTAAACCGACAACGTGGCAACACATTTCATATCATTAGCTATGAACTCACAACTAAAGTCTGGATATCTACTAATAGACTAACATATGCATAAAAGCGACGAAACTAATCAGGCACTAAAAAAAACATGAATAGATAGAAACTAAAACACCCCCCAAACTTGAATATGACAATGCCCTTATTGGAAAGATAGAGAATTTAAAATTGAGGACTCCCCTAAATTTGATTAGGCATTTGCATCTTCGTCAGGAGAATCCTGAGGGTAGTCAGGAATCACTGGCGAGCTTGGGAACTGCCGAGGGTTCGGACCAGCATTCAACCCCGTCCTCTCGAACATCTCAACAAGGGTCGCAGTGAAATTTGCATTAAATTGCATCATAGTGTTGACCTGCTGAGCGACATAATTAAGTTGGCGAGAGTGGCGACGAGATTCTCTTCTTAAGTGTTGCACCTCCGTAGCTATGGATGCTAGAGATGGCTGAGTTGTCGCGTCATCCTTTGGATCATCCGCAAAGAGCTCCTCAGTATCTGGAGACTGAGCCTCCAATATAAATTCGGCTTCGCTCGGATTAGCAGGGGCGCCATCCCACTGACTATAGTGACTGATCAATCAAGAGTCAATTAAGATTTTGGGCTGCTGCAGAGGTTCATCCGCAGACCATTCTACTCCAGCATTTTTGCATAATCCACAAATCAACGAAGGATGCGGCAAACCACCTGGAATACCCCCATGGAGAGTGTGTTTGATTAATCCTAGAATAACCCTCCCCACATTGATGCTCATCCTGTTGACCAAACAAAACAACAGCACCGCCCTTGATATTATCACATCGCTGACATGCGTGGTGGGGAGCAATTTGGCACAAATGAAATAATAACATATGTTGAACATTGAATGTTTAAATTTGATGATAAGAAATAATGTACAAGGGCTGTGTTAGATAAGATCAAAGCTGTTAGGTTGATCTTATGATATAAATGTATGGATTTATAAAGTCTTTTGTGTTGTACTAAGACTTAGATTTAAATAGATCAAAACTGTTAGGTTGATCTTTTGTTATAATCTAATCGTAGAATGGACTCTACGATTTCGGCCAAGAAGACTCTACGATCAACAGACACTACGATCAAGACAACCAATCGTAGAATGGGCTCTACGACCAACAGACTATGTACTAAGCGAGAAGCCGTAGAACGGACTCTACGTTCAACAGTCTGACAGTAGAGTAAACTCTACGATGACAATAAGAGATGATCCATTACAGAACAATCACAACAGTAAGGATATTCGTAGAGTTGATCATGGAGGGTCGTTGAGCAAAAAGGCAAGAGATATCACGACTCTCAGATCAGAAGCTATTTCGTTCAAAGGTACAATCTGCATTGATGTGACAGAAAAGCTTCTGCAAA
Organism: Hedera helix; assembly: GCA_947179155.2. NCBI lineage: Eukaryota > Viridiplantae > Streptophyta > Magnoliopsida > Apiales > Araliaceae > Hedera > Hedera helix. The sequence goes on from OX359265.1 coordinate 12,622,144, forward strand.
TCGATCGAAGTAAGAAAAGTCAGGGGACTGACCCAAACGCACTATGCAACAGAAAAAAGACTTTCGAGGCAGTAAAGTCATAGGACTGTGTCCTATCAGTCCTATAGTATGGAAGGACCAAACGACTCTATGAAATTTGGTAGGAACCTACGACTGACATGATTGTCCCCAAGGAAAAAGAAAACACCCTTCCATAGACTAACAGGTCAGATCAAATAATATCTCATTAGAGCATTAATGAGCTATATTAATATAATATTCAAAAGCTCCCCTCTGTGAGGTAACGGGATGAAACTAAAGCTACGAGCAGATGTTCCAACGGGAAGAAACCTAAAGCCCTCATTTTAAATACCAAGATCTGCAAAAAAGAAAAAAGAGCATTTTACGCGAGAAAAGAATATACGCAAGAAGTTGAATGAGATCAAACTGATAAGAAAGCTTGCATCGCTACTAAGTCCTTCAAAAACTTATGCTAAAAGCAACTTAGTAGCTCACCCAAATCTACACCACTCCAGGAGAGTTCTTTGTGAACTAGAGTATCCAAGTCTATTAGACTTGCAGAGTTCTTAGTGAACTAGAGTTCCAAGACTGCTGGTCTTGAAGGAATCTTAGTGATTCTGAAATTGTAAAAGTATCCTTAGTGGATTTGCTGTTGGAAGAGCATAACAGTGGAGTAGGAGTCTTGTGAACTCTAAACCACTTAAAACCTGGAGTCTTTCTTCTTGTGTCTTTTAATTGCTATATCTGTCATATAATTGCTTGTTGAATTCTTACATTAACATATCAAGAAAGGGGTAACTAAATCATATTTTGTTATGCTAAACTTATTGATTAAGAATTAATTAACGTAAGAAATAAAAGTAAAGAAACATTTTAAAAGAATCTATTCAACCCCCCCCCCCCCCCCTTCTAGATATCTATCGTGTCATTGGGAACTAACACCATGCTTTGCCAAACCTACTCAAGAACCGATGCGAAAATAACCGGGGTGCCCCATCCTTGAGTGTCCATTCGACATCAGGCTGACACAAGCCCCGAAGCACGTTGTTTAGATTGAGGCGCTCGGTCCTATACGTGGTATATTGGTCAACCTCGCCTAGGTGGGGAATGTGACAGAAATCATTTATCTGCTCAGTCCCAAAGTGAACATTCACACCACGAATGCACACCACATTGACATCCTCCTTCGCATTTGCGTAAAATTCTTTGACAATAGCAATGGCTGCTAGCTTGGGCTGCTCGGTGAAATTTTGCCAATGCTTTTCAGTGATCATATGGTGCAAGTGTCCATCATTGACATTCGGAATGAGGCCTCGCTCAGGGATAATTGTTTTTCCCTCTAGCACTTCATAAAACTTTTTCTCCTCCTCTTCGCCCACAAAACGATGAGTGTCATATGCGACGCGAGATGATTGACCACGTTGACGCTTAGGAGCCATGATCTCTCAATGCAATGTCAATAAGCCAAAACGACCGAACAAGCAACACGAACCAACTGAATTTTGAACGATACTTGGTTGGGGCAATTTGTCAAACAGTTGGCGTGCACCCTTGAGTTGAACTCTGAACAAAGTTTCCCCCAAACCAAATTCAAGCCACTCGTTTAGGGTATTTCACCAATAACACCTAGTTACCAACTCTTAATCAACGAATCAAAGAGAAATTTGCACAAGTGAAGAAACTATGTACCAAAGTTTGACTGAGAGACCTAACAGATGGCTCACGGTTTGGCAAGGAGAAAGAATGCACTTTCTTGGATCATTGGCTTGGCTTGAATGCTGGAAGGAATTGCACTTTCTTGTAGGAATCGGGGACTGGGGCTAATTTAGAGTGATCAGAGAGTAGGGGCTTTGAGGGAAAGGGTTGTGTTCATGCTGCTATGAAATAAACCCCGACGGGGCTTTATATTTTATTTTTTTTGAGTTTTCGAACGACCGTTGCGGCGCTGGCAATGACCGCTGCGACGGTGAAAGTTTCTGCTTAAAAAAAAATCACCCTAGAAACCACCGCTGCGGCGGTAGTAGGGCACCGCTGCGACGGTGAAACTTTCTGCTTAACAAAATTTCCCTACTGAAGACCACCGCTGCGACGGTATCAGGGGAGCGCCACGGTGGTCAAAGTTCCTGCCAAATTTTTTTTTTCTCTGCTCAGTTCTTTTTTTTCAATTTGATACAATGCTTTGATAGTACCTGAAAATGTAACATAGATTTATCAAAAACTAAATAACTAATCACAATTTTAACTCAAAAATATAGAAATTGCAATTAGTTATAAACCTAATTTTTAATTATAAATATAATTACACGAATATACTATATCAAAAGTATTTAGCCCATCAAACTAAAGCAAAAATGACTAAATATATAAAATATAAGGCAAATAAAACTATATTGACAATAAAAATGAGTTGCCTCCCATATAGCGCTTCATTTAAAGTCTTGGGCTTAACTACTTCCTGATTCATTGCAGATCGACGAGAATGATAGAAACTTTTTGTCGTTCCACCTCACCCCCCATGTATTGCTTTAGACGTTGGCCATTGACTTTGAATATGTTCAAAGTTATGTCATCTTCCAATTCAACCACACCATGCGGGAATACAGTTTTGATAGTGAAGGGGCCCGACCATCTGGGTTTCAACTTTCCCGGGAAGAGTCTCAACCGGGAATTATACAAAAGCACTTTCTGGCCAATGTCGAACTTCCTCTCCACAATTTTCTGATCATGCCATCGTTTGGTCTTTTCCTTATAATTTTTTGCGTTCTCATACGCTTGGAGGCGGAATTCATCCATTTCGTTCAGTTGAAGCATTTGTTTCTCACCGACTGCATATAATTCAAAATTGAGCTTTTTGAGGGCCTAATAAGCCTGATGCTCAAGTTCAACCGACAAGTGGCAAGCTTTTCCGAAAACCAAGCGATATGGTGACATCCCAATTGGTGATTTGAAAGCTGTTATGTATGCCCTTAACGCTTCATCCAATTTCCTAGACCAATCCTTCTTGTTGGGATTCACCGTCTTTTCCAAAATCCGCTTAATTTCTCTGTTAGAGACTTCTACTTGACCACTGGTTTGCGGATGATAGGTCGTAGCAATTTTATGGGAGACCCCATATTTAACAAAGAGGGCAGCGAAATACTTATTACAAAAGTGTGAACCTCCATCAATGATAATAGCCCGTGGAGTGTCAAGGCGCGAAAAGATGTTCTTCCGTAAGAAGTTAAGGATGACTTTCGAATCATTGGTCGGCAGAGCAATAGGTTCGACCCATTTAGATACATAGTCCACAGTGACTAGTATGTATTGGTTGTTATAAGATGACGGGAATGGTCCCATGAAGTCTATGCCCCATACGTCAAAAAATTTGATTGCTTGAATGTTATTCAGGGGCATTTCATGTCTCCTAGAAATATTGCCCGTTCTTTGGCAATTGTTGCATCTTGCTACAAAAGAATGAGCGTCTTTAAACAAAGATGGCCAATAAAACCCAGATTGTAGAACTTTTTCCGCTGTTCTTTCCCTACCAAAATGTCCTCCATATTCAAATAAATGACAGTGATGAAGAATATCACTCATTTCTTCTTTGGGCATACACCTCCTCAATAACTGATCTACGCATTGCTTGAAAAGGAAAGGATCATCCCATACAAAAAATCGGACATCACTTAAGAACTTTTTCCGTTGTTGATAACTTAAATCCAGGGGAGTCACATTGCTCACAATGAAATTAGCGAAATCTGTATACCAAGGTAATTCGTTGTGCACAGCAAACAGCTGCTCATCCGAAAAATGCTCATTAATCACCCTGCCATCTCTACTGTTTTGCTCAGAATTTTCTAATCGCGAAAGATGATCAGTGACTTGATTCTCTGTCCCCTTTTTTCCTCTAATTTCTAAGTCAAATTCTTGGAGCAGCAGAACCTATCTGATCAGCCTCGATTTTACATCTTTCTTTGATATCAAATATTTAGTGGCAGAGTGATCTGTGAAAACCACAACCTTCATTCTAATGAGATAAGAACGGAATTTGTCAAAGGCATACACAACTGCAAGTAATTCTTTTTCAGTGATCGTGAAGTTGAGTTGTGCGTCTGACAACGTCTTACTTGCATAATAGATGGTGTGGAAGATCTTCTCTTTTCTTTGTCCCAACACTGCTCCAATAACAAAATCATTTGCATCGCGCATTAATTCGAATGGCAACTCCCAATCAGGAGCAACTACTATCGGAGCAGAGATAAGTTTCTTCTTCAGCATCTCAAATGTGTCAATGCACGCTTTTTCCATCCCGAAGGGCACATCTTTTTCCAGAAGATTACACAACGGCTTAGTGATTTTTGAGAAATCCTTGATGAACCGTCTATAGAAACCCGCATGGCCTAAAAAACTCCTAACTCCCTTCACAGATGATGGTGGTGGAAGCTTTTCAATAGTTTCTATTTTGGCTTTGTCAACTTCAATTCCTTGAGTAGAGACTCTATGTTCGAGAATAATCCCTTCTTCGACCATGAAATGACATTTTTCCCAGTTTAACACCAAATTAGTCTCGACACATCTTTTCAACACCGCCGATAAATTTTTCAGACAATCATCAAAAGAATTCCCAAACACCGAGAAATCATCCATAAGAACTTCCAAAGTCTGTTGTGGCATATCCGAAAAGATGGACATCATGCACCGCTGAAATGTAGCAGGCGCATTACACAATCCAAACGACATCTTTCTAAAGGCAAAGGTGTCGTAAGGACATGTGAATGTGGTTTTCTCCTGATCTTCCGGCGTAATGGATATTTGTTTATAACCGGAGAATCCATTCAACAGACAGTAAAATTCATGCCCGGCCAGTCTATCCAGCATTTGATCAATGAATGGAAGAGGGAAATGATCCTTCCTCGTTGCTTTGTTAAGCTTCCGATAGTCCATGCATACTCTCCAGCCGGTGACTGTCCGAGTCGGAATTAGCTAATTATTTTCATTAGCCACCACGGTCATACCTCCCTTTTTCGGAATGCACTGAATAGGGCTCACTCATGCGCTATCGGAGATAAGATATATGATTCCTGCATCGAGCCATTTAATGATTTCTTTCTTCACTACCTCTTTCATAATGGGGTTGAGACGTCTTTGATGTTCTATGGTTGGCTTCGCGTCATCTTCCAATAAGAATTTGTGCATACAAATGGATGGACTAATCCCTTTTATGTCTGATATAGTCCACCCAAAGTTGTTTTATACTTCCTCAGCACACTTAAAAGTTCACTTTCGTGTTCCTCATTTAAAGTTGCAGATATTACAACAGGATAAGTGGATTCTTTTCCCAAAAATGCATATCGCAAATAATTTGGCAACTGTTTAAGCTCTAGTATTGGTGCTTCCTCTTTAGATAAATTTGAAACAGAAGTTCCTGCTTGTTCCAAAGCTTCATAATGCGGTTTGAACTTGGCAAATCGAGTAGACGAATCCAAATATTTCATGCATTCTGTATGAGTGGGATCTTCTACAGTAGTGGTTCCAATGATCGAAGCCTCTAATGAATTAGAAATACAAGTTTTCATGAAAACTTCATGTACAAACCTGTCAACCACATCGACTTTAAAGCACTCTTCGGAATCACTTGGAAACTTCATAGATTTGAAGTCATTGAACTTTATTTCTTGATCTTGAACCCTCATAGTGAGCTCTCCCTTCTGAACATCGATAATAGTTCTCCCGGTGGCTAGAAATGGATGCCCTAATATAATAGGCACTTCCCTGTCCTCCTCAAAGTCCAGAACTATAAAGTTAGCTGGAAAGATAAACTTGTCAACCTTTACCAGGACATCTTCCATGATTCCTTTAGGGTATGTTAGAGATCTATCAGCAAGTTGTAGAGTAACACTGGTAGGCTTCCAACTTCCTATAGATAGACAATGACATCAGATTGATGCTTGCTCCAAGATCACATAGAGCTTTTCCAGTAAATTCACTTCCAATGGAGCACGGAATGGTGAAACTCCCAGGGTCCTTTAGCTTGGGAGGAAGCTTATTATGTAGAATTGTGTTACATTACTCCGTTATAGCAACCGTCTCATAGTCACCAAGCTTTCTCTTCTTGGACAGTATATCCTTCATGAATTTCATATAGCTTGGCATTTGCTCCAAAGCTTCAGCAAATGGAATATTGATGTGAAGCTTTTTCAAGACCTCTAAGAATTTCGAAAACTGTTTATCCAGTTTCTGTTTTTGCTGCCTTTGAGGAAATGGATGGGTTGAACTCTTGGAAGGGTTTTGTTAACTATGGGAATTGGCTCTTGGACTTCTTCCACAATTTCAGGAGTGCCACTTGTTGTGTTTTCTCTCTCAACAACTACTTCCTCTTCAGTTAAAATTGGTGGCACTGTAGTAGTTTCTCCTGTGGTATTCAGTAAGGGTCTACCACTACGCAGTGTGACTGCTTTGCATTACTCCTTGTCATCCCTCTTTGGATTGACCTCATTGTCACTAGGCAAGGTTCCTTGCGGACGATTGTTCATAATACTAGCAAGTTGCCTCATTTGGTTTTCAAGGTTCCTTATAGCAATATCTTGGTTGTTGATCCTTGTCTCATTCTGGGAAATGTATCTAGTCAGAAGTTCTTCCAAGTTAGTTTTCTTCTCCGTAGGAGGAGGAGGAGCCGTTGATGTTGTTGAGGTGGTTAATGTTGTTGAGTTGGTTGTTGCTGCTATGGATTATAATTTTGATATGCTGGAGAATATGGCTGCCTTGAAGATAAAGATTGTCCTTAATTGTTGTTATTGATCCACGAGAAATTAGGATGATTTCTCACTCCAGGATAATAATGTGTCGGTACATTAGTGTTTTGTTGTCGATTGTAATTACTGACATATTGCATTGATTCTGCCTTGATGGCACATTACTCACTAGGATGTTCTCCAGCGCATATATCGCATATCACTGCTACACTCTACACAGGTTTTGTTCCCATATTGTCAATTTTTCGAGCAAGTGCAGCCACTTGTGCAGATAAAGATGTAACTGCATCCACTTCATGCATTCCTACTACTTTCCTTGGAATGAACCTCTCAGCAGGTCACTAATAATTGTTTACTGCCATGATTTCCAACAGTTCAAACGCTTCATCATAACTCTTTCCCATTAAGGCTCCGCCAGCTGCAGCATCCACGCTTTGTCGGGTAGAATTTGATAAACTGTTATAAAACGTCTGAACTTGTAACCATTTAGGAATACCATGGTGGGGACATCTTCTGAGAAGATCCTTAAAATGCTCCCACGTCTCATAGAGAGACTACGAATCCTGTTAGCTAAAGGCTGTAATGTCATTTCGCATTCTTGCAGTTCTGGCAGGCGAAAATAATTTAGGCAAGAATTTCTGAGCTAGATCAGCCCAAGTGCTAATGGAGCCTGCTGGTAGAGAATGAAACTAACTCTTCGCCTTATCATGCAAAGTGAAAGGAAACAGACGAAGTCTGAGAGCGTCTTCAGAAACTCCTTGATATCTGAACGTGTCACAGATTTCGAGAAATTTGACCAAATGATCATTCGGGTCCTCATTAGGTAACCCACCGAACTGCACATGATTCAAAAGTGTCCGGCCTGATTTCAAAGCTAGCAGCAACAATGGCGGGCCTATTGATGCTTGTATGAATATATGTGACTTGCGGCATAGCATATTCCCGCAATGTTTTATAATCTTCTTCTGCCATTGTATCTTGATGGTGAATAAATTGACCCCTCTTTTCTTTTCGCAATACACACAAAGTTCTTTCAATCTCAAGATCGAAAGTTACGAGATTTGGATCTTGAAAAGGAAGCATGCACAATCAAGAATACCTGGAAGAAAATAAAAATAAAAATAAAACAAATTAGACAAATGTAACAGTTTAAATGAAGATTATATTGATAAAGCTTAATATTGCAGAGAAATTAGATAAATAACTCCCCGGCAACGGCGCTAAAAACTTTACGATCGTTTTCACAATTGATATATACGTGCAAGTATGCACGGCCTTCAAGTAGTAAATTTTAGTTCCCAATGACACGATAGATATCTAGAAGGGGGGGTGAATAGATTCTTTTTAAAAATTTCTTTTACTTTAAAGATCTTACTTAATTAATTCTTAATCAAAAAGTTTAACATGACAGAATAAGATTTAGTTACCCTTTTCTTGATATGTTACAGTAAGAATTCAACAAGCAATTATATGGCAGATATAGCAAATAAAAGACAAAATAAGAAAGACTATGGGTTTTAAGTGGTTCAGAGCTCACAAGACTCCTACTCCACTGTTCTGCTCTTCCAGCAACAAATCCACTAAGGATACTTTTACAATTTTAGAATCACTAAGATTCCTTCAAGACCAGCAGTCTTGGAACTCTAGTTCACTAAGAACTCTACAAGTTTAATAGACTTGGATACACTAGTTCACAAAGAACTCTCCTGGAGTGATGTAGATTTGGATGTGCTACTAAGTTGCTATTAGCTTGAGTTTTCGAAGGACTTAGTAGCAATGCAAGCTTTCTTATCAGTTTGATCTTTTTCACTTCTTGCGTATATTTTTCTTTGTGCAAATTTTCTTCTTTTTCCTTTTGTCGATCTTAGTATTTAAGAAGTGAGGGCTTTAGTTTTCTTCCCGTTGGAACATCTGCTTGAGCTTTTGTTTCTTTCCGTTACCTCACAAAGGAGAGCTGCTGTATATGATATTAATATAGCTCATTAAAGCTCTGATGAGATTTTTATTTGATCTGACTTGTTAGTCCATGGAAGGTTGTTTTCTTTTTCCTTGGGGACAGATATGTCAGTCATAGGTTCCTACCAACTTTCATAGAGTCGCTTGGTCCTTCCATACTATAGGACTGATAGGACACAGTCCTCTGACTTTTCTGCCTTGAAAGTCTTCTTTCTGTTGCATAGTGCGCTTGGGTCAGTCCCCTGACTTTTTTGACTTTGATCGATTTGCAGAAGTTTTTCTTTTTGGTTACATCAATGCAGATTGAATTCCTGAACAGAATAGCTCCTGATCTGAGAGTCGTGATGTCTCTTGCAGTTTTGCTCAACGACCCTCCATGATCAACTCTACGAATATCCTTGCTATTGTGATTGATCTGTAAAGGATCATCTCTTACTGTCATCGTAGGGTTTACTCAACTGTTAGACTGTTGATCGTAGAGTTCGTTTTATGGTTTCTCGCTTAGAACATAGTCTGTTGGTCGTAGAGTCTTCTTGGCCAAAATCGTAGAGTCCGTTCTACGATTGGTTGTCTTGATCGTAGAGTCTGTTAATCGTAGAGTCTTTTTGACTGAAATCGTAGAGTCCATTCTACGATTATATTACAACAAAAGATCAACCTAACAGTTTTGATCTATCTAAGTCTTAGTACAACACAAAAGACTTTTATAAATCCATAAAATTAAATCAGGAGATCAACCTAACAATTTTGATCTTATATAATACAGCCCTTGTACATTATTTCTTATCATCAAATTTAACCATTCAATGTTCAACAGTAAAGAGTAAGTCTAGTTCGATCCCACAGAGAGTTATACTAATGTTATCTGAATAACAAACTTAATGCAACCTAATCCAATTTAAACTATGATTAAAGATGGTGATTTTTTTTAACACAGATTCCTAAAATAATTAAAACTTGGCAACAAAGATTCAATTTAAACAAGTTAAGATCACAACTTCACTCAATACCTCACTTAAACCTCACACCCCTCTCTTCAATGCTAAGATCGAACGAATGATAACCTGAGAATATAAGCAATCATAAATCTCTTTCGATAGCTAAATGGTTCACACCCTAATAAGTAGCTCATAATATTCCTATGTGACCTAAATTAATGAGAATACAATAAAAGCAATTCTCAATAAGGCTACACAAGGTACCCCGGTATATTCCTATCCGAGATACAAGTTAGGCACTCCATCTGAAGATAAAGATTCCTACAAGTACTACCATGCTTTAGGTCAAGTTATTTAATCAATTTTCCAATGTCATAAACAACACTATGTTACATACAAAGTATATAAACCATACATGAAAAACAAAGCACAATAACCATTCATTTTCAATCCATACACATCAAAAAGAGAGATATTCAATTAAAACCAAGTAATGAGCTCCATTGTGATCCTAGAAATGAAGTTAGTTCATATCTAAATGAATAAAAGTCATTACCAAGTTGCTCATTAGTCTTAAACTACACAAAATGAAGATAACTTAAATAAATGAAACTCCTTATATCATAAGTTTCAAGCACATAAACTCCCTTCCAAATGTAGCAATCCAAGCTTGATGAATCTTCTTATTCTTGAGCTTAACACCAATCCAAGTTGCTTTTTTAGTTGGAAGAAATGAAGAAGAACTGCTCTAATGCGTCAAAATCCGATCCCCTAGGGTTAGCAACATTGTGACTTAAGTAGCAAAAATCCCGTCTGAACACAGCATGGCTAACCGCTGCGGCGGTGACATCCACCGCTGCGACGGTGGTCCTGGCTGAAATTTATCAAAATGCCCTTTTAGCTTAAAAACCCTACAAATCACAAACGAGGCATTATGAACCCTAACAACATAAATGTACGCATAAATAACTCTCAAAATTCACAAATCACTAAACTAGAAATACTAATTCGCAGGTATAAAACTCACTCATCAATAGACATGATAGCCGCTTATAAGCCCAGAACTGATGAATGAAACAGAAGGGACGTAAGTACCAGGCATGGGCAAAGAAATGAAATGAAATGGAAGACGGTATAATAAAAGAGACCTACCAGCAGAAAGGGATAGAATCCGAGTCAAGCATCCGTCTGCCCCTCTGAGCGAAGGCGAAAACCGTGGAGAAAGTAGGTGAATGTGAAAGAACCCCAATCATAGTCCCCAATCCGCTCGACATCCCGAGTAACCCCGACGATGCTGAAGTGAATGGTCGAGGAATTGTTCTTCAGGAAACAACCCCTCATAATGGTCAAGAACAAACGTCGTAGCAGGAAATCACAGGCGGATTGGTCCTCAGGGAACGACTCAACAAGGACCCCTCCAATAGCATCCACAGCCAGAGCTCCCGATCGAATGTTGCGGGCCTTAAAAACCCTGTCCTGAGTAGAGTACCCCAGCAACGATCGAAAGGCTGTGGGAGTAATGTCTGGCTTTAGGGGAACACGGGGTCCGGAGAACTCCACCCCGGTGATATATCGCCAGTCGAGGGATGTCAACATCAGCTCGCAATCCAAAAGATGAAGCAACTGGGTCTGCTGGAACCACTGCTCAAACAATGCCCGCATATAGCCCCTTGGACATCGATGAGGAGCGATGGTAAAAAAATGGCCGAAACCCCAAGAGTCCACCATCCCGCGATAATCAGAATGCAGCACATGGTAGAGGGTATAGATGCTGAACCAATTGCCCCGAGGCTGGGTAAACTTAAGAACCTGTGATAACCACCAAGCAGTCAGTCAGGATAACCATATGAGTTTTGAATGAATTTAAACAGCAGATATACCTCGTTAGCCACAAGATATGCCGATGGGTGACTACTGAGATCGGGACCGAGCAAGTCCGGCATCCTAACACGGGCCCCTGGTAAGATCCGACGAAAGGGGGGAGGGACCGCTGTGCTGGAAGGACCCACCTCTGCCTCTGCCTCTACCTCGGCTAGGGCATCCGCACTGACATCAGGATGGACGGGGCGAATGATAGACTCTGCCAGCCGGTGGGAATGATGGGTCAGAACCGGAGCTGGAGCCGATGTGGCCGCTCTACAACGACGGACCCCTGCAACCCGGGGCACAGTAGAGCTGCTCGGAGTATCAGGATCCATGGCTGAAACAGCACCACGAAACGAAGGTATATCCTTAACCCATTACTTTTCAAAGAACTTATTACATATTGCTAAAGTAATAATAAGGCAGCATCACATGATTATTTGTGATGATATGAGATTTGAAATGCATAAATGAGTCCCTAAGGGTGCGCTAGATTTCTCGAAATTTCGACAGAGTTTCGTCTATAAAATGGACTGCCCATGCACAACTAGGCATGTTTAATAAAATCAAACAACCAACAATCCCAAATGCAAGTGAAAATGATGCATCGCGGTCATAAAACGACTAAAACAATAATGTTCCCAAAACAGTAAAGCAATTTACATGACCCGCTGTTTATGTACACTATAATGAACAAGAATATCTCATGTGGGCATGCATGGCTAAGTTAAAACATGTAAACAAGCAAATGTATAGCAGAACGAAAACAAAAATAAAAGAAAAAGGAGTCAAAACGTTACCCGAAGTGTGTAGAGTGATTTAACCAGAGCGAATTTTGCGGGAAAGATCCAAAAAGACACAAAAGGACGAGGCGGGACGAGGAAAACCGAAAATGTTTGGAGAGAAAAAGGATTGAAAGTGACAGATCATGGGGGGTCGCGATCTGAAATAGTACCGATCCCAGCCGCAGATGCATCTGCGGCTGGTCTCGGTAGGGCCCCAGCTCCTCTTTTGTTACCCTGAGCCAGCATAAAGCCTGTTACGACTGAAATACAAATTTACAAACGAGGCAACCAGTCAGAGACGAGACCCGACATATACGAGACGACCAGTCAGAGACGAAACCTGACATATATGAGACGACCAGCCAGAGACAAAACCTAACATTCATAAGACGACCAGTCAGAGACGAAACCTGACATTCACGAGACGACCAGTCAGAGACGAAACCTGACATTCATGAGACGACCAGTCAGAGACGAAACCTGACATATACGAGACGACCAGCCAGAGACGAAACCTGACATTCGCAAGACGACTAGAGACAAAACCTGACATTCACAAGATGACCAGTCAAAGACGAAACCTGACATTCACGAGACGACCAGTCAAAGATAAAACCTGGTATTCACGAGACGACCAGTCAGAGACGATACCTGACATTCACAAGACGACCAGTTAGAGACGAAACCCGACATATCCGAGATGACCAGTCAGGGACGAAACCTGAGACTGTCAGGGGGAGACGAGACCCAACATCCCCATGACGACCAATCGAATATAAAACCCGACTACCCCCGGACGACATGTCGGAGATAAAATCCGACAACCCCAAGTTAATCAATTGGAGACAAAACCCGGTGATTACAAAGACGATCTGTCAGAGACGAGACCTGACAGCGATGAAACGATAAATCAGAGACGAAGCCCGAGAAACATTCATTCATAACTTTGAACTGACCTCTTCATGAATGTGTTGCATATGGCATTGCATCATCTCGTATATCTTGTTGCATCATTAATATATGCTGTCATTATCATGCTTCCGATGTCTACTTCTTTATCATGTTCATTACATATTGCATTGCATAAACATAATAAAGAGGGGCAGTTGTAGACACCCAAGTATTGCACTTGTTTACCAACCTGGACAGGAGGGCAAAATCGTCATTTCACACGGCCTGCGAGAGGGAATGATGAATTGTAGCACAGTTATGACAAGCAAACACGACAACGAATCAACATTGAATTTCGCGATATAGGGATACGAATTGATTCAGACAAACCGAAACGATCAATACATCCTACCAACAGTCCCTAGATTGATTTAAGACTACATGACACGAGAATCAAGGAAGGGAAGCCGAGCGACCGCAGATGTATCTACGGCCAACGATATTTGGGCATTTTCGTGGCTCGAGGAAACACACGGCAGCCGAGGCAACAGCTCAAATGGCAACAACAAGCAGCCGTAGATGGATCTACGGCCAGCCGCAGATGCACCTGCGGTTGCTCCTAGACATCTATATAGCGGCCATTTGTTCATCCGGGAGCGAGAGAGAAGAAAAAAGGGGGAAGAAATAGAGAGAGAAAGCGAGAATATAGAGAGAAAACCCACGGGTTTTGGCAAAAAGGGAGGGTTTCTCTTTTTTTAGCTTCAAGATTTATCCAATCTCGTGTTATATATTTGATAGTGAAATATAAAGCGATTCTTGACGTATTGCAAGGTGAAAAAGGGCATTTCGTGGCTCAAGGAAACACACGACAGTCGTGGCGATGGCTTAGACGGGGACAACAGGCAGCCGCAAATGGATCTGCGGCCAGCCTGGCCGCAGATGCACGTACGGCTGCTCCCAAACATCTATACAGCGGCCATTTGTTCATCCGGGAGCGAGAGAGAAGAAAAAAGGGGAAGAAATAGAGAGAGAAAGCAAGAATATAAAGAGAGAAACCCACGTGTTTTGGCAAAAAGGGAGGCTTTGTCTTTTTTAGCTTCAAGATTTATCCAATCTCATGTTATATATTTGATAGTGAAATATAAAGTGATTCTTGACATATTACAAGGTGAAAAAGGGCATTTCTTGATGTTTTAGCTTGTTTTCTCCTTATGATTTCTTGTTGTTGGGTTGTTTGAATGTAGTATCTTTGTTGTATTAGTAAGGATCCGTGGATTGGGGATAATTAGTGATGGTTCCGTCGGAACAAAATTTCCTCCTAATGTCCCGATGATATCCGTATGGTGATGTATAATTTATTATGGTAATACATTGTTCATAATGTGTTAACTTGGTATTTTAGGTTATTGTGGCATAGTAGTAAATCTTGTGTCATTGAGTTTTCTATCGTATCCATATTATTGTCGTGTGGTGATTTTGGGATTGTGAGCCTAGGAATGAGATCATTGTGATCAAATTCCAAAGATGGACAAATTTTGGTATATGTAGTTACGGCGATGTGCCCTTTATTATACATATGTAAATTTCGGACCTTAAAACGATATCGAATCAAAATCAGGTTTAAGGCCCCATAATAGTGAAATATGTGATTGTGGGTGGTTGAGGTTATTTTAGATGACTCACATGCCCATGAATAGCCTCGACACATTTTTGAATGCTTGATTTGATTGGCGACATGAAAAGCGATTTCAAAAAAGAGCAATTTCAAAAAAGAGCAAAACGATAAAGACCTTCTAAAAGTAATCAAATTAGGGCATTAGAATCACGAGGCTTAAAATCGAGAGTTTTAATGAACGTCGATTCCTATTTAACGAAAAGGCTACAAACATTTTTTAAAAACATCATAAAAAATGATTTTGTTAAAAATAGATAAGCATTTTTCATTAAACTTGGGTGCATAGGATTAAAGAGCTCCTAGAAGTTGCCTTCATTTTATTTTACTTTACTGTCAAAAGGTAATGTATAGTTTCGATTCCTATTTGACGAAAGTTTAAAAACCCTTGTTTTTCTAAACAGACACCTAATAAAAATCTCATCGCTTTTGAAATCAAAATCAATGTCTACTATAAAGTAAAGCCTTTTCGTATAGGTCGAAAGATATTCTTAAAACGCCTTCCAGATGAAACACGTTTTCTACAAAAAAATCAAAGCGACTTTTTTTCATGCAAAATTAACCACAACATTCATTTAAGCACACACACACACACATACATATACGTTTTAGGATTTTAAAAGGATAGGATAGCATCAAGATTGTGGTAATTGTGTTTTCACGGAAGTCGGGGGGTGTCTAACACCTTCCCCTCGCTTAAGCAAGCCCTCAAACTCTGTGAATCTCGGTTTGCAGGCCAATTGATTCGGAGTCACACATGAGCCAGCACGGTTATGAAAACTAAAACTCGGATGAGTTGGTATATCCATTTCAAACATACCAACTAGTGACTCTGGTCAACTGGCTCATTATAAAATTGACCTTTCAAATCGCATTGACACTTGTGCCGATCTTTTCCAAAAAAATTACCTCTCATAATTAAAAGGCTAAAATTGGAAAGGGTAATTGTCAATAGGAGACGATTTTTCCGGCGTCGACAATCTAAATGCCCAGAATACGCCCAGCCCTTTTTAGTTTCTGTCTATAGGCGTAGATACACCCCAGAAAGGCCTTGGGGCAGCATCCTTACGTCCATGCTTGTCAAAAAATAATTTTTTTAGTCCAGAATTGTTTGGAACTGAAAGTTTCGCTTGTCGGACATTATAAAACTTAACAAAAGTTAATTACACTATTGAAATAAAGGTAAACTATTGTAAGAGAATTTATTAGTGACTAAATGTTAGCTAAATGTTTAAGATAAAGATTAATGTTAACACAATTAAAAAGTTAACTATTAGTATTGTTTGAAGATTATTAAAATATTATTAAATGATCAATAATATTGGTATATGATTAAAACATTATTAAATAATGAATAACATTAATAAATGATTAAAATATTATTAAATGGTTAATAATATTAGTATGAGATTAAAATATTATTAAATGGTTAATAATATTAATAAGTGATTAAAATATTTTTAAATGATTAATAATATTAATAAGTGATTAAAATATTATTAAATGGTTAATAATATTAATAAATAATTAAAATATTATTAAATGATTAATAATATTAGTAAGTGATTAAAATATTATTAAATGATTATTAATATTAATAAATGATTCAAATATTATTAAATGGTTAATAATATTAATAAATGATTAAAATATTATTAAATAGTTAATAATATTAGTATGAGATTAAGATATTATTAAATGATTAATAATATTAATAAGTAATTAAAATATTATTAAATGGTTAATAATATTAATAAATGGTTAAAATATTATTAAATGATATTAGTAAGTGATTAAAATATTATTAAATGATTATTAATATTAATAAATGATTCAAATATTATTAAATGGTTAATAATATTAATAAATGATTAAAATATTATTAAATAGTTAATAATATTAGTATGAGATTAAAATATTATTAAATAGTTAATAATATTAATAAATGATTAAAATATTATTAAATGATTAAAATATTATTAAATGATTAATAATATTAGTAAGTGATTAAAATATTTTTAAATGGTTAATAATATTAATAAGTGATTAAAATATTATTAAATGGTTAATAATATTAATAAATGATTAAAATATTATTAAATAGTTAATAATATTAGTAAGTGATTAAAATATTATTAAATGGTTAATAATATTAATAATTGATTAAAATATTATTAAATGGTTAATAATATTTGAATGTAGTTATATATTATCAAAGGTAGATAATATCTTGAGGTATTTGGTATATTATTAAATGTCCAAATCATTATGTTATGTAAAAGAAGAAAGTTTAATTGAATTAAACCAATGTAAATAGACAACTTATTAAAAGTAAGTTGTGTGAAGAACGTGTAGTGAAGGCGTAAGTTGGTTAAGCGTACCCGATATGTCTGAACTGTATTTGGACTAGGGTTTTTGTCCGGAACTTAAAAGTTCATTTGTCGAACAACTAAAGAGTTCATAATTTGAAGTTAAGATCTTAAGTTAAAACTAATTAATAGTCATTATAACTAATGATTATGTCGATTTTATATATAAATTATAGGTTGAACGAAAGACGCAAATAAGCGTAAACGGTAGAAGCGAACCAGGCAAGTTTTTCAGAACTTGCTTCTATGTGCATTGTTATGATATAATATGATGTTAAATTGTTAATAGGAAGATACATTGATGATATTTGTGATATGTGAACAACATGAGATATGGTTACATGTAAAATATGTACAGATATGAAGCATGATTTGCTAGATTCTAGTTGTTTATTGTATGTGATGCATACGATGTATGAAGCATTCATAAAATGAGAAGTATGAAATGCATGATGTAAGAATAAAATGTAGAGCATGTAATGTGTTATGTGTAACTGTTAAACTTGTTAACCGTCGTGCTCACTCTTGCTTAAAACTAATATTTTCAGATAGTGCAAGTTATTCGAAGTTTTTGATAAAGATCAAGAAACAGGAATGCATACTATCTTCACTGAAGGTCTAAATGTCTATTGTCGATATCAGTCCGAATTGGACAAGTAAAATGACTGTGTAGTATAAGACTTAGTTGATATGTAATATGAGTGTTAAATACTCAAAATGATTGTAATAGAATATCGTATTATGTATGATATTGAGACATACTAGGTTTATTTAAAGATTGCGATTCTGAAATAGAAAGAGATGTTGTAGAATTGTAAATAAATGATTATTTAGCAATTACAATATTGTTGTAATTCATGAATAATAAAGAAAATGTAGTACTAGTGTTGAACCGGATCCGAGGTTAAAGGAATCCAAATTTAGGGTCGTCACAATTATTATTATTATTATTATTATTATTATTATTATTATTATTATTATTATTATTATTATTATTATTATTATTACTACTACTACTGTTGTTGTTGTTGTTGTTGTTATTTAGTTCTTAAATGATTTAGGAATTAACTAATAAGGAGTACTCTCATAATAAATAATTAAATTTCTAAATGATTTAAGAATTGTAATTATTATATTAAATTAATTTAGTTCCTAATTAGATTGAGAGTTAAATTAAAATCATAGTCTTAAAGTGTTTAAGATGGTTGGAGAAATCTATAAATTAGAGAAGTCTTATTATGATTTTAGGTTACTCACATAATTCTCTACATCTAAAAAATAAGAAGAGGGAAAACTAGAGTTTGTCACAACTCACTTCTTAAATTCATATTTTTCTTGGTGGATCACTTCTAGAAGCTACACACTTGGGTAGCTAACGTTGATCTAAGGAATCTAATAAGTAGATTTGTAAAAGAACGTTAAGGAATTTGAGGTGAACTCGTGCCTTTTGAAGCATAGTGTCTACAATGGTATAACTCTCAAACTTCTTCTTGTTTGATTAATAATTGCACATATAGATCGATCCTAATTATGGTTTATAAAATTTTAAAATTTGATTTTACCAAGCTTTTCCTCTTTTATGCAATTTGATTGTATGCCTATGGATTTTTGAGAACCAACATTTAATTGTTGAATTAATTGAGATAAACCCATAATTTTAAAAAATATTTTTAGAATCATAATGTTGATTATGATAATGATATCTAAATTCTAGATAACTCAAAACTAAAATTGTTCCTATTCATGGGATCACTAAAATGGGAATTACTTAATTCGAATAGATTAGTACATACTATGTTTGCCCTTTTGAAGAGGATGATTGATCTCATAATCATTTATGTGGAAACATTAAAGCAATTAGATATGTGCTTATTAGAGAATAAGGTCACTGAACGTGGCTCGCTCATTTAACACCTAATGAAGTTTTATTTGCCTGTCAATAGGAGTTCATAACGTGATAGTAGTACAAGTGATCCTTGGACTTGAGATTATCATAGTATCTTATGTATGATGTGTTATACTTTGACAAATTTCTTAGGACCTTTAAGGTATAACAAAGGGTATGCTCAAGTATAATAAGTTGTACATGGAGATAGATGAATAATTAACAAATGATTTACCACTTCAAATAAAAGGAGAAATGTCATATGTGATTCTATAAATCACAACTCAGTAATTCTTGGTCAATGTAGAATAAAAATTAAAAATGAGTTTCTAATTTACATTAATTTAAGTTGTGCATTTGAGAAAAAAAATGCATATGAACAAATAAAATAAAACTTAATAGTAATTATATGTCTTATATTTAATTGAGGTGTTATATGACAGAAAGATTGAATTTTACAGTAATTATTCACGTAATAGGTTCTTTTGTGATCAAATGTTAAAATTCATATTATTTGAAAAGTCGTTGATCGCTAAAAAGGGAGATTACCCTTATTATGGAATAAATGTTATTTATTTAAATGAATTAAACAGTTTAACTCATTTATATAAATAAGATTAGATTTGTTTTAATTAATTTAGTCTACAACCAGTTTAATATAGAGAACCTAAAGAGTCGCACCATAAAAGAAAAATATTTATTTAAGAAGTAAGTGGCATAATCGTAATAATAAATTAAGTATATTTATTTTATACTATGGTAATAGAATAAATTAAAAGGCTTAGTATTTATAATTTAGTATTTTGGAAATAATAATTATAAATTAATAAAAGAAGTCTTATTGTTGTTGTTGTTGTTGTTGTTGTTGTTGTTGTTGTTGTTGTTATTATTATTATTATTATTATTATTATTATTATTATTATTATTATTATTATTATTATTATTATTATTATTACTATTATTATTATTATTATTTAGTTCTTAAATGGTTTAGAAATTATAATTATTATATTAAATTAATTTAGTTCCTAATTAGATGTGAGTTAAATTAAAACTCTATTCTTAAAGAGTTTAGGATGGTTGGATAAATTTATAAATAAGAGAAGTCTAATTATAATTTAAGATTATTCACATAAATCTCTACATCTAACGAATAAGAAGAAAGAGAAAATTAGAATTTGCCACCACCCACTTCTTAAATCATATTTTTCTTAATGGGTCACCTCTATATGTTACACACTTGGGTAGCTAACATTGATCTAAGAAATCTAATCGGTGAATTTGGAGAAAAACGCGAAGGAATCTGAGGTGAACTCGTACCTATTAAACCATGGTGTCTATAATGGTATAACTTTCTAACTCCTTCTTGTTTGATTAATAGTTGTGCATAAAGGTCGATCCTCGTTATGGTTTGTAAAATTTTAAAATCTAATTTTACCATGCTTCTGCTCTTTTATGAAATTTGATTATATGTCTATGAATTTTTGCAAACGAACATTTAATTGTTGAATTAATTGTGATAAACCCATAGTTTTAAGTAATACTTTTAGTATCATCATGATAATCATGCTAATGAGATTTAAATTCAAGATATTTCAAAACTAAAATTGTTCCTAAGAATGGGATCATTAAAATATGGATTAGTGAATCCACATAGATTAGTACATACTATTCTTTCTCTTTTGAAGAGAATGATTGATCTCTTAATCATTTGTGTGGAGACACTAGAGCAAGTACATTGGTGTTTATTAGAGATTAAGTTCACTGATTATGACTCGTTCATAGAACACCTAATGTAGTTTTAATTGCCTGTCAATAAGAGTTTATAATGTGATAGTAGTACAAGTACAAGTGCTCCTTAGACTTAAGATCATCATAGTATTTTATGTATGATGAGTTATACTTTGACATATTCCTTAAGACCTTTAGGGTATAACAAAGGTTATACTCGGGTATAATAACTTGTACATGGAGATAGGTGAACGATCCACAAAGGAACTACCATTTCTAGTAAAAGAAGAGAATGTCCTATGTGATTCGATAAATGGTAACTCAGTAGTCCTTGGCCAAGGCATAATGGAAATTAAAAAGGGGTTTCTAATTTACATTAATTCGAGTTGTGCATTTGAGAATCAAAATGCATATGATCAAATAAAATAAGACTTGACAGTAATTCAATTTCTTATATTTAATTGGGACGTTTTATGGCAAAAAGATTGAATTGTACGATAACTATTCGGGTAATAGGTTCTTTTGTGGTCAAATTGTGAAATTCATATTATTTAGAAAGTCGTTGATGGCTAAGGGGCATACCTTTATTGTGAAATAAATATTATTTATTTAAATGACTTAAATAGTTTAATTCATTTATATAAATAAGATTATAATAATTCTTATTAATTTATTCTCAACTGGTTTATTATGGAGAACCTAAAGGATCATATCGCACGAGGGAAATAATTATTTATGAAGTAAGTGGCATAATCATAATAATAAATTAAGTATATTTAATTTATATTATGGTGATAAAATAAATTAAATAGCTTAATATTAAGTTCCTAAATGTTTAGAAATTGTAATTATTATATTAAATTAATTTAGTTGCTTATTAGATTGGGAGTTAAATTAAAACCCTATTCTTAAATAATTTTGAATGGTTGGATAAATCTATAAATAAGAGAAGTAGTATTTTGATTTAAGGTTACTCACATAATTCTTTACATCTAATGAATAAGAAAAGAGAGAAAACTAGGATTTGTCACCACCCACTTCTTAAATTCATATTTTTTTGGTGAATCACCTCTAAAGGCTACACACTTGAGTAGCAAACTTTGATTTAAGGAATCTAATCGGTGGATTTGGAAAAGAACGCGAAGGAAATGGAGGTGAACTCGTACCTGTTGTAGTATCTACAAGGGTATGCTTTGCTTGGATTGCTGATTATACTTCGCTTGCTTGCACGACCGCCACTCCACTCCTCTTTACTTGAAAAAAAGAGGAAGCATAAACAAGAGCAAGAGCAACTGTTTACTCGGTTGAAGCAATAGAGGCATAAATCAAGCTAGCAACAAACCTCGTGGCAAAGCTTTAAGTATAACTCTCTAACTCATTCTCATTTGATTAATAATTGCACATAAAATCTATCATAGTTATGGTTTATAAAATTTAAAATCTTATTTTAACATGTTTTTTCTCTTTTATGCAATTTGATTGAACGTCTATGGATTTTTGCAAACCAACATTTAATTGTTGAATTAATTATAATAAACCCATAGTTTTGAGCAATGTTTTTTGAATCATCATGATGATCATGCTAATGAGATCTAAATTTAAGATAGTTCAAAATTAAATTGTTCTTAATCGTGGGATCATTAAAATATGGATTACTGAATTAAGATAGATTAATACATAATATTCTTGCTCTTTTGAAGAGAATAATTGATCTCATAATCATTTGTATAGAGACATTAACGTAAGTATGTAGGTGCTTTTGAGAGAATACATTCACAGAACATGACTCGCTCATGGAACACCTAATGGAGTTTTACTTGCCTGTCAATGTGAGTTCCTAATGTGATAGTAGTATAAGTGATCATTGGACTTGAGATCATCATAATATCTTGTGTATGATGAGTTATACTTTGACATATCCCTTAAGACCTTTAGGGTATAACAAAGGGTATACTCAGGTATAATAAGTTGTACATAGAAATAGGTGAGTGATCAATAAATGATCTACCACTTCTAGTAAAAAGAAAGAATGTCCTATTTGATTCAATAAAGGACAACTCAGTAGCCATTGGCTGAGACAGATTAAAAATTAAAAATGAGTTTTTAATTTACATTAATTTGAATTGTTCATTTAATAATCGAAGTGCGTATGATCAAATAACATAAGACTTGAAAGTAATTTCATGTTTTATATTTGATTGAGAAGTTGTATGATAGAAAGATTGAATTGTACAGTAACTATTCGCAGAATAAGTTCTTTTGTGATCAAATGTTAAAATTAATATTATCTAGAAAGTCGTTGATCGCTAAGGGGCATACCCTTATTGTATAATAAATATCATTTATTGAAACGAATTAAATAGTTGAACTTCTTTATATAAATAAGATTTGAATGGTTCTAATTAATTTATTTTACAACCGGTTTAATATGGAGAACCTAAAGGGTAACACACCTTAAAAGAGAAATATTTATTTAAGAAGTAAGTGGCATAATCATAATAATAAATTAAGCATATTTAATTTATACTATGGTGATAGAATAAATTAAATAGCTTAATATTTATAATTTAGTATTTTAAAAATACTAATTATAAATTAATGGGAGTATTATTATTATTATTATTATTATTATTATTATTATTATTATTATTATTATTATTATTATTATTATTATTATTATTATTATTATTATTATTATTATTATTATTAATAAATGGTTTAGGAATTATAATTATTATATTACAATAATTTCGTTCCTAATTAAATTGGGAGTTAAATTAAAACCTTATTCTTAAAGAGTTTAAGATGGTTTGACAAATCTATAAATAAGAGAAGTCATATTATGGTTGAATGTTACTCACATAATTATCAACAACTAATGAATAAGAAGATAGAGAAAACTAAGTTTGTCATCACTCACTTCTTAAATTCATATTTTTATTGGTGGATCACCTCTAGAAACTACACATTTGAGTAGCTAACGTTGATTTAAAAAATCCAATCGATGGATTTGGAGAATTACGTGAAGGAATTAGAGGTAAAATCGTACCTGTTGAGAAATAGTGTCTACAATTGTATAACTTTCTAACTCATTCTAGTTTGATTAATAATGGTGTATTAAGGTCGATCGTCATTATGGTTTGTAAAATTTTAAAATTTGATTTTATCATGTTTCCGCTCTTTTATGCAATTTGATTGTATGTCTATGAATTTTTATAATCCAACATTTACTTGTTGAATTAATTGTGATAAACTCATAGTTTTGAGCAATACTTTAAGAATCATGATGATGATCATGGTAATGAGATCTAAATTCAAGATAGTTCAAAACTAAAATTGTTCCTAATCGTGTGATCATTAAAATGGGGATTAGTAAATCCAGATAAATTAGAACATACAATGCTTGCTCTTTTGAAGATGATGTTTGATCTCATAATCATTTGTGTGGAGACACTAAAATAAGTATGTAGATGTTTATTAGAGAATAAGTTTACTGAACATGACTCGCTCATGGAACACCTAATATAGTTTTACTTGCCTTTCAATATGAGTTCCTAATGTGAGAGTAATACAAGTTACCCTTGGACTTGAGATCATCATAGTATCTTGTATATGATGAGTTATACTTTGACGTATATACCTTAAGACCTTTAGGGTATAACAAAGGGTATGCTCAGGTATAATAAGTTGTACATGGAGACATGTGAATGATCAACAAATGATCTATCACTTCTAGTAAAAGGAGAGAATGTCCTATTTAGTTTGATAAATAACAACTCAGTAGCCCTTGGCCATTGCAGAATAGAAATTATAAAGAAGTTTCTAATTTACATTAATTCGAGTTGTGCATTTAAGAAATGAAATGCATATGACCAAATAAATAAAACTTGATAGTAATTTCATATCTTATATTTGATTGGAACATTGTATGGCAGAAAGATTGAATTGTACAATAACTATTTGCGAAATAGGTTCTTTTGTGATTAAATATTAAAATTTATATTATCTGAAAAGTCGTTTATCGCTAGGGGGCTTACCCTTATTGTAGAATCAATATTATTTATTTAAATGAATTAAATAGTTTAACTCAATTATATAAATATGATTAGAATTGTTCTAATTAATTTATTCTACAACCGATTTAATATGGAGAACCTAAAGGGTCAAACCGCAAAAGAGAAATATTTATTTAAGAAGTAAGTGACATAATTGTACTAATAAATTAAGTATATTTAACTTATACTATGGTAATAGAATAAATTAAATATCTTAATATTTATAATTTAGTATTTTGAAAATACTAATTATAAATTAATAAAAGTAGTCTTACTATTATTATTATTATTATTATTATTATTATTATGGTTTAGGAATTAATTAATAAGGAGTACTCTCATAATAAATAATTATGTTCTTAAATATTTTAGGAATTATAATTATTATATTAAATTAATTTAGTTTCTAATTAGATTGGGAGTTAAATTAAAACTATATTCTTAAAAAGTTTAAGATGATTGGATAAATTTATAAATAAAAGAAGTCGTATTATAATTTAAGGTTACTCACATAATTCTTTCCATCTAAGAAATAAGAAGAGAGAGAAAATTAGGATTTGTCACAACCTACTTCTTAAATCTATATTTTTCTTGGTGGATCATCTTTTAAGACTACACACTTAGATAGCTAAAGTTGATAAGGAAATTAATCGGTGAATTTGGCGAAGAACATGAAGAAATTGGAGGTGAATTCGTACCTATGGAAGCATAATGTCTACAAAAGTATAACTCTCTAACTCTTTCTTGTTTGATTACTAATTACGCATAAAGGTCAATCCTGTTTATGATTTATAAAATTTTAAAATATAATTTTACCATGCATCCGCTCTTTTCTGCAATTTAATTGTATGTCCATGGATTTTTCCAATCCAACATTTAATTGATGAATTAATTGAAATAAACTCATAATTTTAAGCAATGATTTTAAAATTATAATATTGATTATGCTAATGGGATCAAAATTCAAAATAGTTCAAAACTAAAATTGTTCTTAATCGGGGATCACTGAAATATGGATTAGTGAATTCGGATAGATTAGTACATAATATACTTGTTCTTTTAAAGAGAATGATTAATCTCATAATCATTTGTGTTGAGACATTAAAGCAAGCATGTAAGTGCTTATTAGAGAATAAGGTCACTAAACGTGACTCGCTCATGGAACACCTAATGGAGTTTTACTTGTTTGTCAATAACAGTTCTTAATGTGATAGTAGTATAAGTGATGCTTAGACTTGAGATCATCATAGTTTCTTATGTATGATGAGTTATACTTTGACATATTCCGTAAGACCTTTTGGATATAACAAAAGGTATGCTCGAGTATAATAAGTTGTACATGGAGATAGGTGAATGATCAATAAAGGATCTACCACTTCTAGTAAAATGAGAGAATGTCCTATGTGATTCAATAAATGAGAACTCAGTAGCCCTTGGGTAAGGCAGAATGAAAATTAAAAATGAGTTTCAAATTTGTATTAATTAGAATTGTGTATTTGAGAATCGAAATGCATATGATGAAATAAAATAACACTCGACAGTAATTCTATATCTTATATTGATTATGTAATTATATGACAAATGGATTGAATTGTATGGTAACTATTCGCGGAATAGGTTCTTTTGTGATCAAATGTTAAAATTCATATTATCTGAAAAGTCGTTGATCACTAAAGGAGTTTAGCGTTATTGTGGAATAAGTATCATTTATTTAAATGAATTAAATAGTTTAACTCATTTATATAAATAAGATCAGAATGGTTCTTATTAATTTATTCTACAACCGGTTTAATATAGAGAATCTAAAGGGTCACACCGTAGAAGAGAAATAATTATTTAATAAATAAGTGGCATAATCGTAATAATAAATTAAGTATATTTAATTTATATTATTGTGATAGAATAAATAAGATATCTTAATATTTATAATTTATTATTTTAAAAATATTAATTATAAATTAATAAGATGAGTCTTATTATTATTATTATTACTATTTAGTTTTTAAATGGTTTAGGAATTAATTAATAAGTAGTACTCTCATAATAAATAATTGAGCTTCTAAATGGTTTAGAAATTATAATTATTATATTAATTTAATTTAGTTACTAATTAGATTGTGAGTTAAATTAAAACTCTATTATTAAAGAGTTTAGGATAGTTTGATAAATCTATAAATAAGAGAAGTTGTATTATGAGTTAAGGTTTTTCACATAATTCTTTACATCTAAGGAATAAGAAGAGAGAAAAAAACTAGGGTTTGTCACCGCCCGCTTCTTAAATCTATATTTTTCTTGGTGGATCACCTATAGAGGCTACACACTTGAGTAGCTAACGTTGATCTAAGGAATGTAATTGGTGGATTTCCTGTTGAAGCATAGTGTCTACCTGTGACGCCCCCAAATTCAAGTACAAATACCTCGAATTCAGTGCTCACGCAAAATACATCTAATATCTGCTAAACAACATTTAATGCTAGTGCGGAAAATATAAATAAACATATGTTGTTTATTACAAAAGTTTTCTAGTCCCAAGGTCTACAACCTTCACTAATACATCACAAACTGCCAAAAGGTTACAAAAAGGTTTGTGTTACATCACCTCATATATGTACAAACAAAATATGAAACAGGCAAACTGCTATCTTGCTTAATTAAGTTTTCATCTTTCATTTGCCTTTATCTTTACTCGAACCTTCAGGTTTAACTGCAAAGGTTTTCATGATATAGCAAGGGTGCTCACTAGCTTGCTCAATAAGTTTTAAATGAACAATATAATATATCATGAATGAATTGAAGTAATAGTCAAGTTGATTTGACAACGTAGGCTCAATGATAAAACTAAATAACATAATCAGTACTCAAATGGATAAATGAATAGTTGATTAATAATTGAAAAATATAATCAAGACTTAGACGAAACAATGAAGACTTGATTATTGACTGTTGAGTGGTCCAATAGACCGTGAACGCCAAGGCAACATTAGTCATTCGACTGACCCTTTTATAACCGTCAATCGTACTTGAGGGGATCAATCTCTTTTACACCATGTGTATGCATAACATTAAACTTTGACTGTATCGGGTGACCGACACTTATATCTCCCCCAAATTTAGGGTTGTTCTCTCAGTCTTAGAAATCCGCACCAACTACTAGTTTGGACAGTGTTTACTATAGTATTTATTCTTCTAGCCAGAACAATTGGCATAGACAAATTTTAACCAGTTCATGAATTTAAAAAAAAAACTTTAAATTACCTTGCAGTTCGATAATGAAAACAGAGTTTGAAATACAATTAAATAAGAATGCCAAGGATACTATGAGGTGGAATAATTTATCAACATTAAACCACTACTATGCTTGGAAAAATGGTAACTCAATTTAGAGTTAGGAAACTTGCAATATATATAATTTGAAAACTTGCATAATATAGAATTGTGTAAGGTTAAGGAATTTGCCTGGTACGCGAATTATGTCTACTTTGCTTAATTTAAATTCCTCTTGAAGACCTAACATTGAAAATGTTGGCCTAACAATTAGAACAGTACATAATCGCCTCACTTAAATATTAAGTTCACTAACACACAATCACCTTGGATTATCATACAAATCCACATCATATAACCTCAATGAAATATTCACTGAACTAAGGTTAATGATTTAATTATCTCATATTATTTAAATCCCTAAACAATTTATCATAATTGTTTAGTTATTCTAATTATTAATTTAATTAGCAAACAATTTCCTTGACTCTCTTATAATAATTATTTAATAACCTTAACTATTCCATAATAGTTAATTATTATTAATTACCTTATTTATGATAAATAATTAACTTAATAATATCCATTTTCAATAATTTATATTTAATATTAGTTAAATAATAATTAATTAGTTACCTCTACTTCTCTGTAATTATTATTAATTAAATAAAAATTTATTTCTCATCTCTACCTCCCTCTAATCATTATTTAATTAAATAACAATTAGTTAATTATTCTTACCTATTATAATTTAAATAATAGGTGATTACTTTATTTTACCATATCTTTCTTTAATTATTATTTAATCAAATAATAATTAATTAATTACTTTTATTACTCTTTAATCGTTACTTAATGTTGAATAATGATTAATTACTTTTACTTATTATTTAATCCTAATTAAATAATAAGTAATTACTTTATTAACTTTAATTCTTCTTTAATTATAATTTAATGTTAGTTAAATAATAATTAATTAATTATCTTTATCCCTCTCGTAATCATCCTTTTATATTAATTAAATAATAATTAATTATCCTTATTTTTAACTCTAATTAAATAATACATAATTAGTTTATTTAATTTCTCTTTAATTATTATTTAATAATAATTAATTATTCATCATTACTTATTATAATAAGTAATTAAGCTTTTACAAACATTATTCATCCTTAGTTATCATTTAATATCCATTAAACAATAATTAATTACATAACTCTTCTTATTTATTATTTAATGATCATTAAATAACAAATTTATTATCTTTATTTAATATATTTAAATATCAAATAATTAATAGATTATCATTTTATGATAATTACTTAACTATTTCTAGTTACTTTAACTATTATTTAATACCAATTAAATAATTATTAATTATCTCAAATATTTTTATTTATCTTATTTATTAATTAAATTTATTTATTTAATTAATAAATAATTATTTTATTTGGGTCCCATATGTTAATTATATTAATTTTTACAATTTTTACAATACCCGTTTCTAAAATAACTATCCGCGACCCAAACCGTGAAACCACCCGACCCGGAACTGCTCAACGGGAAGGAACAGTACCTGGAGGGCGCCTAGGCACTCCACAAGGCATAGAAACAGGCACCTAGGTGCCTGGGCCTTCTATTAATTGCCCAAAAATTTCTAAATTTCTGGTTTTGTGCAAATCCGGGAGGTACCTTGCTTCAAACATTTATAGATTGAGCTATACACCTCCAAATGATGCAAGATCGAATTCTATGGATTCCTAACTTGATCCTCAACATCCTAGTATTTTTCAAATAATTTTTCATAAACATTTAATACCGAAATTATGAAGCTACTCTCAACGGTGCCGGAAAGTGGACTGTTTTGGTAGAAAAAACATAACTAAATGTATACACCATAACTTTTGGTGATTCAAATTGGGTTTTCTTCTAAACTCATAGGTCTATCAAGAAAAAATAATAACCAACACAAAAAAGTTGAAATGCTTAGAGATATAAGGCCTTAAACCACACTAACTCGCACGGTTTTTCCGAAAATGATGATTTCATGCATTCATCCGTTTTTACTGACATAGATATGCATAATAACACATGAAAAGCTCATTGAAACATATATTTACTACTCTAGCATGGATATGGTCATTGAGAGCTCTTAAAGATTGCTTTTACTACACAAACCACAAGGCATAATCATGGAAATACAACACTAAAGCTTTAAGGTTTTAAATACCTTTGTGATGTAATGGCCTACTTCCTCTTCCTCCCAAAGTAGGTAACAAAGGCTGATGACATCCAAGAACCTCCCTTGAACTTCCTAGTTCAATCACTCAAGAACTCTCTTTAATTATTTCTCACTTGTTGCTCTCGGTTTATCTCCCTTTGTTCGGTTTCTCTCTCTTAGCCAAATGGACGGGAAGGAGAAAGAAATGGGATGTGCTGCTTATACTCCCTCAGACTTGGAAAAAACTTTGAGGAGTTGGCTCTATAGCCCCCCTACGTCTGCCTTGTTCCTTCTTTTTTCAGCACTGAACTCCTTGAGCTTTGTGAGGCTGTGCGTGCTCTGCTTCCTTTTCGTTTCTGTCCCAAAATAGGTGGCACTCTCTAATTCCTACTAGGTTATGTTTTGTTGTTTGGGCTGGGCTGCTACTTGCTTAGTTAATTGAACAATTGGTTTGTGGCCCAATTGGATGGTTAATTGACAACTAGACTTGGGGTTGTAGCAAGGTTAATCATTTGGGCTAATTTAAAATACCCAATACCATTAATTAATAATTTTATTAATTAATTTACATAATTCAATTACATTTGCTATATTCAAATTAAATAGAATATTTAATTAACCATAATCCTATCAATTTATTGATATTAATAATATTAGGTTAGTCCACTAATTTAATTATCCTATTAGTTGGACTTCCTTTAATTTAATTCCCATCATATAATAATTTACTAATTAGTTACACCAAGATTTAAATTCGTTCATAAAATATTCATTTAATTAATAAATATATTCACAATTTATTTATAATGAAATTCAAAATTTTGCGGGCATTACACTACAAGTATATAATTGTCTAACTTCATTAATAATTGCGCATAAAGGTCAATCATGGTTATGATTTATAAAAATTTAAAATATGATTTTACCGTGTTTTCGCTCTTTTATGCAATTTAATTATATGTCTATGAATTTTTGCAAACCAACATTTAATTGTTGAATTAATTGAGATAAACCTATAATTTTAAGCAATGATTTTAGAATCATAATGTTGATTACGCTAATGAGATCTTGGGTGACCCAAGTATTTATGAGGTTAAATATAAATCGTGTAGGGGTGTTTTGGTAATTACGATTCCGATGATGGAATCTTTTTAAGGTGGGAAGAATGTGACAACTCAAATTTTTCGAAAATTATTTTAATAATATTAAATATGAATTGAAAATATAAATTTTTTATTACAAGAGGAAACGGGATTGAATATATAAAATTTATATAAGATATATATATTTTGTAGTATATGATTTATGTGGAAGATATAATATGTATATATTTATATATGTGAAATATATACATTTATTAATATATTATTTTTAAATAAAGAAAGTTATTTTCTTTTAGTTAGTTAATGATGAAAATTATGTTACTATAATTAAATGTAACATATAATAGTGTAATATTTAATATTATACTAAACGGATGTGAATTAAAATTATGAAATAGGGAACCAATATTTAATAAATAAATATTGGAATCAATGTAATAAATTAAATTCATATTTGAACTATGATGAAATATATTATATTAATATATTTAATGATTAATTAAATTATTTGGAAACATTTTGTGGAGAGAATGAGATGATTAAGATTAATTGTACAATATTGACGGTATAAATTAAAAGAGTTAATTAAAATAATGAATAGAGTAAATGTTAATTATTTTAATTGGGTAATTCATTACACAAAAAGTGTTAATTATTTTAATTGGGTAATTCATTACACAAAAAGTGTATTGGTATTTTAAAATTACATGTATTAAATTATAATATATGTATATATATTATACATACGTGTATATATATATATATATATGTAATGTATATATGTACGTAATATTTAATATGCAAGTAATATTTACATGAATGCTAAAATAATACATTATGTGTATATGCATGTACTAGCATTTTATATTGTTATGTATTAATAATACATATTGTTGGGATGTAAATATCTTGGGTGATGACTCACCATACTTTATGAGATTTTTGGGGCAGTGGGTCACCGCCAGAAGTATCTTTGTAATAATTAAACATTATATTTGGGAGAGGCGGTTACTTTGTGTTTTTTTTTTATATACTAGAAGGAGGGTCAAAAGTGGGGGATCGGCAGAGTAAAACAAAAAAAAAAACAGAGAGAGAGATTATACATCACATACAATAAACCCAAAAGATACAGTTTAACCTAAATACTCCACCTTGGTCACACGCCGACATACACCGATATACACTGAGTTATGGTGATATATAACGTGGACACACAAGCACCATTTATACACGTCGTTGGGCATCGAAGGGTAGTGTTATGCGCCAAGTGTATATTGAAGGGTAGACATATACATCACGTGTATGAAGAAACATTGTTGTGTTTCGTTACAAATCATTATATATCGACATATATCGGTATACGTCGACCCCTGTACGGATGAGTGTTTTCTTTGTGAGGATGTTGTAACAGTTCCGGTATCATTCTAGTGGATTTCTGGCGTATCACCCGTGATTTTCTCCTGATTTGGGTTTCCACGTTAAATCTTGTGTTCTTATATTTTGAGTTCTTTCTTTACAGTACAATTTATATTTCCAACATGTATTGACGTACTTTTTTGCCTGCTCTTTTCGTGGTTTTGTCAGGTGAAAAATTTGGCGTTACATTGGCGCTAGAAGGAGGGCGCGACGGCCACAGTAATTTCAAATCACCAAATTATTTCTGAAATAACTTTTATGACGGTTCAATTATCCGACTGAAGGAGAATATTACATCTGAAGCTAAGTTGTTCCCATTTATTAAATATTATAATGATTATTATAATATTTGTTTGTTTACTACATGTATGCTTATGTAATTTAAATATAATATTAATATATACTTATTGGTCCTTTCTCTCTCTTCGATGGTTTAAGTTGGTGAAGGACTTAAAGGGTGGAAATCGGTGGCCTGTGTCGGCAGCTTCGATTTCTCCTCGGCAACGATGGCACCAGCTCGGCAGTTGGGTTGGGTCGGCAGTGGCAGGCTCGGTGGTCCGAGGGAGGCTCGGTGTTTCGGGTCGGCAGTGCTCGGTCTCGGCCATTTGGGTCTTCGGTATGGCGGCTCGGCCTCGGTAGCCCGGCAGTAGCTTGGTGCTCGGCGGTTTGGGCTCGGCGGACCGGTGTGCTCTACCTTAGCGATGGTTTGGGTTGGCAGGTCTGCGTATTGGTTAGGTGAAAACTCTTCCTCGGTAGTAGCAGTTGGGGCTCGGCCACTCATCAGTGGGTTTAGTGACTGGTTGGTTGAGTCGGCGGCGCGGGAGTGCTCTGCGGTTGGGAGAAACTCGACAACTCGGTAGCGAGTGGGTCAACTGCTCGGTGACTGGCTGGTTCGGTGGTTGGCTTGAGCGGCCGCTCAGCAGCAGCTTGGCATGCTCGGCAATAGCTCGGTCGCGGCAGCACCTCGGTAGTTTGATGTGGATGGCTCGTCGGGTGGGGGTTGCTCGGTGGTCAATGGCGGTGCAGATCAGCAACTTCAGCTCGGTGGCTTCGATCTCACCCCGGTAACTTTGGTACCAGCTTGACGGTTTGGGTCCCCTCGGCCATCAGTCCAGGGTTGGGTCATTGGTATGGTGCAGCTCGGCTTGGGTTGCAGTTCGGCAACAAGTGGGTTCGGCAGTAGTGTAACCCTGCAGTAGCAGTTGGGGTCGGCCTTGGGGTTCGGTACTTTGTGTTCGGCTTGGCAGCTCATGGTCGGCAGCAGTGGGATGGCTCGTTAGTATGGGCTCAGTGGCAATTTGGTGGTCAAGCTCGGTGGACACATTCGGCTTTGGTTGTTTGGGCTCGCGGGAGTCATCTGGGGGGGGGGGGGGTCGTTGGATCAACGGTCGAGGTTGGAGTCAGCACTAGGGTGTGGTCGGTGGGCTGTTTGAGTTCGGTTGGGTGAGCTCGGGGTCTACAGCGTGGTGGAGCACAATTTCATGGCAGTAGTGGCTCAACGGTTTAGCAGGAGCTTGGTTCGAAAATATGGCAACAACGCGACATCACCATAACAGTGCAGCAGGAGGGGAAAAAACTAAAGAATTGGAGGAGAGAGAATGTTATGGAAAAAATAAAAATATGTGAAGTGATGCAGTGGGTGGGTCGGCATATTCGGCAACAAGTGGGTTCGGCAGTAGTGTAACCCTGCAGTAGCAGTTGGGGTCGGCCTTGGGGTTCGGTACTTTGTGTTCGGCTTGGCAGCTCGTGGTTGACAGCAGTGGGATGGCTCGTTAGTATGGGCTCAGTGGCAATTTGGTGGTCAAGCTCGGTGGACACATTCGGCTTTGGTTGTTTGGGCTCGCGGGAGTCATCTGGGGGGGGGGGGGTCGTTGGATCAACGGTCGAGGTTGGAGTCAGCACTAGGGTGTGGTCGGTGGGCTGTTTGAGTTCGGTTGGGTGAGCTCGGGGTCTACAGCGTGGTGGAGCACAATTTCATGGCAGTAGTGGCTCAACGGTTTAGCAGGAGCTTGGTTCGAAAATATGGCAACAACGCGACATCACCATAACAGTGCAGCAGGAGGGGAAAAAACTAAAGAATTGGAGGAGAGAGAATGTTATGGAAAAAATAAAAATATGTGAAGTGATGCACAGCAGTGGGTGGGTCGGCATACTTTGTATCTGACTTTTGTATTACTCTCCTATTATAAATTTTTATAACAGAAGAGTGGGAGGCAATGTTAGGATGTAAATATCTTGGGTGATGACTCACCATACTTTATGAGATTTTTGGGGCAGTGGGTTTCCGCCATAAGTATCTTTGTAATAATTAAACATTATATTTGGGAGAGGCGGTTACTTTGTGTGCTTTATTTATATACTAGAAGGAGGATCAAAAGTGGGGGATCGGCAGAGTAAAACAAAAAAAAAACAGAGAGAGAGATTATACATCACATACAATAAACCCAAAAGATACAGTTTAACCTAAATACTCCACATTGGTCACACGCCGACATACACCGATATACACTGAGTTATGGTGATATACAACGTGGACACACAAGCACCATTTATACACATCGTTGGGCATCGAAGGGTAGTGTTATGCGCCGGGTGTATATTGAATGGTAGACATATACACCACGTGTATGAAGAAACATTGTTGCGTCTCGTTACAAATCATTATATATCGACATATATCGGTATACGTCGGCCCCTGTACGGATGAGTGTTTTCTTTGTGAGGATGTTGTAATAGTTCCCGTATCATTCTAGTGAATTTCTGGCGTATCACCCGTGGTTTTCTCCCGATTTGGGTTTCCACGTTAAATCTTGTGTTCTTATATTTTGAGTTCTTTCTTTACAGTACAATTTATATTTCCAGCATGTATTGGCGTACTTTTTGGCCTCCTCTTTTGGTGGTTTTGTCAGGTGAAAAATTTGGCGTTAACATATATGTTATAGATTAATACGTATATTAAACATATTTGTAGGAACATGGGAATACTGAGACATGTGTTGTTATTAGAATACTTGCATGCTGAAAGTGGGGAAGTAGTATATATGTTAATATAAATATATATGTACCGTAACTATACTTGTGTGCTGAGAATTATACATCAGTTAGTGGCATATGTTGTGTCATTAACCAACTTAGCATGAATGTGCCACCAAGTTTATAGTCATGCCACATAGCTGTTATATCCTAGTTAGTCATGCACAATATGTCATCTGGCTTGATCCGACTTAAGTTTATCAGGCCTTAATCGTTGACTAGACCAGATCGGGTCTTTGATTTTCGGCCTGCAGGCCAGGCCAGGCTAGGTCAGGTCAGTCCAATTCAATCCATTAAATTTTTTTTAGTAATTTTAAATATTATAAAAATAACAATTAAAATTTTATACATAATTGATGTATTAATTAAAAGTAATATATTACAATTTACAATTTATAAATTACAATAATGAATTAAAATATTGTACAATTTCAAACAAATTGTATTATTTTATACTATCATTACTAAAAAAAAAAAATTATTTTTTTGTAAAAAGTATCTTTTTTATTATTATTATT
This sequence comes from Hedera helix, assembly GCA_947179155.2. Taxonomy (NCBI): domain Eukaryota; kingdom Viridiplantae; phylum Streptophyta; class Magnoliopsida; order Apiales; family Araliaceae; genus Hedera; species Hedera helix. Next base: position 12,658,575 of record OX359265.1, read on the forward strand.
ATTATTTTACAAATGACTTTCTAATTTTTACGCTAAGTACTTATTAAAATTAAGATGCAATGAAAGGTCTGCAAAAAGTGTAGGTTGTTAGCTAGGCAAGAAAAATACTTATATATTACACTACCCAATGTATTTTCATGGATTTCTTTATTCGTATATAAACAAATATGCATGAATGAACGTATTGAAATACGTCAATTTTATTTGGTTTATTAAATGAGTCACAAAGAGAAAAAATTTGTTCGCAGTGGGAGAATTGAAGTAACAAAAAAAAATTGGTAGGCCGGACCAAGCTCTGGGTGAACCAGGCCGGGCCTCGGGTGAACCAGGTCAGGCCTCAAGCCAGGCCAAGCCTCAGACCAGGTCGAGCTTGTTGGCATGCCAAGCCAGGGCGGATCTGGGCAAAAAAAAAATGTGGTATGTTCGTGGCCTCTAGACTGAGTCGAGCCAGACCAGGCCGAGCTTTGACTAAACCGGACCAAGGCTGGGCCGTAGGCTATTTGTGCACCACTAATCCTAGTAGTGGTGAAATACACTAGAACAAGACTTTGCTTAGTTCATTTTCAAGCCAAAAATTGGTAGAAATCATCTTCCTAAGCTCCAATGTTCCTTAATTTATCAAACTCAAATTCTAACCATTCTCACCCAAAACTGGAACAAGACGTTTAAAAGATTGTGATTCTAATATGTATGTGAGGTAGAAGGCGAGCAAATTTCTTCAAAGAGGAAGAATTGAGCACATTCAAATAACAATATAAGGTAAGAATACATTTACTTCTTAAATTAAGAAAGTAGTTCTAATATAGTAATTTGTTGTGGGAGGTTGTTTAATTTGGAAACCATGAAGGGTTCAAGGGGATATAAGGTAGAATTTGTGTATGGAGGATAGGATGACGTTTTGAAATTTCATATATATAAAATTCTAGAACATGCATGCTAGATGTTTGTCAAAATGTCTCAAAGAAGAAATTTGATTAAATTATGGAATAAAGTCATGAATTGAAAGGTATTATATATGAATATGTAATATATAAGTTAATTAAACTTTTGGGGCTGGAAATGATCAAAATGGAGGCATGTTTTGCTTTGAAATTCTGCAATATTTCTGGGTTCAAGACACTGCGTCGGGGCTCAATCTGATCGCACCCCCAGAGCGATTGGCTCTGTTGACTGCGTCGTGGCGCAGTGTTATAGTGCAAACAATACACCGGGCGCAGTTTTCTGTAATCAAATTTTTATTTTTATTTTAAAAAAAAATAAAATAAAGTCAGTTTTCCAAAATATTTTTATTCAATATGAGATATTTTTATGATTGAAGCAGATCATATAGAGATTGATAAGTCTAAATTGTATAATAAAATAAAGATTTAAAACTTATATCAAGTTTTAAGCTTAATGAATTAAATTAATTCAAATGTAGTAATTAGCTTATATAAACTATATTACCTAAAGTGTTATATAAACTAAGGTTGGTAATCTAATTTGGATGGAAGTTTAAGCTTCAAATGTAATTCAAAACTCAAATGAGATTAATAAATATATGATAATCTATTTGTATATATTTAGGTTATACAACAATGGATCATGCTTGGATTTTGATAATTGACTAAATGAGGTTAAACACGGAATGTTCGTTAATCGTATAACGATAAAACGCAAACCAATGCAAGTTTTTCAGTGTTATTTGCTATCACTACAAGAAAAAGGCGATAAGGCGACGGGATATGGTGACTATCGGTAAAACCCGTCGTCATATGACCCTTAAACTGACGAGTATTTATATCCCGTCGGTATAGAGAATAAAAAACATAAGGCGACGGTAGCACCATCACTATAAGACTCATATGCCGACAGGTATTTATACTCGGTCACTATAAATTAGACGGGAAGACTAGCACCATTTATTTGGTACTAAAAAAGATAAGACAACGATATCGTCGCTATAGGATCCTGGTATCGTCGCTATAGTACAGTCTAATTACAAAGATACACTAAACGTGCGTTGGGATAAAAGCAATGCCAAATTCAATCTCTCGCTCTCGCTCTCTGCCTCTCACTCTCACTCTCACTCTCACTCTCTGCCCCTAACCCAAAACCCCCAAATCACCTTAACGTCTCCGCCTCCCCTCTACCCCACAGCTCAACGGCTCTCGGCGCAAGGCCTCCTTGAATGATCCAGAAGGCTGCGTTATCTCCACCACCACCGGAGATGTCGCCGTCTCTTAGCTCACTGCCCTTCGTCACGACATCGTCTTCGACACCTCCACTTTCCACGGCCTCGCCTATAGCTTCTCAGATTGCAGCTCCGCCAAACGCAACGATGATCTAGGTAACTGATTTGATCTTTGTTCCTTTATTAGGTAGGACTGCTTAATTCTTAGTGGTTCTATAATTTTGATTTAGTGCTTTTTTGGAGTATGGAGGGATTGATTTTTTGACTATTTGTTGGGATTGAGAACCTAATTGTTGTCTTAATGATAAATTGAATTGTAATTGGGGTATAGAATGAATTATAATTGTAGTTGTCTAAATGATTTTTTTTGTAATTGTAGTTGGATATCTGGTTTTCCTCAATGGACGAGACTAGACATGTAAGGAACACTGAGACCGAGTATGTCGTAGATAAAGCATCACATGAATTATTGGGAACTGTCATTTGTGGGTGCTGTCATTTGAAAGTTTATGATAGTTTACCAGTTTACCCACTAAACTAAATTGTCTTTCAGAAACTAAAGTAACTGAAATTGCCTCTAATAGTTTCATTCTAAGTTGCCTGTAATAACCGGAAGCTTTTATTTGTTTCACTGTCTCTCCATGTGATAAGATATTCATAGATTATGGCATACATGTTGAGATGTCTGTATATCATTCACATTTCTTGATATATTCCATTTTATGTCCAGAGTAGTCTTTGTATTTATTAGCATAACCATCTATCAGATGCTTGTCTTCTAGTAGATAGTTCTTCCACCTTTATTATTTTGTATTCTAACTTGAGCATCAAAATCCTTTGGGGGATACTATATAATAGTTACCACTTCACAGAGTTCATTAAAAGTCAACGGGAAATTGGCCCCAAATCCATAATAAACTTTCTGGGTTTGATGGAGTCTTTTGTTGATTTTGTGTCGGAGTTTAGCCTGGTAACTTGAGATTTTTTTGGTGTCTAGGCTGTGTTCCCCCTTTGGTAGGGTTCACTGGACTATTTGCGTATTCTCTTTACTTTTCATATACTATATGTGTACTTTGGCAACATCCATTTCCGATGCCTCTATTTATATACTCCTTTATTTTCAAAAGTTGAAAAGTTTGGTGGGTTAATAAATAATTAAAAGTTTCATTCTTATTTCGATTTTTTTATGCCTTTGAGTTTCATTATAATGTACTAAGATGAATTCCATGTTCTCCTAGTAGGCTTGTTGCATTGAACATATAATTTTGGAGAGTGATAACCTATCATCTATATTCCCAAATGCACACTTAAATTTGGCAGGTTTTGATTTGAATTCGCACCATCTGTTTACATTAATAACCACCCTTGTTCTTCCTACGGTTTGGCTCCGAGACCTCAGTGTTCTAAGTTACATCTTTGGTATGTGTTATAAATTCCTTGTATAGCTTTTATCACTTGAATTTTTTTCCATTTCTTCATTCTGAACTCTATAGTTGTGTAGTTTGTCTTTACCAATGATTATGGAGAATTCTTAGTCACATTAATGAAAGGTAGCTACGATAATTGTCTAATTTTCACAAAGCTTACAAACCTGAGATAATTGGTAATATAAATATGTGTGTGTGTGTGTGTGTGTGTGTGTGTGTGTGTGTGTGTATGTAGTTTATAAATATGAGATCTTGTTGTTTGTTTGATAGATCCCATTTGATCTTGCACCTTTTCTTTTCAAATTTTAGTTTTCATTACGTTGTTTCACTTTTTAGGTCTAATACTTCTTTTCTATTCTTTTCAAAGAGAAAAAGGGGGGATCTACAGAGCATATAATTGTGTTTCTTTTCATTTTTGCTTTACTTTTTTAGATTGAGGTATTTTTGAGATACTCTGTATTTCCCCCCCAATTTATTTGTTTGTTTTTGTGTGGTGGTGTGTGTGAGACATATGGTGGTTGAGATCTGTGTTTGTTTTTTATTTAATTTTCCTCAAATCCTTACTTTGGTTTTAGTTAGGGACAACTAACCAGTAACCAACTAACTACTAGTCAAATTGCTAGCTGTGACAAAAATACTAACTATTGTTCACTTTCGTCCAGGTAGCACCGCTCTGATATATCATCATGAGAAGCTTTTGGCTCTTTCAGAATTTGACAAACCATGTAAGCTAGCTGCCTCTGTTATGCTTCATTTGTAGAAGGCGTGAAAATGTATCTTTATAGAAAGGAAACTACCTATCCCTTCTTTTGCTTGGTAGAGCATGAAGGAAGGAGGATTCACTTAATTAAAAATGTATAGTTGTTTATAGAAAAGGAATTAAAGACAATTGTATGGTCCGACGTTAAAGAAACTTAATTTATAAATGATGTGGTCAAACACATATACAAAGTGCCTCTGGAAGAATTCATACATCTCCTTCCATCCCTTACCTATCCCTCATACCAAACAGACAAGAACTCCATGCATCTCACTTCCCGCCTTTTCATTCTCTTTTTCCTTTGAAGAAACTGTATGCTAGTTCTTTTTACGGTTAGAATCTGCTTTGATCTCTAATGATTCTGTTTGAAGAAACTGTCTTCACGGTTGGAATCTGCTTGATCTCTAATGATTCTGTTTATCAGAATGAATTACTAGAAATTAAATCATATGTAAGATATTTCTATGTTACTAGTTTATCTCATCTTCTTTCATATTTTTTATATTGCACCACTGCTCATGATGCATGTATAAAATTTCCAATTTTCTATTTTATTTTATGTTTTATTTATTTATAGTTATGGGTGTAAAAGTTAAGTGTTACCCCTCTTCCAATTGCATATGTTCTTAAAGTGTTGGAAGAAGGAGATCTACAGACCTTTGGTTTACTGGATTATGATAAGAGGCTAACACATTCCTTTACCGCTCATTCAAAGGTTGACCCATTCACTGGTAAAAGCCACTGTTTAAAGCATAAATTGTCAAATATTATTCTGGAGGTTTTTGTTTAATAACAATGCTTTTCTGTGTAGGCAAAATGTTTACCTTTGGCTATTCGCATACAACCCCATATATAACATATAGAGTGATTTCTCTCCAAAATGGGCATTTCATTGCTTTCATGGTATGTCTTTTTTCCCTAGTTCTTTTGGATACCCAGTTCATAATTTCTCATTTTCTCTAAATTTCTTAGCTATGGTCTTTCTACTTCCTTTACTATTTTTTTTGTTCCTTATTTGAAGAATCTTACAAGTTTTTTGGATTTTGTTATTGTGAGGTGCTTCTATGTGAAATTTACGGATTAGGAAAAGAGATTGTAGATCTTGCATTTTGTGGGAGTGTATCAAGTGTTAATGGATTAACTCATGATGAGGTAAGAAACACAAGAAGAATGAAGCATCTTGTTTATCCAGCTATTCTGCCTTTTCAGCTGTACGTTTGGTGCCAGTAAAGTATAGAGGTTTCTAGTTTCTAATTTCTTAGAAACCTAGTGTTTTTTTTTACCATTAACCTTTAACTATTGTCTGATCATACTTGATACTAGTTTGCTGGTGTTAATTTCCAATTACCATAAGAACATGAACACGTTTCACTTCCACAATAATTTCCTCTTTAATAGATCCATTATTATATACCTGTATCATATACATGAGAGTTTGTTTGTTAGTTAATTACTTTAACACATGGATTCTAATTTTAAGTTGTCATAGATTACAAGTAGTTATAAATTTATAATTAGGAAGTGAATGAGCTTGTGGTCTTAAATAAATCAAGCCAGTGGAACTCTGTTGATTTTATAACTGAATAAGTATAGCTGACAGTGGCTTTACTTTGTCACATTTTTAATACCAGGATAACTACGTACAAGTCTTATCTATAATTTCTTAGTAGAAAGCTACCTTTTATAACTTGTCCATCCATTTTATGGCCAACAAGTAGAAACTTCATGACTCTTCACAATTTGTATATCCATTGGTCTGCATATCTGCATTTGTGTATCTTTAATGGCTGCATTTTGTATATCTGGTTGTCGATGGATGCTCTCAGAATTTGTTACCTAAGTAATTTTAGTTTTGGAATCCCTTAAATGTAAGAAGATGGACCATAAGCATGCTATTATTTAGTATATACTTTCAAAAAAATATCTTACTAATTTAATAAGTTGTTTTAGGTGATCTAGAAACCAACTTTAGCTGTTTCTAGCGTACACCGGGGGGGGGGGGGGGGGGGGGGGGGGGGGGGAGAGGAGAGGGTGTTAGAGGGTTTTACGGGTACATATTACAACCAATGTTGCACAGGAGGTTTACAAATTTCGAATTGGTTATTGATGCTTGGAGGTTGGTCTTTAACCATTAAACCATGAAATGACATTTTCTTGCACTATTGCATTCTTTTGAGATTTTGGAAATTTTTTCCTGTTAACATGAAAAAAAGAGAAAAGAAAGTACAGTAGACACCATTGGAATCGTGGAATGGGGCAAAAGTGGGTAAGTAGGCACGGATTAAATATGATTTTGAAGTGTATAATTTTTTTGAAAGGTGACTAATTTGAGGATCTGCTACTCTGAACTCTTTTGTCTTAAATCAGAAGCGCTTCAAGTCCTTAGCCTCATTTGTTTATTTTTGATACACTATTAGTAGCTTTATTGTACTTAATTCTATCTTTTCAAAACTTTATGGGGCTAGGTTAGTTTTTGTGCAGGAATTGATACCTTCTAGCAGAGGTTTCCTTTCCACCACCACTTGCGTTTTACTTTTGATGCATGCATGTGTCTCTATAGTCTGTAGTAAATTGAATTGCAATTTACTAATATATGAATATACTATTTTTGAAAATAATGACAAAGATGCGACAAGTTTTTTGTTTAGCTCAGATTAATCTATTTCTTTACATCATTTAGTTAGACTTTTTATACTGAAGTTTTTTGGACTCTTGCACAACCCCCTTGGTTCTTGCATGTTATTTCTGGATTGTTAGAGGATACTTTGTGTTGTTCTTATTCTTATGAGTGATTTTCATGAATGCCCTTGCTCTATGCATTCTCATTATCAGTATTTTTAAATGTTGAATTTTGGCAAAAAATATTGTTGCAGTGAGTAGCAGAGAGAGAATGGTGCACTTTTGTATAGAGCATTCTAAATTTATAAGCTATATGAGTCATTTTACATATAGATATTCTTTTTGGTTATTTCTCTAATGGCATCTTATGTTGCAGGAATATTGACGATGTGGACAAAACAATGGATGAAATTAATGAACAGACTGAGAACATGAAGCAAATTCAAGAAGCATTCATCAGTGCAGCCGCTGATTTTGATGAAGTATGTGCCACTTCAATTTTAGTTGTTTATGCAATACATTTCTTATAAAGAGGAAACAGCTTAAAAGTTCGTCATTTTAGGATGAGTTGGAGGCAGAACTTGAAGAATTGGAAGGAGCTGAGTTGGAGGAACAACTTCTTCAGCCTGCCACAACTGCCCCTGCTGCTCTAGTGCCCGTCCATGTTGGCAGGCAACAATCACATCCAACTCCTCAGAAGAACACAATCGAGGAAGATGAACTTGCTGCATTGCAGGCAGAAATGGCTTTATAAATCGGTAATTCCTTCTCTAATTTTCTATTTTGCATTGCAATCTTATTTTCATGATAAAAAGTGTCAAATCAATGGGAGTTAAAAATTGGTTGTTCGTGCTTTTATAAATTGGTTATTACTTCTCTGTTTTTCTCTTTTATTTTCTGTTTTGCTTTACAATCTCATTTTTATGATAAATTGCCAAATCAATGGGAGTTAAAAATTGGTTGTCGGTGGATTTTTACTCGAGACTTTATCTAAAAGTTATTTTGAATTTTTAGAAAATGTTCTCCTGACATGTCTAGATACTCGAAACTGACATGGGAAATATTTTACAATGTAAATCATTTTAGGTGAAAAATATTATATTCTAAAACAAATGGAGCCTTAATGTCTCAGTTAGGAAGTTGATAGGCTCATCTAATGTAGTTTATAGTAATAATATGCTGGACTGTGAGTAATTCTATGCCAACAACAGAATCCAGCCGAAATGACAACTTCAACCTTCTCTTTTTATCAGCTCTCCGCTTGAAGAATATAAAAAAAATATTATTCCCATTAGATGTTCTGTTCAGCTCTTTTGTTGATGTATCCTTTTCTACTGGACTATTGATGGCCTATAAAAAGTTGTTCGAGTCTTTTTTGTGTTACACGATATTTGAGGTGGAGTCTGACAATGTTTTGCTCAATCTTTGTCCGAGTGTTTAATGCCTTGATGTTGTGATATATCAAACAGTTGAGTGACCAACATTGCAGGGCAGTTTTTACAACTGTTTGATTTATAGGTTTTCATAGCTAGATTATTTGTACAATAAATCTAATAACTACACACTTTAGAACTGTATATATGATGATGATTAATTAAATCTAGTTTTTCCTACAATTTCATTGGAATCATAACATTATGTATATTAATGGGTAGCTTTATGATGATAATACTTATAAAGTCACAGGAATTAGTTGCAATTGGCAGCGGTGGAGAGGGACAGAGCAACAACAGTAAAGCTAATAATTAACTAATGTTGATATTGATGAATCATAACGTGGTGAGTTTTTTTCCTTTGCGCATGTAGGGGCTGGCAAATGTTGTTGGGTTTGATTTGATGACAGTTGTGGTCATTAGGCAGCAAATATGGTTGTGGTCTCATATTCTTAATATTGTTTCCCTTCACGTTTCTGCTTTGCTTCAATTTTATCAGTTGAATCCAGGTAGGATGGTTGGCAGGTGTCTATTGATTCAGTTTGCATTTTAGTAGAGTAAGTAAATATTTTTGCTGCTACTAGACAAATAAGAAGATGTACATACTGATGGTTTCTGTTCAAGAATTGATCTTAATATCAATGAATGCATGGAAAGAAGGGATACCTTTCAGCTTTATTTGATCTAAACCTATTATAGTTTTTCCATTACTGTGATGTGAGTTTCAACCTATGTTCTTGTATAAGGTCATTCTCAGAGTTGATGGTGGCTTCAAAAGTGGAGTTGATGTTCTGGTGGCTACAGCAATGGGTTCTGATAATATATATATCCCATTTGCATCAATGACTATGAAAGATTGTTCTCAAAGCATTCTGGCTGCAAAAAGACTGTTCTCAACAGTTGATACGGTACTTAATCATTGTGTTAGGTTGTCATAGCCTTATAAATACTAGCTTAAATTCTTATAAGTGCAAAATTTTATGTAAGATGATTATTCACAGAAAAGGTTATTAGAGTATATGAATATATCCCAGTACTGACCTTTTTCGAAGTATCCATCTTCATTGTTACATGTGAATTGAAGCTTGTGTTGTGCTTCAAGCAAGTGCAGCTAATTATGGCATCATATAATGACATCTGCTCTTGCCTTTGTTGTTTCATGATACAGAATTGTATTGCTGAAGTGCTGTATAGAAACCATCATCTGGTTAGGGATATAATCCTTATCCGGATCATAGACCCGTATATCCATGGATCTCAAACTCCAAATGCTACTAGTCATCCACCTGCTGGAGACTATGATTCCGTCTATAATTGAATTTAAACTACAAGTTAGAGTATCTTTTGTATAGCTAGCTAGAATTTAAATCTTAGATAATTTTTATTAAGCTTGACTAATTACTTGTTATGGCCATGTATGCGCAGTGAATTTATATAATTAATATTTGAAATTGGTTATAGCCTGCCAAATAGAAAAGAAGAAAAAAAGAAAAGAAATAGAAAGGCCTATGCCGACGGTATTGTGGTCGTCATAGGGTTATAAACAATAGGTGTTAATATCTTTACGCTGACGATAGTACCGTCGTTACAGGGTTATAAACACTAGGTGTTATTATCTCTATTCTGACGATTTTTTACCGACGGTGGGATCTGTAGGTGTTAGTGATGAGACCGTCGTCATTTGGACTTTAAAGCTTAGCGGCAAAAACTGTATGGCGACGGTAGGCCCGTCGGCATAAGGGTATCATAATGTCGGCATAGGTATATGGCTGCGGCATTATCGGCTACAGTGGGGTACCGTCGGCATATCATATGGCGACGACTTTCGGTTCTATGCTGACGGGTTCGTACCATCGCCATAGCCCTATTTTCTTGTAGTGTATGTGTAAAAACGATATTGGTTATGTGCAAGCAATTCTAGCTTTATGTGCGACTTGATGAACTTGCTATTACTTGAGGTTGTGCTTTACATATTTAGTATGTAATATGAAATTATGATACACTGCATAGAATGCATGATGCATATAGTGATGCATATCATGAAATATAGGATGCACATATATAACATACATAGTATGAAATACATCATGCATAAATAAAATGTAAACATGTATGAATTACATGAAGCGTGAAATGTGTTAATTGTTGAACTTGCTGAGCTGTCGCGCTCATTATTGCAAATTCTTGCAATTAATTTTACAGTTATAGATCGAGGCGTTGAAGCTGTTTACAAAGCGAACATATGTTGTTTCCTTGGTTGTTTGAGCTTCAAATCATAACGACTTATTGTGTGACAACAAATTATATTGTAATAAATTATTAAATGATGAATACCGGAGATTTGCATTGAATTTGTGTGTAAACCTTATATGGATTAATAAAAGGAAATTTTAATATATTTAAATCTAGGTTATAATAAAGAATTTATGAAAAATTATATATCTTATATTATGTATATAACTTGTTGTATTATAGGTTTAGCTTGTTTTTTTTTTTTTTTCAAAATACAATATGTATTATACTTTGAATTTTTATATTCAAAATTAATGTATTAAAAATGAATTATAGAACGTATGATTCTAAAAAGTGAAGATGAATTATAAATGTTACAATTTTGGAACGAAAGAAATATAAAGTTTTAAATAAGTGATTTATAATATCTATTTTGATACAGATGTTGAATAATATTACAAAAAGTCTTTTTTAAATCCACGAAAATTTTCAACTATATTATTAAATGATGTTGTGGGGTTAGATTCAGAACAGATCGTGAGCACCGAATCAGAAGTAAATGAGACCCAGATTTGGGGCGTTATATGATCTAAATTCTATATAGCTCAAAACTAAAATTTTTTGTTAATCGTGGGATCACTAAAATAAGAATTAATGAATCCGGATAGATTAGTACATATTATGCTTGCTCTTTTAAAGAGAATGATTGATCTCATAATCATTTATGTAGAGACATTAAAGCAAGTATGTAAGCACTTATTAGAGAATAAGGTCATTGAACGTGGTTCACTCATGGAACACCTAATGGAGTTTTACTTGCATGTCAATAGGAGTTACTAATGTGATAGTAGTATCGCTAAAGAAGCTTACCTTTAGTATGGAATAAATATTATTTATTTAAATAAATTAAATATTTTAACTCATTTATATAAATAAGATTAAAATGGTTCTAATTAATTTATTCTACAACTGGTTTAATATGAAGAACCAAAAGGGTCACACAACAAAAGAGAAATATTTATTTAAGAAGTAAGTGACATAATCTTAATAATAGATTATGTATATTTAATGTATACTATGGTGATAGAATAAATTAAATAGTTTAATATTTATAATTCAGTATTTTAGAAATGCTAATTATTAATTAATAAGACGAGTCTTATTATTATTATTATTATTATTATTATTATTATTATTATTATTATTATTTAGTTCCTAAATGATTTAGGAATTATAATTATTATATTAAATTAATTTAGTTCCTAATTAGATTGGGAGTTAAATTAAAACCTTATTCTTAAAGAGTTTAGGATGGTTGGATAAATCTATAAATAAGATAAGTCGTATTATAATTTAAGGTTACTTACATAATTCTCTACATCTAAGGAATAAGAAGAGAGAAAATTAGGGTTTGCCACCACCCAATTCTTAAATTCATATTTTTCTTAGTGGATCACCTCTAGAGGCTACACACTTGGGTAACTAACGTTGATCTAAGGAATCTAATAAGTGGATTTAGAGAAGAAAGCGAAGGAATTGGAGGTGAACTCGTACCTGTTAAAGCATAGTATCTACAAGGGTATAACTCTCTAACTCTTTCATGTTTGATTAATAATTGCGCATAAAGGTCGATCTAGGTTATGATTTGTAAAATTTTAAAATCTGATTTTATCATGCTTATGCTCTTTTATGCAATTTTGATTGTTTATATATGAATTTTTGCAAACCAACATTTAATTGTTGAATTAATTGAGATAAACCCATAATTTTAAGCAATGCTATTAGAATCATAATGCTGATTATGTTAATGAAATCTAAATTCTAGATAGCGCAAAACTCAAATTGTTCATAATCGTGGGATAACTAAAATGAGAATTAGTGAATCTAAATAGATTAGTACATACTATGCTTACTTTTTTGAAGAGGATTATTGATCTCATAATCATTTACGTGGAGACACTAAAGCAAGTACGCAGATGTTTATTAAATAATAAGTTCACTAAACGTAACTCACTCATAGAATACCTAATGGAGTTTTACTTGTCTGTCAATAGGAGTTCCTAATGTGATATTAGTATAAATGATCATTGGACTTGAGATCATCATAGTATCTTGTGTATGATGAGTTATACTTTGACATTCTTTAAGACCTTTAGAGTATAACAAAGAGTATGCTCGAGTATAATAAGTTGTACATGGAGACATATGAATGATTAACTAATGATATACCACTTCTAATAAAAGGAGAGAATGTCTTATTCGATTTGATAAATGACAACTCAGTAGCCATTGGTCAAGGCATAATAGAAATTAGAAAGGAGTTTTGAATTTGTATTAATTAGTATTGTACATTTGAGAATTGAAATGCATATAATCAAATAAAATAACACTTTATAGTAATTATATATCTTATATTTGATTGGGACATTGTATGACAGAATGATTGAATTATACGGTAATTATTCGCGGAATATGTTCTTTTGTGATCAAATGTTAAAATTCATATTATTTAATAAGGCGTTGATTACTAAGGGGGATTACACTTATTGTAGAATATATATTATTTATTTAAATGAATTAAATAGTTTAACTTATTTATATAAATAAGATTAGAATGGTTTTAATTAATTAATTCAACAACCGATTTTTAATATGGAGAACCTAAAGTTCACACTGCAAAAAAGAAAAATTTATTTAAGAAGTAGATGACATAATCTTAATAATAAATTAAGTATATTTAATTTATACTATGGTGATAGAATAAATTAAATAGCTTAATATATATAATTTAGTATTTTAGAAATACTTATTATTAACTAATAAATAAGTCTTATTATTATTATTATTATTATTATTATTATTATTATTATTATTATTATTATTATTATTATTATTATTTAGTTCCTAAATGGTTTAGGATTTAATTAATAAGGAATTCTCTCATAATAAATAATTAAGTTCCTAAATGGTTTAAAAATTATAATTATTATATTACATTAATTTAATCCTAATTAGATTGGGAGTTGAATTAAAACTTTATTCTTAAAGAGTTTAGGATAGTTGGATAAATCTAGAAATAAGAGAAGTCGTATTATGATATAAGGTTACTCATAAAATTCTCTACATCTAATGAATAAGAAGAGAGAGAAAACTAGGGTTTGCCATCGCCCACTTTTAAAATTCATATTTTTCTTGGTGGATCACCTCTAGAGGCTACACACTTAGGTAGCTAACGTTGATCTAAGGAATCTAGGCACTTAACGTTGATCTAAGGAATCTAATAAGTGAATTTGGAGAAAAAGGCGAATGAATTTGAAGTGAACTCGTACTTGTTGAAGCATAGTGTCTATAAGGGTATAATTCTCTAACTCCTTCTTGTTTGATTAATAATTGCACATAAAGGTCGATCATGATTATGATTTGTAAAATTTTAAAATCTAATTTTACCATGCTTCCACTTTTTTACGCAATTTTATTGTATGTCTATGAAATTTTACAAAGCAACATTTAATTGTTGAATTAATTGAGATAAACCCATAATTTTAAGCAATGTTTTTATAATCATAATGTTGATTATGCTAATGAGATCTAAATTCTAGATAGCTCAACACTAAAATTGTTCCTAAACGTGAGATCACTAAAATGAAAATTAGTGAATTCGAATAGATTAGTACATACTATGCTTGCTCTTTTGAAGATGATAATTGATCTCATAATCATTTGTGTGGAGACACTAAAGCAAGTATGTAGGTGCTTACTAGATAATAAGTTCATAGAATATGACTCGCTCATGGAACACCTAATGGAGTTTTACTTGCATATCAATAGGAGTTTCTAATATGATAGTAGTACAAGTGATCTTTGAACTTAAGATCATCATAGTATCTTGTGTATGATGAGTTATACTTTGACATATTTCTTAAGACCTTTAAGGTATAGCGAATGGTATGCTTGGGTATAATAAGTTGTACATGGGGATAGGTGAATGATCAACAAATGATATATCACTTCTAGTAAAAGGAGAGAATGTCCTATGTGATTCAATAAATAACAACCTAGTAGCCCTTGGCAAAGACATAATGGAAATTAGAAAGAAGTTTCTAATTTACATTGATTTGAGTTGTGCATTTGAGAATCAAAATGCCTATTATCAAATAAAATAATACTTGACAGTAATTCCATATCTTATATTTGATTAGAGCATTGTATGGTAGAAGAATTGAATTGCACGATACATATTCGCAGAATAGGTTATGTTGTGATCAAATGTTAAAATTCATATTATCTTAAAAGTCGTTGATCGCTAAGGATGTTTACCCTTATTGTAGAGTAAATATTATTTATTTAAATGAATTAAATAGTTTATCTTATTTATATAAATAAGATTAGCATGGTTCTAATTAATTTATTCTACAACTGGTTTAATATGAAGAACTTAAAGGGTCACATTGAAAAAGAGAAATATTTATTTTAAAAGTAAGTGGCATAATTGTAATAAAAATTTAATATATTTAATTTATACCATGCTGATAGAATAATTTAAATAGATTAATATTTATAATTTAGTATTTTGCAAATACTAATTAATATTATTATTTAGTTCCTAAATGGTTTAGGAATTAAATTAATAAGGAGTACTCTCATAATAAATAATTAAGTTCCTAAATAGTTTAGGAATTATAATTACTATATTAAATTAATTCAGTTCCTAATTAGATTAAGAGTTAAATTAAAATCATGTTTTTAAAGAGTTTAGGATGGTTGGATAAATCTATAAATAAGAGTAGTCCATAGATAATATTAGAATAGTTCTAATTAATTTATTATATAACTTATTTAATATGGAGAACATAAAGGAATACACTGCAAAAGAGAAATATTTATTTAAGTAGTAAGTGGCATAATCGTAATAATAAATTTAGTATATTTAATTTTTAATATAGTGATAGAATAAATTAAATAACTTAATATTTATAATTTAGTATTTTAGAAATACTAATTATAAATTAATAAACTGAGTCTTATTATTATCCTAAATGGTTTAGGAATTAATTAATAAGGAGTTTTCTCAAAATAAATAATTAAGTTCCTAAATGATTTAGGAATTGTAATTATTATATTAAATTAATTTAATTCCTAATTAGATTGTGAGTTAAATTAAAACATATACTTAAAGAGTTTAGGATGGTTGGATAATTCTATAAATAATAGAAGTGTTATTATGATTTAAGATTACTCACATAATTCTCTACATCTAAGGAATAAGAAGAGAGAGAAAACAAAAGTTTGTCACCACCCACTTTTTAAATTCATATTTTTTTTGGTAGATCGCCTTTAGAGGCTGCACACTTGGGTAGCTAACGTTGATCTAAATAATCTAATCGATGGATGTGGAGAAGAACTCAAAGAAATTGGAGGTGAACTCGTACCTGTTGAAGCGTAGTGTCAACAAGGGTATATCTTTCTAACTTCTTGTTTGATTAATAATTGTGCATAATGGTCGATCCTGATTATGATTTATATAATTTTAAAATATGATTTTACCATACTTCCGTTCTTTTATGCTATTTGATTTTTTGTCTATAGATTTTTACAAACCAACATTTAATTGTTGAATTAATTGAGATAAACCCAAAATTTAAAGCAATGGTTTTAGAATCACAATGTTGATTATGCAAATGAGATCTAAATTCTAGATAACTCAAAATTAAAAAATTTCTTAATCATGGGATCACTAAAATGGAGATTAGTGAATCCAGATAGATTTGTACATACTTTGTTTGCTCATTTGAAGATGATGATTCATCTCATAATCATTTGTGTGGAGACACTAAAGCAAGTATGTAGATGTTTATTAGATAATAAGTTCATTGAATATGACTCGCTCATGGAACACCTAATGCAATTTTACTTGTCTATCAATACAAGTTTTTAATGTGATATTAGTACAAGTGATCCTTGGAATTGAGATCATCATAGTATCTTGTGTATGATGAGTTATACTTTGATATATTCCTTAAGATATTTATGGTATAACAAAGGGTATGCTCGGGTATAATAAGTTGTACATGAAAATAGGTGAATGATTAACAAATGATCTACCATTTCTAGTAAAATGAGATAATATCCTATGTGATTCGATAAATGACAACTCAGTAGTTCTTGGCCAAGGTAGAATAAAAAGTAGAAATGAGTTTCTAATTTACATTAATTTGAGTTGTAAATTTGAGAATCGAAATGCATATGATCAGATAAAATAAGACTTGATAGTAATTATATGTCTTATATTTGATTGATATATTATTTGATCAAAGTCGTTGATCGCTAAGGGAACTTACCCTTATTATGGAATAAATATTAATTATTTAAATGAATTAAATAGTTTAATTCATTTATATAAATAAGATTAGAATGGTTCTAACTAATTTATTCTACAACTGGTATAATATGGAGAACCTAAAGGGTCACACTACAAAAGAGAAATATTTATTTAAGAAGTAAGTGACATAATCGTAATAATAAATTAAGTATATTTAATTTATACTATGGTGATAGAATAAATTAAATAGCTTAATATTTATAATTTAGTATTTTGAAAATACTAATTATAAATTAATAAGAGGAGTCTTATTCCTACATGGTTTAAGAATTAATTAATGAAAAGTACTCTCATTATAAATAATTAAGTTCTTAAATGGTTTAAGAATTATAATTATTATAATAAATTAATTTAGTTCTTAATTAGATTAGGAGTTAAATTAAAACTTTATTCCTAAAAAGTTTAGGATGGTTAGATAAATCTATAAATAAGAGAAGACTTATTCTGATTTGGGGTTACTTACATAATTCTTTACATCTAAGGAATTATAAGAGAGAGAAAACTAGGGTTTATTACCACCCAAGATCTAGTAGAATTAATTACTTCTTATCTGTTGAAGAATAGTTTTACAAGGGTATGAATCTCCAACTTTTTTTATTTTAATTAATAATTGTGCATAAAGGTCAATCCTGGTTATAGTTTGTAAAATTTTAAAATCTGTTTTTGCCATGTTTTCGCTCTTTTATGCAATTCGATTATATGTCTATGGATATTTACATACCAACATGTACTTTGGACTTTAACTGGTGATATCCTTTCATACTCATTGTTCATTGCACATTAATTGAGTCTTGAATTATTGATATAATTATTACTTTGATAATAGTTTATTTGTGTAATCATAATATACTTGTTTTAAGGTTTTTGATAGACTAGGGTTTTAGTTTATTTGGTTTCTAATCTAAGTTGGATTAGGATTGTAACAAACAAGTTTCAAGTGAGTATAGATGCTAGGGGAGGATAAGTCTTCAAGATAAGCATAATTTTTTGGGGTGCAAAGGTGCACAGTGTGAGCAAAAGTGCTCGGGGAGGATTCCTCAAAAGTTGTGAGAACTTGCTTTGCAAAATGGGTTTAATTATAAAGCAAGTTGAAAAATAAAAGAATCTCCAATACTAGTTGGTATTGGATGTAGATTAGGCCATTAGAATAGATGTTAGGGTCCGAACTACATAAAAATCTATTTTGTTCATGTGGTTGATTGTTTTACTTTATTCGTTCATTGTATGTTTCAATTTTGAATTGTAAAACACAATCTGAATACTTTGACTTATATATTTCATCAAAAAAATATTTTTTTTAACTCAGATTTTTATTTGGTACGAGTAAATTAATTTTTAAAATCACAGTAATAAACAGTTTCTGACAGTGTTATCCAGTAAGTTGAAGTCATAATACAACATACTAAATTCTTAACATAAAATTTTTAACTATTTACTTAAATTGCAAAAATTTGATAACCCCCCCCCCCCCCTAGGTGTGTCTATCTGAATTTTATTAAGTTATATCACAAACTAAGAAATGCAAGTTGTAACTCTAAGAGGTCTCACATAATGGAGTGCAAGATAAACTACATTTTCTATAAAAGGAGAAATGACTAATAAAATGTACATTTCTTTTTGAAAATTGATTTGAAGTTCAGCCTTAGAATTGAAATGATATTTCTAAAGTTAATTTGCACATGTGAGTTGTGTTAGGCTTTTCTTTTTTGTTATTGTTGCTTTGATGTACATCATTTTTAGCCCTACTTTCAAGTATGATGACATTTGATTCATAGAGTTATATACTAGTTATAAAAGAATAGAGTTATAAATGAATCAAGTTGTTTGTAAAAAAAATAATAATAATTCGACTCGAGTTCGTTTATTGAAACAAGAATAAATAAGAATGAGCCAAGTTAGAACTATAATGCTTGATTCGAACTTGACACATTTAAGTTCGATTCATATAAGCTCGGCTCGAACTTGCATAAGCTCGACTCGTTCAATATTTAATTAATTAAAATCATTAATAATACATATTTTTTAAATCTAAATATAGAATAATTAATAATTATTGAAATTTGGTTTAGTTCAACTAAAACTCAGCTCAACTTGACTCGAATCGTTTATAAATGAATTAAATTCAAACAAAATATTCAAGTTCGTTTAAAAGTTTCACTAAGTCAAGACTCAAGTCGTCATAGCTCATATGAAGATGATATGAAGATGTGTTTGAAACTTTAAAAAATAAATAAAATTTTTTAATTGAGGTTGAATGTAAAATATATTGACGTTTTTGTAAACACCCAAATATTGCACTTGTCTACTGACCTGGGCAGGAGGGCAAATCGTCATTTCGCATGACCTGCGAGAGGGAATGGTGAATTTCAGCACAGTCATGACAAGCAAACACGACAACGAATCAACATCGAATTACGCGATACAGGGATACGAATTGATCCAGACGAACTGAAACGGTTAATACATCCTACCAACAGTCCCCAGATTGCGAGATACAAATAATACAGCAAAAAATGATGATTTAAGACTGCATGACACGAGAATCGAGGAAAGAAAGCGGGGCGGCCGCAGATGTATCTGCGGCCAAAAACTTTTAGGCATTTTTGTGGCTCGAGGAAACACACGGCAGTCGAGGCGGTAAGTGAGACGGCGGCAGCAGACAGCCGCAGATGCACATGCGGCTGCCACCAAACACCTATACAACGTCCATTTTTCATCTGGGAGAAAAAAAAAAAGAGAGGGGAAGAAATAGAGAGAGAGAAAGAGAGAATATAGAGAGAGAAACCCATGGGTTTGGAAAAAAAAGGGAGGTTTTGTCTCTTCTTTTAGCTTCTATATTTATCCAATCTCGTATTATATATTTGATAGTGAAGTATAAAGCGATTTTTGAAGTATAGCAAGGTGAAAAATGGCATTTCTTGAAGTTTTAGCTTGTTTTCTCCTTATGATTTCTTGTTGTTGGGTTGTTAGAATGTAGTATCTTTGTTGTATTAGTAAGGATCCGTGGATTAGGGATGATTAGTGATGGTTCGAACAAAATTTTCTCATAATGTCCCGATGATATCCGTATGGTGATATATAGTTTATTATGGTAATGCATAGTTCATAGTGTTTTAACTTGCTATTTTAGGTTATTATGGCGTAGTAGTAAATCTAGTGTCATTGAGTTTTCCATTGTATCCATATTATTGTTGCGCGGTGATTTTGGGATTGTGAGCCAGGAATGAGATCATTGTGATCAAATTCCAAAGATGGATAATTTTTGGTATATGTAGTTCCGGTGATGTGCCCTTTATTGTACATATGTAAATGTCGGGCTTTAAAATGATATCGAGTCAAAATCGGGTTTAAGGCCCCGTAATAGTGGAATATGTGATTGTGGGTATTTGGGGTTATTTAGATGGCTCACATGCCCATGAATAGCCCCGACACATTTTTGAATGCTTGATTTGATTTGCGACATGAAAAGCGATTTCAAAAAAAAGCAAGACGATAAAAACCTTCTAAAAAAAATCAAATTAGGGTATTAGAATCACGGGGCTTAAAATCGAGAGTTTTAATGAACGTCGATTCCTATTTAACGAAAAGGCTACAATCGTTTTTAAACATCATACAAAAATGATTTTGTTAAAAATAGATAAGCGTTTTTCATTAAACTTTGATGCATATGGTTAAAGAGCTCTTAGAAGTTGCCTTCATTTTATTTTACTTTACTGTCAAAAGGCAATATATAGTCTCGATTCCTATTTGATGAAAGTTTAAAAACCCTTGTTTTTCTAAAACGACACCTAATAAAAATCTCATCGCTTTTGAAATTAAAATCAATGTCTATTATAAAGTAAAGCCTTTTCGTATGGGTCAAAAAATGTTCTAAAAACGCCTTCAAGATAAAACACGTTTTCTAGAAAAAAATAAAATCAAAGCGGCTTTTCATGTAAAATTAACCACAACTTTCATTCAAGCGCACGCACACACATACATGCACATTTTAGGATTTTAAAAGGATAGGAAAGCATCTAGATTGCGGTAACCGTGTTTTCACGAAAGTCGGGAGGTGCCTAACACCTTCCCCTCGCTTAACCAAGCCCCCGAACTCTGTGAATCTCGGTTTGCAGGCCAATTAATTCGGAGTCACACATGAGCCAGCACGATTATGAAAACTAAAACTCAGATAAGTTGGCACATCCATTTCAAACATACCAATTGGCGACTCTGGTCAATTGGCTCATCATAAAATCAACCTTTCAAACCCCGTCGACACTTGTGCCGATCTTTTCCAAAAAAATCACCTCTCATAATTAAAAGGCTAAAATTGGATAGGGTAATTATTAATAAGAGACGATTTTCCCGGGGCGACTCCGCTAGGGACATTAGAGGGCTTAAGCTGCGTTCAAATTTTGATGCTTTCCTAACTTTTAAATATCTGCAAATCGAATGTGTGGTTGTGATATTTACATTGATTTACATTTTTTGTGCGTATGAATGAATGTGCGAGTTTTGTGACTGCGTTATCTTTTCAAGGCTTTATTGTCATCATATGCATGCGGTGAGGAACGATGAATGTATGATTGAGTAGTTCCCCTCCTGAGGCAAACCCGTCAGATGTGGATTACTGGACTCAAAGGGGCGATCCCCAACGAGGCTCAGGAAAAACATCCACTCAGATCCAATCCAATTGAAAGACCGGATTTATTCTCGTCTAGTATGTTGCGAAGATCTGGGAACCTTCATGCCGAAAAGCCCGCGAGAGTAACTTAGGGTAGGTTAGCCTCAGATAAACCCAACGCATGGGAAGTCTCTTCATAACCTATTACGCTTTACGCACATGATGTCATGTTAAAGTCAAACGTTTTGTATATCTCCCACCTTGTCAAAATAAAGTGCTAACCTCTGTTTTACAGGGAGGGCTTGGAAAGCATCATAAAATCACATTAGCATGCCTTGGTTGAAATAAAGGACCGTTAACACTGTTTTGCAGGAAAATATTAAAAAACTCAAAAACACAGAGATATTCGCTTTAGCAGACATCCACTGGTGTCATTCCCTGAAACTAAACTTGGGTTGTTTTAATTGTAAGATTGCTCCTCAAACCCGCCTTCGATCTAAAAAAGCCCGGGATTCAACAATCGAGATGGCCAAAAATCCTAATCCCAACCTAACTCCTATCTCTCGGGAAGAGTTTAAAGCCATAAAAAATCAAATGGCTGAGATAACCATGTTATTAAAGGAGCATTTCAAGTTGAAACTGGGGCCACAACTCGAGGATCCACCGGGGCCATCATTACAGGGGAACGGGACGACCTAAGAAACTCCTAAAAACCGAGCAGCCAAAGGAAGTTATTGTTATTCCCGAGGACGAAAGTACAAGTAATTTTAGCAAAAAGATGAAAGAGATGGAAGAGGCCATCAAGACCATGAAAGGGATTGGATCGTACGGCAGTATCAATTATTCTGACTTGTGTATTTTTTCAGGAACCAAATATCCCGAAAAGTTTAAAATCCCAGAGTTTGAAAAGTACAACGGGGCAGGTGACCCATACACTCACCTAAAGGTCTACATTGGAGAGCTTGGGGCGTACGCTGAGGATGAATCATTGAGTATACAACTCTTTCAGAAAAGTCTAACGGGAGAGGCTAGGACTTGCTATGCCAGGCTGGACAATGCAAAAATTCACAACTATGAGGAGTTGACCCACACCTTCCTGACCCAATATAGCTTCCAGTCGTAAATGGTCCCTGATCGATACCAAATGACGAAAATTAAGAAGCAGCCCAAGGAGTCCTTCAGAGATTATGCCCAGCGATGGAGAAGGATGGTCGCGCAAGTGAACCCACTAATAAATGAGATAGAGATGGTGATGACTTTTATAGATATCCAAGAGGCTCCTTATTACGAGAGGGTAATAGCTGGAATCAGGAAACTATTTGCGAAAATGATTAAACATGGGGAAATGGCCGAAATGGGATTGAAATCTGAAAAGATCTGTCACTTCACGACTCTCGAAGCTATTGCGGAGCAGATTCAAAGCGGAAAATATGGCAATACTTCCTGTAGGACACATAAACGAAAGGAGGGGGATGTATCCGTAGTCCTGTAAGGGCCGTCTGGGAAAGCAGAGAATAGCCCTCCTGTTCGGATGCAAAGGAATATGCCCCCTCGACAGCCAACTTTCACCAATCAGAGGCCGGAGGGGCGAAGGAGATTTGAAAATACCCGAGATAGAGAATTTACCCTGTTGGGAGATCCCTTAGAGCAAATCTTGGCTGTGTTAATAACCCAGAGGAAGATTACGGAGCTAGCACCACCGACTGACCCAAAGGGGAAGAGGTATGACTCGAGAAAGAAATGTGCCTATCATTCGGGGTCTCCGGGGCATGACACTCAGGAATGCTAGACGTTAAAGCACAAGATACAAAATATGATTAATAGTGGAAAAATTATGGTAGAGCGGTCGGAATCACCAAATGTCAAGGTCAACCCTCTGTCCGAGCATAATGGGGGAGGTGTCAACGTAATTGAAACCAGCAAGGCAGAGGGGCCGTTGAAACTGAGATACATAAGAAGGATCGACGAAGTGGTTGGTATGGCCAATGTCCAGGAGAGCACACAAAGTGAACCACTTAAATTGGCTGGGGTAAGCAAAGGTACCAAAGAGGCACCTATCCAGTTGTCAGCTCCGAAACCCCTCATTCTAACAGCTAGATCGCAAATGTCAATTACAACTTTGAAAGCTGTTCCATGAAGTTACGGGGGAAAGCCAGAGGAAGTGGCCAACTGTGCATCAGTTACCTCCAAGGGAAATTCGTTGTATCTGCCGAGGCGAGTCCTTGAGGGCATGGAAAAAGAAAGTGGGAGGATCTCGGAAGAGAAGGCATTGGAATTCTTTCATAAAATGAATCATAACGAAGCAATGGTGGTTAAGCTGTTGGAAGAGGAACCGCCTCTGACGTCAATCCTAGATCTGGTACTGTCATCCAATGATCACCATCAAATATTGAGCAAGGTCCTGGAGGAGGCTCACATCCCTAAGACAATCAGCACAGAAAGATTTAACCATTTGGTGGGCCATTTATTGGACAGCAATGTGATATCATTCACCGATGACGACATCCCTAAGGAAGGGAGAGGGCATCGAAGGCCGTTGCACATTGCGGTCTAAACATTTGCCCATACAGCACCCTGGAAAAAATGAAGATCAACCCCAGGCGCCTGCGGGCCAGTCAAGTGGTGGTTTGGGCTTTCAATGGGTCTCGAAAGGACACTGTGGGAGAAATAGTATTACCAGTTGGGATCAGGCCCTACACCTTTGACATTTCTTTCCAAGTGTTGGATATTGCTGCAAGTTACAACATGCTGCTGGGAAGACCCTGGATACACATGGCAGGGGCAGTCCCCTCCACACTGCATCAACAAATCAAATTTATCATTGACGGGAATTTAGTGACGATTGTCGCAGAGCCCAACTATCTTCTTCAAACATTCGAAATCAGTACCCTTCAATACCGGCATCTGGGGGCTCCAGCTTTGAAGCCTAGAATATCTCCGAAGCTCTCATTTGTCGCTCGGGAAATGATGGCAATGAAATTTTAGTCAGGGCGAGGACTAGGAAAGAATGGTCAGGGGATCACCAAGCCCATTCAGATGCAACACAGTTAGGCAAAACAGGGCTAGGATATTACGGAAGCTTAAGGTAGAAGAGCCCGTACAAAAGGATTCCTACTCGGCTAGCCGAGATCCCAATTCCAGGAACCAACAAGGAGCATTCCCTGAAGATAGTCAGGCCTGCGTCTGAAGCAAAAAGTGAAGTAGAGGCTCCCCCAGCCAAAGAATTGGCCAAGCGGGAGGAATTCTTGTAAGAGATTATGGAGTAGTTAGAGATAAAGTATCATCTCCCAGGACAGTCAACGAATGATGAAAAGGGGAAGGAGAAATTGTCAGAAGGCAAGCAGATCATGCCTTTCATCGATTGGGCTGGACTAGCAGTCCCCGAAGGAAGTGTAAATAAAAGTAAAGACCAAGTCGCTGCTATCATTGAGGAGGTTCCAAATACATAGGCCCCTCCATCACTCACTTTAAAATCGAATTGATCACTACAAATTGGACCGTGCAGCCAGTGATATCCAGAAAAGGGTAAATCTTGGAGTGGCACGGAATCCCATCCAATAGGGGGATCAAGGGGTTTTAAGATGGTGTTTTTGTTTTATATACCTGTACGTCTATGTCATATTTTGTCATATTATTGAAAAAGAAATTCATGTACTGAAATGTTTGTATATATGACAAATATTTTTGTTTTATGTCAGGTGTCCCGGTTTGAATTATTCTAGCCTAACAAACGATTTTCCAAATTTGAAAGATGATTACGATTTTGATATAGAACTGGATTTCAATTTGATGGGAATTGAGCAGGACGAGACAGGTAATGATGACACTCCCGATGAAATCAGAGAATGGGTCGAGCATAAACCCAAACCCAACCTTGATCAAACCATTACCATCAACAAAGGAACCCCTAAAAACCCTAAAGAGCTAAAAACAGGGGCAGACCTGACCCCCAACCAGAAAGCGGAGATAACTGAGTTGTTAAGCCAATATGAGGATGTGTTTACTTGGTCACATGACGACATGGTCGGATTGTCCACATATATTATAGTACATTGATTGCCCATCAAGGAGGGTTTCAAGCCGGTTAAGCAAAAACTGAGAAAACTAAAACCGGAATGGAGCTTAAATGATAACCTCAGCCTCAAAGATTTCTTAAATGATAACTCAAAGAAAATTTCAAAATCATGCAAAATCTAGAACTTTAACATATTTATCAATTCTACTTTACTCAAGACTTTTTGTGTGTGTGTGAATCCAAATGTATCAAACTAATTAAAACTCAGATAAGTCCAGGTTATTAATTACCTTATAAAAGACATACAACAAAACTCAATATACTTATTTTTCTCATCACTTTTAGCTAATACAAACAAATATAAATCAGAATATCAAAAGGTTTTTAATCAATGAAACATACTGGGATTATTAATATCACTTTTCCAAATATTTTATTTTATTTCATTTTTTTCTTTTTCTTTTAATGGGTGCATTTTATGCTCCATCCCATTTTTTTTCTTTCTTCTTTAGTGAGTGCATTTTATGCTCCATCTCACTTTTTCATGTGTTTATGAGTGAGTGCATTTTACGCTCCATCTCAACCCACTACAAGATTTTATTCCTTCAATAATAATCCTAGAAAAAGTACCTAAATCATCTCCTCCAAATTATATTTTGCCTTATATTTTCACTTTAAATAATGATGAAATAAGATATAGAGCTCAAAAATATCTTTCATAAGCATTTAACCATTTAAACTTTCTCTTAATTAAAACTAGTTCAAACAAATGGATATAAGTGCATAAAAATTTAAAGGATCTCAAACAAAGTAATAATCAACAATAAGTCAAAATTCAGACTAAGCAAAAATTTATCCTTTTTTCAAGAGTTATTAAATAAAAATCAAAATTTTTATCATTGGCTAAAAATTTAAAATTCAATTAACTCATTCCTTAAGTGACACATCCTAAAAATAAAATAAAAAACTACCCCATTTTCATAAGAAACACGGTTACACTTAGCACGTGCAACAAGCCTTTAAACCCCAAGGTTACCCCAAGTGGACAAGTTTTGTCTCGTGAGGGTTTGCAGTGAATTTACCCACAAATTTCAAAATTTCAAAATTTTTTAAAATTTTCAAAATATGACCTAAAAATAACAAAAATAATAACAAAAATCCTAAATCTCTTCCCCCACACTTAAAATTTACATTGTCCCCAATGTAAAGTAAAATGCAAGGAAACAGTCACAAATAACTATAAAAAGAAAAAGGAAAAGAATTGTAAATCTGATTTCTTGGGTTGTCTCCCAAGCAGCGCCTTTATTTATTATCATTGACTCGACAGCGTGCTTCCCTTTTTAAGTGGTAGACATTGGCTCCTCAAGGTCCAAATTAGTCACGTCTTCTTTTTGAAAATTCTCATGAAAATGCTTGAGTCTATGACCATTCACTTTGAGTATTTTAGCATTTTCTAAACTTTGAATTTCAACTGCACCATAAGAAAAAACAATGGTAACAACAAAAGGCCCAATCCAACGAGAACGTAACTTACCTAGAAACAACCGAAGTTGAGATTGGTATAAAAGGACTTGTTCGCCAATCTTGAATTCTTTCCTAGAGATCATCTTGTCATGAAAAGTCTTAGTTTTCTCCTTGTAAATTCTTGCACTTTCATAAGCATTATTACGAATTTCCTCCAACTCTTGTATTTGTAACTTCCTATGCTCTCCACTTTCACTCATCTTCATATTAAAAGTCTTAATAGCCCAATAAGCTTTGTGTTCTAGCTCAACAGGTAAGTGACATGGTTTCCCAAATACTAATCTATACGGTGACATACCAATAAGCGTTTTATAAGCTGTCCTATATGCCCATAAAGCATCATCCAATCGCAAACTCTAATATTTTCTGCTCGGATTTACTGTCTTTTCAAGAATGTACTTGATCTCTCTATTCGACACTTCCGCTTGTCTATTAGTTTGCGGATGGTATGCAGTCGACACCTTGTGAGTGACATGATACTTTTTCAACAAAGCTTCCACAGTTCGATTGCAAAAATGAGACCCTCTATCACTTATTAGAGCTCTAGGAACTCCAAACCTGGAAAATATGTTAGTACGGAGAAAATCTACAATAACTTTAGAATTGTTAGTCCTTGTGGCCTTGGCTTCCACCCATTTCGAAACATAATCGTCAACAAGTAAAATATAAACATTACCGAACGACACATGAAATGGTCCCATAAAGTCAATACCCCAAACATCAAAGATTTCACAAAATAGTATGGGGCTTTGCAACATTGCATTTCGTTGGGATATATTACTTGTCTTTTGACAATTACAACACGACTTGCAGAACAAATATGAATCTTGAAATAGAGATGGCCAATAAAACCCATAGTCAAGCACTTTTCTCGCGGTCCTCTTAGATCCAAAGTGACCTTCACAAGCATACGAATGAGAAAAAGTGAGAATAGGATCAATTTCAGTTTCAGGGACGCACCTTCTAATTACTTGGTCCGCACAATGTTTCCATAAGTAGGGATCATCCCACACGTAGTACTTTGCTTCACTTTTGATTTTATCCCTTTAAGCTTAAGACAAATTAGAAGGCAAAATGTTAGTAACCAAATAATTAAACAATATTTGCATACCAAGGTGATTTTTTATATGCAAAGAACAATTGTTCATCAGGAAACGTCTCTTGTAGAGAAAGCTCATCTTGCACATTCGCCAAACGACTTAAGTGATCTGCAACATTATTTTCTGTCCCTTTTTTGTCCTTGATCTCCAAATCGAATTCACTTAAGAGAAGTATCCATCTTATCAACTTTGGTTTTGTCTCTTTCTTTGTCATCAAATAACGAAGAGCTGCATGATCAGAATAAACAATAACTTTAGTACCAAGCGGATAAGATCGAAATTTTTCTAAAGTAAAAACAAGAGCTAAGAGTTCTTTTTCAGTGGTCGAATAATTTCTCTGGGCATCGTTTAAAGTCCTCGAAGCATAATAAATAGTATGAGATGCTTTTCCAACTTTTTGACCCAAAACAGCTCCTACTGCATAATCACTTGCGTTGCACATAATCTCGAAAGGTATGTCCCCATTTGGAGGTTGAATAACTGGAGTAGAGGTCAACAATTCCTTCAACTTATCAAACGATGTCTTACACTCCTTGTCGAAATTGAAATCCGCATCCTTTTGTAGCAGTTTGCATAGGGGTGATACTATCTTGGAAAAATCTTTTATGAACCTCCGGTAAAAACCTGCATGTCCAAGAAAAGGACGCACTTCCCGCACACTAGTGGGATAAGGCAGAGACTGAATAATATCAATTTTTACTTTATCTACTTTAATTCCCTTAGATGAAACAACATGACCCAAAACTATACCTTGTTCAACCATGAAATGACATTTTTTAGAATTTAGTATAAGGTTAGTGTCTATGCATCTTTGAAGAACAAGTGTAAGGTTGTGCAAACAATTATCAAAAGAGTCCTCATGAACTGTGATATCGCCCATAAAAACTTCCATGATATGCTCAATATAATCGAAAAATATATTAACCATACACCTTTGGAAAGTAGCGGGGGCGTTGCAAAGTCTAAACGGCATACGACGATATGCAAAAGTTCCAAATGAGCATGTGAACATCGTCTTTTCTTGATCCTCCGGAGCAATTGCAATTTGGAAATAACCTGAATAACCATTAAGAAAACAATAGTAAGAATGACCAGCTAATCGTTCAAGCATTTGATCAATAAAAGGTAAAGGAAAGTGGTCTTTTCGGGTTACATCATTTAATTTTCTATAATCTATACAAACCCGCCACCCATTTGAATACGGGTGAAAATTAACTCATCATTCTGATTTTTGACCACAGTTATGCCCGTCTTTTTAGGAACTACTTGAACTGGGCTAACCCAACTGCTATCCGAAATAGGGTAAATCATGCCAACTTCAAGAAGCTTTTAAATCTCTTTTTTCACAACATCCATCATGGGTGGATTTAGTCTTCTTTGCGATTGATAGGTGGGTTTCGCTCCTTCTTCAAGTAAGATACGATGCATGCATGTCGATGGACTTATTCCCTTAATATCTGCAATTGTCCAATCGATGGCCTTCTTATGCTCCTTTAGAACTCGTACGAGTTGTTCTTCTTGTGATGGACTAAGTTTATTGGAGATGATCACTGACGATGTCTTTTCTTCTCCAAGGAAAACATACTTGAGATGATCAGGAAGAGGCTTCAAGTCTGGAGTAGGTGACTGCAAAACAGATGGTAAAGATTTTTCGTTAGACACTTGTAGATCAATAAAAGGAACGTTACCTGCGTTTGGAGAATCCTTTAGTGTTGTAATAACATCCTTCAATTCATTGGTCAAGCCGAACTCTTCCTCCTCCTCAAGATTCTGACTGATTGTCGTTTCTACTACATCCTTTCCATCAAGTTCAAAAATTTCCTGTTCTAATGAGTCAATCACATCAATAGAATAAACTAGAATCATTATTAGGATATTTCATGGCATCATAAATATTAAACTGCACAACATCACCATCAAATTCCATTGTAAGTGTACCACTATGAACATCTATCTTGGTTTTGGATGTCTTTAAGAAGGGTCTTCCTAACAAAATAGGAGCATTTTGATCACCATTCTCCATATCAAGCACATAAAAATCAGTAGAAAAAATTAAATTATTTACCTGCATAAGAACATCCTCTATTATACCCTTAGGATAGGCATTAGATCTGTCAGCCAACTGAATCACCGTACCATTTTTATTCAACGGTTCAAGTTTTAAAGAAGCATATATAGAATATGGAATAACATTAATAGATGCTCCTAAGTCTAACATGGCTTGTTCAAATCTAGTGTCACTTATCTTACAAGAGATAGTAAACATTCCTGGATCTTGGCACTTTGTAGGAAGTTTTCTTTGAATCACGGCAGATACATTTTTTCCTACTTTTACCTTTTCATACCTTTTGAGTGCTTGTTTTCTCTTGCGTGTACACAATTCTTTCAGAAATCTAGCAAAGCGAGGTACTTCTTTGATTGCATCTAACAATGAGATTTTTACCTCGCATTGATGAAAAGTTTCATATAAATCTGAATCTTTCTCATATTTCCTTTTTTCTGTTAAAGCGAGAAGAAAATGGGGTACCGGTTTATAATCAGAGAGAGGTAGAAATTTATGCTTAGGGGTACCATTGTCGCCTAGAACATTGTCCTCCGCTTTACTGTCGCCTTCGTCCGTGTGGTCTGCTTCTGTTTTGCCTTGCTCTGTTGGTGCAGACTCTATTGTTTTCGGAGTTTGTAGCTCTTTACCACTTCTCAAAGTGATTGCGCTTGCGTTCTCTTTTGGATTCACCACCGTTTGAGATGGTAATTTTCTAGAACCTTGAGCCTCCAATCGATTGATTGCAGTCGCCATTTGTCCCATTTGCATTTCCAAATTATGCATATTTGCCTTTGTGTCCTGCTGAAATTGCAAAGTGTTAGTGGTAAGTTGTTTAACCAAATCCTCTAAAGACATATTAGAATTAGATGATTGGCCCTATTGTTTGTTGGGATATGGCTGCTTGTATTGTTGGTAGCTTGCAAAGTTTGGATTTGTGGGTGGATTCCCTTGTGGATTTCCATAGCTGAAATTAGGATGATCTCTCCAACCTGAGTTGTATGTGTTCGAGTAGGGATCATATCTCCTTTGTGGTTGACCAGGAAAACCACCTGCTGCATTTACTTGTTCATAGGACTCCTCTTGAATAGTGGGGCACATATCTGTTGGATGTCCTACTACCGCACAAATCCCACAAGCTTTTACTTGTTGTGTATTACCTACAGCCACTTGACGAACAATAGAGGTTAGACTATCAATTCGTTGCTCAAGGGAATAAATATTTACCTCATTGATATTTTTGGACGAAAAATCAAGCCTAGTGCCAAATTGTTGGAAATTAGCCACCATGTTTGCAATTAAATTCCTTGCAGCTTCGGGCGTTTTGTCCACCAAAGCGCCTCCACTAGCAGCATCAATCATGCTTCTATCAGTAGACATGAGTCCTTCATAGAAGTATTGGATGAGGAGTTGCTCGCTGATTTGATGGTGGGGGCAGCTTGCACATAGTTTCTTGAAACGTTTCCAATACTCGTACAGGGATTCTCCATGGTTTTGCCTTACACCGCAAATTTCTTTTTGTATGCTGGCCGCCCTTGAAGCAGGGAAATATTTCTCTAAGAATAATTTCTTTACCTCTTCCCATGTGGTTATACTTCCGGATGGTAGATAGTAGAGCCAATCTTTAGCCAAATTTTTCAAAGAGAATGAAAAAGCTTGTAATTTGATCTGCTCTTCAGTCACTTCGGGTGGTTTCATGCCCGTGTATACCACATGAAATTCTTTTAAGTGTTTATGCGGGTCTTCACCTGCAAGTCCATGAAAAGTGGGCAAAAGATGTATTAGACCAGACATTAACTCAAAAGAAGTGTTAACATCTAAATTGAGAAAAGTGATGCATAAAGGTTGTTGATTCAAATCTGGGGCCGCAAGTTCCTTCAAAATTCGATTCCCAGTCATGATGTCTTTGGCTTCAAGATTTGTTTGCCCTTCTTTCCTTAATCCGCGCAAAGTTCTTTTGATTTATGGATCAAACCTTAAATCACTTTGATTAGTAGAACGAGTTATGGTCATAAACAATCAATTAAGCTAAAAATAAAAATAACTACGAAAAATTAATAAAATAAAAAAAACACAAAAATAAATAGATCAATTCCCCGGCAACGGCGCCAAAATTTTGTGTGATGTCGCAAGCACCCAAAAATAAAATCTTACTTTGGAAAAATAAATATGTAGTAGTGCAAGTAAGAGTCGATCCCACAGAGAATGATTAATTAATTTTATGTTTTCACAAACAAAAATTGGAGGGTTTTTGAATCAAAGAAATAGTTTAAATAAAATTAACTAAAATAATTATGCAAGTAATTTAATGAAATAAATAAGAAGAAAAAGCATTGGTTTAAGTCAAAATCCACCATCAATTTACCACTGAGCACTGATGCAAAAATAAATCAATTAATATTTTAAACATTCACCGTAGAAATAACTACTCGCAGGTGGAATAATTTTTCTCCACTCTCCTTAATTTTAGATAACTAGAGCCACTTGATCTAATACCCTTACTAATAAACAACCTCCGACACTTCCTAAAGATTTAATTTAATTTAATAGCAGCATAAAGAATTAAAGAGATCGTTGAACTAAACAACACAAGCCATTTGTTTGCATTTAATTTAGATGAATATTCTTCATAAGATAAAATAATCTTTTGATCTGCAAAATAATTATTAAACTTAGTTGCTTCACAAATAGCAGTAGATTAATATGAATAATAAACTAGTAGGTCTCCTAGCAATTAAACAAACCAATCATAAAATTAAGCACAGAAAAATATTCAATACTCAAAATATAAATTGAACAATTAAAATAAATTAGATCTCACAGTGTGTAAATCTTGATGGCTTCAATCACTTAAACCGAGAAAAATAATTTAGCTACTCATAATTGTAGAGAACACTAAAGAATAGAAGAGAGAATTTTTATTCTAATGAGAGTTGTATATTACATTGTGTGTCAAGCCCTCTATTTATAGGCTCCAAAATCGTCATAACCCTAATAGGAAGCACACTTTCCAAACCCTAATAGGATTTAAAATACAAATAAAATAAAAATAAAAATAAAATAATTATTATCCTAACCCTAATTGAAATTAAAATCCAAGTTGGAATCAAATTAATGCTCAATCTAAGAAATAATTTGATTTTGAAGAATTAACGTGCAACCAAACAGAGCCTTCGCTACAGTGACCCGGTCAACTCATGCACGCCCGTGCATTGTGCGGCACTGGTATCCAAACGACGTCGTTTTGATCATGTTCTTGCTACTGTGCAGCATCACCGCGCGCATTGCGCGGACGCTCTGACGAAACGGCGTCGTTCCAGCGGCTTCCCACTCCATCCGCGTGCATTGCGCGAGCGCCAACTTTTCCGAAATTTACCAAAATGCCACCAGAGCTTTCCAGAATTTACAAAAATGCCCCCAAAGCTTATTTTTCCTACAAAATAAAATATAAAATAATTAAAAATAAATAAAAATAATATAAAAATAATAAAAATGCATAATAATAAATAAAATACCTAAAATACTAAAAAAACATAAATAAAAGGAAATATAAAAATATTATAAAATTACCTAAATTAACATGAATTAACTAAAATCCTATAAAACCTATTAAAACCAAAATAAGCTAAATAATTAAACATTTAAGCACACAATAAATATAAAAAACTTAGTATTAGGAAATAAAAATATCGTATAATTTAACCTTATCAATTGGCTATCCTGGCTTCATTAGTCCACATACTCAAAAGCAAAGCTACTCCCCAGATTAAAATAATGATACAAAATGCCCCCACTTACGAAGAACACATTGTGGAGTTATCAGATGAGGTGGTTCACCCAAATCATCCCTACTATCTTGACATCCTGAAATATTTGAGGGATAGATCTCTCCCCGACCAAGCGAACTGAACGGAGAGGCAAATAATCCAAAAGATGGCGATGAAATTCTATTTGAGCGGAGATTCCCTGTATAAGAGAGATGTTGGCTTGGGATTGTTGCGATGTGTGGACGAAACTCAAGCACATAAGATCATGGACGAAGTACACGGTGGAGTATGTGGGCCACATATGAGTGGACCGATGTTAGCCAAGAAGATTTTGAGAACAGGACACTACTGGTTATCACTTAAGGCCGATTATGACGATCATGTCAAGCGATGTTAACAATGTCAGGCACACGCTAATGTGATTCATGCGCCTCCCAATGAACTGCACTGTATGACTTCCCCTTGGCCTTTCTCCATGTGGGGTATGGATGTAATCGGACCCGTGGAGCCCAAAGTGAGCAATGGCCACCGATTCATCTTCGTCATGATTGATTATTTCACCAAGTGGGTAGAAGCAACTTCTTTCCCCAAAGTAACACAGGAAATCATAGTCAATTTCATCAGGAACCATGTTATTTATCGGTACGGGCAGCCCAAAATCTTGGTGTCCGACAATGCCAAGAATCTGAACAGTACCCTTATAAAGGAGTTATGCGACCAATTCAAGATCAAACATCTCAATTCCGTCATTTATAGGCTCAAAATGAATGGGGTCGTAGAGGCTGCGAATAAGAACATAAAGAAGATTTTGGCAAGAATGTCCGCCAATCATCAGGGATAGCCTGATTTGCTGCCCCTCACACTGTTTGCATATCGAACATCAGTTCGTATGTCTACAAGGGCAACCCCTTACGTCTTGGTATATGGGATGGAGGTTGTTTTGCCGGTTAAGATGGAGATGGCGTCCCTCCAAATTTTGCTCGATGCTCAGATTGACGAGGAGGATTGGATGCAAAATCGATACGACCAACTAGCCCTGATAGATGAAAGGAGGGTGACTGCTATATTACACGGTCAGTTGTATCAGCAACGCATCAATCAATCGTACAACAAAAAGATACGGTCCCAAAAGTTCAAAGAAAATGACTTAGTATTAAAGAGGGTCATGCCCTGTCAAGACGAAGCAAAAAAGGAAGTTTGCTCCAAATTGGGAAAGACCCTTTGTGATCAAAAAAGTCCTATCCGGAGGGGCCCTCATCTTACAAGAAATGGACGGCGAGGTGTTTCCGCAACCTTTAAATTCTGACTCGGTGAAACGTTTCTATGCTTAAAAAAAATCTATATTTCTCCTTGCAACTCGAACTACGTAGGACCTGATCTCCTGACCTCGTGGGAGAACGTATGCAGCCATCACGGTGCGGTTTGTTCTCTACAAAATAATAAATCTTTTCCCTATACAAACCCCGTTTCTAAAAGCCCAGAAAACCTCATTTGATAAAAATACCTTCAAGATCTTACCAAAACCAGTCATATAATCAGCCCCAAATCCGAGACTCACTCCGATGAAATCAGAAGTTCGTGCGCCGATATCTGTTGAATCCCAATCAAAACTTGAGAAAAGAAAGAAGGCAATATATCAAAATCATAATCAACTGGATAAAATGATGATCCAATAAAGGGCGGTGATACATCAAAAAGGGAAATGACTAAACCATAAATCTTTCTCTATATATATAAAATATTTTGATTACAAAGTCTCTTTTTTAAATAATGATGAAACTGAAATAGTCTATGTAGGGAGTAAAATAATCTACAGATCAGAAACCAGCCAAAGCAGGAGAGACAGAATAGTCGATGCATCATAAACCTTGGGCACGCCTGCAATCTGCTGCCCCATCATGCCAATCCAGGCCAAAAGAGCAACAGCACTACTGATGGTCTCGGAATGGGCCTCCATAATAACTCTGACTTGCTCTGTGATGTTATCTCTAGCAGAGAGGGCGGCATCCCGAGCTAGTACAGCAGCATCCCATTCGGCATGGGCGATATCCCTCTCAATCTCAGTAGCACTTAATGCTGACCGGAGCCTAGTACCCTCAATTACCAGTCTCTGGATACGATCCACCGAATTAGAGCAAGAGATATGTATCGAAGCAGGAATGTCCTTAACATCATATCTGACCACTAATTCTGAAAACTCCGGAGGGATACCCACATCTGAACTAGTCTCATCTGAAAAGAAAAAAAAAAACCTTGAGAACCATCCAACACCTCAGTCTGGTCAAAATCAGCAATCCCAAGATCTCCACGCAACCATCGTAGATAATCGGGTGTCTGACCAGGATGACTGTCCCTAAACTCGGTTGAGATCCTGTGACGCCCCCAAATTCGGGTTCCAAATACCCGGATCCGGTCATCACGATCCAATACAAACATTCACCTCTAAACAGCATACAATAACTAAATGCGGAATAATAAACATACGTTGTTCATTCAAAAGGTGTTACTAGTCCCAAGATACGATAACCTTACACAAAAGTACACAAATACCCTTAATAAAGTACTTAGGGTTTATATTACATAACAATTAATTTAATTAACTACAGGGCTGCATCTCGAAGTCTATTACTTCATCTTTCCTTTACCCTTGTTCTTTTCCGAAGTCTCGGGTTGCACTGCAATAAGGTTTCATGATATAGCAAGAGTGAGCAACTAGTTTGCTCAACAAGTTTAAATAACAACAAGGAACAATATATCATGAATGAAAGGGAATGGCTGAACAATTCAATAATGTGAATAACATAAGCAGGAATAATAATTTGCTTTTAAAATTAGGATAGTCAAATAGACTATGAACTATAAATATCCATTGGAGTCAATAGCAGGTTGACCCAATGGTTACTACCAGAAATATGTACCCGAGGGGATCAGCCTCAGTACAATATGTGTATGAATAACATTTAAAATCCGTATTTTTTTGTACCTGATATTAGATACAGGGTACTCCCCTATAATAAAGGGGTGTTCATAATAGTCTAAGAATCTGCATCTTCAATGATTTGGATAGCTTTTAAAATCTTTAACATAAATGTCTAGCCGAACAATGGCTTAGACCTACTTTGAACAGTTCTTTAAACAATAGAACAATAATTAAGTACAAGTCAATGACTGTACAATCTCAAGTGCAACAAGTGCGAATAACAATAATATCGATATGGAATAATTGTAAAGTAATTAAACCACTCAAAGCATGCTTGGAAATAACAGTTCAAGCTTAAATAAATAATTTGCTCAATGAAATGAGTTTAGAGATAAGGAACTTGCCTGTCTGCTAGCTACAATATATGTCTAGCTTTAACTAACTGGCTTTGAAAAGACCTAACATTAATAAAGTTGGTCTAATAATTAGTACGGCGTATTTGCACAACTATACGCTCACTAAGGTACTTATTTATCATATAAGTACTAACACATAATTTACGTTAGTCGAAATAATATTATTAACCTTATAGACCCTCAATCAAATTAGGTTAATAATTTAATAAGTTAGAAAATATTTTTCTTAAGCGTTGGACACTTATTAAACCCTTAAACAACTTATTACAATTGTTTAATTAAAGTATAATTAAATTAAATTTATTGTATTAATTCAATCTCTATTTAATTACTATTTAATCTTGGTTAAATAGAAATTAACTAATTACTCTACTTATTATTTAAAATAAATAATAACTAATTGTACTTACTTATTATTTAATCATAATTAAATAATAAATAATTATTGATTTAATTTTAACCTTCTTTAATTTAATATTAATCAACTAATAATTAATTAATTAATTAACCTCACTTATTATTTAATTTAAGGAAATTAAATAATAGTTTACTAATTTTAATCCTCTTTAATTATTATTTAATGTCAATTAAATAATAATTAATTATTTAATTATTTTTAATTATTATTTAAGGTTAAATAATAATCAATTCATCTTTATTTATTATTTAAATTAAACAATAAATTGTTAATCTAATAACTTAATTTCCATTAATCGTTATTAAATAATAATTGATTACTTAATTATCCTTATTTATTATTTAATAATATTTAAATAATAAATAATTAATTTATAGATTTTTATCTCTCTTTAATTATTATTTAATAGTAACTAAATAATAATTGCTAATTTATTACCTTTATTTATTATTAACATTTTAAATAATAAATAACTAATAAATTTATTTAACTTAACCATGATTTATCGAACTAGATTAATATTTAAAATATTTAAATATTAAACTTAATGAAAAATATCCTCCCTAATATCATTTTTGTATTTTTATTATTTTTGTTATAATTTTAAATTAGTTTTTAAATATTTAAATTAATTAAATTAAACCCGAATGGCATTTCTGTAAATAAGTTGAAAACTGCACCGAGGGCAAAATAGTAATTTCGCCGAGAAAAACACGAAGGGGCAGAATCGTAATTCCGCCGAAATTTTCCTACTGCGCTATGCGCGCGTTACAGAATTTACGGGACAAAACGACGCCGTTTTTGGAAAGCCGGATACGGCTTCCGCGCGTAACGCGCGGAGTAAATTTCGTCGGACACCAAACGACGTCGTTTGGCTCCGCGTTTTCGGTGAACAGTGGCGCGCATTGCGCGGAAATCCTTAAATTTTTTTCTTCTTCGCAGAATGTGAACAGTGTTCCGGCACACACATTTTAAATAAAAATATACCATCAAGTAAGCTTTAACTCTTCAATAAAAATCCAAAAAAATTACCAATCACCTTATATTAATTTATAACATGAAAAATTAATTTTTCATGATTTAATATCATTATTTTTTTATAAAAAATTTTACATCACATAAACTATCACAAATCATAACTTTTTGTGTATAACTCCATTTTGAGTAATTCAAACTTTGTTTTTCTCATGATTTAATGTTCTATAATATTAGAACATCAAACCTAAGTTTTATAAAAATATTTTTGGTCATATATTTCAAGACTTGATTATACACTATTAAACACATATTTTAGCATACAAATGATACCAAAATACAAACCAAACATATTAAACTCAAGCATGAGATAAATATTACAACTACACATTAATAACTATATTAACATGTTTATACTAACATGATGATTTATTTAATTTAAAAATAAAACTTAGATTTAGAATAACCATTACCTTGATTTAATGGCTATTCTCATTTTTCTTCCAAAATAAGTGGTGAATCTTGAAGACATAAACCAAGAACTCCTTCTCTTGATAATTTTGCTCTCAAAATATTTTTCTACACTCTCAAATGCTCTCTAGCTCTCTCTTTTGGACTTGGAGAAAATAATGAAATAACATCTAACAATTTCAAGTATACTTGCAAAATTATTAGATACACATAATATATCTAATAATTTAACCCATGCTTCTAGATGACAACTTACACAAGGAATGGGTTAAATGACTTAGTTGGTGAAAAGAGGAATGATCCATGTACTTGAAAAAAATAAAACAAGCAACCATTAATTAAATAAATAAAAAATAAACAAAAATCAAATTTTTTTCTCTCTCTTCTCCACATGGTCGGCTGATGGCTTTTAGTATTGTCCCAAAATGATAGTCACAATTTACTTTTAAAATTAATAATAGTTAAATTGAGTATTTTCCAAGTGGGCCAATCATTGGGCTTTAATTTAAAATACCAATTGGGCTTCTATTAAATTGTTTGGGCTACTAATTTGTCAAATTTTATTATTCTCCACTTGGGCTACTAATTGACTCATGTTGGGCTAATTTAATAATTTACACATTAATTATTCAATCCATGATTAAATAAATAATTAGATTGAATAAATAATTAAATATTCTAACCCATCAGTATTAAATTACTAAATGGACTAATAAATATTATTATTAATATTTCACATTATTTACATTAATTAATAATCATATTAATTAATTTATTATATTTAATTAACTCATTATATTCAATTTAATTGAATATTTAATTAATAGGAAACTTATCAATTATTTTGATATTAAAACTTTAGGGTTTGTTCACTAATTTAAATAACATATTAGTGACCCCCTTTAATTAATTTTAGTAATTAATTACATAATCATTTAATCACATAAATTTTTTTTTTAAATAATCTCGTAAAACTAACTCGTCGGAAATTAAATTAATAATGACGTGGAAATTCTAGGACATTACAGATCCTGTGAGACCAAAGATCATATACCCTCAGCATCTCCCTCTCTGTCTGAAGTGATATAAGAAATCGGTAATCAGTTGTACCTGCAAAAAGATGAAACTTCTGCATTTGGTCAAACTGCCCCATAACAGTTAAGGGATGATAAGTCGTCACCCCTCTCAAACCAGGAAGAGGGAGGAAATCTAAAGGGGGCACATGAGTCAAGAAGCTCATAAAGGAGTAATAACCTGAGTAGATCAAAAGATGAAAGGGCTCCTTAATGGCCCATAAGAACTCCCTCCACGAAGCCGCATCAGTACATCGCTGGGGGCGGAATGAGAACTGCATGGCCAAGCTGTGGCTAAAGCAAAACCCGTGTCAACAGAGCTGCTCGATGGGCTTGAGGTGACTCATAAACCATACGTATAATAAAGTGGAGCTTCCTCTGAATATTCTGCCTGGGAAGGACTGACAATACGTGGCCAACATGTAAATCTCTACAAGTATAATAGGAAGGATGGTATGATCCTCCTGAAGGGCTTGGACCGCTACAAGAACTCGCATGTCCAGGAGATCGTCTCCAGCAGGCATGTATAGAACT
Organism: Hedera helix; assembly: GCA_947179155.2. Taxonomy (NCBI): domain Eukaryota; kingdom Viridiplantae; phylum Streptophyta; class Magnoliopsida; order Apiales; family Araliaceae; genus Hedera; species Hedera helix. The sequence goes on from OX359265.1 coordinate 12,699,458, forward strand.
GATATGACACAAGCCATCAAGACATCCACTCTCAAAGCGCCCCAGCGCTCCTCAGATACGAAAAAATCACTAGAGAATAAAGAGAAGCTATCCGCTGAGCCGAATCGGTCAACCAAGAAATGGAGAGGAACAAGGTGGCTCGAAGAGATCACAGATAGCAGAGTTGTCCTCCGCAAGCCCGTGAAAGTCAAAAACTGACGGTGCATATGGCCTGAGATAACCCTAGCGTATGGACCGTCCACCGACAAACCAGTAAAGCGAGCATACTCCTCGAGGGTGGGGGTCAGATACTCCAGCCCAAACCTGAACACATGCCTATTAGGAATCCAATAATTGAGAATGCCGTCAACAAAGCCTGTCGGCACCTGAAATGATAGAAGAGACAAGGAGTGTCCCAAAAGATCATCTGCGATAATCCGGTCGGTGGGCAACAAACCATCTAACCACAGGCGAAGCCTACAAACGATCCCTGTGAAGGTGCAGGGGTCCAAGCGAACTACGTCAAGTGATGACATCTGTAAAAAATAGTATCAAAAAGACTGTACATGAGTCATTTTTTTATCCATGTATATAATAAATCATGCATTATACAGGTTAAATAGAATAAATGAATCATCAGAAATAAAGGATTATGCATAAATAAAAGATAATTTTGTACATGATATATAAAGTGAAAAAATAAAATGAGCAGGTTTAAATACATGGGTCCTAGCCTATTAGAATCTAGTCAGTAAAGTCTATGCCATCAATAAATGCATCATCCTTAAAATGTTCCGCATGACCCGAATCCTTGGGAATAGAAGCCTCAACGTCAAATCTGATCCAGGAACCGCACTGAAATCTGATCCATCCGGGTCTACAGCATAGGCTTCCTCTGGATACCGACCCAACCTCCGAACAAAGGACGACAGCTGATCCAACCGCCGAGTCAGGGAGGCAATCTGATCTAAATGGGTGGGGGTCAAATGCACTCCAACCAGTTTGTCATCATCACTAACCCATGAACCATGTCTCCGAGAAAGGAAGTAGCCCGGGTCTGAGGTCTGATGTTGCGGGGTCTCCACCAAGCACTGAAACCATCACTCGTGTAAAGACCGTCGGACAGCGTGAATCCATCCTCCCCGGCCATCAAGGCGTCTGAGAGCTGATCATCCATGGGCCAGAAACTCCGTAATGGAGGGGCAAAAGGGATACAGACCTCTCCAGATACACATCTGATGGCACGCTCCCCCAAGTATAGCTCTCATCCACCATAAGTCAATAACGAAATGTGACGGGTGGACAAAGCGAACTCGTGATCCGCAGGAAAACCATCGGCGAGGCCAGCCGCTAGATGCTCCACGGTATAGGGAACCCATGTCACATCCGCTGATAAGATCAGCTCTAACTGCAGTCAGTAGTGGGTAAAGCTGTCTGACACCGGAGTCTCCTCAAGAGTGTTGTGATGCCACCGACGACCCCTGGGATAAGTCTCTAGACCGAGAGTAGTAACAGGCGGCAGACATGGTAGCCGCTCATAAGCCCAGAACTGATGAATGAAACAGAAGGGGCGTAAGTACCAGGCATGGGCAAAGAGATGAAACAAAATGGAAGACGGTCGTCTAATAAAGGAGACCTAGCAGTAGAAAAGGATAGAATCCGAGCCAAGCATCTGTCTGCCGCTCTGAGCGAAGGTAAAGACCGTGTGGAAAATAAGCTAATGTGAAAGAACCCTAGTCATAATCCCCGATCTGATCGACATCTCGGGTAACCCCAACAATGCTGAAGTGAATGGTCGATGAGTTGTTCCCCAGGAAACAACCCCTCATGATGGTCAAGAACAAACGCCGGAGTAGGAAATCACGGGCGGATCGGTCCTCAGGGAACGGCTCAGAAAGGACCCCTCCAATAGCATCCACGGCCAAAGCTCCCGATCGAATGTTACGGGCCTTAAAGACCCTGTCCTGAGGAGAGTACCCCAGCAACGATCGAACGGCTGGGGGAGTAATGTCTAGCTCCAGGGGAACACGGGGTCCGGAGAACTCCACCTCGGTGATATATCACCAGTCAAGGGGTGTCAACATCAGCTCGCAATCCAAAAGATGAAGCGACTGTGTCTGGTGGAACCACCGTTCAGACAATGCCCGCATATAGCCCCATGGACATCGGCGGGGAGCGATGGTAAAAAAATAGCAGAAACCCCAGGAGTCTACCATCCCGCGATAATCAGGATGCAGCGCATGGTAGAAGGTATAGATGCTGAACCAATTACCCCGAGGTTGAGTAAATTAAGGAACCTGTGACAGCCACCAAACAGTCAGTCATGATAACCATGTGGGTTTTGAATGAATGTAGACAGCGGATATACCTCGTTAGCCACAAGATATGCCGATGGGTGACTACTGAGATCGGGACCGAGCAGGTCTGGCATCCTAACAAGGGCCCCTGGTAAGATCCGACGAATGGGGGGAGGAACAGCTATGCTAGAAGGACCCGCCTCTGCCTCTGCCTCTACCTCGACTGGGGCATCTGCACCGACATTAGGATGGGCGAAACGAATGACAGACTCCGCCAGACGACGAGAATGACGACTCAGAACCGGAGCTGGGGTCGATGTGGCCGCTCTACAATGACGGACCCCTGCAACCCAAGGCACAGTAGAACTGCTCGGAGCATCAAGATCCATAGCTGAAATAGCACCACGAAAAGGAGGTATATCCTTAGCCCATTATTGTTCAAAGAATTTATTACATATTGCTAAGTAATAATAGGGAAACATAGCATGTTTATTTATGATGATATGAGATTTGAAATGCATAAATGAGTCCCTAGGGGTGCGCTAGATTTTCCAAAATTTCGGCAGAGTTTCGTCTGTAAAATGGGCTTCCCATGCACAACTAGGCATGTTTAATAAAATCAGACAACCAACAATCCCAAATGCAAGTAAAAATGATGCATCGCGGTCATAAAATGGCTAAAACAATATTGTTCCCAAAATAGTAAAGCAGTTTGCACGACCCGTTGTTTATGTACACTACAATGAACACGAATATCTCATGTGGGCATGCATTGCTAAGTTAAAACATTTAAACAAGCAAATGTATAGCAAAACAAAAATGAAAATAAAAGAAAAAGGAGTCAAAACGTTACCCGAAGTGCGTAGAGTGATTTAACCGGAGCGGATTTTGCGAGAAAGATCCAAAAAGACACAAAAAGACGAGGCGGGACAAGGAAAACCAAAAAAAATGTATAGAGAAAAAAGGGTTGAAAATGACAGATCCGGGGGGTCGCGATCTGAAATAGTGACCGATCCCAGCCGCAGATGCATCTGCGGCTGGTCTTGGTGGGCCCCCAGCTCCTCTTTTGTTACCCCGAGCCAGCATAAAGCCTGTTACAACTGAAATACGAAATTACTCGGAGACGAGACTCGACATCTACGAGATGATCAGTCGAAGACAAAACCCAATGGTTACGAGACGACCAGTCAGAGACGAAACCTGACATTCACGAGACGACCAGTCAGAGACGAAACTCGACATATACGAGACGACCAGTCAGAGACGAAACCTGAGACGACTTATCGGAGACGAGACCCGACACCTATGAGACGATCAGTCGGAGACGTAATCTGACAGCCCCAAGTCGATCAATCGGAGACGAAACCCGATGATTATAAAGACGATCTGTCGGGGACGAGACCTGACAGTGACGAAACGATCAATCAGAGACGAAACCCGAGCGATATTCATTCATAACTTTTAACTAACCTCTTCATGAATATGTTGCATATGGCATCGCATCATCTCGTATATCTTATTGCATCATTAATATATACTGTCATTATCGTGCGTCAGGTGTCTACTTCTTTGTCATGTTCATTATATATTGCATTGCATAAACATGATAAAGAGGGGCAGCTATAGACACCCAAATATTGCACTTCTCTATTGACCTGGGTAGAAGGGCAAAATCATCATTTCGCATGACCTGCGAGAGGGAATGGTGAATTTCAGCACAGTCATGACAAGCAAACACGACAAAGAATCGACATCGAATTGCGCGATACAGGGATACAAATTAATCCAGACGAACCGAAACGGTCAATACATCCTACCAACAGTCCCCAGATTGCGAGATACAAATAATACGGCGAAAAATGATGATTTAAGACTGCATGACACAAGAATCGAGAAAAGGAAGTCGGGCGGCCACAGATGTATCTGCGGCCAAAGACTTTTGGGCATTTTCATGGCTCAAGGAAACACACGGCAGCCAAGGCGGTAGGTGAGACGGCGACAACAGGCAGTCGCAGATGAATTTGTGGCCAGCCGCAGATGCACCTGCGGCTACCTCCAAACACCTATACAGCATCCATTTTTCATCTGGGAGGGAAAAAAAAAGAGAGAGGGGAAGAAATAGAGAGAGAATATATAGAGAGAAACCCACGGGTTTGGAAAAGGGGGGGGGGGGTTTGTCTCTTCTTTTAGTTTCAATATTTATCCAATCTCGTATTATATATTTGATAGTGAAGTATAAGGCGATTCTTGAAGTATTGCAAGGTGAAAAAGGGCATTTCTTGTAGTTTTAGCTTGTTTTCTCCTTATGATTTCTTGTTGTTGGGTTGTTTGAATGTAGTATCTTTGTTGTATTAGTAAGAATCCATGGATTAGGGATGATTAGGGATGGTTCCGTTGGAACGAAATTTCCTCCTAATGTCCCGATGATATCCGTATGGTGATATATAGTTTATTATGGTAATGCATAGTTCATAGTGTTTTAACTTGTTATTTTAAGTTATGGTGGCATAGTAGTAAATCTAGTGTCATTGAGTTTCCAATGTATCCATATTATTTTTTTGTGGTGATTTTGGGATTGTGAGCCTAGGAATGAGATCATTGTGATCAAATTCCAAAGATGGACAATTTTTAGTATATGTAGTTACGGCGACGTGCCCTTTATTGTACATATGTAAATGTCGGGACTTAAAACGATATCGAGTCGAAATCGGGTTTAAGGCCCCGTAATAGTGGAATATGTGATTGTGGGTGTTTAGGGTTATTTAGATGGCTCACATGCCCATGAATAGCCCCGACACATTTTTGAATGCTTGATTTGATTTGCGACATGAAAAGCGATTTCAAAAAAAAGCAAGACGATAAAGACCTTCTAAAAGCAATCAAATTAAGGTATTAGAATCACGAGGCTTAAAATCAAGAGTTTTAATGAACGTTAATTCCTATTTAATGAAAAGGCTACAATCGTTTTTTAAACATCATACAAAAATGATTTTTTAAAAAATAGATAAGCGTTTTTCATTAAATTTTGGTGCATAGGGTTAAAGACCTTTTAAAAGTTGCCTTCATTTTATTTTACTTTACTGTCAAAAGGCAATGTATAGTCTCGATTCCTATTTGACGAAAGTTTAAAAACTCTTGTTTTTTTAAAACGACGCCTAATAAAATTCTCATCGCTTTTGAAATTAAAATCAATGTATATTATAAAGTAAAGCCTTTTCGTATGAGTCAAAAAATGTTCTAAAAATGCCTTCCAGATAAAACACGTTTTCTACACACAAAAAAATCAAAGCGGCTTTTCTTGTAAAATTAACCACAACTTTCATTCAAGCGCATGCACACACATACATACACGTTTTAGGATTTTAAAATGATAGGAAAGCATCCAGATTGCGGTAATCATGTTTTCACGGAAGTCGGGAGGTGCCTAACACCTTCCCATCGCTTAAGCAAGCCCCCGAACTCTGTGAATCTCGGTTTGCAGGCCAATTAATTCGGAGTCACACATGAGCCAGCACGATAACGAAAACTAAAACTCAGATGAATTGGTACATCCATTTCAAACATACCAACTGGCGACTCTGGTCAATTGGCTCATCATAAAAGCAACCTTTCAAACCTCGTCGACACTTGTGCCGATCTTTTTCAAAAAAATCACCTCTCATAATTAAAAGACTAAAATTGGAAAGGGTAATTATTAATAGAGGACGATTTTCCCTGCTTCAACAATTTTCTTAATCATTAATTATAATACTATATTTTAATATTGCTCAAGATATTATATTCTTGGCAAATAATTAAATTCAAAGTGTTTTTTTTTTTGTGCTACAGCGGTGAGTCCTAAAATGTATTTATATATAAATTATAATGATCATCATTAAGAGATAAGCCAGTTAATGATGATTATTCTAATTTATTAAAAATACATATAAAAATATCAATTTTCTTGTTATATAAACTCTAGTGCTCAGGGTAGTTTTCCTTTAAGCCTATTGCCATAAATTTTCGGATAAAGAGATGAAGCCAAACTTGAAATGAGGCCATAATGCCTGAATATACGCGTAACGACTTATGCCAAAAGTCCCATTAGAAAAGACGCAGCATATTAAGCACAGCGCTCATTTTTTAAAAGAGGCATTTAGATAGAGATCAACTTTGCCAGAAATCTCACATTCATTTCATTGAAAGATAGTGTTTGGAATTGTATGATAAGTAGAGTAGTAAATGCTATTTGGAATATTAAGATGAGTAGACTCGTAAATGAGTCAAGTTAAGTTTTAATTTATTGAGTGAAATCAGATTTTAAACGAATTTAATTTGATATATGAACTCGGTTAATTTTGTAAACAAGTCAAGTTAAACATGACTTAAGCGAGCTAGTGTATTCAACTTAAACCCTGCTCATTTAAATTTATTATTATTGTTGTAAAAAGAATAAAATAATTAATTAAATACTAAATAAATTAAGCCTAAATGGACTTGGTTCAAACCAGACCTAACTGAGTTAAGTTCGAACCGTACACAATATTATTCGAGCTCAATTCATTTAACTAAATGAGAAGGAAAAAAATTATTCAAGCTCAACTCAATTATCGAACTCGAGTTAAGCCAACCGGACCTAGGCTCGCGAGCAACCCAATTCATTCACAACTCTAAATTGATAAGCTAGTCATACAGAGAAAAAAAAAAGAAAAAAGAAAGGAAGAAAGAAAAAAAAAAAAAGGCTTCAGTGTTGCTTTGATTAACACATATTTAAGGCCTATTAATATCTTAAGCTTAATAATTAATTTCCCAAGTTTTTACCAAATATCCCGTGACGCATAATGCGCAAAAAATATCACTACCCTTAATAAAAATCACATGTTGCAACTCTCATAGAAGGAAAGTTTACAACTTAATCCTAAACAACTAATTAATATTTTGATCACAATGTCAATTTATAATTTAATTATTGAACTGAAAATACTTTCAATCCGGTTACTAAACTAAAAAAGAAATTTCAATTGGATGACTTTAGTCCTTTCCGTCCAATTAATTTAACAAGCATGCTTACCTGTAACGTTGGTATACATGACAGATGAGCTGGAAATTTGGGCCCACGTGACTGGGAGAAAAGAAGTAAAATTGCTTACATGGACATCTCTCTATAAACATTTAAAAATATGAAGAAAAAAATTGAGAGAGAGACAACCGTCTCTCTCCTTTTTCCTCCATCATCAGCTTCCTTAAGTTCAATCAATCGGTAAGTTTCAAATTCCAACTGTTAAGGAGGAAGATCTGGGGCCAGACTTCAACCTCATGTTCTATGTGTAGCAACGTTAGTCCCCCAATTAATCGGACTGAAATGACTAGAGGCACCCAATTGAGAGTTCTTTTTTAGTTTAGTAACCCCATTGTAGGTATTTTCAGTTCAGTAATCAAATTGTAAATTTACAATAACCAAAACATCAATAAAAACTGGTGCGTCTTTTTTGCGACTTAAAGTAATAACAGGTCACTTGATAGCTAATTGGCAGACCATTTATGAATCTATACTCTTTTGCTCATTCTAAAAGGAATTAAATAGCTAATTAATATGGCAAAGATGGCATATACAAGCGTATAAATTGAACAAAAAAGTAATCAAAACTTCTATTACCCGTATACGAGCCTCTGACAAAAACATCCAGTGCTATCTTACAAGCTACAAAACTTTTTGTGTAATTGCCAATTTAAAAGGCACAATTGGGAAGTAAAAGCACATTTCCCTTGGTAGGTATGAAAGTCCAAGAAAAGGGTGAAAAGAAGAATAAAAACAATATGGAAGTCTTCGTTAACCATGAATATTTTGAGCCCCTAACCGTTCGCCTTCAAATATATCATCTTGAGGAGTTGAAGTTGATAAACATATCTGTAAGGAGTTACTGAACATTAGAAAACAGGCTTAACCAGCATTTACAAATAAAATCCAATCACTAAGGCGCATATGCCGGATTAACTATTCTAACAATTATCTTCTTCTCTGTGCATGTAAATGTGATATTTTAGATCTAAACTCCAGCTTGCGGCCTTGTTTTGCATCGAGGTGATGGCCAGGCCATATACTATCAATAATTGAAATCCTCATCTCTGTCTAATGAAATTGAACTTTAATTTAATGAGAAAGAGCTACAAAAACTTGAAAATGTATATCAGGATTAATGTCATATAATTTCATCAGCGGTCACCGGATATTAGTAAATGACACACAACTACTTGCCTCACCCCGAACATGCTACAACTAACAACGGAAGCAAACTAGACCTGTTCCTGTCACCATATAAAACTGAAAACCTAGTCAGATATACATGCTAAAATATGCATATTATTAATAATATGACAGAAACTCAGAAGCTTGCATACCAGGGATCACAGTAATCATGAACATCTGAGCTCCATCTGAATACTCAAAAAATAACAACACTGGGCTTTAGTTGTAGGAAAGATAGATCTGTTCGTCTTCTACTTAGTATTAGACGAGTAGGTTAAGACCCAGCTTGTTATTGCCTTTCATATTTCTTGGCAAAATCCGTAAGTAGTAATCTGTGCCGAAATGCCAAATATTTATCTAAGCTAGTCCTTGCCCACTGCTGACAAAAGCATTCATCAGTTGGAACCAATGAACTCAAAGGAAATGGCCCCTTTGGAGCTTTTTTTAAGGCAACCAAGAACCTATGTCGGGGACGAATTCTCTGGTCTAAAGACAAGCTTAGGTACATGGGATATTTGGTCAAGGACTGCACCTCATTTTGAAGATCATTGACCAAGTACATGTACTTGGGCTTTAGATTTCCCTCGAGCGATAGCGAGAATACCTGAATGCCGCCCCAAAAGCATTTGAAAGTTTATGAGAAGGTGGAAAAGGAAATGATGATTATGGAATTCATACAACATTTGTTAAAAGTCACATTATAATGTAGATACATGTACTTTCACATATTAGTGAAAATTTAACATGTCTTATAATATTGTATATCAAAATATCATAGTTGTCAAATCGTGAAGCGTATCGTATATCGAAACCCCCATATCGTGTTTCATGTATCGTATTGTGAATAGTATCGTAAGATACATGAACAAAATAAAAAATGCAGTAATATACATTTAAACATATAAAACATAAGTTTGACCATATATAAATGTAGTCAAGTAAATATTATTATAAACTAAAAATAAATTTTAAAGTTAAATAGTAGCTAAAATACTCTAAAATTGATTTATTAGATATTATTTCAGTAATCTTTCAAGAGAAAACGAAAATTCAGATTCACCTTTAATTTATAAAACAAAAGAGAATAATTTAAATTAACAAATGGAGATTTATTTATTTGCTTATAGAAAGTGATGTGAGAAAAATACAGCGACATTTTCAGTATGACATAATACTTTAAAAAGTGATTCTTCTCATGAAGCGATATAGAATATGTTCGTTTTAGAAAATCTCTTCAATTGAAATGGTAAAAGGCTTAAAAGTTTTATTTTTAATCTTTTAGATCTGAATGAAAACTTTTTCAAATTGGTTACTTTTAAAAAGTATCGTGCATTATATCGTCAAATCCTAATTGAATCATACAATACGGTGTCATTTTAGATTCACTATGCGATATAGGGGTGTTCAAAAAATTCGATTTTTTCGGGCTTTTCCGAACCGGTCGGTACCGGGTTTTTCGGCATCGATTTTTTTCGGTACCGGTTTTTTCGATTTTTTATACTTTTCGGTACCGGTAGCGGTATGGACATTTTTGAATTTCGGTAAAAACCGGTATACCGAAAGAATCGAAATAAATAATATAATATTAAATTTATATTAATTATTATAATATATATATAATAATTATGTATATAATAATATATATAATTATATATATTATTATAATTTATAAATAAATTAATATATAATTATTATTTATAAATTATAATTATATATATTACCAATCGGTATAAACCGAAAACCGAATCGAAAAAATCGACCGGTACCGAAACCGGTAATTTAGTACCGGTACCGGTTCTTGTTTTAGCGGCATTTTCGGTTCGGTATCGGTTCGGTTTTTTGGATACCGGTTCTATTTTTTACCGATGGACACCCCTAATGCGATACATATCGAATTATATCCGTATCGTTTCGTATCGTAAGATATGTATCGCGTGTCGTAAGATTTTGACAACAATTCAAAACATTCAAAGAGAAATAATTGCTCAAGTCTACTATGAGTATATTAAGGAGGAAAAGAATGCATAAGGAGATAGAAGTACTGAATATGTAACTATGTAATTAACAGCAAGTGCATACAGGAGAGTAAAGTAACCTGTGTTAGGCTCGTCAACACTTTAATTATGTCTGAGTTTCCCATTCCAATACTCCTTAGAAAATTAATTCTTGGAAGTAATCCATCCTCAATGCTGTAGTGAAGAATTTGGGGATGCTTCCTAACCATCTTCACTATGTTATCTCTGGGTGCTCCCAATTCTCTTGTAAGAAAATTGAAACGACTGTTCCATGTAGTGTCGATTCGCTGAACAAGAATCTGAGGGCTCAGCTGCACAACCTTACTTAAATCACCCTTCTTAATACCAACCTCCTCAAGCAAGTACCTCACTGTGGGTTTCAGTGAATTCTCAACACTGTAAGAAAACAGGGACGGAGTGGCACTAATTATATGTCCTATCCTGGATTCTGGAATACCTAAACTTAGCAAAAAAGTAACATGGGATTTCAGATTGTTCTCCAATGTATACTCCAATATTTGTGGTTGCCTCAAAAGTATCTTTTTAATGTCTCTATTCTTTACACCAACACTTAACAAATACTCCAACCTTTCACGAGCAGAAACCACGTTTATCTGAAGGGAAGGCATGTGCCTTTCATACATTTGGATAAAATGTGATTCCTTCAGGCCAAAAGTGGTCAGGTAATCAAGAAGTGGAACCCATCTTTCATCTAGCTCTAGCTCCTCCGACAGATGACGATATCTGTTCTTTGCAGTGCTCCCCACTTCTTGCTGCAATCAGATAAGGCATATTTTACACCATTTATTCAATACATAGTAAGATTGACAGCAGGAATTAATACCTTCTTTCTACCATCCGAACCTCGCTTGTTTAAAGTACGATAAAAACCATTACTTCCCTTCTCTAATGTGTTCTTGCCATTATATATCTCCTTCTGGCCTTGGGCTTTCTGAAGGCTTTGACCCCGTCTCTTTTCTGGACGGCTATGACTGCCTGCACAAATAAATTAACTCTTGAAGCAAAATCCAGCAAGAAGAACACTTGAGTAAACCATTAAGCCATACCTTCTCTTCCCTTCGTTGCATCCTGTGATTTGAGTCTAAATTTATTGGTCTCAGAGTCTTCTTTTTCTGAGAATTCGTCCTGCAGAAACATCCAACAGTTAAAAGGTGAACAGATTAGGTTAAGAGAAACAAAGCTATATCATTCAAGCCTAATTGCTGACAAAAGAAACCTCTATCTAAATGAAAACAATTGTTTTAATAACAGTACTGGTATCAAGTAATTAGAGGAATATATACATGAGCCCAAGTTCAAACAGTTTAAAAACAGAACATAGCACAGTGTTTGCTAGCATGTGGCAGAACAAATTCCACCCCTAAAGTATGTCAGAAATTAACACCCAATTAAACTAATTTATATACAGGCAAACATGCTTAATCATGATGAAACCAGTGATAAATCCATTCACGCGTCTTAGAATTTAAGCTTGACTTTGTCCTCAGGAGGGAACATTTAATTTATATAGATTCATTGTCTCAAACATTTTACCATGTTATGCAGACATAAGAGTCAATGTTGCCTTAGAACAATAAGGTGAAACAGAATTTCCACATAAATATACTGCCGTTAGTATATTGTACACCGGGCTTACAAGCGTGTACTGTAAACAACCCTATCTGACTAAAAAGGAAGATTAAAGTGAAAGGGATGCTAAATATTATAATCAACATTAACTCTCCTGAAACACAGTGCCTTTCTTTAATTTTTTTTCTGTTTTTTTTCGTTCAATTTTTTTTTTTATGGTTAAGAGGTGTGGACAACATCCATTTCATCCAGGAAGAAAATTTAAGTTACAAAGTAACCAAGCAAAGCTTGAACAACAAAATTCATGAAATTTGCAAAATGAAAATTAATGTGGCATTATTATCTTCGTTAGCCTTGGTCAGTTAGTCTAAGTCTAGAACTAAGCATAAATTTTAATTATAAAAAAAATTCCCAAATTGTCATCCTCTTCAAAAATTTCACCAACTTCCCAAATCCACTAAAAAATTCTTAAAATTTTGGCCACTTTCTCAAAATCATAACTGTAACGGTGCCAAATTTTAAGTAAAATATAATTACTGCAGAATCATGAAGAAAAAATAAATTAATTCAACAAAAATAGAAACAGGGGTAATTTACATCGGAGAACCAATCGCCATCCTCATCCTCGTCGACGGCGTCACCGCCTTCCTCGTCGGAATCGTAAGGGGAAAGCGTCTGGCCGAACCTAGACCTCCGATTGGATTTGAGAATCTTCGGGTTTGAATGAGAGGATAAAACAGATACTTTGAAACTGCAGCTCCTCCTCCTTCGTAAAATCAACTGTTGTAGGTGGAATTTGAGAGAACGGGAAGAACAGAAATTGGGGAAATTTGAAGGGCGAAGAGTGGTATAATTGAATGGGTAGAGAGAGAAAGTTGTTGTCATCTTGCTTGTATAGAGACTAGAGAGAGAAAGAGAGAATATACCCTAAAACCCTAATTGGACTAATGGAACATATCTTCTTCTTCTTCCAGTTGTAATATCTTATCTGGCCTTTTCCTCCAACTAGTACTAATAATATCTACCGCCATTGTAGATTAATCCATGCCATTGCAGGTTAATCCATTTTTGTGTGTTCAAAAATCAATATTAGTTTGCAAATGAGTTAATGACCGTTGTTACTTGGTATGTTTGTCGCAAGACTTGTTGCAAATTAAGTACCGTGAAGATTTCTTTCTGGTTAATTATTAAGATATTCAATTTATTGATATATTCAATTAAAATTTAAAAAGATCATTATTAAATTCTTATTACAATAATTAATTGAATACTATAATGTATGTTTCTTCATCTAAATATTACTGTAATCAATTTAATATAGTCCAGATTTATTAAGAATCTAAAAATAATTATTATATTGTTAAAACACTCTATAATAATAAATTTATTATTATTCAACTAAATTCACGGGTAATATTGAGCAATGTAATTTGATAAGTTTTCAAGTTCTAACAAAATTTAATATAATAATTAAAATGTCTAACATTTAAATATTTTGAGTGTTAATAGATCTTAGTTTATTTATAAACTAATTTAATAAGGAATTATAATTTAATTAGGAAACTGATTTAATAAGTACATAATAAGATAGCATGATATGTTAAGATTTCAAGTAAATATACTTGTGAAAGAAGGTGATAGCCCTATAACGAATTATAATTAAATTAGAAAATTAATTAACTAAGAAAAATATATAACCAAATTTTGAGTGAAGTCAAATTTTGTATACATTAATTGTTATAAATTTGGATATTATTTATACTAATTTGGATAGTAATAAAAAATCTAAACCAAAAATTAGTGAAATTAATTTTGTATTTTTAATTATACAAGTTTACCAACCTCATGCAAAACATATGAGATGAATAAGGATTTATTATATTAATAATTGAGATAATTAATAAAATTTAAGATAAATATTTAATTAAAATTTGAAGAAGATCATTGTAGTTATTAAATTATTAAATATTTATTTAAATAACAAATTATAAAATCATGTATTGTAGGTTTATTCGATTAATTATTAAGCTACACATTTAAATATAGTGTAGATTTATTTAGTTATAGTTATAAAAAAATAATTATTTTAAATTTATTTAAGTTTATAATAAAAATCTATATTAGTGTTCATATTAATAATATTTCCTTGAAATTTTGATCCAAATAAAGTTATGAAACGCAAGCTTTAATAAATTTTAATTTAAGTATGACAATTACTTATTGAGGAAATCACTGTAATTTTCTTAACTAATTTTACAGTTATTATGTTTATTTAGTTTTTAATAGAAATCTATATTAGTTATGTCTATATTGACAATATTTGCTTTTAATTCTATTCTAAATAAAAATATGAAACTCTAGTTTTAATAAATTTTTATTTAGTTATGACAATTAGTTAATTAATAATGAAATCATTATGATTTTTTAAACTAATTTTACAGTTATTATGTTTCAAAAAAAATTCACATATATTATTGATATACTTATTTGATAAGATTTCAAATTTTATTGAATTTAATTTAGTTAATATAATTATCTTACATAAATTTGTGAAAAAAATCTTGTAGTAAATTTGGTATAACAAAAAATAAAAATTATTTTAAAAGCTATTTTTTCTATTAAAGATATATAAATAATAAAAACATTTTATTTTCTGAACAAGTTGATTTTTCTTTTGAATATACTACAAATTTGAATAATATTTAACCGTTGTTTATTTAGACAGTACTTATATTAAATTGGATAAGAAAGAAAAAAGATGACAAAAAAATTTGTTAAATCAAATTTATACTTTTAATTATATAGTTGACTAACTAATAATCCCGTACGAAATATGAGTTTTATTATAAAATTATTGTATTGTTTATATTTTTGGTAGTATATTATACTAATATATTAACTACAATAATAATTAATTAATATTGTGTACGATAATTCTTATATAAAAAATATTTCTTTCTAAAATATATTATTTAAATAATAAAAAGTTAATAATAATTCATCTATTCATATAATATAAATAATAGTATTTGATAATTTATTTGTTTATATATTCATTTGGTCATCTACTTATGTAAAAGTAAATTATATTTAAATTCAAACAATTATACTTATATAATTTAATAATAAAAAATTATTAATATAATTAAATATAATTGATAATAATATGATTTTTAAAGCACACTAACTAAATTAAAAATTATATAATGGTAAGTACATAATGTTAGTGTTTGCATATTAAATTTGATGTTGACATAATGATGTTATTATGTGATCAATGCTCAATGTATAATTGTAAAAATAGCTTTTGTAAAGTTCTTATTTAATTCGTATTATACAAGGACTTAGTTTAGAAAAGATTAAATTTGTTAGGTTGATCTTCTGAAAAATTGATGTATAGAGTTTTAAGACTTGAAGATCGTATTGAAAGAAGATCAGATTAGGAAGCCAAGTCCAGAATCATGTTGCCAAATCAAGATCGCATTACAAGTTCATAATCATATTACCAAATCAAGATCGCATTGCAAGTTCAGAATTATATTGCTACATCAGAATCGCATTGCAAGAATTGAATTGTATTGTTAAGTCAAGATAGTATAGTAAAAGTTGGTTCGTATGGAAGCTCTGACCACACTGTAAAATCTATACTATATGATCAATTCAGTTTATAAAGTGAAAGCTATCAGAATACTGACAATGGAAATATTATGAGGCAAAGGGCTCAATGTAAATCTTCCCAAGTCAGAGTTAAAATCTTAAGTTCATAAATACCTGTGCCTACAAGCTAGTTGGTGTTGAAAAATCAGTCAAAGGATTACTATATCTAGAAATCTGATAAGTTGACATGGGAGAAAACTGTTTTGTCTAACACCAAAATGTCCATAGCGAAGATATTCATAATCGAGGCATTTAATGAGCAACAACTATATTACAACAGGAAGATTTCAAGAAGTCTATAAAAAGAATAGCAAAATCCAAGAAGAGTAGAGATGAAATACTGATCAAACTAAAGTTTTGCAACGCTTAAAACTTACTCTATAAAAAAGCTGAACATCTCATTCAAGCTGCTAAGTACTTGAGAGAATGATCATATTGCCAACTTAGCAACAAATCACAACATCACATCAACTACTTTGTATTGTCTTAGTGACATTGTTCCGAGTCTTAGTGACTTAAAGAGATCTAAATGATCTGGACTAAGTGTCCGTGTGTTCCGAGACTAAGTGACTCAAATGGACTAAGTGTATAGGTGTTTCGAGACTAAGTGACTTGAAGGAATCTTAGCGGTTCAGTTATAGTTGATCTTAGTGATCAATATTTTTAGTGGATTCCCTACTCGTGGAGTAGAAGAGTAGAGTAAGAGTTATTACATCTCCGAACTACTTAAAATTTATTGTCTCTCATTTACTTTTTGTCATTTACTATCTACACTGTATTTACTTGTGATAATGTGTGCTTTACATTTTTAAGTTCCAAATCTTATAACTCTATTTGATAAAAACCTTATATCAAAAAGGGGGATTTTAAAATACATTCTAATGTGCTTAATTGACTCTAATTTACAAATCATCAATTAATTTTTAACTAAAGTAAAATCACAAGTTTTGAAAAGACCTATTCAACCCCCTTTTTAGATCCTTTTTGTGCTTCTGGGATACAACAACTAGTATTAGAGCTTTTAGTTCTCTAGATTGAAGCTTAACAACTTGAGTAGATCTATATCACTTAACAAAACTAGTTCTGAGCTTAGAGGAGAAAATAAGCCACCACTTCTTAATAGAGATAAGTTTGTTAATTGAAAAGTTTGTATGCAGGCTTATATGGATGCAATTGATAATGAGTTGTACAATACTGTTATAAATGGTCTTTATGTACCTACCAAGATAGCCCTAACTCCTGAAGATCCAAATAAAATGGCAGTCAAGCATAGAATAGAATGGATTGAAAATGAGAAGAAGTTAGTGCAGTTGGATAAACGAGCTAAAAACATTTTGTTCATGACTTTTGAAGATGAACTTTTTGAAAATTTGGTGAACTATACTACAACAAAGGAAGTTTAGGAAGCTCTACTTGTAATGTATGAAGGCACTGAAGAAGTAAGGAAAAATAAGTAGTCTCTGTTGACTCAACAATATGAAATGTTAAATCATATACTTGGAGAAAACATCACAACAACTTATGGAAGGTTCAACATTCTCCTTAAGAACTTAAGAGCTTATGGTAAGGTCTCTATCCCAACAAAGATCTTAACATAAACTTTATGAGAGCACTACCAACAAATGGGATGCAAAAACAACAACAATCAGATAATCCAAGAATCTACATGAAATAACTGTTCAGAAGCTCTACAGAAATCTGCTTACATATAAGCTAGAGCTAGATCAAATAGCAAAAATAATCTCTGAAGGAATAAAAAAAGATAAAGGTGTAGCTTTTAAGACTACTGAAGCTTTATCTAAAGTCACAGCAGAAGAGGAATCTGATAAAGAAAATGAAGAAAGTGATGATGAGGATGTTGCTCTCCTAGTAAAAAGGTTAAGGAAGTTCATGAGGAAGAACTACAACAAGAGGCCTAGGTGGAATCTATAATAACCTAGAAAATTCTGAACTTAAATTTTTATTTTTTTTCTCCATGACAAAATATGATGTGTGAAGTGGTGTTATGTATGTATATATGTTATGTGATGAGTTATATTAAGTTAGTAAATTAAAATTATTTGAATTAACTAAAAGAAGGAAAATGAATGCAAGAAAAGCTTATGTAATAAGATCACAAACCTTGAATATTGGCCTTGAATGACAAATAAGAAGTTTAATAATTAACAAGTGGATTACTTATATGATTAATGAGAAAGAAGAAATAAGTGAATTATTAAAGATAACCCAATGTGGGAATAATTGTATGTATATGGGTAACTATATTATAAACCCAAGTTGATGATAAGAGGTAGTTAATAGATTAAATTTAATCAAGTTGAAGTACTTGTATTAATGTGTATTATGGTTTTATTAAAACAAGCTCAAAAATTTGTAAGTGTTATTGTTTTGTAAATTAACTCAATTACGTAGTCCAATTGACTTATAAATAGCAAGTCTAATTGGATTATGTAATTAAATTAATGTGTTTATTTAATGAGCCTAATGTGATAGTCTTATATGATTTAATTAGTGAACCATATATAATATATGGTGAGTCCAAATTAATTTAAACTAGCCTAATACTTGTCTATATTTCAAGTATCATAGTTAGCCAATTGATTTAATTGTGGGAGCCCAAGTGTGATGACTTAAATGAATTAATATAGTAGTCCAAATGAATTAAATTATTGAGCCCAAACAATGGTAATTTAAAGTACAATTGAAATTAATTTCGAGGTCCAAAGTGAAGCACAATGTACATGTATAGGTGAATATGTATACATATATTAGTGTATATATATATGGATGTTTATATAATTATATAGGATATAAAAATAAAGCCAAATTGGGATAATTATGGAGCTATTCTCGAATTTTGGGCCCCACGCCTGCTTATTTGGTGAATTTTGAGTACACAGTGGTTCAACAACTCCCCAACCACCTTAGTCATTCATATAGTCAATCAAAGTGTCTATCAAGTGGTTATTCTATACTATAGTAATCCTAATTAGATCTTTAAATTTACCAATATTAGATGATTAAGAAAGTTAATGATGTAATCCTAGAGTGCTATAAATAGAGGAGGGTGAAAGACTTAGAGAAGTTTGCTAGTCATTTATGTTTTACAAATATAGGAGAGTTTAGAACATTTGTAGAGAGAGATCTTCTTTGAGAGATTTGTGAGAGTTCTTAAGAGCACAACACTTATAGTGTTAGTAATGTAAGTCATTTTTGGGTACATCAAGAAGATCAAGGAGTTTCAACCATTTTCAAGAAGAAGATTTCCATAGAAGGTTTAAAAGTTTCTCAAACTTTAGTTGTTATTTTCGTTATATATGAATTTTAGTAATCTTGGTTATGGAAGGATCTATGTGAAGAAGATTTATGGTTAAATATGCTAGATATGTGTTCTAACATGTGTGATATGTAAAATGATGAAAGAAAATGTTATATGAGCATATTTAGTTTTAAAACCTTAGTTGGATTCCTAGGTTGGTTATGTGTGCCTTATGATATATAAGTTGTGTATGTGATTTTTGTATCTTGTATGCTAGATGGGTTAGTTTCGATCGTAACAAAACTTGAATTGACGAAAATGAAGTTAAAACGAAGAAGTTATGAGATTTTTGGTAAAAAGGGTTATTTAGAAACCCTAGATGGTTAACATAAATTTTTTTTGTCAAAAATGATTTTGAAAGTTATTTGATTCTCGAAAACTCGAAAAATACTAAGTTATGAACCTAACAAAATAGATTTGAGATCATTTGATCATGTATTGCATGTTTTATGAAAGATTGAACCAAATAAATCAAGTTGAAAAAATTAGTGTTTTGACAAAAAAGAACTACCATCGCAGCGGTAAGTCCCATCGTCACAGCGGTGAAACCTTCTGCGAGTCACCGCCGCAACGGTTGACTGGACCTTTTAAAAATTAATTTTTTTTTAACCGAGTTGGGTCGGATCTTTTGAATAGAAAATGGATAAAAAAATGTGATTTAACAAAATAATAATATTAGACAAAATTTAAATAATTAAAATATTATTAAATAAATAATAATATTAGCAAAGGTATAAATATATTATTAAATAATTAATAATATTATAAAATAAATAAAATATTATTAAATGGATAATAATAATATTATAAGTGAATAAAATATTATTAAATGATTAATAATATTAGTAAGAGAATAAAATATTATTAAATAGTTAATAATATTAATAAATAAATAATATATTATTAAATAATTAATAATATTAATAAAGGATTAAAATATTATTAAATGGTTAATAATATTTGTAAGTGAATAGAATATTATTAAATGGTTAATAATATTAGTAAATGAATATAATATTATTAAATGATTAATAATATTAGTAAATAAATAAAATATTATTAAATGATTAATAATATTAATAAAGGATTAAAATATTATTAAATGGTTAATGATATTAGTAAGTGAATAGAATATTATTAAATGGTTAATAATATTAATAAGTAAATAGAGTATCATTAAATGATTAATAATATTAACAAAGGATTAAAATATTATTAAAGGATTAATAATATTATTAAGAGGGTAAAATATTTTTAAATTGTTAATAATATTCATAAAGGATTAAGATATTATTTAATAAATAACATTATTGGAAAGAATGTAAGACATTATTTAATTATTAATAATGTTAATAAGTATTTGAAATAATTAAGAGATTAAGAGAATTATTAGATGATTAGTAATATTGCTGATTAAATAAAATATTATTGAAATAATATTCGTAAATGATTAAAATTATTATTAAACGGTTAATAATATTTATTTTCAGTTAATATATTATCATAGGTGATAATATTATGATGTGATTAAGTGATAGTTATGTGATTAAAATATTATCAAAGGTTGATTGTATTATTAAGTGTTTTAAGGTTATGATTAAGTGTTAGATGATTTAAGACATGTATGATAAGGTTATTAATGTAAAATAAACCTGTATGTGATATGCTAATTGGTATATTAATGTTGTTAAATGTTAGGTCATCTAAAAGAAGTTATTTTAAATTGAATAGCACTAGTCAGCGGAAGAGGTAAGTTCTCTGAACCTTAACTTGAATTTATTTGGCAAGTTATTCTGAAACCCAAACTCATTTCATTATGCAAGTTTTATATACTTGTTTTTATTATGTTAAGTATCTAGAAGTTGAAATTAGTTTCGTAGTACATGATGAACTAATTATTAAGAATTATTTCATATCTATGTTATTATTGATAATCGCACGTATGTGCATTTGCATGACTGTTTACGTTATGAACTATTTAAAGAAAAAGATCTATGTCAATTGTTTCGGCTAGATATTGCATGAATTATAATGATGGATTCTCAAAATAAACTATTTAATGATATATATCTATGTTATTTGTTTCGGCTAGATATTGTATGTGTTATTATGACTGTCCTTATTATGAACTATTTAAAGAGGAAAATCTATGCCAATTGTTTTGGCTAGACCATGTATGTATTAAATTCATAAATATGAGTATTGTTGAAGCTAGTCCAAACCATATTGCTGTGGTGCAAAATTTGATGGGAAAAGCTAAAATGAACAAATCATTATGAAAGGATAAAATTATGACCGAATGGAATAATTTCAGTCAAAACGAAATTGGATGATTATAATGTACACAATATATATGTACAATAGGTTGATCACCTAGGGTACCCATCTTTGGATATTGCAATTGAAATAATTGTTAATATTCAAAACGAAATGACAGTCTTATGTCTACAAGGTATTATAAATACTCAAAACGTATGTTCACGGTCTTATGACCTTTTAACATGAAAAAGTGGTATGTTAATAGTTGTTATTCAAAGTTGCATGTCTTCACAATTCTTGAATATTGTTGAAGTTTCAAAAGTTAATTCTTTTTCATTCATGATATATCCTTTATTGTTTATTTAAACTTGTTGAGCAAAGTAGTTGCTCACTCTTGCTATATCATGAACTATTTTTCAGCTAAGCCCGAGTGATCTAAGGAGTACAAAGGCAAATGAAAGACAAATGAGTAGAAGTAATTAGTTCTATTTTTATGTTGTAAACCTTTTTGGTTATAAGGTAATTATGATGTATTTAAGGTTAGTGAAACTTGTGATTGATAGTACGTTTTGTAACGAATTTACGTTTATTTTCAGCTAGTTATTGAAGTTTTAGTTTATGCATGTTTATCAAGTGATGAATAGTGAGCACCGAACCCGTGGTTTTAAGAATCAGAATCACATCAACAAAGGAAACAACAACAGAGATCAAGAAAATGATCTCTGTTACAACTGCAAAAAGTCAGACCATTTCATTGCTAAATGCAATAAGCCTCTGAGGGAAGAATTAAAGAACGATAAGAAGAAGCTCCATTCAAAGAAATAATTCAACAGCTACAAGAAGCAACACAAAAAGGGCAAATGATTTATTGTAGAAAGTTCATGGAGTGATTCTGAACATAACACCAGTACAGAATCAAGTGATAATGAAGATTCTCAAGTAGCAAATCTATGTCTGATGACCATAGACGAAAGTTCCAGCAAACTTGCCGATTGTAGAGAGATAGATATAAACAAGGAATTTGATTTCAACTCTCATAATGTTGATATTGATATAACTTTTGAATTGCATCAATACATGAAATGGTTTAGGGTTCTATCAAAAGATTATTCTCTTCTTTAAAAGGAGAAAGAGAAAATGCAAGTAGAGTTGTAAACAACTTTACAAGCCACTGTCTCTTTATCCGAACTTGAAGCTGAAAATAATAAATTGAGAGAAATAACTGACATCAATGCACAGAGAGAATCTACTTTAGTCTCTAACATACAAGAATTATAAAGAATAATCTCTATATAGAATAGGTCTACCTCATCTATATACAATTTGATCACTAGTCAGAAAGTGGTTTCTGGTAGATCTGGGTTAGGGTTTGAGATCTCAACCTCACCCTTAAATGTGGAAAATTGTTTGGAAACTAACAAAGTTTCTTCTCTTAATAAAAAAATTGTGTTTGTAAAATCCACAAATATAGCTGAACCCGCCAATATAAGTTGTTCATTATCTGCATATCAAATTGTTGTTCAGAAAAAAAAACAGATCACATACTAGTCTAGGATTTATAAAATAGTAGAGTAAACAAAGTCTACGTTTGTACCTCGAATGATCATAAGGTTAGATAAGACTAACTATACGAACCAATCGGGTCTAAATCGTAGAGTTGGTTTTTACTCTATGAAATCTCAAAATCATAGAGTGGTGTGGAAGTAGAAAAAGGTTCGACCAAGGAAAAAGTATAACTCACATATGTTTCAAGTGAGAAGAAATCCACACACATACACTTACATGCAACATCTTAAATGCTATAATTGTTATGAAATTGGGCATATAACTGCATTTTGTTCTATACATCATCTATCCAAAGTTAAGAAGATTTGGGTTCCCAAGGAAACTTACAAAGATGGACCCAAACAAGTATGGGTACCAAAATAAATAATGATTATCTTTGTAGGGTTCGAGGTCCACTGAATCCATATGATATTTAGACAGTGGATGCTCAAGGCATATGACTGGCAACAAAACTTTTTTATTTGATTTCAAAGTTAAAGATGGACCATCAGTAATATTTGGAGATAATAATGCTGAAAAGACCAAAGGCTATTGGAAATAGTGTTATTTCTTTAAGTAAAGTAACCCACGTTGAAGGACTAAAGCACAATCAGCTAAGTATAAGCCAACTTTGTGAAAAAGGTCACCAAGTTCTATTTCTCAACAATTAATGTTAGGTTCGAGACTTGGAAACAAATTTCTTGAAGTTAACTAGATCAAGATAAGAAAATGTCTATGTAATCAATCTTTCAAAGCTCAACTTCTCAATAATAGTCTGTTTCTTTACTAAAGCTTCAAAAGATGTTGCCTGGTTGTGGCACAAAAGGTTATCTCATTTGAACTTCAAGAGTATGTCAAAATTGGCTTCCAAAGATCTAGTCAAATGATTGCTTAAACTAGAATTTGTCTAAGAAATGCTATGCAAAGCTTGTCAACTTGGAAAATAGACCAAAAGTTCATTCAAAAGCAATAAGGAAAACTCAAATGAAAAGCCTTTATAGTTACTATACATGGATTTGTTTGAACCAATTCCAATAGTAAGTCTTGGAAGAAAGAAGTATGCACTGGTGGTAGTAGATGATAATACCAGATTCACTTGAGTTTTCTTTCTGAGCTCAAAAGATGAAACCAGTTCACAGCTTATCAGCCTTTTCAAGCAAATCATGAATTAAAATGGTGAGAAAATCAAGTCAATAAGAAGTGATCATGGTCGAGAATTTGATTACTCAGAGATGAACAAGCCAAGTTCTATGAAGATAGTGGAATCAAGCATAACTTTTCAGCTCCAAAAACTCCACAGTAGAATGGAGTAGCATAAAGAAGAAACAAAACATTAATTAAAGTAGAAAGAACATTTCTTGCAACAGTACATCTTCTTGAGTACTTATGGGCTGAAGCAGTAAACACTTTTTTCTACACACAAAATAGATACTTGTTCCATCCTTTACACAAGAAGACATTCTACGAGCTATGGAAAGGAAGAAAGCCAAACATCAGTTACTTCCATTCATTTGGACGTGCTTGCTATATTCTAAACAATGGTAAGAAATATCTGGCCAAGTTTTAACCAAAAGTAGATGAAAGAATTTTTCTTGGATACTCCATGGAAAGAAAGGCTTATAGAATATTCAACAAGAACTTGTTGATTGCTTAAATCTCCATCCATGTCACTTTTAATGAAACATATTAGGGTAAATAAAAAAAAGCTGCTCAAACTTATAATATCGTAGTACCTGATTAATGACTGGTTTTTATACCTATTTATTTAATACCTTTTAACTTGATTATATTGTGAATTCTTTAGCATTTTAGTTAGTTTTATATGTTTTTCTGTTATTACCGTAAAATATGATGTATTATTAGTTTTATGTGTGTTATTTATATTTTAGGTAATTTATATTATTTCTACATATTTTATTTATTCTAATTTGATTTTTGCAGGAAAATATAGCTAGAAGGGCATTTTGGTAAAATTTGCACAGAGGCCACTGCCATAGCGGTGCCCTACTATCGCCGTGGTAGTAGTGCAATGCAGAATCCAACAGCAGGTTTCACCGTCGCGGCGCTTTATTCCACCGCTACGGCGCCCAAAGCTTTTGTCCAGAAAATTATATAGGACCGTCGCGACGCTCCTCTGCTACCGCTACCGCCGCGATGGTGGTACTGTTCATGGTTGGTAGATTCAGCTTTTAAGTTCAGTTTTTAGCCCTAATTTACAGATCTTTCATTCCTTTTTCATTTGAGGTGAAAGAGAGAGATTAGGGCTTGAGAGAAGATAAGGGAAGGTGGTTTTCCACCATGGGAAACCACTATACCTTTAATTCTTGATCCAAATCTCTCTATTTTTGGAATAAATGGATGAAGAAGATGAAGTGTAACCAAGGAATCCTTTGATAAAGCCATGCATGGATAGATCTTGAAGGTTGAGCTTGGATGACAACAAGTGTATCTTCTAACTCTTTATTTATCTTTGTATTTTATTGTATGGTGATTCTCATGGATTATGTAATGAATATTAGCTATTCTTTTTACATTGGAATCTAAGTATGCTTTTGAATACAATTTGTTGTTGGAATTGATTTTCTCTCTCTTGATTGACACTATATGGATTGATTTGTCATATTTGTGCTTAATGTATCAATTAATTGCAAGTGATTGATTTGGAAAAACCTATATGAAATTGGAAGATGGATTATAGGTTTGGACCTAAATATGATAACATGTTATGTGTTATTGTTCTTAGGAACATATGCATGATTTGCTTGTAGGATAGACATATACCTATATGCCGCGTCTAGCCAATGTGAGAATCTGTGCTTAAAAACTCTACTTGTGTTAGTTCTCATAGAAATATAGTGAATTATCTTGCTTGAGTTGTTCTTGTCTAAATTCTGTCAAATGAGATAGGTTTGGATGTGACATGCTTATCTGGCTATCGAAAGATACCCATAAGTGCTATCGTATTCTCGGTTGACAATTCGTCGTGACCGTATAATTGAGAGATAGTTAAGAGATAAAAATGACATGTTGAGGGACATTGCAGACTTAGATTCACCTATCTAAATTACTTTCTAGTTTAATTGATTAATTTACGTTATGTCCATTTAGATTTCCCTTTCTTTCATTCAATCAATTGTTTGAACAAATATTGACTTGATGCAACTGGTCTTTGGAACTTGTTAGAACTAATTCCTCGTGAGATCGACTTTTAGTTTCACTTTATTACTTGTTGACCGTGTATTCTTACACGTTATTCATTCAAACAAATTCGAGATCGGAATCTAACTAATAAATAAAATATAAATAAACAGTTCCGATTTCGACCAACACTGATCCTCCGATCATTTAGTAGGAGAGTCATACGATCACAAATGACGAATTTGTACAATTGGACCCCTCGATCGTGATACCAAAAATGGAGATCATAGAGACTGAAACACCTGAAGCATAAATCTTACAAATAAATAAAATTGTTGATCCATAACCTAATCTTGAAGAGCTTAGACAAGAAGGCACAATGAATGACATCCATACAGGGAGAAGATAGGCAAGGGATCACACTCAAAATCTAATCATTGGTGATCCTAATGCTAGAGTTAGAACAAGGTCGGTCACTTAAAATGAATGCCTCTATCTCAGTTTTCTATCTCAAATGGAACCCAAGAAGATTGAAGAAGCACTTGAAGATTCAAGCTAGATTGAAGCCATGCAAAAAGAACTGAACTAGTTTAAAAGGAATAAAGTGTGGAAATTAGTTCCAAGACCTGATGTAAGGCCCTGACTTTTTATGGAATAAAGTGAAAATTTTCTTCTTCATATTTATTTTTTGAAACAGTAAGTGGCTAATTTGACTAAAGTTAAAGTTAAGGATATTTTATGCAAATTATATTTTATTGGAGAATATTCGTTTTGTTTGAGAATATTTGTACTGTCGGGGAATATTCGATCAATAAAACGGCACCAAAATAACTAATTATTGGTGAACCCTACAACAGAATATTTGTCGGATATAGAAAATGACAGCAGTAACATTTTTAAATAAAAATTGTCAACGGTATTATCACTTTTAATTGTTAAAATATTCGATGATAAAAGAATAGTCGAACACGATATTGCATACGGTATTACACAGTAATACACGGTATTGCATAGTAGCACATGATATTACACAGTAGCACACGGTATTGTACAATAACACATTGTGTTGTATAATTTTTTATATTACTGAACTGATAATGTGGCTATTGTACCATATTGACTTTATTGAACCAATAATTGTCACATGCATAATAATTCATATTATTGAACTTATAATTATCACAGTAGCATATGCACAATAATTCACATTATTAAATTAATAATTGTCATTACACAGTAATGTGCTCTTTCTTTTATTTATTTTTTACATTATTATTATCGCTATTATGATGTTGATTTAACTGTTATATTCTATTATTAGTTGATATTTCTACTAGTATTATGAGTCTCTAACTCAGAAAGCCAGTTATGCTGTATATACAACAATTGGTGAATTATTGTTGAATAATTGAATTTATAAAGTTAATTATTTTATATAAAAAGTTAATTGTTTGATATATAAAGTTAACTGATTTATATAAAGTTAATTGTTTTATATATAAAGTTAGTTGTTTTATTAAGATATATAAAATGAACGGTATAGATTAAAAGAAATTTGAATGGATGGTTTAGATTAAAAAAATCTTAAAAGGTGAAATGTGTAGTATTGGCTAAACATTATCTTGAAAGGTACGTTTCATATTAAATTAGAAAATCTTGGATTATGATTAGATTTTTGGCTATAAATAGAAGTCTTAAATTAAGAAATTTTCATAACTTTCTTGCTTATTCTTTCTTTCACTCTCTAAATATTAATTTTTGTAAGTTCTCTCTGAGTGTGCTTAAGCTATTGTGAGTATTTGTGAAAATATGTAAAAGTACAAGTATTGTTCAAGTAAGTTTTTATAAAAATTATATAAGCACCCACACAAATCACACAGTGTTTTTAAATCTTCTTTTAGAATACTTTTTCTTTAGAAGATTTATTTTGAAAAGCTTTATTTGGAAGATTTTATTTTAAAATATTATTTTCTTTCAAAAACTATATTGAAGTTATTCTATTTTATTATATCAAATCTCTTTTGATGATTTTATGTGAATTGGTATATACCATGAAATTTATATATGGTAGTTACTAATTAAATTATAAATATATAGGTTGATCAACTTTATTTAAATCAATATACAGTCATGTGTTAAGGTAAGGTATATCATTTTCTTTCATACTCTTAAACTCGCTATGGTAAGTATTGTTCGATAAAATTTCCTTAAATGATTATATGTTCCTTAATAGTTTGCGCTTCATTTAATATCATTTCATGTGAACCTTCCTATTTACTTGAACCTCTTTATTGAACTTTAAACTATGGACAATTTGACTCCACATCATGTTGATAATTTGGATATTATTTGACTATGGACAAAGTAAAATTATAAACTTTTGATAGCTTTTGTTTATCATGTTCATTGCTTATATCATTATTATTTATCATCAAGAATCAAGTTGTTGTGGATATTTTTGACCCGTGTGCAAAGATAATATAATTGATGAATATTTATAGCCTGGAGCATAGATGATAGGATAAAGACGATATAATGGTGGTGTATCTTTTAGGGCACGTGGTGAATGTTCTCTTTGACCTGGGACAAAGAATAACTTTTGTTGGTATGATTATGATCAGTGGTGTTTCAGATAATAAAAGTTGATATTTTTCTAAAAAAAGAGAAACTAGTAGACATCATAGTCTACATGTTTATTCTAATAGATTACTCAGTTCACTACTATTATTTATCTAAAACTTGTTATTTATTATATTCTGTCAATAACTCAACTGTTAAAAGCTAATGATAATTTATTCATCGTTATCTTAATCATGATTGTTTTATTGGGCTATTTGAGCTTACACTTTCTTTTTGTTCCATTATTCTTTAGGAAATGAGAATATAGTTAAGACTAGTCGGGGAATAAAGTGATGGTCCAAGTTTGTAGTTAATAGTCTTCACCATTTTATAAAATAGAGTGACAATAATAGTAAAGACTTAGTTGTGTATTATTGAGCTCTGTATTTTTGTGCTATTTATTGTTTTGTAATAGTTGTTGTGTATTTTTGGCGACTCAAATTGGGCTACGTAAGCCTAGATTTGGGGGCGTCACAGTTAGTATCAGAGCTTAGGGATATAATCTTTGATGAAAATCTGGGATAGAAGTAGGAGGAGAGAGATGGATAGAATCAATTATTAGTGTGTCCTACCTAAATTAAATTTTTGGATGTGAGGACAAGAAGTGTCATGTCAATTTTTTTGACTAACTTTTATTTTGTTAAGAATGACATCCAAAAATAAAGAAATAAACTATCTAATGCCCGAGGCAAATGTGGCTAAGAATCAGGAAACGACGAATAAGCCTCCTGCAAACTCAGAGTTGAATTATTTGCCTAAAGTAAAATTTATTTGTAGTCTATCCAAGAAAGAAGAAGGTGAATGCTCTACTACAATCCTTCCAGATTCGTTCTTAGAAGCAATTAAAGAATGTCATGAACTTGTATAAATTATTACCTTTAATCTGCTCACTAATTAGGAGGATCACATCACCTGATTATGCTCGATAACAAAGGATCAGAATATATTGACTTCTCAGATCAGTCTTTGGAATTTATGGTGTTCCAGCTATGATTTTCATGATTATTTAAAAATGATATTTTTACACTTTTGGGCATTACAATTTAGAGAAATTTAGGTTAAGTTAGCCATTATCATAGAAACTGTAATTTATAAGAAATATTATTTTAATGGAAATCATTGGTACGCTACTACTAATGAAGTTGATGAATCGAGAGTTAGTTTGTTAGAAAGGTATTTAGTTGTATTCCCATGGTTGAAATACATGAAGATTCGGAAGAAGTATTTGGGGCCCGGTTTGCTGGTAACAGTCTTGCTGGTCTCCACTCAAACGAGGTGATAATCGGTAAGCTACTCATAAACTCTTCTGGAGTCTATGCTCTATTAGACACTGGTTCTACCCACTGTTTTATCTCACCTTCATGTGCTCAACGATTAAACTTGACTTCTGAAAACTTAGACTTTGACTTATCAGTTGAAACGTCATTGGGAGAAATAGCCATTACATCTACTATATATAAATCTTGCTTAGTTCAAATCAACAGTCTCACATTACCCATTGATCTTATTTCTTTTGATTACCCGTTGTTTGAATTTTAGGAATTGATTAGTTGACTAACCATCATGCTAAAATTGATTGTTTTTAAAAGATTATTAGGCTTCATATTCCTAATCAACCTGTCATGCAAATTCAAACGACTAAACCATTAAAACCTATAACTGTATTTCTAGCCATAAAACCATTCATTTATTGAAAAAAAGAATGTCAAGCCTTTTTAGTTCATGTCACTGATTTGAACAAAATACGTCAAACTTGAATAATATTCCTATTGTTAATGAGTTTTCTGATGTTTTTCCTGATGAACTTCCTAGCTTACCCCCAAACCGTGAAATTGAATTATGTATTGATCTTGAACCTGATATTAAGCCTATTTCTAAAGCCCCATACCGAATGGCTCCTATTGAACTTTAAGAGTTAAAAGTCCAACTACATGAATTGTTGGATACTAGTTTCATACGTCCAAGTGCATCGCCTTGGGGTGCTCCAGTTCTTTTTGCCAAGAAGAAGGACGGGAGTATGAGATTGTGCATTGACTACCGAGAGCTGAATCATGGCACCATAAAAAATAGGTACCCGTTACCTCGAATTGATGACATGTTTGATCAATTGCAGGGTGCTCAATATTTTTCAAATATTGATTTTCGTTCTAGATATCATCAGTTAAAAGTTAAAGCTAATGACATTCCAAATAATGCTTTTAGAACTCGCTACGGGTATTATGAGTTCTTAGTTATGCCTTTTGGACTAATTAATGCTTCTACAGCTTTCATGGACATGATGAATTGGATATTTAAGGAATATTTGGATCATTTTGTGGTTATCTTTATTGATGACATCCTCATATACTCTAAGAGTCGTGAGGATCATGAACAACACTTAAGATTGATACTCCAAAATCTCTATGAGAGAACAAACTGTATGCCAAGCTGAAGAAATGTGACTTCTGGCTTGAGGAAGTAACGTTCATTGG
Source organism: Hedera helix (assembly GCA_947179155.2). Taxonomy (NCBI): domain Eukaryota; kingdom Viridiplantae; phylum Streptophyta; class Magnoliopsida; order Apiales; family Araliaceae; genus Hedera; species Hedera helix. The sequence goes on from OX359265.1 coordinate 12,730,573, forward strand.
CCATGTGATTTCTAGTCAAGGAATATCAGTTGACCCTATGAAGATTGAAGCAATAATAAATTAGGAACAACCTCGATAAGTAACAGAAGTACGAAGCTTTTTGGGCCTAGTTGTTTATTATTAGAGATTCGTAGATGGATTTTCTCGAATCGCCACTCCATTAACTCAATTGACTCAAAAAAGCACCAAATTCGTATGGAGCAAGAAATGTGAGAAGAGCTTCCAAGAACTCAAAATAAGACTTGTTTCAGCACCTGTTCTGACCATACCATCAAGATTGGGAGAATTTTTCATCTACAACGATGTTTCAGGCAAAGGTCCAGACTACGTTCTTATGCTACGAAAAAGTTATACCCTATGTGTAACGACCCCGAAATTCGACCCACTTTATTACCTTAAATTTCATATTTATTAAACATTATTTCCTTAACGTCTGAATTTTGGTTCGTTAATAATCTTTAATTACCTTATTTAAACCCTTAATTGATTTTATAAATCATCAATTACCAAATTTTCGGTATAAATTTTTCTTTTTCTCAATTTAATTATTGTATTAACATATTTGGATATTAAAAATCTTTACATTTCGATCCTAGTCCCTGGATCGCAACCTTTACTTTTTCTTTTCTTTTACAAGTATCGTACAACTCAACATTCAACATTTAGTATTGTATATCCATACAACATTCTTTGTTTCATGATTCATAACTAGCTATATAATAGTCTCTATCAATACAATCATCTTGAACAATTATGGTACACAACCTTCTAAATAATTCATCTCTAACATAATCCGGGATTCCTGAAATTCATTTCTTAACCTGCAAAAGTTTATTTTAAGCAAGTAATGAGCACAACGGCTCAGCAAGTTCAACAGTTTATGCTTCACGTAGCACATATCTTAAAATGCTCAGCGTGTGTCATACATCACGTGCTTGTGCTTCTATTATAGTAGTATAACCCACATCATTGCATAAAGTACAAATAGTTGTCATGTTATCCACAGATCACATAACACATAATTTATATGCATTTAAACAAGTATTTACGTATCATAACAGGCAACAATTTATATTAAAGGACTGAAGAACTTGTCTCGATTTGCGTTCATTCCCATAACACTTACAAACATCCCACACATAGCCTTGTTCGTCAATTAATATTTCTGTGATCTTTATCATTCATCACATGACCTATATATCAACTCAGGTTATATCACAATCAATAATCTCGTTCGAGAAATAACATACTTCTAAATTATTCTACTAAACTTTAACAACGCTGCCTCTATCGTAATTTTTTCGTTACTTAATCTTTTACGTTCACTAGTCAGTCAACACATGATCCATAACATCCTAACATCTCACGAGTCTAAAAAACCTTTCAAAGTCTCCAAAATATTATTCTGGACTTTTCAACCCATTTTTACATTTTTCGAATTATCCGACAATTTTCTGTAATTATTTCTATTTATAAAACTATTATTTAATAGCTTTAAAATAGAAATAATAATACAACATACTTTTATATCCTCCAAACACCATCCATATTTATCTTATATTATTATAAGATTTTTCACCAAGTTTCATAATTTTCTAACATTCATAGAATTTTCTATGAATTTTCACTCTTTTAAAATTAACTTTAAATAGCCTTAAAAATACAATAAATACTATGCTCTTCAATAAATTATCAAACTTTTTAAAAAATTCTGGAATAATATAACAATAATGTTGTCCAGAACAAATTTCAGCACAAAAATATTTTTAGTAATTAATTTTAATTTTTAATGCATTGAAACTTCCAAAATTTACAGTAATTAGCACGATTATCCGAAAATTACGAATTTTAAGTCCATTCCACACGAAATGTAATTCTCTACAACTTTGTAGAAGAAACGTTTTCCAAATTCTGCACCAAAATGCACATAATAGCTACTGTCGTGACTGTTCATTTTAAATTCCAAAATTTCATGTTTTGATCTAATTTTTTCCACAATAATTATTCTCAACATCATATAATCCACACATATACATTCAAAAATTATGTAGAATAATTATTCTAATTATTTACTAATTTTCCACAAAAATTTAATTAACACCAAAAATATTAAATAAACCAAATAAAATAATTTTTATACCTTCATAATGCTTGAAAATCTATTTCTTGGAATTTGATATCCTCCTTGATGGTACAACTTTCTTCTTCTTTTTGATGGTGGTGGTGTATGGTGGCGCATGGGTGGAGATGACTCTCGGATAGGAGAGAAATAGAAAGCAAAAGTTTTTTGTTTTGCTTTTTGTTTCTTACTTCATTCCTTTTTCCTTTTTATTAGCTAAAACACTTAAACAATTTTGGAAACAACTCAATTCCACCGCCATTGACTAATTGACCAACATGCATGCTAATTAGAAAATTAATAACACATACGTATTATCACATAGATATATTACTACATTTCATATTTATCTCGTATAATAAATATTTTATATAATGTATATAAAATATTTATTTTAATTCATTAAAAATTATAAATTAATTTATAATAATATTTATACCCTTTGCGGGTACTTTATTTGATAAATTTTGTACACGCATAATAACATGCATGTAATTATATGAGGTAATTTATATCTCCAAAATTCACAAAATAATTCATATAACATATAAAAATTATTTTCATAATTTTTCACTTCGTTACTTGGACAACATATTACACTAACATGTTTACATTTTTAAAATATTATCCTTCATAAAAGTCATAACAATTCGATTATGCATAAACATAATTTTTAATGAATTAAAACATTCATTTTTCCTCATTTAATTTAATTTCTTTACATTTCACATTAATTTCTCTATATATAAATTATATAATTTAATATTATATAATTACATTCTCCTTTTAAATAATTTCTTAAATTCCTCCATAATTATTAATTAATTATATAATCAATAATTATACATTCATTAACTCTCTCATTATTTTAATACTCTTATATAAATTATATAATTATCTTTATATAATTTATATAATTATAATTTCCTTTATACATCACTTTAATTTTCTTATATAAATTATTTAATTTATTATTATATAATTTATATAATTACATTTCTTCTTAATTAATTTCTAAATTTCCACCATAATTCTTAATTAAATCTAAAATCAATAATTACAATTTTATTAACTTCCCCATTCACTTTACTTTTCATTTAAAATTGGATTAATTTAATTATTAATCCCTTAATTTTCATAATTAATAACATTTATAATTATCACTTAAACATATACATTTATATATATATATATATATACACACACACACATAACTAATTTCATATATTTCACATTATCACATAACCTCAATCAAATCATAATTTCTACATTTCCATAACAATTTAATTGTATAATTTATTGTACCTTTACATGGAATTTCTCTTATTCTTCATAAATTGTTTCCAAATAATTTATTTACTTTTTCATTTATTTTAAATCCACACAATTCATCACCATCTTGGTACATATTTAATTTACCAATTAAATTCCTTCACACACTTTAAATTACTTATATCATAAATAATTTAAACAATTTTGATAATTTTATCAATTAAATTCTCATTTAATAGTATTAAAGAAATCCTGAAAATTCGCATGCTCACATTCTTCCCCCCTTAACAGGATTCCGTCCTCGGAATCATAATTGCCGTAATAATCATACGTATTTTATTTATAGCACATTACTATACCTTTATCTTGATGAATAACAATTTAATCTATAATAATTATATTTTACCTTTTTAATATCCATAACTTATATGGATAACCTCATAATGGTCATTACTGTCAAAATATTCAATTCATAACTTACTCTACAATTTCTTTGATTTCTCATTCTCTGAAATATTTCCTTTCTTTAATCGCACATCTCCTTACTCTATTCACTTATTTCATACCCTCTATTGCACATTCTTTATACTCTGCACATTTATCCTTCTTTTCTTTAATTCATATAAATCTTCTTCGCATTTCATAAATTATTCCTTAATACCTTTATTATTTAACACTAGACTTTAAATACTAATCTTTACTTAATTTCATTGTAATCCTTATTTGGAATTACTCCAAAAATCCTGGGTGTCACACCATGCCTCTCGACAACTCAAGGATTATGAGATAAATTACCCTACTCACAATATAGAGTTGACAGTGGTCGTTTTCGCGTTGAAGATCTAGAGACACTATTTATATGGGGAGAAAGTGAAAATCTTCACGGATCATAAAAGCCTTAAATATTTTTTCACCTAGAAAGAACTCAACATGCGATAACGACGATGATTTGAGCTATTGAATGATTATGATCACACCATCCAGTACCATCCTGGCAATACAAACGTTGTAGCTGACGTATTAAGAAGAAGATCTTATATGAGTATAAATGCAATGCCGACGATGCAAAGATGCATTTTTGTATGACTTACAAAAGATAGAGATATTATTAAAGACACCAGAGACCCACAAGAAGATTCTCACATGCGAATAGAACCGAGTTTAATCGATAAAATTAAAGCTGCTCAAGCTATTGATACAGAACTAATCAGCATAATGAAAAAAGTACAAGAATGTGCTATTCCTAGAGCAAGAAATTACAAGAAAGTGACTCAAAGGGACCAAGTATCCAGGTGTTTTGAGACTGAGTAACTCGAAAGAACCTTAGTGGTTCAGTTGTAGCTGATCTTAGTGATCAATATCCTTAGTGGATTCTCTACTCGTGGAGTAGAAGAGTGGAGTAGGAGTTATTACGTCTCCAAAACACTTAAAATATGTTGTCTTTCATTTACTTTCTGTCATTTACTATTTTCACTGTATTTACTTGTGATAGTGTGTGCTTTACATTATCAAGTTCCAAATCTCAGAACTCTATTTGGAAAAAACCTTATAGCAAAGGGGGGGGGGGGGGGGGGGGGGGTTTAAAAACATTTCGTTGTTCTTAATTAACTCTAATTTACAAATCGTCAATTAATGTTTAATTAAAATAAAACCATAAGTTTTGAAAAGACCTATTCAACCTCCCTTCTGGATATTTTATATGCCTTTGGGATATAACACGTAATTATGATAAGAATATAGATAAAACACACACACACACACACACACACACACACATATAATTTAATAAAGGATGAAAAAATATTTGAGGGGATTTTTTTCCTTAAAAAAATGATCATTTTTTATTTATTTTAAATATAAGGTGTATTCCTTTCCTAAATTTTAATTGATAAAAAAAGATCTTTTGATTCCTTACGAATTATAGATAAGGCTAAAACTTATCACGGTTAGAATAAAAAAATTGTTGATAAATTACTTACATTGAAACCGCTTGAAACTATTGATGTTACACTATTGAGATATAAAAGAGGAATAATCCTCATGTCCTTCTCAATATTTAATTTAATTTAATTTAACTTTTTTTTGTTATGTTAAGCTGAAATTTAACAATCTTGGCTTCGCCATGATTGGATCCCAAGATCTGTATTTAAATTACTATAGTATGTAACTTGCATCATTCACCAATAATAAAAAAGAGACACAGTTATTGAATTACAATTTTAAAAAGAATAATGAGAAATAATTATCAAACAAATCACCATACATCCAAAAATTTGATGATTGGATGTTCATGATTGATAAATAATTTTGATGATTGAATGTTCATAATTGATAAGTGCTGTGCAAGAAGCCATGATAGCGTCTAGGCTAGAATTTTTTCTTCTTTAAAGGTAGTGGTCTAAGAAAAGTTTCAAGGAAGGGTAAAAATATTTAATGTAAACTCTTTTTTAAGGATTTAGGATTTTATCTTTTATTTATAGGTAGGGTTTTAAGGTATTCCTTAAAAAATTTGAGTTAAAAGATCATTCCTAAATTTTAGGGTTGAGAGATGATTTTTTACTATTTATTTTAGATATATAAGTATTAGGGTTGAAGGGTAACTCATAAAATTTTGTGTTAAACAACAATTTTGTCTTATTATATATATAGATATAGACTAGATAAGTTCCCCATACGGATCACGAATTCTTTTTTCAAATAGTATAATATTTAATTTCTTATTCATTTTATAGTTAATGATTTTAAAATATTTTTTAAAATTTCACAAATTAATTTACTATTAATTTTATAATGTCTATAAACTTTGCTGAAAATGACCAAATTATATGATTAATGAGTTAAAAGAATATTATAAAGAATAAAATTACTGTAAAATACTAAGTTCTATTATGATACAACTAGAAACTAAAGTTTAATCATGCATTAATTTTTTATTTTTTTTAATATATAAGTTAAGTTTTTTAATACTAATTACTATTTAGTGATGTAGGAGAATCTGAGACCGACTCTAATGACTTGTCGGATATTGTGTTAATGGCATTAGAATATATAGAGGAAATGGATCGTTACAAGAATGACAGGTGCTGATAACTTCGGCGTAGCATGGATAAGGATCGGACTTCAGTTCGGGAACTATATATGGCTTCAGGAATAATGACCTCATGCGTCTTGTTCCTTAGTTGATTTTCTTTAATTTATTTTACCATGGTTATTTTATTTTTATTTTTTGTAATGATTATAAATCTTTTTCCTTTATTATGTGGCATGATTATAGGAGGTCTTAATACTCACGTGAATTAGTTATAAGGAATGTGGAAGGAGAGTGGTATGAGTGAGGAGACTAAATACGACGCATTAATTTAGGAAATTATCAAAATATATTATATAACACTTTTAGGATATTCCCTTTTTGACTTACTGCCTAAGAACATTCAGATATAACTCGGCTTGTGGGTTAATTAGAAGGGTTGAATATTTTTGATAACTTTAATCTAAGAGCTAGAGAATTCTCACTAAGTTTCTTTTTGGGATTTTCTTCTGGCTTTCGTTGTTTGTAAATTTTTCTGTTAAACTCGCCAGTAGGATAATCATTATCTCTACGTCTAGCGTTAGTTGGTATCAGAGCTCAAGCACTTTTTGGAGTTATTTTCATTAGTTTCAATGGCTGGTGGTCGTTATCATGGCCGTCGTGGACCGATTCCAGCTAAGAAAGTGCCACACCATAATTGTAACGTCAACATGATGATTGAGGAGTTACAGAGACAAGTTACATAATTAACCCGGCGTCTAACGACGCAAGGTCTCGGTTGTGGACGGGTTGTGAATAAGGAGGTCCCACACCTTGATTCTGAGGAGGATGAACTTGATTTTGAGTCCAGTTACGATAATCCTTACCATCGTAGGGAATAGTTTTGGGAATGACGTTGTCAAATCGATCATCATCGGGATTTGGGTTACAAGGTGGAGCTACCGGAGTTCTCTAGTATGCTTCAGGTAGAAGGATTCATTGATTGGATGAATGAGGTTAAAAGGATCTTTGATTACAAGGAGGTTCTAGAGGATCTTAAGGTGAAATTGGTTGCTATTAAGCTCCAGGGAAGAATGTTTGCTTAGGGGGAGCAGTTGAAACACTTACGAGAGAGACAAAGTAAATATCATAGATTGGGAGAAGATGCAGGGCCACTTTCTTCCTTTCGGCTATACCCAGTCCTTATTTAAGTGGTTGCACCTGTTGAGATAGGAACCATGATAGTGGATGATTACATCAAAGAGTTCTATCAGCTAACAACCCTGAATAATTGACGAGTGAGTTTTATACCTACGAATCGAGTACTTTTACGCTTCATTATTTGTTATCTTTAAGTGTTTTTAGTTATATTTTACTTGTTTATATGTTTATTTTACAGAAAACCACTTCGGAAGGACAAAATGGGAAAAAGTTGATTCAGTGGCATTTTGTAATTCTTTGGACCACTGCGTCGGGACGCAGTCTGGCGAAGTCAATTGGCCCAGTTTGTTGCGTTGCAGATTTTGAGCCCAGTTAGGATTGTCATGCTGCTACATTTTTAAGACTTATTCTAGGGTTATTAGAGGGAGAATAGACAGAATATAGAGGAGAAAAAAAGTAAAGGAGTGAAGCTATATTTTGGAGGATTGAAGATTGGATGGATGAACATAGAAACTAAAAATGAAGGCTAGGGAGACGGATAGAATTCGACAGAGTTTTCTCTATTTCCCTTTACTTTATCCTTGAACTTTGAATGTTTTTGTATATTCATATGATGATAGTTTTCCATATGATGTGTAACGAAATTTCTATTCAAGATTACAATGGAATCGTTGTTTGAACTTTAATTGATTCATCTTAGTTTCAATTATTTGATCAGTTTTGGATTGGTTGTTATATCTTTTGCGTCATTTATATTTCTTTAATCAACAATTATTTAATTTCTTAGATGGAATTGAAAAATGAAGTCTAAGAATAGATCTGGGTATAATAACATGTGACTTTGTTTATTTTTCTTAGGAAGAGTATAATGATAGTGTATAGAATGAAAATACCTATATGCCACGCGTAAAATATTGAGAGTTTAATCTTAATGAGTCTGTTTCAAGATATTTTACATAGAATTATAGCATTATAAATTGGAGTAGATCTTCTTATTAACTATTGTAAGATGTTAATAAATAGATAGACAATCTCAGTTAACAATTCGTATGATTAATTAATTGAAATTAAGATGATGATATTTTGGTGATGCAATTAGAGAAATTATAATCTTAAAGCTTTTTATTATCTGGTAATCCACTCTCATTAATTAGCTTAGTTTAATTTTAATTCTAAAATATTTCATAATCCAAATTTGCTATAGTTTAAATTGAATTGAATTGATATAAATCTGATAGTTAATATATAGTTATTATTACTTGTTCCTTGTGGGTTCGACATCCTTCTTATTACTATATTACTTGATTGAACGTGTATACTTACACGGATATTTCATATATATAAATCAGACAATAATGATCTATCCGAGTTGGAAGAGCAGTTAGTAGCGAGGTGTGTGGGTGGATTACAACAGCCTTACAAGATGTTCTTAGCCTTCACTCGATGTGGACTATTTCTGAGGCTTATCAGAGGGCCCGAGATGTAGAACAACAGAACAAAAGGCCATTAATGAGGAATAACCCAATCAATAGGTCGGCACCCCCTTAACAAACCTGTTTAGTGCCATAATAACCATAAAGTAACTTTGGCCCTAGTATTAAATGTTTTCGATGTGGTGAGCTAGACCATCGAGTTAATGATTGCAGAAAACCTACTAATCAGAAGGGTAAGAATCTCTTGATTGAGGAAGACGTGGTAGACAACGTAGAGGAGTTCAACGAGCCTATATATGCTGATTTTGATGATGAAGACGTGTTATATAGTAATGGGCAGGAGACTTTAGTCATCCGAAAGAGCCTGCTGACTACTAGAGGTGATGCCGAGGATGATTGGTTGAGGACCAACATATTCCATACTACTTGCACGGTGGCTGACTAGGTTTGTAAAATGATCATTGACAGTGGCTGCTGTGAGAATGTAATGTCCGAAGAAGCTGTTCATAAATTACAGCTGAAGACGGATTGGTACCTTAAGCCTTACAAACTATCTTAGTTGAATAAGGGTAACGAAGTGAACGTGGATCGAACGTGTTTAATATCCTTTTTTTATTGGGAAGAAATATTTTGATGACGTTTGGTGTGATGTGGTTTCTATGGATGCGTGTCATTTGTTATTGGGCTGACCTTAGCAATAAGACCGAAGTGTTGTGCATGATGGTCGGAAGAATACGTATTCCCTTAGTATAAAAGGGAAGAAAGTTATATTAACACCTCAGCAGGAAGAAGTCAAATCTACTTAGGTGGTCGACAGTACCAATTTACTATCTATATCTAGATTTATGATTGAAGTTGATCAAGAAGGAGTAGTATATGCCTTACTTGTGAGAATAGTTTGGCAGATAACTGTATAGAAGTACTAGCTGATGCACATAAACTACTATAAAAATTCTCTGATATGATGCCCGAGGAGTTTCCTCTTGGGTTACCCCTGATGAGGGATAAACAGCATCAAATTGACCTTATACCAGGATCCAGTTTACCGAACTTACCAGCTTACCGACTCAGTCCCAAAGAGTTTAAAGAACTGTAGAGGCAGGTGGTGGAATTGCTGGAAAAAAGGTTAAATTTGGGAGAGTGTGAGTCCTTGTGTGGTACCAGCCTTGTTAGTATCGAAGAAGGATGGTTCATGGAGAATGTGTATTACTAGCTCAACGAGATTACTATGAAGTTCAGGTTTCTGATCTCATGATTAGATGATATGTTGGATCAGTTATCTAGAGCCAAGGTCTTCTCAAAGATCGACCTCAAGAGTGATTACCATCAGATTCAGATCAGGCCTGAAGATGAGTGGAAGATGGCCTTTAAAATGCAACATGGTTTGTACGAATGGATGGTCTCTCTTTTTGGGCTTTATAATGCTTTGAGCACCTTTATGAGATTTATGCACCAGGTTTTACAACCTTTTATGGGGAAATTTGTAGTCGTGTACTTTGATGAAATTTTGATCTATAGCCCAAACCTAGAGTCACACCATGAACACCTTTGAGCCGTGTTTGATATGTTGAGGAAGGAGCAACTGTTTGTCAATCAGAAAAAAAAAGTTCTTACTTCACGACCTTGTTAACTTTCCTTGGGTTTATTGTTTCTACCGAGGGTGTCCATGCCGATCAATCAAAGGTTGAAGTGGTCTTACCATGGCCTACACCGAAGATGTTGCATGATGTCAGGAGTTTTCATGGGTTAGCTTCTTTCTATCGTCGGTTCATTCAGAACTTTAGTACTTTAATTGCACCAATCACAGAGTGTTTGAAAGAGAAGTCATTTCATTGGTCTGAATAGGTTGAATCTAGTTTTTAGTTAGTCAAACAAAAGATGATTGAAGCACCCGTATTAGCTCTCCCAGACTTTGAAAAAGTCTTTGAAGTGAATTGTGATGCATTGGGAGTTGGCATCTGTGGTGTTCTGAGTCAAGAGGGTCAGTTGGTGGCTTTCTTTAGTGAGAAGTTATTAGGGTCAAAGAAGAACTACTCTACTTATGATCTGGAGTTTTATGCCATTATTCAGTCTTTAAAACACTGGTGTCACTACCTAGTGTAGAGGGAGTTCATTCTTGTTACTAAACGTGAAACTTTGAAGTAAATTAATGTTCAGCACAAATTGAGCCAAAGACATGCCAAATGGGTAGCTTATTTTTCGGAGTTTACTTTCATGTTGAAACATTTGTTGGGAAGTATGAATCGTGTTGCTGACACACTTTACTCCTTAGCATGAATAGTAATAAAGTTACGGGATTTGATGTCTTTTCTGACATGTATGCAACTGACCCTTCTTTTGGAAAAATAGTTCAGGAAGTCAATGGGGGTCAACGATTTGACTTCGTTATTTAAGATGGGTAGTTTTTTAGGGGATTACAATTATGTTTTTCGGTTTGTTCATTCAAACAACAGATCATCAGTGAGCTGCATAACGAAGGACACTTCAGAAGAGACAAGACACTAACTTTGGTCTCAGCTGATTACTGTTAGCCGAAGCTAACTAGTGATGTGACTCATTTCGTACAGTGTCGTTATGTCTGCTAGAGATCCAAAGGGATTCTTACGAATGCAAGATTATACACCCCAATTCCTGTTCCTAAAGCTCCATGATTCGATGTGAGTAGGGATGATAAGTCGATTTTATATAAATTTATTAGGTATTTTTAGGCTTAATTATTTGTGAGTTTTTAAGTATTTTTAGTATTTTATGTGTTTTATTAATTATTATGTGTTTTTATTATTTTTAATAATTTTATATTACTTTTAATATTTTTATTTGATTTTGTAGGAATTAATTGAAGCTTGGATGGAAAAATAGTAAATATTAAAGCTGTTAGGGGCAAATATGTAATTTCCAGAAAAGTTGCGACTGCGCATTGCGCGAGTATTGAAGGCTCAGCGAGCAGAGCTGGAATGACGACGTTTTGGCAGCAGACGCGGAAGAACAGTCCGCGCAATGTGCAGAGAGCAGACAACAAGAAAAACGACATTGTTTAGGCTTCTATGCTGCAAGCAATGCGCGGCTGCTGGCGTGTTGACCGGTCAAGGGGCGAAGGGCGTGTTTAGCAACGCGAAAATTGGCAGAAATAGAATTATTTTGCGAATTTGCTACTTTTTGATTCCAAATTGTATTTTAAATCCAATTAGGGTTAGGAAATAATAATTCCTACTAGGGTTAAGAGGTTTATGAAGCCTATAAATAGAGGGCATGATGTACAATGTAAAATACAACTTTTCTAATAAGAAAAATTCTCTCTTCTATTCTTTGATGCTTTCTACAAGTATGAGTAGCTAATTTATTTTTCTTAGTTTAAGTGATTAAAGCCATTAAGATTTATACACTGTGAGATCTAATTTATTTTAATTATTCAATTTATATTTTGATTATTGAATATTCTTCAATGCTCAATTTTATGATTAATTTGTTGAATTGCTAGGAACGCTACTGGTTTATTATTCATATTAATCTACTGCTATTTTTGAAGCAACTAAGTTTAATAATTGTTTTGCAGATCAAAAGATTATTTTATTTTAGGAAGAATGTTCATCTAAATTAAATGCAAACGCGTGGCTTGTGTTATTAGTTTCAACGATCTCTCTAATTCTTAAAGCTGCTATTAAATTAAATCTTTAGCACGTGCCGGGGGTTGTTTAATAGTAAGGATAATTTAGAACTCGTGTGTCTACTTATCTAAAATTAAGGAGAGAAAAGAAAAATTATTCCACCTGCGAGTAGTTCTTTCTATGGTGAATCTTCAAAATATTAATTGATTTATTTTTTGCATCAGTGATCAGTTGTAAATTCTTGATGGTGGATATTAACTTAAACCAAGGCTTTTTCTTCTCATTTATTTCATTAAATTACTTGCATAATTATTTTAGTTAATTTTATTTAAACTATTTCTTTGATTCAAAAACCCTCCAATTTTTGTTTGCAAAATCATAAAATTAAATAATCATTCTCTGTGGGATCGACTCTTACTTACACTACTACATATTTATTTTCCAAAGTAAGATTTTATTTTTGGGTGCTTGCGACATCACACCAAATTTTGGCGCCGTTGCCGGGGACTGATTTTAATTTAATTTTGTGCTTTTGTAAATATTTATTTAATTTAGTAATTTATTCTTAGTTTTTATTTTTTATTTTTCTAGTTTTCATATTTTATTTGAGTTGTGCAAGTTAAAGATGAAAATCATGGCTAGAAATCGAACTTTGAAAGAGCTTGCAGCCCTTGATTTGAATCAACAACCTTTAAGCATAACTTTTTCAAATTTAGATGCTAACACTTCCTTTGAATTAAAATTTGGTGTAATCCATCTATTGCCCAATTTTCATGGCCTTACAGGTAAAGATCCTCACAAACATTTAAAGGAATTCCATATGGTGTGCACAAGTCTGAAACCTTCTGGAGTGACTGAAGAGCAAATCAATCTAAGAATTTTTCCATTTTCCTTGAAAGATTTGGCTAAGGATTGACTCTACTACCTACCCTCCGGAAGCATCACCACATGGGAAGAGATGAAAAGACTATTTTTGGAGAAATATTTTCCAGCTTCAAGGGCAGCCAATATCAGGAAAGACATTTGTAGTGTGAGGCAGAACCATGGAGAATCCCTGTACGAGTATTGGGAACGTTTCAAGAAACTATGTGCAAGCTGCCCCCACCATCAAATCAGCAAACAACTCCTCATCCAATACTTCTATGAAGGACTCATGTCTACTAATAAGAGCATGATCGATGCTGCCAGTGGAGGAGCTTTAGTGGACAAAACACCCGAAGCTGCAAGGAACTTGATTGCAAACATGGCGGCTAATTCCCAACAATTCGGCACTAGGCTTAATTTTACATCACAGAATGTCAATGAGGTAGAAATTTCTTCACTTAAAGAACAAATTGCTAGTCTAACTTCTCTTGTTCGTCAAGTGGTTGTAGGTAATACACAACAAGTGAAAGCTTGTGGAATTTGTGATGTAGTAGCACACCCAACAGATATGTGCCCCACTCTTCAAGAGGAGTCATATGAACAAGCGAATGCAGCAGGTGGTTTCCCTGGTCAACCACAAAGGAGATATGATCTTTACTCGAACACATACAACTCAGGTTGGAGAGATCATTCTAATTTCAGCTATGGAAAACCACAAGTGAATCAACCCACAAATTAGAACTTTGCAAGCTACCAACAATGCAATCAGCCGTATCCCAACAAACAACAGGGCCAATCATCTAATTCTAATATGTCTTTAGAGGATATAGTTAAACAAATTAGTACTAACACTTTACAATTTCAACAGGAAAATTTGCAGTTTCGACATGAAACGAAGGCGAATATGTAGAATTTGGAAACACAGATGGGACAAATGGCAACTGCAATTAGTCGATTAGAGGCTCAAGGTTCCGAAAAATTACCCTCTCAAACGGTGGTGAATCCAAGAGAAAACACAAGTGCAATCACTTTGAGAAGCGGTAAAGAGATCCATATTCCAGAAAAGATAGAATCTGCACCACATGAGCAAAGCAAAGTAGAAGTAAACAACACGGATGAAGGCGACAATGGTACCCCTAAGCATAAATTTCCACCTCTCTCTGATTATAAACTGGTACCACCTTTTCCTCTCGCTTTAACAGAAAAAAGGAAATATGACAAAGATTCAGATTTATATGAAAATTTTCATCAATGCGAGGTAAAAATTCTGTTATTAGATGCTATTAAACAAGTACCTCATTTTGCTAGATTTCTGAAAGAATTGTGTACACACAAAAGAAAACAAGCACTCAAAAGATATGAAAAGGTAAAAGTAGGAAAGAATATGTCTGCAGTAATTCAAAGAAAACTCCCTGCTAAGTGTCAAGATCCAGGAATGTTTACTATCCCTTGCAAGATAGGTGATACCAGATTTGAAAAGGCCATGTTAGACTTAGGAGCATTTATTAATGTCATGCCATATTCTATATATGCTTCTTTAAAACTTGAACCTTTGAATAAAACTGGTACTGTGATTCAGTTGGCTGATAGATCTAACACTTATCCTAAGGGTATAATAAAGGATGTTCTTGTGCAAGTAAATAATTTGATTTTTCCTACTGATTTCTATGTTCTTGATATGGAGAATGGTGATCAAAATGCTCCTATTTTATTAGGAAGACCCTTCTTAAAGACATCCAAAACCAAGATAGATGTTCATAATGGTACACTTACAATGGAATTTGATGGCGAGGTTGTTCGGTTTAATATTTATGATGCCATGAAATATCCTCATGATGATAATCCTATTTATTCTATTGATGTGATCGACTCATTAGCACAGGAATTTTTTGAACTTGATGGAAAGTATTAGTTAGAAACGATAATCAGTCAGAATCTTGAGGAGGAGAAGGAATTAGCCTTGCCTACTGAATTGAAGGATGTTATCACAACATTAAATGATTCTCCAAAAGAAGGTAATGTTCCTTTTATTGATCTACCAGTGTCTAACGAAAAATCTTTACCATCTGTTTTGCAGTCACCTACTTCAGACTTGAAGCCTCTTCCTGATCATCTCAAGTATGTTTTCCTTGGAGAAGAAAAGACATCGCCAGTGATCATATCCAATACACTTAGTACATCACAAGAAGAACAACTCGTGCGAGTTCTAAAGGAGCATAAGAAGGTCATCGGTTGGACAATTGCTGATATCAAGGGAATGAGCCCGTCAACATGCATGCATCGTATCTTACTTGAAGAAGGAGCAAAACCCACTCGTCAACTGCAAAGAAGACTCAATCCGCCCATGATGGATGTTGTGAAAAAAGAAATTCAAAAGCTTCTTGAAGTTGACATGATTTACCCTATCTCAGATAGCAGTTGGGTTAGCCCAGTTCAAGTAGTTCCTAAAAAGACAGGAATCACTATGGTGAAAAATCATAATGATGAGTTAATTCTCACCCGTGTTCAAAATAGGTGGCGGGTTTGTATAAATTATAGAAAATTAAATGTTGTAACCTGCAAGGACCACTTCCCTTTACCTTTTATTGATCAAATGCTTGAACGACTAACTGGTCATTCTTACTATTGTTTTCTTGATGGTTATGCAGGTTATTTCCAAATTGCCATTGCTCCGGAGGACTAAGAAAAGACGACGTTTACATGCCCATTTGGAACTTTTGCATATCGCCGCATGCCGTTTGGACTTTGCAACGCCCCAGCTACTTTTCAAAGGTGTATGGTTAGTATATTTTCAGATTATATTGAGCATATCATGGAAGATTTTATGGACGATTTCACGGTTCATGGAGATTCTTTTGATAGTTGTTTGCACCACCTTACACTTATTCTTCAAAGACGTATAGAAACTAACCTTGTGCTAAATTCTGAAAAATGTCATTTTATGGTCAAACAAGGTATAGTTTTGGGTCATGTTGTTTCGTCTAAGGGAATTGAAGTAGATAAAGCAAAAATTGATATTATTCAATCTCTACCTTATCCCATTAGTGTGCGGGCAGTACGTTCTTTTCTTGGACATGCAGGTTTCTATCGGAGATTCATAAAGGACTTTTCCAAGATAGCATCACCTCTATGCAAGTTGCTACAAAATGATGCAGATTTCAATTTTGACAAGGAGTGTAAGAACGCGTTTGATAAGTTGAAGGAATCGTTGATTTCTACTCCAATTATTCAACCTCCAAATTGGGACATACCTTTCGAGATTATGTGCGACGCCAGTGATTATGCAGTAGGAGCTATTTTGGGCCAAAAAGTTGGGAAATCATCTCATGCTATTTATTATGCTTCGAGGACTTTAAACGATGCCCAGAGAAATTATTCGACCACTGAAAAAGAACTTTTAGCTATTGTGTTTGTTTTAGAAAAATTTTGATCTTATTTGCTTGGTACTAAAGTTATCGTTTATTCTGATCATGCAGCTCTTTGTTATTTGATGACAAAGAAAGAGGCGAAACCAAGGTTGATAAGATGGATACTTCTCTTAAGTGAATTCGATTTAGACATCAAAGACAAAAAAGGGATCGAGAATAGTGTTGCAGATCACTTAAGTCGTTTGGCGAATATCAAGGATGAGCTTCCTCTTGAAGAGACATTTCCTGTTGAACAATTGTTCTCTGCATATAAAACATTACCTTGGTATGCAAATATTGTCAATTATTTGGTTACTAACACTTTGCCTCCTGATTTGTCTAAAGCTCAAAGGGATAAAATTAAAAGTGATGCAAAGTACTATGTGTGGGATGATCCCTACTTATGGAAGCATGGTGCGGACCAAGTAATTAGAAGGTACGTTCTTGAAACTGAAATTGATCATATTCTCACTTTTTTTCATTCGTATGCTTGCGGAGGTTACTTTGGATCTAAGAGGACCGCGAGAAAAGTGCTTGACTGTGGATTTTATTGGCCATCTCTATTCCAAGATTCATATTTATTTTGCAAGTCGTGTTGTAATTGTCAAAAGACAGGTAATATATCCCAACGAAATGCGATGTTGCAAACCCCCATACTATTTTGTTAAAAATAAAAAAAAAATAAAAAATCTAACTAGCCCAACAGACTAAAGCGACTCAACTAACTCAACTTTTTACATGGGCAATAAATTAATATGAACTTCACATCAACCTCAAAGATTATAATCAACAACTCTTAGAAAATTTCAAAATAATACCTCATCTAAAATTTTAACTTAATTATTAATTCCACTTTATTTTCAATCCTTCGTGTGTGTGTGAAAATTCATATATATCAAACTAATAAAAATTTAGATCAATTCATCTAATCAAATACATCACAAAATATATTAAAATTCTATACATTTATTTTCACATTACATTCCATTTAATACAGATAAATACAAACTAGAAGATCAAAAGGTTCTATATTTTAACCACACTAGGATTTAACTTTAATCACATACCTTCCCAAGTATTTTTAAAATTCAGACTTTTTTCATTTTTTTTTTCATTTTTTTTTCACGGTGAGTGCATTTTATGCTCCATTTCACCAGCGAGTGCGTTTTACGCTCCATCTTGCTGCATGTGTTTATGAGTGAGTGCGTTTTACGCTCCATCTCAACCCACCACATGACAATTATTTCACTGCTCTTTTTTTTTTTTTTTTCCTTCGGGTAAGGTCAATCTAATAATCCCAGAAAAATTACCATAATCATTTCTCCACATTATATTTACCTTATATTTACTTCAAGTAATGATCAAATAAGCTATAGAATTAAAAACATATCTTATAAGCTTTTAACCAAATAAATTTTCTCCAAATTAAAATTAGTTCAAACATATGAATATGTGCAAATAATAAAATAAAAGATTTCAAACAAAGTACTGACCAATAAAAATGTCAAAATTCAGATTACGTAAAATTTATCAATTTTTCAAGAGTTATTAAATAAAAATCAAAATTTTATCATTGGTTAAAAATAAAAATTCAAATGAAAATATTGCTTAACTGACTCAATCCTAAAAAAAAAAGTATCCCATTTTCGTAGGCAACACGGTTACACTTAGCACGTGCAACAAGCCTTTAAACCCTAAGGTTACCCCAAGTGGACGAGTTTTGTCCTGTGAGGGTTTGCAGTGAATTTACCCACAAAATTCTAAAATTTAAAAATTTTAAAATTCCCTAAAAGTAAAAAAAAATAAAACAAACCCTAAAAATAAATCAATTTTTTTTAAGAATAAAACAAAATTTTAAAATTTCCTAAAAATAAAACAAATATCCTAAATCCCTTCCCCCACACTTAAAATTTACATTGTCCCCAATGTAAAGTAAAAATACAAAGAAACAGGCACAAATAAATATAAAAAGAAAAAGGAAAAGAAATGCAAATCTGATTTCTTGGGTTGCCTCCCAAGCAGCGCATTTATTTATTGTCATTGGCTCGACAACAGGCCAAACCACCACGTCACTCCAATTTCATGTATGTTGCGTACTCCATCCATCACAACATTCTTCATAGGTAGATTACATCTCGTCTTTGCATGGTATGATTGTTCCGGAATGAAATCCTGCAAAATAAAAGGTAAAAATTTATTTTGAGTAACAGGTAATGGAATGAAAAGTTCTGCAAATTTATTTAAAATCAATGGCAAAGAATTTAATGAATCTGTAGCCCTCTTCAAATCTTGTTTCGGCTCAATTACTTCTTCTTCTTTTGTCAATCCCAAGCTATGCATAATGGCTTCTTCCAGATTTTCCTTTTCGTTGTCTGTTGTTTCTAGAGTTCCCTCATCTTTACCACTGCTTAACACAATTTCATTGTCATCCTCCTCATAATCCACCATTGTGTGAGATGACAATTCTTCAACACTTTGCACCTCCAATTGACTGACCGCAACTTTCAGTTGTTCCACTTGAATACTTATACTCTGAATATTCACATTTGTTTCCAGTTGAAATTGCAAAGCAGCAGTCATAAAATGTTTAGACATATTTTCTAAAGACAAATTAGAGTTAGAAGATTGGTCCTGTTCTTGATCGTTGGGATATGTCTGATTGAATTGTTGGTAATCTGGCCAATGTTGACTTGCAGGTTAATGCACTTGTGGATTCCCATAGCTTAAATTTGGACGATCCCACCATTCTGAGTAGTACGTGTTTGAATAGGGATCATAGTTCCCTTGCGGTCCAAGGAAACCATCTGCATCATTTACTTGTTCATAGGACTCATCTCGAAGCATTGGACACCACTCCGTTGGATGTCCTACTATGGAACAAATCCTACAAGCTTTCATTGGTTGTCCTCTACCTGCAGCCCATGCATAGATAACAGAAGTTAGTTCATCAACTTGTTGTTGAAGAGAAGAAAGTTTTACCGCATTAAAATAATTATCGTTTTGGTTCCAAGCCACTATTTTCTCCTTCACCTGTACTCTCAATTAAACTATGAAAACAAAAAAAAAAAATAAACTAGAAAAATAAACTACAAAGAAAACAAAGAATAAATTAAAGCAAAACACTCCCCGGCGGCGCCAAAATTTGGGAATGCTGTCGCAAGCACCCAAAAATAAAACCTTACTTTTGAAAAATATTAATGTAGTAGTGAAAGTAAGAGTCGAACCCACAGAGAGTGAATTGTTTTAAAAAATCTAATGTTTTCAAAAATATCTAATTAAATGGGGGGTTTGGAATTATTAATTAACTAATTAAAATTCAAACAAATAAAACTAAATAATAATAAAGATGAGAAAAATCAATTAAAACAAACTTCAGTTCCTTAGTTCAGTATCCCCTTCTTTTAATTAACAAATTAATCAAGTTATTATTATCTTTTCCTTCAATTGAAATTAATAATCCTAGATAACCGACAATCGCCAAGCTACCCGAAATTCTCCTTAAATTATAAATCTAATGCAACAATCGCTCACAAAAGACCCTAACTATCATACAATCTAGAACTATCAGTCTAGATTTAATATAACAGTTGCATTAAAAATTAGAGAATTAGATTATTCCAAGCAACAATCTCAACATCGTGGACCATTTAACTTGCCATCTTGATAATCATAATAATATTCAAAAGTTTGTCCATAATCAAATATTATTAATTGCTACTTATGATCAGATAAAATATCGTTTGCTTAATATCAAATCTTAATCTAGCATATGACAAAAACTTAATTAATTCAACTGGCCAAATCAAATTAATCAAATAAATCTCATGCATGAAGGAATATATAATAAAACTCCATTAGAACATTAATTAAAAATAAGGTTCAACATCCCTTTGGAACTGAAAAATAAAATTAGCCAAACATAATAAAAATAATACCCACTAGTTGAAAAGCCCTCTCCAAGAAATTAGGAGAAAGATCTCCCAAAAACTTTTTCTCAATAATGAGAGATTGGTCCTCTATTTATAGGCCTCTACTTTGTCCAAACCCTAATAGAATTTACAATTAAAAATAAAAGAAAAGAAAAAATAATTATTATCCTAACCCTAGTTGGAATTAAAATCCAATTTAGAATCAAAAAGTAGCAAAAAT
This sequence comes from Hedera helix, assembly GCA_947179155.2. Taxonomy (NCBI): domain Eukaryota; kingdom Viridiplantae; phylum Streptophyta; class Magnoliopsida; order Apiales; family Araliaceae; genus Hedera; species Hedera helix. Next base: position 12,751,590 of record OX359265.1, read on the forward strand.
CCCGAAATAATCTCGTTTCCAGCATTTCCGTGCGTGCCAAACAAAGCCTTACGCGTCGTTGACCAAGTCAACGCGCTTACCGCGTTGCTGACGTCAGCCACCATCCTGCGCATTGCGCGAAGGGTTTCGGTTTCTTCTGAAACGACACTGTTTCTTCCTCGGTGCTGCTGATCTGCTATCGCCTCCAAACAATGTCGTCTCTTTACTCCCTTTTATGCGCGCGCATTGCGCGGACGCGTCTTTCCAGAAATTACCATCCTGCCCCTCCACGTCTTTTCTATTTAATTACGATTTTGCCATCAGCGCTGGTTATTTACCAAAATTGCCATTTAACTTTTGCGGATTTTCCATATTTGCCCCCAAGCTTTATTTTTCCTACAAAATAAAATATAAAAATAAATAAAAATAATATAAAAATACTAAAAATCCTAAAAACATATAATAATAAATAAAATTCCTAAAATACTAAAAATAAATAAAAACACATAAATAAAAAGAAATATAAAAATATTATAAAATTACCTAAATTAACATAAATTAACTAAAATCCTATAAAACCTATTAAAACCAAAATAAGCTAAATAATTAAACATTTAAGTACACAATAAATATAAAAACTAAGTATTGGGGAATAAAAATATCGTATAATTTAGCCCTATCAACTATTTTGTGAAATCTTTGATATTTGGGGCATTGATTTTATGGGACCATTTCCTGTGTCTGTTGGTAATGTTTATATTTTACTTATTGTCGATTATGTTTCAAAATGGGTGGAAGCCAAGGCCACAAGGACTAACGATTCTAAAGTGGTTGTAGATTTTCTCCGTACTAACATATTTTCCAGATTTGGAGTTCCTAGAGCTCTAATAAGTGATCGAAGCACTCATTTTTGCAATCGAACTGTGGAAGCTTTATTGAAAAAATACCATGTCACTCATAAGGTGTCGACTGCATACCATCCACAAACCAATGGACAAGTAGAAGTGTCAAATAGAGAGATCAAGTCCATTCTCGAAAAGACAGTAAATCCGAGCAGAAAAGATTGGAGTTTACGATTGGATGATGCTTTATGGGCGTATAGGACAGCTTATAAAACGCCTATTGGTATGTCACCTTACTGATTGGTATTTGGAAAATCATGTCACTTACCTGTTGAGCTAGAACACAAAGCTTATTGGGCTATTAAGAATTTTAATATGAAGATGAGTGAAAGTGGAGAACATAGGAAGTTGCAACTACAAGAGTTAGAAGAAATTCGCAATGATGCATATGAAAGTGCGCTAATTTACAAGGAGAAAACAAAGACGTTTCATGACAAGATGATCTCGAGGAAAGAATTCAAGATTGGCGAAAAAGTTCTTTTATACCAATCTCAACTTTGGTTGTTTCCAGGTAAGTTATGTTCTCGTTGGACTGGACCTTTTGTTGTTACTAATATTTTTCCACATGATGCAGTTGAAATTCAAAGTTTAGAAACTTCTAAAGTAATCAAGGTTAAAGTAATCAAGTTGAATGGCCATAGACTCAAGCATTTTCATGAAATTTTTCAAAAAGAAGAGGCGACTAATTTCGACCTTGAGGATCCAATTTATACTACTTAAGAAGGGAAGCACGCTGTTAAGCCAATGACAATAAATAAAGGCGCTGCTTGGGAGGCAACCCAAGAAAACAGATTTGCATTTCTTTTCCTTTTTCTTTTTATAGTTATTTTTGTTTTTTCTTTGCATTTTACTTTACATTGGGGACAATGTAAATTTTAAGTGTGGGGGAAGGGATTTAGGATTTTTGTTATCTTTAGGGCATATTTTGAAAATTTTAGGATATTTTAATTTTTTTTTGAAATTTTAAATTTTGTGGGTAAATTCACTACAAACCCTCACGAGACAAAACTCGTCCACTTGGGGTAACTTTGGGGTTTAAAGGCTTGTTGCACATGCTAAGTGTAACCGTGTTTCCTATGAAAATAAGGTAGTTTTTTTATTTTTATTTTTAGGATGTGTCGCTTGAGCAATGAGTTAATTGAATTTTCATTTTTAGCCAATGATAAAATTTTGATTTTTATTTAATAACTCTTGGAAAAATGATAATTTTTTGCTTAGTTTGGATTTTTGATTATTGTTGATATTTACTTTGCTTGAGATCTTTTAAATTTTTATGCACTTATATCCATTTGTTTGAGCTAATTTTAAAGTTTATATGGTTAAAGGCTTGTGAAAGATATTTTTGAGCTCTATATCTTATTTGATCATTATTTGAAGTGAAAATATAAGGCAAAATATAATTTAGAGGAGATGATTTAGGTAATTTTTTTAGGATTATTATTGAAGGAATAAAATTTTGTGGTGGGTTGAGATAAAGCGTAAAACGCACTCACTCATAAACACATAAAAAAGTGAGATGGAGTAAAAAATGCACTCACTAAAGAAAGAAAAAAAAAGAGAAAGAAAAAAAGAAAATGGGATGGAGCATAAAATGCACCCATTAAAAGAAAAAGAAAAAAAAGATGAAATGAAAAAATATTTGAAAAAGTGATATTAATAATCCTAGTTTGTTTCATTGATTATAAACCTTTTGATCTTCTGATTTATATTTGTCTGTATTAGCTGAAAGTGATGAGAAAAATAAGTATATTGGGTTTTGTTGTATGTCTTTTATAAGGTAATTAATAACCTAGACTTATCTGAGTTTTAATTAGTTTGATACATTTGGATTCACACACACACAAAAGGTCTTGATTAAAGTAAAATTAATAAATATGTTAAAATTTTGATCTTTGCATATTTTGAAATTATTTCGAGAGTTATCATTTAAAAAAATCTTTGAGGCTGATGTTGAAATTTATATTGATCTATTACTCAAGTAAGTTGTTTGGTTATTAGTTTTAATGTTTTAGTTTTTATTTTTATTTTGCTTGAGGACAAGCAAAGAGTTAAGTGTGGGGGTATTTGATAAGTCGATTTTATATCAATTTATTAGGTATTTTTAGGCTTAATTATTTGTGAGTTTTTAAGTATTTTTAGTATTTTATGTGTTTTATTAATTATTATGTGTTTTTATTATTTTTAATATTTTTATTTGATTTTGTAGTAATTAATTGAAGCTTGGATGGCAAAATAGTAAATATTAAAGCTGTTAGGGGCAAATATATAATTTTCAGAAAAGTTGCGACCGCGCATTGCACGAGTATTGAAGGCTCAGCGGGCGGAGCTGGAACGACGACGTTTTGGCAGCAGACGCGGACGAACAGTCCGCGCAATGCGCAAAGAGCAGACAGCAAGAAAAACGACGTCGTTTAGGCTTCTGTGCCGCGAGTAATGCGTGGTTGCTGGCGTGTTGACCGGTCAAGAGGCGAAGGGCGTGTTTGGCAACGTGAAAATTGGCAGAAACAGGATTATTTTGCGAATTTTGCTACTTTTTGATTCCAAATTGTATTTTAAATCCAATTAGGGTTAGGAAATAATAATTTGTACTAGGATTAAGAGGTTTATGAAGCCTATAAATAGAGGGCTTGATGTACAATGTAAAATATAACTTTTCTAATAAGAAAAATTCTCTCTTCTATGTTCTGTACAAGTATGAGTAGCTAATTTATTTTTCTTAGTTTAAGTGATTGAAGCCATCAAGATTTATACACTGTGAGATCTAATTTATTTTAATTGTTCAATTTATATTTTGATTATTGAATATTCTTCTATGCTCAATTTTATGATTAATTTGTTGAATTGCTAGGAGTGCTACTAGTTTATTATTCATATTAATCTACTGCTATTTGTGAAGCAACTAAGTTTAATAATTGTTTTGCAGATCAAAAGATTATTTTATCTTAGAAAGAATGCTCATCTAAATTAAATGCAAACACGTGGCTTGTGTTGTTTAGTTCAACGATCTCTCTAATTCTTAAAGCTGCTATTAAATTAAATCTTTAGCACGTGCCGATGGTTGTTTAATAGTAAGGGTAATTTAGAACGAGTGTGTCTACTTATCTAAAATTAAGGAGAGAGGAGAAAAATTATTCCACCTGCGAGTAGTTCTTTCTACAGTTAATCTTCAAAATATTAATTGATTTATTTTTGTATCAGTGATCAGTTGTAAATTCTTAATGGTGTATATTAACTTAAATCAAAGCTTTTTCTTCTCATTTATTTCATTAAATTACTTACATAATTATTTTAGTTAATTTTATTTAAACTATTTCTTTGATTCAAAACCCCCCAATTTTTGTTTGCAAAACCATAAAATTAAATAATCATTCTCTGTGGGATCGACTCTCACTTACACTACTACGCATTTATTTTTTAAAGTAAGATTTTATTTTTGGGTGCTTGCGACATCACACCAATGGATTTTGGGTTGGGCTTACCTTGAACCCAGAGGACAATGGATTTTATTTTGGTGGTTGTTGATCGATTCTTAAAGATGGCTCATTTTGTTGCTTGCCAGAAGACAATGAATGCTAGTCAGATTTTCCATCTCTGCTTTTGGGAAATTGTCCGTCTATATGGTGTACGAAATGTCTATCACCTTGAATCGAGATACTAAATTCTTGGTCATTTTTGGTGAATCTTATGGGAGAAGATGGGGACCCAGCTGAACTTTAACAATGCGTATCATCCTCAAACCGATGGTTAGACCGAAGTGGTAAATCGAAGTATGGGAAATCTCCTAAGGTGCTTGGCTGGGACTAAACCGAAACAATAGGATCTAGCACTTTATCAGGCCGAGTTTGCGTATAACCGATCTAAGTACCGAATGACAGGCATAAGTCCTTTTGAGGTTATTTATGGATAGAATCCAGTGGGGGTCCTGGACTTATCACCTATTCCTAGGATCGGACGTGTGAATCCGAAGGCAACAGAAATGGCAGAACATCTTCAGGAAATCCATGACAAGGTTCAACAGACCATTCGTGACAACAATGTCAAATACAAAGGTCGAGTTGAAAGTTATCACTGTCAAGTACTCTTTAAAGTTGGTGATTTTGTGTTGGGAGGTGTTAACTCGTGATCTGTTTCCCATCGGTGAATACAACAAGATTAAAGATAGAAAGATCGGGCCTTGTGAAGTTCTACAAAAGATTAATGATAATGCCTATCGGCTTCGAATTCCTAGTCACCTACGGACTTCAGACGTTTTCAATTTCAAACATTTAAGTCCTTATTTTGGGGTGTCCGAGGATATTCATGTAAACTTGAGGGCAAGTTCTTTCTAACCCGGGGTGATTGATGTAAGAGGATCCAAGACCGACTCTGCCGACTTGTCGGATATTGCGTTAATGATATTGGAATACATGGAGGAAAGGGATTGTTGCAAGAATAACAGGTGCTGATGACTTCGACATAGCTTGGACAAGGTCGAACTTTGGTTCGAGAACTATATCTGGCTTCAAGAATAATGACCTCATGCATCTTGTTCCTCAGTTGATTTTCTTTAATTTATTTTACCATGGTTATTTTGTTTTTATTTTTGGTAATGCTTATAAATCTTTTTCCTTTATGACCTAGCGTGATTATAGGAGGTCTTAGTATTCACGTGAATTAGTTATAAGGAATGTAGAAGGAATGTGGTATGAGTGAGGAGACCAAATACGTGAAATTAATTTAGAAAATTGTTAGAATCTATTATATAACACTTTTAAGATATTCCCTTTTTGGCTTGCTGCCCAAGAACATTCATTCAAGGGGTTGAATATTTTTGATAATTTTAATTTAAGAGCTAGAGACTCTCTCTAAGTTTCTTTTGGGATTTTCTTATTGCTTCCATTGTTTGTAAATTTTTCTATTAAACTCGACAGGAGGATAATCGCTATCTCTACGTCCAACGTCATTTAGTCATAATAATTTTTTATATAGTTATGTAAAAATATAATTATTGTAAAAAAATGAGTTACCATTATAATTTTTAGTTTTAAAATAAGCTAACTAAATTTTAATCACTAATATATAAGTTAGAATTGATTTTATAATATTAATTAACTAAAGATCTTCTATATGAAATAGAATTGATAACTAAATTAATATATTTTGTAATATATATGAAAAAAATGGATATGCACAGCTGTTCAACTTTTTAATTTACACAGTCTGCCAAAACTACGTTGTTTTGGCATATTGATTTTAATTTAGCGATACTGACGGTCTCTCATTTTTGCCAATAAATTAAAAAGTTACACAATTGTGCACCTCCATATTTCTCATAATATATTTATTAATTATTATTTACTCATAATATTTTTTTCTAATATTTTTAATGTATAGTTATTTAGAGATCAAAGTTGACTAAAACTCTAAAAGTAATTTTAAGAATGATTCTTGAGTTAAATTTCTTTTGTTAGACTAATAAGTAACTAAATGACTCTTATAAAGAATTAAATTATTACAAAATAATAAGTTTATATATATATATATATATATATATATTCCTAGTATATAATTATATAGAGGTATATAATTATATAGAGTCCAAAATTGAGTGAAAACCTAAAGGGTAAAATCCTAAACATAATTTGTATAACTTATTAATTGAAGGACTCTTATACGAAATAGGATTGTTGTAAACTAATAAGTTACTTTAAAAAATTTCATGATCATAAATAGAATATAGATTTTAGTTAAATTCTAGGGAGAAACCAAATTATAAGACGAAGACAAAAAAAAAATCAAATTTTGTCTTATTATATATATATAAAATAAAAATAGGGAATCTTTAGGCAATGTTTTAATTGTAATTAAATTCTAAGCCTATACAAAATAGAAAAACCAAAAAATCAAGTTTTGTCTTATTATATATGTATATAGATAGTTGATTATTGGAATAACTTGGTTACTATTACTGTAAAATGTTTTTAATAGGTATTTAAATATGATATTTTAGATTAGTGAAATGACGACAAATAAGCACAAACATAGTTCAAATTTGTTATTTGGGTAAACTTTTGTTATAAAAAAGTTGATTAAATATTAAAATGAAAATGGGCGCAAAGTTCTTAACATAAAAAATAAAAATAAAAATAAAAATCTATCAATCTTGTACTTTGTGTATTTTTATAGAAAAATATAATTGTGCTTCATGATATTTCTAATATTTTTCATCCAAATCTTCATAGTAAATGGCAACAACCTTTTTGCCTTTTAGCTAAAGTTAAACTGTGATGCTTTTGTTAATGAGAATGGTTTTACTAGAGTTGTAACCCGTGAGTCTTTTAGGGGAGCTAGTATTAATAGGATACAAGACAATATTAACGTATATTGTGTTGAAGCCAATGTGATTCATTTTCAACATTACAATCTTGGAACTTGTGTGAGGCATGAGTTATTTTTTATTTTTATTTTTTATTTATCAAATTAATTTAATTGTAAGTTCCTCTTTTAAATTATTATTTATATATGAGTGTCTCTCTCTCTCTCTCTCTCTCTCTCTCTCTCTCTATATATATATATATATATATATATATATATATATATATATATATATATATATAACAAATTATAATTATATTCATTGAATTTGAACATATTTTATTATAATTATATAATTTGCATTTTAAAAATTATAAACTAATAACCAAATTATCTTTGAAATGATCAACTAAATTAATTTGAATAATATAGGAAAATTTAATTTGAATAATAGGAGTTGTGGCAACGCAGGTCTGCCGCCACTCTTTCTAACGATAGGGGAAAAAAGTCCCAATTTTGAGCCGTTAGATCTACTTATGAAGGGTGTAAAATGTATTTGTTGGAATAGTGCTTATAACAACCATTTATTATGAATCATTCCCATAATTCATTAAATGATTTATCAAACTAAATTGAACTTCATTAAAACTTAAATCTTAGCATATTAAATGATTTGTTCCTTTTTAAATGTTTCTTAATTTTGATGGTCTTTTTAAAGGGGAAATGTTAGTTTTCTAAAATTTTAATCTAAAAAAAACTCTCAAATAATATGTTATCATTATATTAATTAAGTACATCTTTTGTAATTGTCTACACCATAAAATATTTTGAAATGTCCACCAGTGTCACATCATCTCAAATTAAAATTTTGATACTTATAGCACCGTTTTTAAAAGACATACTAGTACTAAGTAATTTTCTATCAAGTTAATGATGTCTTACTCTAATGGTTAAGACTAAGACCGTGAAATCATTAGGTTTTAAGTTGTTCTTGTTAAAGTCTACATATTAAATTTGATGATGATATGACTAATGTATACTTGAACCAGTAGCTTTTGTAAAGTCCTTAATGAATTCTTGATGTACAAGGACTTAGACTAGAAAATACTAAAAATTTGTTATGATGATCTTTTGAGATAAATTATTGTATAGACTGAAAAATTAAGTTAATTAATCGCATAGTAAGAAAGATAGATCGCAAGGCTTAGATCATAAAATCTAGTAATCACAGTGAAAGATCAGATCAGAGAACATATTGCACAATTGATTCAGATTGTATTGCAAAGTTGATCGCAGAAGAGCAGATCTTATACCAAAAAGTCAATCACAGAACATAAGACTGATTCGCAGAATGAACTTAAAATCGTAAAGTAAAGAAAAGCTCTTAGAAGACTAATCAAGAATGTAAAGCTCTTCATCTAAGTATACGATCAACTGACTTCGAAGAGTATGTTAGAACTGTCAGACGATTAATAATGAGAAATCTAAAGATTGAAAAGGCCGATGCATTTTCCAACAGTTGAGATTGAAATCTAAAGATTGAAATATGCTGTATCTACTAGCTAGTTTAACCTTAAGAACGTCAGCCACATGGTTTCCATATTTGGAACTCTGATAAGACGACACAGTAGAAAGATGTTTTGCTCAACTCAAAGATGTATACATCAAATATCTTCAAGGATCAATGCATTAAATGAGCATCGACTACTTTTGCAATGAGAAAATCATAAAAGGTCAAAATGAGACGTTTGATCAAAAAAGAAAAGATTCTGCTAAAAATTTAAAAAGACCACTCTATGAAAGCTAAAATACACGTTCAAGTTGCGAAGTACATGAGATGTTCAATCTATTGAGATTTTGGCAATAACTCAAAATAAATCAATCATTGTTTGTGTATCTTTGTGACAATTATCCGAATTTGAGTGACTTGAATAGATTTTAGTGATTTGGACTGAGTGTCCCTGATCCGAGACCGAGTGACTCGAAGAAACCTGAGTGGTTCAGTTGTAGCAAATCTTGGTGCTCTATATCCTTAGTGGATTTTCTACTCGTGGAGTAGGAGTTGTTCAGTTTTTGAACCACTTAAAATTTTATGTCTCCTTTAAATTTTTTGCATTTACGTTATGTCTATTATTGATTATGATTGTGTGTGATTTATTTCATTAGTTTCAAATTTTTGGAACTGTATTTTACCATTATTCATCTTTAAGGGGGATTTTCAAATCATATTCCACTGTGCTTAAATAACATTGAATAATAGATTATTGGTAAATAGTTTAAATCAAAGTAAAAATCTTTTCAAATGATCTATTCAACCTCCCCCCCCCCCCCTCTAAATCTTTTATGTGCCTTTGGGATACAATAAGTGGTATCAAAACAGGTTTTCACGAACATAAAGCTTACACTTTGAGTTGATCTATGGCACTTAATAAAGCCAGTTCTGACCTTAGAGGTGGAAATAAACCACCACTCTTAAACAGAGAAAACATTGCTATTTGGAAGGTTCATATGCAGGCCTATATAGATGCAATCAATGAAGAACTATTCAACACTATCATTAATGGTCCTTATATTCCAACTAAGTTATGTTTAACTACAGATGACCTTAATAAACTTATAGTTAAGCTTCGATCAGAATGGACTGAGAATGATAAAAAGTTGGTACAACTAGATAAACGGGCCAAGAACATTCTGTTCATGGCTATGGAAGATGAGCTCTTTGAAAATGTGGTAAACTGTACTACAACCAAGAAAGTTTGGGAAGCTCTATTAGTGTAAAGATACTAAAGAAGTAAAGGAAAACAAACAATCCCTCTTAACTCAACAATATGAGATGTTCACTCATATATATGCATAAAATATCACAGCCACCTATAAAAGGTTCAATATACTCCCAAATAATCTAAGAGCTTATGGTAAGGTCTATACTAACAAATGCCTCAACATAAAGTTGACAAGGGCAGTACCAAATAAATGGGATGCCAAAACACTTCATTTCGTGAGTCAAAGAACTTGCATGAGATGACTGTACAGAAGCTCTACGGTAACCTACTTATTTATGATCTTGAACTCAATTAAAAGGCAAAAATAATTTTAGAAGGAAAAAAAAGATAAATGTTCTACTCTCAAGGTATCTGAGCTGCAATAGAAGAAGTCTCAGATAATGAAAATGAAGAAGAAAGTGATGATGATGATGACTTAGCTCTTCTGGAAAAGAGACTAAGGAAGTTCATGAGGAAAAACTATAGTATAAGATCAAGAAAGGTCTACATCAACAAAGAAAACAGTAGCAGAGATCAAGATCTTTGTTACAACTATATGAAGACAAGTTATTACCTAGTAAAATGTACAAAGCCTCTACGAGAAAAACTAAATAAAGACAGACTCAAAGAAGGAATTCAAGAGCTATAAGATGCAACAGAAGAAGGGTAAAGGGCTTGTAGCAGAATGATCATTGAGTGATTCTGAAAATGAGACTAATACAGAATCCAATGATGATGAAGAATGTGACGCTTCCAAATCACTATACTTTCAATAGATGATTTGGTGCTCACTATAAATGCTAAATAATTAGGTTTATAGATAATTTTCTTTATTCATAAACAAAGTTCTCATCTTAATTCCAAAATATCTTTTTTTATTTCATACCAAGTCCTTGTAATCAATGCAAGGGACTTAATACCCATTCATAATATTTTAACATTAACATTTAGATATTTTATAACTTTATATATTTCAAGATTCACGGAATTAAATCATTATGATGGTTACTGAGAACAGAGAATCTTGCGATGAATGTTTGTATTTTCACCCGTGATAAATGTTTGCATCTTTATCCGTGACAAATGTTTTTATATTTGTCTGGTGTAAAATTCTCTTTTCGTACAGAACATACCCAACTAGTTAAAACCCTCACTCGAAACACATTGGTTATAGTGATATCTTTTCATATCAATAATCCTAATTATCTTACATTCAGAATAGTAATAACAAGTTTGTAATTGGGTCCAAAGAACCTAACGATGAATTTAACCATTTAACATTGATTAGTCCTATCTTGGATGCTTACAGTACTCACAAGGTTATTTACCATCCTCATTCAGATAAATAGATTATTATCAATACTATGTTAAGTTTTAACAATTCTAAGTTTAATGAAAGTAAAGACGTAACAAGAGAATGTGATAAAACTTGATAATATTAATATAATATTCGATTACATGTTTAAAACTAATTTTTGTTACAAAATGTCATTATGACTACAGTTAATAACAAGTAAGGAAACCAGTAAACTAGTCTACACATTTTTTTTCCTTTCTTATTTGAGCCAGAGCTCATAGGTTTGCCTGCAAATTAGGTTTATTTACAAGGAGCTAAAATGCTCAACAAGTCTTAAACATATAGCATATAAGTGAACTTACACTGATATGAATTGTAAGAATTCATGGTACAATAATTAATATTACAAATGTTTTAACATAGAAAGACTGAGTAGTGGTTAGACCTTGAACTATTCTTTGTCTTTTAACTTAGAACTATTTATAGTGGATATAAAAAGGGGACCAACCTAACGACATCTTACGTTATGCACAACATACAGTACACTGGACAAATCATGAACAATGATACATATTCATTTATCTCAATTTACTTCACATGTCAGAATCTCCCCAAGACAACTTGGTTTGATTAACAAAGCATAGTTCGAAATATATTACGAATAAACATTTCATTTGTCAAGTTATGCCGAAACATGAAGTAATAACTTTCATATCAAATATTTATAACATGTTGATTGTACAAGGTGCATAAATAACATAAAAAGTAAGTAAACAAAGGTTAATGATAGAAAACTTACCTTGAAGCTGACTTAGGGTTTCCCGGTAAAGCAGATATAAGACTATAAAGAGGGTTACGCTTACCTAAACGTTAGTTTACCCACTTTTACTTTTGAATAAGTCTTAGGATAGCTTAACTAGAGTATTTTTATTAGTGGAATCATTTGGTTAAGCATCTAGCTTAAAATTAGTTTTTTTCTCATGGCTTGTACCCGAGGGTAGCTTAACTTGACTCTTTTATGGTAACTACCATAACTTTATCATAAAAAAAACATTTTAAGATGATTCTTGAGTCTAAATATTTTATTCGTTTTCTAACTTTTTGATCTTCCCATTCATTCCCTGTAGGGTCGTTCCCTCAACTCTTTCCATTCTACCAACGAAGAATTTATAATAATTTGTAAATCTAGATCGGCTAGTTATTCTCAAATAGCACCTGCTCCAGTAGAGATTTCTCGATTTTGAAATATATCGAAGCCTTGGGTAGTAAAAAAAAGCAGGATGCTGTATTTTTAGGATTGGATTTCATATTCGAAAGAACCTCATAATAGTAAGAAAGTAGGTTTTTTAGCTATGGGCCTCGCAAAATAAAATTGGGATAGGATCCTATAATATCTCCCCCCCCCCCCCTTCAACCGGACGTTAAAGTTTCCTTTCATCTGGCTCAAGCAGGACACCAAATAAAGATAAAGAAAAGAGTTTAAGCTTTAAAACTCTAGAACACCCCCCCCCCCCCCAAAAAAAAGATCTACTCCTTACTCAAGTTCCCAGCGAAGACCAAGCAAGATTTCCTTGATTCCACCTTCCTTTATATTTAGATTTTCTGAATTCTTTATTCAATTCTGAGATAAATCAAATGTGAAATTCTTGAGTAGTCTACTTCCCATCGAATGAGAAATGCTGTAATTTTTAATTTAATTAAAGAGAGTACCTTTGAATTCATAAGGGATTTACTTGTTTATGCACCATTCTATTCAATCTTTTAGGTCCTGACTTCACCTCGATGGTTATGCCACGATGCCCTTTAAAGTCTATATGCAACGGATAGATTCCTGTAACCATGATATATTTGTTATTTGCTTAATTTTTTCTAAAAGAAAGGAACTGGTTAATTACACAAAAGAAAAAAGTCTTTTTTTTTATGAGGTATAAATAAAATGCCTATTTTTTTTGTTACGAAATCGACCATAAATCAATTCCCCTTGTTATTTAGAAGTATTGAATACACCCTTAATTCTGAGCTTCATGTTACTCCTCCCAAGTGACATGTTAGATCCAGGGCATCCCGATTGGATTGAATGGGATGACATGTTTTCATTCTGAATCATCTGTAAAATCAGAATTTTGATCAAATCATACATCACAGTCTACTAGGCCTTCTAATTCTTTAAGAAGTTTATCTAAAAGATTCGCAGTATAACTAGGAAGACATTTCAAATACCACAGATGGGTTACTGGGCATGTGAGTTTGATGTAGCCCATTTGATATCTTCGCATCCGAGAATCAACAAATTTGACTTCGCATTGTTCACAAAATTTTGGGTCTTCTTTTTCATTTTTGATTACTCAATAATTTCCATACGCAAAAATTTCGCTTTGATAGACCCAAAAATTCTTTCACAAAATAATCCATCTTTTGCTAGTTTATTGGTTTTGTAATGAAAAGTATAAGGTTTTGTCACCTCTCCAACTATCTCTCCATTGGATAGTATTTTATTGGCTTAAGTACTTATTTGTTGAGGAGAAAATGATCCAATTCAAAGTTGTTGATGTTTATACCGATCGATCATAAAAGAAAAATTCTGATTCATGCTGATTAAGCTTTCTTCCTATTAATTTGAAAATTCTTCTCAGATACAAAGAAATGATTCAGTTCTAGAGCCAAAGATCGTAGTTATCGAATAAGCAATCGAAAAGATTTTGGAGCATCCTGAGGATTAGGTATTGTTCCTCCGATTATCGTAGTACCAAGTACCTCCTGTCGAGCTCTAGTATGATCCGATTTATAAATAAGCATCTTCAATAAAATATGAGCAACACCAAATCCCTCTAGAGCCAAAACCTCCATCTCTCCTACCCGTTGTCCTCTTTGCTTGACCCTTCCTCTAAGGGGTTGTTATGTAACAAGTGCATAATGTCTGTTGGAATGTCCATGGATTTTATCATCAAGTTGATGAATTAATTTCAAGATATAAGGCTTTCCTATTATAATAGGTTGTTCAAAAGGATCCCCCGTTCTTCCATCAAATATTCTATCTTTTCCTGGATTCTCAAGTTTAAATACCCATAGATTTATTGTTTGCTCACTGACTTCATATAATTCAAAAAACACTATTTTTCTCGAAGCTTCTTGTTCATATCTCTCATCAAAAAGCGATATTCAATAATGTCTATCTAGCAAACCCCTCGCTAACCCGAGTGACCATTCAAATATATGTCCTACAGTCATTCGTGAAAGTACTCCTAATGGGTTGAAGACCATATCAACAGGCCTTCTATCTTGCAAATAAGGCATATCTTGTCTAGGTAATTTTTTTTAAATGATACCCTTATTTCCATGTCTTCCAACTACTTTATCGCCTACCTTAATTTCACGTTTCTATGAAATATATACACGAATCATTTTTGGGTTATAACTATAACCTCCCCTTTTCTGGATCCATCTCACATAAATAACCTAACCCCTACCACCTATAGGTCGTTTTAGACAACTTTTTTTTGAAGTAGATACCTGAATGCTAAGTATGGCTCATAACAATCTATCTTCTGGGACATACGATGATTCTTTCACCATTTGGGACGTTAATTTACCTACTAAAGTATTACTCGTCTCTACCCAAGATCCCAGCATTATAATTCTATTTTTGTCTAAATTGCAGAGTAAATGGGCTTCTAAATGCAATATTTTATTAGTGACCCTTTCGGGGCCTTGACTTGTCACATGAGTCTGAATTTCATATTTTCATACGTGAAAAGAAGTATAAATATCTTCATATACCAAGCGCTTGCTATTGGGTATTTTCTTTATGAATATATACGTGTAGGTATACACGGTTAACAAGTAATAAAGAGATAAAGTAGAGTATCGTTCCTATAGAGAATTAAATAATAATAATTACCAAACACTAATTTTATATCAATTTAATTTTATTTAAACAATCACAATTTAATTAATAAAATAAAACTAATTAAAATTAACAACTAAATTAAACTAATGAAAAGAATTAAATCAAATTAAAAAGGGTTAAGATTATAATTTCCTTCAATGCTTCATTTAAATCTCTTCACCCTTTTTTTAATTAATTAATTATATTAAATTGTTAACCAAGAATTCTTTATTGTATTTATACGCATCTTCTAATAACATATAAACAAATTCTTCTAAATCTGACCCTAAGGCAACAAAGCTAGAGAGGAACACTCTAATTAATTAAATCACTATATTCCTATGTGAAATATGTTAATTAGAATATTAAGCTCAGATTCTCTTTATGGCTACAAAAGATATATAGGTATATTCTTTTCCTATATACTAATCATATAAACCCTCTTAGATTTTATAAATAGATGCTATCATATTCAGATCTAAATCTATACTCCATCTTTCAATTTTTTATAAACTAATCCCAATTAATTACTGCAGTTAACTAATTACATGAATGCCCAAAATATGATAAACAATCCATATATAATCATCACTAATTAAAAAGAAAATAAATTAAATTAAACTACGCATTGGGTTCAATTGCAATCTCAATATAATTCATAACTAAATAATACATTATCCACAAATAATTCAACATCTCAAAATTACAAAAATAAGAGGAAAATAAAAGAAATCAAATATGTGTTTTGATAGCCGTCTGTCACTCGGATCACAATCTCCAATTCCCAAGCTCCGCCTTAATTCTTGAATCCTCCACATTGAATATTTACTTCTAATTATACTCCTACACTACTCTAATATAATATTCTGCTTTAAAACTATGTTAATAATCTGCTAATGTATGTTAATGTTTCATAATGTGCTAAAAATAAGAGCCTCATAGTGTATTTATAGGAGTACAATAATAATCCTAAGCTAATGTAGAGAAGAAATCAAATTTGGAATCAAATTAAAGCAATAATCGCGAATAATGCCATTTCCAGAATTAACGCTCCAGCCAAACAAGGCCTTTACGTTCATTGAGCGGTAAGCAACCATTCGACATCACCGCGCGCATGGTGCGCGTCCTATTCTACTCCTTCTAGAGCCAAAACATCATCGTTCCGAACTCGTCCGAATCCTTTAAGCAGTCGTGCATTGCGTGGACGCCTTATCTGCTACTTCAATGTGCCAAACGCCATCGTTCCATTCGATGTTGTTGATTCCCTTCACGTGTGCGACGTCGTTCGACCATATCTTTAGCCATCCGCGCCATGCACCAAAAAGCCTCATTCTGATTATTTACAACATTGCCATCTACTAGTAATTACATAAATACCATCGAATACTCAATATTTACCAGTTTACCATCAAGGATTATTTTACCTACAAAATTAAATATAAATAATATAAAAATATTAAAAATAATAAAAACACATAATAATAAATAAAACATCTAAATTACTAAAAATACTTAAAAATTCACAAATAATTAAGCCTAAAAATATTAAATAAATAGACATAAAATCAAATTATCATATACCCCCAAACTTAACTGTTTATTTTCCCTCAAGCAAAACAAAAATAAAAACTAAGATTTCACAAACTAAACAACTCAAGCAATGAATCAATATGAATAAAACTATTAAACTCAAAGATTTCACAAATAATAACTCAAAGAAAATTTTCAAAATTATGTCAAGCCCAAAATTTTAACATATTTATTAATCGTATTTTACTCAAGACCCTTCGTGTGTGTGTGAATCCAAATTGTATCAAACTAATTAAAACTCAAATAAATTCATGCAATTAAATGCCTCATAAAAGATATTACACAATAAAAAAATTAAAAAGCAAAATTTTATAAACTTATTTTTTCACATCTTTCAGCTAATAAATAGGCAATATATAACAAGAAGATCAAAAGGTTTCAACGCATTAAACACACTAGGATCATTATTTGCATTAACTACATAAATTTCTAAATATTTAACTAAAATAGGTGGATATCATTTTCTAGTTTTTTTTTTCATTCTCTTTCTTTTCTTTTCTATTCGTAGGTGAGTGCATTTTATGCTCCATCTCCCCTATTTTTTCAATACAAGTGCGTTTTACGCTCCATCTCATTTTTGCATGTGTTTATGAGTGAATGCGTTTTACGCTCCATCTCAACTCACCACATTTTTTCCTTTCAATTTAACTTGAGAAATTCAATATTTAATAATCCTAGAAAAATTACCGAAATCATTTCTCCCAAATTATAATTCGCCTAATATTTCGCTTTCAATTATGATCAAATAAGATACTTAATTCATACATATATATATATATATATATCATAACCATTCAATTAGATAAACTTTCTCTAAGCTAAAACTAACTCAACACAAATAGATATGTGCTTAAAAGTTTAAAGGATCTTAAATAAAATAATAATCCACAAATAGCTAAAATTCAGACTAACAAAAATTTATCAAAATTTCAAAAGTTATTAAATAAAAACCAAAAATTTTTATCATTGACAAAAAATTTAAATTTAATTAATTCATCGCTTAAGAGACTCAACCTGAAAACAAAGTTACCCCATTTTCGTAGGAAAACACGATTGCACTTAGCATGTGCAATAAGTCTTTAAACCCCAAGGTTACCCTAAGTGGACGAATTGTGTCTCGTGAGAGTTTGCAGTGAATATACCCACAAAATTTGAACTAAAAAAGACCTAAAAAATTTAAAAATTTAAAATTTTTTATTTCAAAATTTACCTACACCCCCAAACTTAAAACATACATTATCCTCAATGTATTAAATAAAGAACAGTAAGAACAAAGGACTCCTCTGAATATGTAGCATTTTTCTCCTCATCTGTTATGCTTGAATGCATTTGTAACCTAAAACAAAAACAAAATATTAAAACAAATAACTAAAAACTAAAATCTACTACTAAGAATAATCTACCAAAAATAAAAAAATTAAAAATTAAAATTAAAACTTGGGTTGCCTCCCAATAAGCACTTGTTTTAAAGTCTCAGCCTGACTACTCCATTTTCTCTCAATCAGGCTCAATCGAAAAAATTATATTTATATGCCTCCTCCTTATCTTTTCTTTGATTTCCATGGCATTCTTCCAAAATTGTGAATCACCCCCAAACTTGAATTCATCTAAGTTATGTTCTTTAACAAAGTTAACTCGATAGTACTCCTCAAACTTTTGAAATTTTTGCACGAAAGATACAATCGAATTTTTCTTAATACCAATTGAGCTCACCACTTGATCATTCTCATTCTTCTCTTCCTCTTCCCATACATTGCTCCTCTTCTTTTCAACCTCATCATCTGAACGAAACCTCTTAAGATTTACTTTGTTAGTCATTTGTAACTCCTTGCCATTTTCTAATGTATTTACCTCACATAACTCTTCATCTTCCTCCTCAACATTTAACTCTAAATTGCTAGGTAAAGTTTTGTGAAAGACAATTGTTGACTAGATTGACAAGTTGTTCCCTTCGACTCTCATCATTTTGCTTTTGAATTTTCCAATCTCGTATTAACTCTTCATTGAGTTTTGTAATCCTCGCTAGAATTTCCTCAAAATTTGAATTTTTCTCTTGCTGCGGTGAAGGTTGTTCGTACGAGAATTCGTAAGACTGAGGTGAATATGAAAATTCTGACTGATATGATTGTTTTGAAGTAAAATATTGGGCTTGATTATAGTTATTCCATGAATGATTCGGATAATCTTACCAACCCGGATGATAGTAATTTGGGGTGTAATTATATTGTTGCTAATTGTAGGTATTCTGAACGGATTGGTTCCCAAGTACGTTAATTTTTCTTTCAAGCTCCGCAAACTGTGCATTCCATTGGTCAGCTAATTCTGTCACACTTGATGGAATCATCATCTCAAAAGACCATTGATAATTAAATGCAACCATCGTACCTGAAAAAGAAAGAAAATCAAAATCAAAATCAAATAAATAAAATTATACAAGTTTACATTAAAACTAATTTGACTAAAATTAATATTAGTAAAAATTATTAAATTAATTTCTCGACAACGGTGCCAAAAACTTGTTGGGTATTTTCTATATGAATATATGCGAACAAGTATATACAGTCAACAAGTAATAAAGTGATAAAGTAGAGTATCGTTCCCACAGAGAATTAAATAATAATAATTATCAAACACTAATTTTATATCAACTTAATTTCATTTAAACAATCACAATTTAATTAATAAAATAAAACTAATTAAAATTAACTACTAAATTAAACTAATAAAAAGAATTAAATCAAATTAAAAATAGTTAAGATTATAATTTTTCCTACTGCATCATTTAAATCTCTTCACTTTATTTTTAATTAATTAATTATATTAAATTGTTAACCGAGAATTTTTTTTAGTATTTATACGCATCTTCCAATGACATATAAATAAATTCTTCTAAATCTGACCCTAAGGCAACAGAACTAGAAATGAACACTCTATTTAATTAAATCACTATATTCCTATGTGAAATATGTTAATTAGAATATTAAGCTCATATTCTCTTTATGGTTGCAAAAGATATATAGGTATATTCTTTTCCTATATACTAATCATATAAACCCTCTTAGATTTTATGAATAGATGTTATCATATTCAGATCTAAATCTATACTCTATCTTTCAATTTTGTATAAACTAATCTCAATTAATTACTGCAGTTAACTAATTACATGAATGCCCAAAATATGATAAAACAATGCATATATAATCATCACTAATTAAAAAGAAAATAAATTAAATTAAACTACACATTGGGTTCAATTGCAATCTCAATATAAAATTAATTCATAACTAAATAATAAATTATCCATAAATAATTCAACATCTCAAAATTATAAAAAATAAAAGAAAAAGAAAAGAAATCAAATCTATGTTTTGATATTCATCTGTCACTCGGATTACAGTCTCCAATTTTCAAGCTCCGCTTTTAATTCTTGAATCTTTCGCGTTAAATATTTACTTCTAATTCTACTCCTACACTATTCTAATATAATATTTTGCTCTAAAACTATGTTAATAATCTGCTAATGTATGTTAATATATCATAATGTGCTGAAAACAAGAGTCTCATAGTGTATTTATAGGAGTACAATAATATTCCTAAGCTAATGTGGAGAGAAAATTCAATTTGGAATCAAATTAAAGCAATAATCACGAATAATGTCGTTTCCAGAATTAATGCTCTAGCCAAACAAGGCCTTCACGTTCATTGACCGGTCAACATCCGTCCGCCATCACCGCGCGCATGGCGCGTGTCCTATTCTACTCCTTCCAGAGCCAAAACGTCGTCATTTCGAACTCATCTGAATCCTCCAAGAGGTTGCACATTATGCGGGCGTCTTATCTGCTACTTTAAAGCGACGAATGTCATCGTTGCATTCGATGATGCTGATGCCCTTCGCGCGTGCGACGTCGTTCGGCCCTATCTTTAGCCATCCGCGCCATGCGCTAAAAAGCCTCATTTTGATTATTAACAACATTGCCATCTGCTGGTAAATACATAAATGTCATCGAATGCTCAATATTTACCAGTTTACCATCAAGGATTCTTTTACCTACAAAATTAAATAAAAATTAAATAAAAATAATATTAAAATATGAAAAATAATTAAAACACATAATAATAAATAAAACACTTACATTACTAAAAATACTTAAAAATTCACAAATAATTAAGTCTAAAAATATTAAATAAATAGACATAAAATACAATTATCACTTGATAGTGAGTACTGCATCTTCAAAATTGTAGCCTTCACATGATATATTAGCTACTAATACGTTTTCCCCCAAAGCGAGTTCGCCACCAACTATATCGGGTCCATAAGATAAAATTTGTCCCTTTTTTTACGTTGAACCTAGGGTTTCTGATGCATATAAGTATTTTTATTATATCGTTAATATATAACTAATGGAATGCTTAGAGTATTTCCATTACCTGATAAAAGGATCTTATCTGTATCGGTATAAATGATCTTTCCCTCATGTTCCACTATAGCAAGAGCCCCTGAATCTATAGTCGTTTAGTGTTCCAACCCAGTTCCAACCATGCACTTCTCGGACCGAGAAAGAGGAACTGCTTGACGTTGAGTATTCGAACTCATTAAAGCCTGATTCGTAACATTATGCTTGATAAAAGGAATGAGGGAAGTGAAAGTAGTATGCTCTCAAGCCAATCATATTTGATGTGATAAGTATATACTTTGTAATCTTATTCGTTTATTAATAAAAATATCAAGGCATTTCTTTATTCGTGATTAATTAGTTAAATTAATTAAATGGATAAACCCATAGTTTTCGAGCAATGCTTTTAGAACCATGATGAAAATCATGCTAATGAGATCTAAATTTAAGATAACTCAAAACTAAAATTGTTCCTAATCGTTGGATCACTAAAAGGGGATTAGTAGATCCGGATAGATTGGTACATACTATGCTTGCTCTTATGAAGATGATGATTGATCTTATAATTATTTATATTAAAACACTAAAGTCAGTATGTAGGTGTTTATTAGAGAATAAGTTCACTGAACGTGACTCGCTCAAGGAACACCTAATGGAGTTTTACTTATCTATCAATAGGAGTTCCTTATGTGATAGTCGTACAAGTGATTATTGGACTTGAGATCATCATAGTATTTTGTGTGTACTAAGTTATACTTTGACATATTTCTTAAGACTTGTTGGTATATCAAAAGATATGTTTGGGTATAATAAGGTACACATGAAGATAGGTGAATGATCAATAAATGATCTACCACTTCCAGTAAAGGGAGAGAATGTCTTATGTGATTCAATAAGTAACAACTCAAAAATCCCTGGCCAGGGTTAAATGGAATTAAAAAGGAGTTTCTAATTTATATTAACTAGAGTTGTGTATTTGTGATTTGAAATGCATATGATCAAATAAATAAGACTTGACAAAAATTCCTTGTCTTATATTTGATTGGGACATTGTATGGTAGAAGGATTGCATTATACGATAACTATTTACTGAAATGTTATTTTACGATTAAATGTTAAAAGCTATATTATCTGAAATATCGATTAATCGCTAAGGGGGCTTACCCTTATTGTGGAATAATTATTTATTCTGAATTAAAGAGTTAATTCGTAATAAATGAATTAGAATTGTTCTAAATTATTTATTATACAACTGGTTTAATATGGAGAATCTACAGAGTCACACTGCAAAAGAGTAATATTTCTTTTAGAAGTGGATGGCATAATCATAATAATAAATTAAGTATATTTAATTTATATTATGGTGATAGAATAAATTAAATAGCTTAATATTAATAGTTTAGTATTTTAGAAATACTAATTATAAATTAATAAAAGGAGTCTTATTATTACTAGTATTATTATTTAGTTTCTAAATGATTTAGAAATTAATTAATAAGTAGTAGTAGTATTGTAAATAATTAAGTTCTTAAATGGTTTATGAATTGTAATTATAATAGTTAATTAAGTTACTAAATAGTTTAGTAATTAATTAATAAGAAGTACTCTCATTATTAAATAATTAAGTTCTTAAATATTTTAGGAATTGTAATTAATTAATTTAGTTTCTAATTGAATTATGAATAAAATTAAAATCCTAATCCTAAATAGTTTAGGAGGGTTGACTATATCTATAAGTAAGAGGAGTCGTATCATAGATTAAGGTTACACACTATTTCACAAAAATTGATAGAGTACTTCATAATTCTCTACGTCTAAGGAGTTAGAGAGAGAGGGAGAATTAGGGTTCACCACCCATGATTTTGAGAAATCAATATTCATTTCTTTAATTCATATAACTCTTGGTAGATCACCTCTAGAGGCTTCACACTTGGGGAGCTAACATTGATTCGTGGAATCTAATCGGTGAATTTGAAGAAGAACGCGAAGAATTAAAAGTAGTTGAACTTGTATCTATGGAAGCTTGGTTTTACAAAGGTATAAATCTTTTATCATTCCTCAATTAATAATAGTCGCATAAGAAATATTATAGTTATTGGTTTGTAGAAAAATTTTAAAATTTAATTTTTCTTGCTTTCGTTGCGCTTATATAATTTGATTATATGTATGCTATATTTTTGCAAACCAACAGTAGTATTAAGAGCCAAACTTATGCGAATTATTAATTATTTTAATTTCATATATGTATGGGTATGTGTTTAGAATAATTTATTGGGCATAATTTGTTGTATAGAATCATGGGTATTGAAAATCAATTGCAAAAATCGTGTTTTAAAAAGAAAAAATAAGTTTTTTTAAAAAAATTCGGACTATTACAGTAACTGACAAGGCACGCATGGCGCAGTTCTAGGAGTTCCGCGCATTGCGCGGACGCTGGGCTCTGCGTGTATTACACGGGGCCTGGCTATGAGTGCATTGCGTGGGCGCTAGGCAGGCGCGCATTGCACTGGACCGCACACGGCGCGCATGGCGCGAACACTGGGCATGCATTGCGCGAGGCTCTGGAACTGATGGCAGTTTCGTAAATAATGCAACTTTTGGATTTTCAATTATTTTTTATATTTTTAGCAGATTTTTAATTTAAAAAAAAATAAATAGTGTATTTTGGATAATTTTAAAAATACAAAATATATTAAAAATAAATAGTTTGTTTTTACATGATTTTATAATTAAAATAAATGATTTATTTTAAATATGAAATTGAATTTCATGCAACTTTAAATTGCCCATTAAATGATACCGATATATATATATGGAATGAAATTCATGAGATGAATATTATTTATTAATAAATATGTTTATATATATGATAATAAATGAGATTGATTGTGGACTATTGACCAATATGATTTGATTTATTTTATGTGGATGTATTAAATGAATGGGGTCTGCGTACCTTGTCTTTTCTAATTTATCTGATGTAAAATTCTATCTCCCTCCTATTTACTTCTCCTTGACTGTTGATCAAGGTTTCTATTTATTGTAAATAGTTTTGTAATAGGAATAGTTAGAATTATTTTAAAGAATTGAAGCGAAGAGCAAGGAACGCATGAATACCCATTTGTAATGGAACCCGGTTTAAATGTAATAGTTATATTTATGTATTTATTCTTGCACCATAGGTTTGACCAATTGGTTTATTTGATGGCTCGAATAAACCAAACTAGAATAAAAGTTCATAATCAATACAAGTAGATTATAGTATTCTATATGTGCATGCTTAATATATATTTATTATATATTATCCAAACATGCTTCGCATGTTAAATAATATGACACGTATTATATATATATATATATATATGCATGAGTGCTAAACAAGATGAGACAATTAATATTAACAAACCCCTCATGATGTAGAATAAATATTATTTATAAAATGAATTAAGAGGTTTAATTCATGAATTAAAGTAATTTAATTCAGTTAAATAAAATTAGAATGGTTCTAATTTATTTATTCTATAACTCATAATATTAAGCTGTAAAGTTCAAAGATATTTATTAGAAATATCGAACGTCGCCTTTTAGCATGGTAAAATGACAGAGTATTAAATAATTATTATAAGTTTGTTGTGTCACACAAGGCTTATATTAATTTTTTGAGATGTCGTTTTATCACATTTGATGGTTTATAAAAGAATTGAAAATTACTGTTTTGTTGTGTCACACAAGGACAGTCTTTTTCTCTTCAAATATAAGAAAATGTTAGGTTGGACTTAACTTGGATAATTTTGATTTGGATGTGCACACACATGATCATAATAATCTAAGAGAAAAAATAAAAGGAGTTACATGTTGATGTAATTGATAAGAGTTATCTACCTATTTATTTATATATAGTTTGTTGTGTCACACAAGGCTATATACATTTGAAATATGATCTTTATTCTCACTAGCGAATCTTTAACTAGATTTGCCAAACTATATAAAGAGGATAATATAGTTTGACGAAAATAGTGGGAGACACCATTTTAAATAAAGACCTAATTTATTTTTGTAATCAATAAAATGAATATATGATAATGTTGTTATTAATTCACTTAAAGAATATTGCTATGTTTAATTCACTAACACTGCATGGCATATTAGATGCTAACAATTAATCGAACCGTATTATTCGGATTGATTAAACAAATTTGAGAATAGTTCTCAATGCTGAAAAGCTAGTAAATGTCCTTAATTTGCCTATCCATACAAACATTACAGACTAAGCCTCCGAGGAAGAGATTGTTATTTTAAAATGGCAAGATGATACAAATGTGGCTCAATGTATCATGCTCGCAACACGAGAAAATAGATGCACCTACTATATTGCTGCACATTCAATAGTTGTATGGTGACCAAAGTAGGTCAACTAGATATAAGATATCTAAGGAGCTCTTCTGATCTATAATAACCAATGACACTACAGTAAAAGACACATGTCCTAAAGATGATCAATTAGATTGATCAACTAGGACAACCGATTTTGTCAATGATGGAGAGTTGAGTCAAGATTCAATCTTGCAGTCACTTACTAACTCTTATTCATAATTTGTTGTGAACTTCAAACATTAATAAGCTAGACGTCAGTTTAACTGATTTGCTTAAATATGTTGAAGACTGTTGAGAGTCACTTTCTTTCCTAAAAAAATCAAGTCTTACTCGTAGATGAATCTTCTAGGTGGGGGAAGATTGCTAAAGGTATTTTTTAGGAGTTAGAAAGAGTATAAGGCAAAAAAAAAAGGCACTAATTGAAGGACATAAATAAAAGTGATTTTGAGGGCAAAGCTTTCATTGCGATAAGTTGGGACACTGGAAGAACAACTACAAGAGAGTTGCAGTAGTTAAGTAGAAGAAGTTTAGTGAAGCTTCAGCTATAGATATAGATTTGTTCATAATGAAATAGAACTTTTTATAAGTCAAGTTTCTGCTTAGGTATTAGATACCGGCTGGTGGTCTCACATATGCAAGTCGCTGCAAAGACTAGGAAGAAGTAGAAGGCTGAACTAAAGAGAAGTAATCCTGTGCATGGGGAATGAAACAAATATTGCTGCATTAGCCATAGGAACTTATAGTTTAGCATTGCCTACAGGCAAGTCTATTAAGTTAGTAAGTTGTTACTATATTCTAGTTCTTAGAAACATTATTTCAGTTCCATGTGATGACAAGGAATGGTTTTTTACATTATAATAATGAACAATCATTGTTCTGTTTATAATGATAATGTTTTATTTAGAACTGGTTGATTACTTAATGAATTTTCTATAACTTACATGAAAAATATTCCAAATTTGAACAAACTAAAGGCAAACAGATGATATCAATCATACCTTTATGCAACACTGTTAATTCAGTCACGTTAATGAAACAAGGCCAAACAAGATTGTATAAAGATAAGCTTTTAGAGCCTTTTGATTATGAATAAAATACAACTTGTGAATCTTGTATCACGGAAAATATGACTAAATCTCCATTTAGTGGACATAGAGAGCGAGTTGCAGAGTTGTTAGAGATGGTACACACAGTTGTGTGTGTGACCTATGACAACAAATGCAAGAGGAGAGTATTCATTCATTACTTTCATTGATGATTCTAGATTTCGATAGATGTTTTGATGAAATACAAATCCAAATCGTTTGAAATGTTCAAAGAATTTAAAAGTGAAGTATAGAAATTAAAGGCCAAACGTATTAAAGTTATTCGATTAGATCGAGAAGGGAATACTTAAGTAGTAAGTTTCTGGATCATCTCAAGTGAAATAGTATTCTCACAGAATGGACATGGTGATGATCCATAATGAGTATTACCGATCTTCCAGTATCCTTCTAGGATTATGCCCTAGAAACAACCGCATATCTACTAAATAAGATACCTTCAAATTCTATCCCAAGACTTCATATGAGTTATGGATAGGGAGAAAACCAAGTCTTAAGTATGTTAAGATTTGGATTATTCTGCTTATGTCAAAAGGCTTAACATGATAAGCTTGGGACAAGATCTGATAAGTGTAAACTTGTGGAATATCCTAAAGAAAGTTTAGTATATCACTTCTATAACTGACTAATTAGAATGTGATTGTTGAAACACGTTGCCTTATAGGAAAATAAGTTTTTCCTTAAAGGGTTAGTGGGAGTAGAATAGTTCTTAAAGAAAATCAAGAACCACAAAACACTATAGATCAAGTGAAGAAATCTGTACAAGTAGATAAACCTATTGTACCACAACCAAGTTGTAAATCTGGTCTAGTACCAAAGATACCTGAAAAGTATGGATTCATCATAGATGATGATGATAATGAGGTATGCATCATAGTGGATGATGATCCAGTTACATACGATGAGGCATGAGTATTAGATACTCAAGAGAAATGGACAATGACCATAAAATTCGAAATGGGTTTTTGGAGAAAAACTAAAGCAGATAGCAAGGCAGCGACCTATAAGACCTAACTACTGGTAAAAGATTTCAAACAAGGTCAAGGAGTTGATTATAATAAAACATTTCACAAGTGAAAATGCATATATTGTAATATCCCAGATATTTACAAGTTTTGTAGATAAGATTTTGAATAATCAATTAAATGTTATGGTTTAAAACCTAGAGTTGGAGAAGTGAGATGTGTAGAAAATGGGTGAACATTTTTTTTAACATAATTTATTTGTTAAAAATTAAATGTAAGAATATTTTAATGATACATGTAGAGAATTTATTAAGGAAATAAATTTATTTGAGAAGTGAAGGTGGATACACACACAC
The DNA here is from genome assembly GCA_947179155.2 of Hedera helix. Taxonomy (NCBI): domain Eukaryota; kingdom Viridiplantae; phylum Streptophyta; class Magnoliopsida; order Apiales; family Araliaceae; genus Hedera; species Hedera helix. The sequence goes on from OX359265.1 coordinate 12,779,495, forward strand.
ACACACACACATATATCTATATATATATACCTAAAGCGTGCTTGTTAGACAAATAAGTGGATGAGTAAGTTAATACTCAATTAAACTAATAAATTAATTAGTTTAAATATGGAGTCATAAAATATAATTAATTAGGTTAATTATATTAGTATGAGTTAAAGTTGTGAAAAATTAGGATAATTGTCTTAGATGACAATATTGTGAAGTAATTAATTTAATTATTAAGTTGTTGTATAGAGTCCATTAATAGATTTAAAGCAAGCCCAATATTTTAATTGTTAAAAGTCTTGTTGATATTTATAAAGAGGTCAAAATAAATTTAAGGATTTAGCCTCATGAAGAGTTCAAGTAATTTAATTACTACTAGTGGACTAGCCCAAAAAGGATTATAGATGTTAGCCCAATATGGGAATGCTTGCATGAAGATGGATAATTAAATAAGAAATCCCATTGTAAAATAAGCTATGTAGCCCAAATCATTTAAAAGTCAAATGATGGTCAATGTGTTGGGAGAAAAATTCCAAGTATTGATTTAGTGTAGAGAATTAACTAATGTAGGGTTAATTGAATAACCCTAGTTGGTAGACAAGAGAGATCATTAACTAAACGATGGTTAATTGCTAGATAAATAAATATGATGATGAGAATTAACTATGGATGAGTTAACTGAGTAACTCAATGTGGTAGAATAATTTAAAGCAAGTCTAATTAGATTATATTATAAGTCCAAATGAGGTATTAAACTAAGTTAAATAAATTAACCTAGTAGTCTATGAAATTAATAAAACCTTGATTCATGTAATAATTAAACTAACTCAATGCTTGTTTTAATTAAATATAACATAGGGTATTTAATGTTAGTCCAATGAAACAATTAAATTGAGTCCAACCAAATTAAATGGATGAGCCTAATATATTTAAATCCTAGAGTCCAATGTGGAGCCCAAATGGTAGTCAAAATTGGTCAATATTTATATATATAAGTGTGTGTGTGTGTGTATATATATATATATATATATATATATATATATATATATATATATATATATATATATAGGTTATAAAAAAAAAGCAAAAATGGGGGATTTAATCCCATTTTGCTGAGATTTAAGGGGCCCACATGGTAGCTTGTTTCTTTAGGTTGCTTAAATGTTACATAATTGGTAGCTTCTAAGTAACATTGATGGATGTCAAACCAATAGTCATTTAAGTAGTCATTCAATCAAATAGTAAGCACAATTAGCTCATAATTTAACCAATGCTAGTTGATTAGTGGTTGTTGATGATGATTAAGGGAGTGCTATATATAGAGTGTTGCACTAAAGGTTTGTGTTAATTAGTCATTTTACTAGGAATGCTAGAGAGAAAAGAGAGCATCTTTGAGAGAAAAACAAGCAAACTCTTGTGAGTTGAGGATCCACCAAAGAGATTGCTAGAGGATAGTCAATGAGGAGTCACAAGCCAAGATCATACCAAGAGGAAGAAGAGTGTCCATGTCTATGAGGTTAAAAAGTGTTCTAAACTTTCTTTAGTTCATTTTTATAGTCTATATATGTTTTAAACGGTTAAAATGTATTTTTAACTGATCAAAAGTTATTTTGATACTCTAGAGGTCTAAAACTATGATATATAGGTATATTCATATTTTGATACAGTTAATACAAGTATTGTTACGTGTATTACGCAATTAAAGGGAAGAAAACCCCATATTGCGATTTACCGGTAAAACCCTAGATGGTTCGGTCTTAAATTTCTTGTCTAAACATTTTCAAAAAAGTGATTGAACCATGAAATATTGTAAAACAAAAAGTTAGGAAGACAACAACACTAAGTTGGTGTCATTTGGATGTGTAGAGTTTATTTTATTCAAGTTTGAACAATTAAAACCAAGGATTTGTGATTTTAGTTTTCATTTTGTCCTTGTGAGCAGTTTTTAGTCCAGTTCCGTTCAGAATTTAGATTTGTGATCTTAAGAGAAATTGTAGAGGGGGAAATTCTGATGAGAATAGACTCAAGAATCACCCCCACAATGTTTTAAAATGAAGAAGTTATGGCTGTCGGAGAGTCAGAAGGTCGAGCAGACAAAATTTTAAAAAGTTTCTGCAACACTAGGGGCGGGGCCCTAGTTTTGCACTAAAAAGAAGGGCCGGGGCCCTCGTCACTGTTCATGGGCAGTTCATTTTTCGTTCCGGGTCGGGTCGGGCCATTCAAGTCGGTTCGGGTCATTTAAGTCCAAATTGGATAAAAATGTTTAAAAATTAATATAATTAATTTAGGACCCAAGTTTAATAATTATTTACTATTTATATAATAAATAATAAATAAAGTAAATAAAGCCATTATTATAATTAATTATTATTTAATTGATAGTAAATAATAATTAAAGCAAATAAGTATAATAGCTAATTATTTATTATTAAATAATAAATAAAGAAGGCTATAAAGTTAATAAATAAATTATTTATTATTTAATTAATATTAAATAATAAATAAGGATGATTAGACAATTAATTATTATTTAAAGGATATTAAATAATAATTAAAGAAAGATGAAGTTAATAAGGTAATTATTTATTATTTTAATAAATAAGGATAATTAGTTAATTAATTATTATTTAAAGGATATTAAATAATAATTAAAAGGAGATGAAGTGAATAAAATGATCATTTGTTATTTAATGAATATTAAATGGGTTAATTAATTAAGACAGTATTATTTAAATAATCATTAAAGGATTTGAGGATAATTAATTAATTGATTATTATTTTAATGATATTAAATAATAATTAAAAAGAAATAAGGTTACGTAAATAATTGTTTATGTAGAGATAAATAAACAATTAAAGTTAATTAGATTAATTATTTATTTAAATTTAAATAAATAAAAAGAAGAAATTAAAGGAATAAGGAAGTGATGAAATAATTTATATTTAATTATTTAAATATTAAATATTACAAAAGAAGTAACTTATTTATATTTAATAATATTAATAAGTGATTATTAAGTGATTAATAATAATAGTAATAGATTAAAATATTATTATATGGTTAATAATATTAATAAATGATTAAAGTATTACTAAATGGTTAATAATATTAGTAAGAGATTAAAATATTATTAAATGGTTAATAATATTAATAAGCGAGTAAAATATTATTAAATGGTTAACAATATTTGAATATAGTTATATATTATCAATGTAGATTATATTTTAAGAAGTTTGATACATTATTAAATGTCCAAATCATTAAGTTGTGTAAAAGAAGAAAGTTAATTGAATTAAACTGACGTGAATAGTCTGTTTATGACTAATTTAGACAATTTATTAAAAAGTGGGTCGTGATGAGAACGTATAGTGAGGACGTAAGTTGGTTAAGCGTACCCGATATGTCCGAACTGTATTTGGGCTAGGATTTTTGTCCGGAACTTAAGGGTTCATTTGTCGGACATCTTAAGAGTTAATAATTTAAAGTTAGAGTCTTATATAAAGACTAATTAATAGTCATTGTATCTAATAATTATGTCAATTTTATATATAAATTGTAGGTTGAACGAAAGACGCAAAATAAGCGTAAATGGTAGAAGCGAACCAGGCAAGTTTTTCAGAACTTGCTCCTATGTGCATTAATATGCTACAATTTGATATTATATTATTGACATGGAGATATATTGATGATATTTGTGTTATGTGAAAAGCATGAGCTATGATTACATGTGAAAATATGAAGCATGAATTGCTAGATGCTAGTTGATTATTATAAGAAGTATGAATCATTCATAAAATGAAAAGCATGAAATGCATGATGTAAGAATAAAATGCAGAGCATGTATAATATGTGAAGCGTGTAATGTGTTACGTGTAACTATTAAACTTGCTGAGCCATCGTGCTCACTCTTACTTAAAACCAATATTTTCAGATAGTGCAAGTTATTCGAAGTTTTCGATAAAGATTAAGAAACAGGAATGCATATTACATTCACTGAAAGTCTAAATGTCTATTATAGATATCAGTCCGTATTAGACAGGTAAAATGATTGTGTAGTATAAGAATTGGTTGGTATGTAATATGAGTATTAAATACTCAAATTGATTGTAATAGAATGTCGTATCATATATGATATAGAGACATACTAGGAATGTATAAAGATTGCGATTCTGGAATAGAAAGAGATTTTGTAAAATTGTAAATAAATGATTATTTAGCAATTATAATATTGTTGTAATTCCTGAACAATAAGAAAAATGTAGTACTATTGTTGAACCGAATTCGAGGTTCAAGGGACCCAAATTAGGGGTCGTCACATATATCCATTAAGATTTTACTTGCAATTGTAGCTTACTATACAAAAGGATGTATGTATGATACAACCAAGATAATTTATCTCCATGAAGATGGAGTAAATCATGGAGTAAATCAAGTATAAAAGCTACAACAATCCAATTATGGATTGAAGCAAAATTTTAAAAGATGGAACATCTATTTTGATAAGACAATCAAAAGAGTTTGATTTTATCAAAGACAAGTGTAGACACCCAAATTTTGCACTTCTCTACTAACCCTGGTAGGAGGGCAAAGTCGTCACTTGACCCGACATGCGAAAAGGAAGGTGGACCCCAACACGAAGCCACCCCAAGGACTTACGGTCAAAGCCGCCACAACGAACAACGAGCATCAGGTTACTTGAGCCAAGGCAAACAGTTGATCCAGAAGAACCTGATTTGATCACAAAAGACGACACGTGGCATTTTTTGTGGCTCGAGAAAACGCACGGTAGCCGAGGTTTGGCACGGACGGCCACAGCAGGCAGCCACAGATGCACCTGCGGCTGCCTCCAAGACACTATACAGCGGCCATTTCTGCGTCCGAGAACGGGGACGGAAAAGAAAAGGAGAGAGAGAAAGGCGACGGGAGAGAGAAAAAAAGAGAGAAAAATGTGAGATTTCTTCCTCTTTTGTACAATCTTTGTATCCTATTTTGATTTCCAAGTATTAAAGCGTCTATTTCATCGTTTGGAATGTGAAAAATCCGAGCTTCATAGCTTCGTTGTGTTTTATCTAGTAAATCTTTTAGATATAGTTTTATTTTGTTCTTATTGCATTTGTTGGGTGGATCTACTGTAGATCCGAATATATTTGGTGCATTGCTATTTAAATAGTTTGATTTTATGTATTTTGAAGTTAGATCCAATGTAGTCAATATATGTTGTAGATCTGTGGATTAGGGATGGTTAGGGAGGATTTATTACGGATGGAATCTCCTCCTAACCTCCCGATGATATCCTTTTAGTTTATTTTATAGCTTTTACGTATGTAGCGATCGCGATGCACCTTTATGTAAATATGTAAATTTTTAAGCCTTAAAACAACATCGAGTTGAAAATCGGGTTTAAGGCCCCGTGATAGTGAAATGTGCGATTGTGGGCGTTTGGGGTTATTTGGATGACTCACATGCCCATGAATAACTCCAACGCCATTTTAATGCTTAGTTTTCCCTTTTGACACGGAAAAAGAATTTTGGAATGAAAAGATGGAGATTTTCTAAAAATGATCAAATTAGGATATTAGATTCATGAGGTTTAAAAATTAAGAGTTTTGACAAACTTTGATCCTTGTTTGACGAAAAGGCTCCATTTGGTTTTGAAATGTCATAAAAGATATTTTCGTAAAAATAGATAAACGTTTTCATTAAACTTTGTGCATAGGGTTAAAGAGTTCTAGAAGTTGCCTTCATTTTATTTAAATTTGCTGTTAGAAGGCAATGTATAGTCTCGATTCCTATTTGACAAAAGTTTAAAAACTATTGTTTTCTAAAAATGACATCTAATAAAAACCTCATCGTTTTCGAAATTAAAATCAATCTTTATTATAAAAAAACGAAGCCTTGTCATCTGGGTCAAAAGACGTCTAAATGTTTTCCCGACAAAACACGTTTTCCATAAGAAACTAAAGCGATTTTCACGAACCATCACTTAGGCACGCACGCACACACACGCAACTCACACGTTTTAGGATTTTAAAAGGGATAGGAAAACATCAAGATTGCGGTAACCGTGTTTTCACGGAAGTCGAGGGGTGACTAACACCTTCCCCTCGCTTAAGCAAGCCCCCGAACTCTATGAATCTCGGTTTGCGGACCAATTAACTCGGAGTCATATATGAGCCACTGCGATTACGAAAACAAAATTCGGATGAGTTGGTACATCCATTTCAAATATACCAACTGGCGGCTCTGGTCAATTGGCTCATCATAAAATCGACCTTTCAAACCCCGTCGACATTCAAGCCGACCCTTTTCCAAAAAAACACATCTTAATCCAAAGGCTAAAATTGGAAAGGGCTGTTTAATATTAAAAAACGAAACGACAAAATCCCGGCGTCGACAACGAGGATGAACCAAGTGTGTACAAAGGGTTAGTAGGAGCACTATGACATTCCTAGTATTATATGTTGATATACTACCGATAAAGAATGACATATCAATGCTACAATCAGTAAAAATATGGTTGTTTAAAATTTTCTCCATCAAGGACTTGGGAGAAGCATCATAATTTTCTATTCAGGATAAAGGTATATAGAGATAGATCGTAAAGGATGCTCGGCTTGACCCAACGAACATACATTGATTCGTTGATAAGTACTAGACCTGATATTGCTTATGTATTATAAACAGATATCAGTTCAATTATGGAGAAGAACATCAAAAAAGAGTTTTTAATGATGAGTCTGATATAAAACTAGAAGGCTTAACAGACTCAAGTTTGTTCAGACTAACCAAGATAACAACATATCTGTTTCAGGTAATATTATTACCGTGAACGGTGCGGCAGTGAGTTGGAAAAGTTCCAAATAGCAAGGAGTTGTTCATTTAGTGACAAAGACATAGTAAATAACTATAAGTGATGTTATAAAGGTGATTGTTTGGTTCAACAAGTTCATTACAGAACTTATAATAGTTCCTAGCATTAAAGGAGTTTAATTCGCCAAGTAACCTAGGTCTCATCTAAAATCTAAACATGTGTTGCAGCATTTTTATATGATTAGATGAATTATTGAAGAGGAGACGACACCATAAAGATGGTAGACTCTTAGTACAGCATTACAAATCCATTAACTAAAGCATTTACTAAGTAATTTGTACGCCACTTAGAGAATAATTGTATGGCGATACCAAAGGACAATTAGCTTTAGTGCAAGTGGGAGATTGAAAGTAGTATGCCCTCAAGCGAATCATATTTGATGTGATAAGCATATACTTTATAATCTTATTCGTTTATTAATAAAAGTATCAAGGTATTTCTTTATTCATGATTAATTACTTAAATTAATTAAATGGATAAACCTATAGTTTTCGAGCAATACTTTTAGAACTATGATGAGGATCATGTTAATGAGATCTAAATTCAAGAAAACTCAAAACTAAAATTGTTCCTAATCGTTGGATCACTAAAAGGGAATTAGTAGATCCGGATAGATTGGTACATACTATGCTTGCTCTTATGAAGAGAATGATTGATCTCATAAACATTTGTGTAGAGACACTAAAACAAGTATGTATGTGCTTATTAGAGAAGAAGTTCACTGAACGTGACTCGCTCAAGGAACATCTAATGGAGTTTTACTTGTTTGTCAATAGGAGTTCCCTATGTGATAGTCGTAAAAGTGATTCTTGGACTTAAGATCATCATAGTATCTTGTGTGTACTTAAGTTGTACTTTGACATATTCCTTAAGACTTGTTGGTATATCAAAGTATATACTTGGGGTATAATAAGGTACACATAGAGATAGGTGAATGATCAACAAATGACCTATCACTTCCAGTAAAGGAAGAGAATTTCTTATGCGATTCAATAAATGACAACTCAAAAATCTCTGGTCAGGGTTAAATGGAATTAGAAAGGAGTTTCTAATTTACATTAACTAGAGTTGTGTATTTGTAAATTAAAATACATATGATCAAATAAATAAGACTTGACAAAAATTCATTGTCTTATATTTGATTGGGGCATTGTATAATAGAATGATTGAATTGTATGGTAACTATTTACTGAATGGTTCTTTTACGATCAAATGTTGAAATCTATATTATCTGAAATGTCAATTAATCGCTAAGGGGGCTTACCCTTATTGTGGAATAATTATTTATTCTGAATTAAAGAGTTATATTATAATAAATGGATTAGAATTATTCTAAATTATTTATTATACAACCGGTTTAATATGGAGAACCTAAAAGGTCACACTGTAAAAGAGTAATATTTCTTTTTAAAGTGGATGGCATAATCGTAATAATAAATTAAGTATATTTAATTTATACTATGGTGATAGAATAAATTAAATAGCTTAATATTTATAGTTTAGTATTTTAGAAATACTAATTATAAATTAATAAGAGAGTCTTATTATTATTATTACTACTACTACTACTACTACTACCACTACTACTACTACTACTACTACTACTACTACTACTAGCATTGTTATTTAGTTCTTAAATGGTTTAGGAATTGTAATTATAATAACTAATTAAGTTACTAAATGGTTTAGTAATTAATTAATAAGAAGTACTCTCATTATTAAATAATTAAGTTCCTAAATAGTTTAGTAATTATAATTAATTAATTTAGTTTATAATTGAATTATGAATTAAATTAAAACCCTAATCCTAAATAGTTTAGGAAGGTTGATTATATCTATAAATAAGATGAGTCATATCATAAATTAAGATTACACACTCTTTCACAAGAATTGAGAGAGTACTTTATAATTGTCTACATCTAAGAAGTTAGAGAGAGAGAGAGAGAGAGAGAATTAGGGCTAGCCACCCATAGTTTGAAGAAATCAATATTCACTTCTTTAATTCATAGATCTCTTGGTGGATCACCTCTAGAGGCTTCACACTTGGTGGGGCTAACATTGATCCATGGAATCTAATCGATGAATTTGAAGAAGAACGCGAACGTTTAAAGAGAGTTGAACTTGTACCTGTGGAAGCTTGATTCTACAAAGGTATAAACCTTTTATCCTTCCTCAATTAATAATAGTTACATAAGAAAGATCCTAGTTATTGGTTTATAAAAAAAAAAAAAACTGATTTTTCTTGCTTCCGTTGCGCTTATATAATTTGATTCTATGTATGTCATATTTTTGCAAACGAACAGGAAGCTTCGTTAGAAAAATATTGGAAGGAAAAAATACTTCAAAGATGAACCTATTCCCATGCAATAGTAAAAAATTCTTGACGGTATCGAGCTGGAACAACCTGTTCTTCCTGAATACCCTAATTCAAGGCCAAAAAATTTGTCGTCGCTACCATGTAGTATTCATCTTTACCTGGTGATAAATAAAGCATCTATGTCCCTTTTGATGTCTCAGAAATTTCATAAAACGGGCTTTCTAGAGATCCTCAACGACCAATCCTCGTATTAATTACTAAAGATCCAATAAGTCCGACATTTATTCCTTCAGACATGTTGATTGGGTAAATACGCCCATATTGACTAGGATGGATATCTCGTATTTGAAAACTAGTAGTTCGCCCTGTCAATCCTCTAGGGCCCAAATAACTCAAAATTCTCCCATTAACTATTTGTGCCAATGGATTAGTTCGATCCAAAACTTGAGATAGTGGGTGTAAACCGAAAAAGATTTAAGAGTAGTTGTTAATGGAGTTGAAGTTACCAAATTCTGAGGAGTCGGTATCAATTTATGCCTAAGTGCTCCACATATAGTTCCTCGAACCACATTTTCTAAACAAACCAGAGCCAATCCGAATTGATCTTGTAAACAATCAGCTATAGAACGAATACTTTTATTTTTCAAATGATTTATATCGTTAAGTGTACCCATTCCAAATTTCATTCTAATCAAATGGTCCGCGACTGCCAATATATCTCATGATAACAAAAATGTATTGTTCTGGCATATATCGAGGTTCAGTCTCCGATTCATATTTCGTCGACCAATCCTTCCTAATTCATATCTTTGTTGGAAGAATTTCTTTTGTATTTCCTTACATAAGGATTCAGAAAATACCAAATCCCCGCCTATACAAGCAAATTGTTGGTAAAACTCCAAAATGGCATTTTCTTTTGACTCGATTTTTTTCTTCTCCTTATCAGTCACAAAAGACAAAAATATTTCAGGATAGCAAACATTCTCTAGAATTTCTCTTAGATTCGAACCCATAGCTGATGATAGAACTAGAATAGATATTTTTTGTTTCTTACTCACATGAGCCCTTATCCTTGCTTTTCTATCAATCTTTAATTCTGATCTTCCTCCCCAATCTGATATTATGGTATCGATATACACCGAAATTCCATTATGGTCCAATTCTAACTGGTAATAAATATTGGGGCTTTGCAATACTTGATTGATCACAATTCTATATATTCCATTGACTATAGAAGTTCCCAGAAAATTCATTAAAGGAATGTTTCCAAAAAAAATAGTCAGTTCTTGTATATCCCTACCAGTTTTCCAAATGAGTCCCGCAGAAAGATATAATTCAGATGAATATATGAGTGATTCATACACAACATCTCTTTTGTTTATCAACAGTTCTACTAATTGATATGTTTCCATAAATAATTGAAATTCAATTTCTTGATCAGTATCTTCAATTTTTGGAAACTTATAAAGTTCTTCCATCAAGCCCTGATCAATGAACCTACAAAACCCTTCAAATTGTATCTAATTAAACCTAGGTATTGTAGACATTCCCTCATTTTCATCTCGGAGCATTTTTCATTACCCATTTATTGAAAAATCCCATTATTAGCTCATTCTTCATCGAATCATATAGATGATCTAGTAATGTTGGAATTTATATTCTGTTTACTGAATCACATGAAATTTAACCCAACTCTATATCTGGAATGGATTGTATGAAATACATATGAACCGAGGAATAAAGAGAAATTTCTACTTAAATTGGAATGGAATTTGAGAAAGAGATACAAAAGGAAAGGAATTGATAAAACTTTCCTAGAAACAGAATTTTGCAACTTAGGCTTACTATGTTATGGAATTTTGTATAGAATATCAAAAGGTATTCAATTTCTACCATTATTAGGATATTACATATTCTAATCCGCTTGAATACCAAAAAACTCAATGGATTCAGTATTTAATCTTTTCGTTAAAATAAAGAAAAAACATAAAACTCAAATAGAAAAGAAAATAGAGTCAATTTTTTAGTACTTAACCCCCTATATAGATTCCATTGGTCAAAAAGGGATTCGCAGAGAAGAAGTTTTTTTTAGCTATTTTTTATTAGGATTCTTAGCATACGATGCGGATTGCGAAGTGTATAATGAAGTGTATAAAAGGGGTTATATTTATTAAACACGTCCAGATATATATATATGTCTTCTCTTTTATTTTATTGCCATTCTGCTCGGGGTTGTATGGGTTGTGCTCTATCAAACCAAAATTTTGATTTTTTATTCCATGAAAGTTTGAAATATGAAAATTTACTGAGAATTCCCTATAGGCGACATATATAAATAAGATAACCAATTAGATATCATATCTATGTAACAATTTTTGTTCTAGGGTTAATATATACTCATATATATTGTTATAATTGAAATAGAGAAGCATTTTTTATTGAAAAGAAAAAATACTGAATAAACGCCGATTAGTTAAGTATCAAATTTTTTTTTCTTATGTCATTAGGAAAACATAATTTGAGATTCAAGGCTCATTCATGAATACGTAGTCAACAGCCAATAGTTAATGGTTCAAACGAAGAAAGATTCAAGAACACATGAAGAACACAGAGAACGAGAATTGTACATAGCTACGACTCGCGTTCTTAAGCTTTTTAAAACTAAAGATGAAAGAAAATCGAACATTATAACGACTAGAGATTGTACCTTTTGTTATTGCATGCTTTAACTATTTCTTTGCAATTTCCTCTCAAGAACTCACTTTTATAATTTTGTATAGCTTTGATACTAGAAAATTTTCTTTGAAAAATGATGATAGAAATGAAGAGGTTAGCTTCCTATTTATAGAAAAACCAAGTTTTGTTAATTAAACGTTAGGGGCTTGGATTATTACGCCTTAGTACTTAAACAAATTACACTTTGGGACCTTAGCATATTCTTAGAATATTCTTTAGGGCTTGCATCATCATTGCATCACCCTTCTTCTGATTGGTCGATTCATTTTCACTTGGATTTAGTTCCAAAAAAATCGTGCTAGTTTTTCTCCCAGTTAGTATAATCGTGCTAGTTTTTCCTAGTTTGATTACACTAACTTAGTTACACATAACCTAGTTTGATTTCAACTAATTATCTTCAACTTAATTCATTATTAAGTCTTCCGGTTTAATTGACGTTTACTGATTAAAAGTCTGATATTACTGAGTTTTGTTCCGTATAAACACTATTCTGTGAAGTGAAAAGTCCAAAAGATATTGCACACTTTTCGATAAATAGTATTTTCGACAACTATTTCTCAGAAAATGGTTAGACGATCAAAAAATCAAAAAAAATATTTTTTTGTCTTTTTTCTATTTCGTCCTATTCCCGACGTGTTTTTCGAGAAAAACTTTTATCGGTTATTATATGTTTTCAAAGCGTGGGAATGATGAATCTTGAAACAGAATGTCAATTTGACGTACACGTTTTGCTTGAGAGCCTAGGTTATTTTCCTACGATTTAGACCCTAGGGTTTAGGGTATATGGTTTAACTTCTTTTCAGTTTTTGAAAAAAAAACTTTTATTCTCATTTTATGTGCTAAGGTTGGATACTCGAACCGAAACATAAAAATAAATATCAACGAAGATTCCATAACACATATAAGATATAATTTAATCTTTATTTATTCATATAAAGTCGGAATACAATTATCTCAAAAGTTCATAACATTACAAAGAACCACAAGTGGCCAACCTCTGTTTGATGCGAATGGGGGAGAAATCCAGCAAAACCATTGATAGTAAAGAAGTCAACATTAGTGAAGTATTTAATTTTAACTCTCTTGATGTTAGTATTGATGATTTGAGAGTTGCATTGCATGATATAACATCATATTTACATCAGTACATGAAGTGATTCATGGTTCTATCAAAGGATTATTCTCCTCTTCAAGAGAAGAAAGATAAAATGCAAGTAGAGCTTGAAGCATCTCTACGAAACACTAAATCTTTATCAAAACTTGAAGCTAAGAATGTTCACTTGAGGAAGATAACTGACTCTAATGCACATAGAGAGCCTGATCTATTCTCTAAGATAAAGGAACTATAAAAAATAATATCAATGTGGAACATATCTACCTCATCTATGAACTGCTTAATCACAAGTCATAGGGTTGTCTTTGATAGATCTGATTTGGGGTTTGAAAATTCTTCTTCACTCTCATATGTAGAAAATCAGGTAGACAACAATAATAGCAATGTCTATTCTCATAATAGAAGTATTATGTTTGTGAAATCCACAGAGTTAGTTAAACCTACTAATGAAAGTTGTGCAATCTCTACTGACCAAATTATTGTTCCCAAGAACAACAGGTCACATACTGGTCTATGTTTTATCAAATCAAAGAATAGATCAAGATCTACGAATGTACCTCAAAAGATAGTAGAGTTAAATAAAACTCACTTTACGAACCAACCAGGTCCTAGTCATAGAACTTTCTCTTACTCTACGAAACCTAAAAGTTATAGAGTAGTATGGAAGTAGATTGAGAATAAACCAAGAAGAATAATGCATGACTCACTTATGTTCCAAATGGGAAGGTATCCACATCCACACATGCATCATGTTAAATGTTATAGTTGTCATAAGTCTGGGCGTATAGCTACATTATGTCATAATGATAATTATTTCTCTGCATATTATCGACCTAAGATCAAGTAAATTTGGGTCCCTAACCAAACTGACAAAGTTGGACCCAAACTAGTATGGGTGCCAAAATAAATGATGATCTTTTATTCAGGTACCAAACTCTGCTGAATCTATATGGTACCTTGATAGTGGATGCTCAAGACATATGACTGACAATAAAGCTCTTTTGTCTGACTTCAAATCCAAATATGGGCCAACAGTTTTTTTGGTGATAACAACTCTGGGAAGACCGGAAGCTATGGATCAGTTTTCTTTTAGCAAAGTAGCCTATGTTGAAGGATTAAAGCACACTTTTCTGAGTATAAGTCAACTTTGTGACAATGGTCATCAAGTTATATTTCTCTGCAATCAATGTCAAGTTCAAGATCTGAAAATCAACTCTCTAAAGCTAACTAGATCAAGAGAAGGCAATGTATATGTGATCAATCTCTTTGAGCTTAATTCCTTGGCAACAACAAACTTGTTTGCCAAAGCCTCAAAAGATGTTAGTTAGTCATGGCATAGGAGATTGTTTCACCTAAACTTCAAAAGTATGTCTAAATTAGCTTCTAAAGATTTGGTTAAATGACTACCCAAGCTAGACTTCATTATAGAAAGACCTTGCAAAGCCAGTCAACTTGGGAAACAGACTAGAAGGTCATTCAAAAATAAGGAAATAAACTCAAATGAAAGACCTTTACTGCTACTGCACATAGATCTGTTTTGACCAATTTCAACAGCTAGCCTTGGAGAAAAGAGATGCACACTGGTGGTAGTTAATGAATACACTATATTCACATGGGTATTCTTTTTAACATCTAAGGATGAGCTAGCACACAACTAATCAATCTCTTAAAGTTGGATATGAATGAGAAATGTGAGAAAATTAAGCCAATAAGAAGTGATCATGGACAAGAATTTGATTATTCTGAGATGAATCTGTTCTATGAAGAAAAAGGAATCAATCATAATTTTTCAACTACGAGAACTCCACAACAGAATGGAGTAGTTGAAATGAGAAGCAGAACATTAGTAAAAGTAGGAAGGACACTTCTTGCGAGCTGAAACTGTCAACACTGCATGCTACTTTCGTAATAGATCTTTAATTCACTATACGCACAAGAAGACAACCTATGAACTATGGTAAGAAAAAAAACCAAATATCAGCTACTTCCATGTGTTTGGTTGTATGTGCTACATTCTCAACAATGGCAAAAGGCATCCGACAAAATTTTAACCCAAGATAGATGAAGGAATCTTTCTTAGATACTCTATAGAAAGCGAAGTCTATAAAGTGTTTAACTAGAATTCTCTAATTGTTGAAGTCTTTATCCATGTTACTTTTAATGAAGCTGACCAAGGTGAACAAAAAAAGCTGCTCAACTTGATAAGATTGTAAACCTTGACCCTCCAATCACTAAACAGGAGAGCCACACGATCACAAAGGATGAAATTATAGTGTTAGACCCAATGATCGAGGTGCTCGACCAAGAGATCATAGAATCTCTGAGCCCTCAGATGAAAACTCTACAAATTAATGAAGCTACTGATTAGGAACCAAATCTTGAAGAACTTAGACAAGAAGACACAATGAGTGATATTCCATCTGGAAGTAGATGGGCAAGAGATCATACTCAAGATCTAATCATTGGATATCCAAATGCTAAAGTGAAAACAAGATCTGCTTCTCAAAATGAATGTCTCTACTTGAGTTTTCTTTCTCAAATGGAACCCAAGAAGAACAAAATTAGTTTGAAAGAAGTAAGGTTTGGAGACTGGTTTCGAGACCTGAAAATCATATAGTCATTGGTACCAAATAGGTATTTAAAAACAAGATGGATGAAGCTGGTGTGATCACAAGAAATAAGACTAGACTAGTAGCCAAAGGATATTTATAGGAGGAAGGAGTAGACTATGATGAGACATTTGCACCTGTTGTAAGATTGGAAGCAATCAGGATGTTTATAGCCTATGCAGCCCACATGAAGTTTAGAGTCTTTTAAATGGATGTCAAGAGTGTATTCTTAAATGGAGAACTTCAAGAAGAAGTTTATATGGAATAACCCCTAGGTTTTATCATTTCAACTCTTTTTTATTATGCTTATAAGTTAGATAAAACACCGTAAGATTTAAAACAAGCACCCAAAGCATGGTATGAGACACTCACTATTTTTTTATATTAAAAATGGATTCATTAGAGGTAGGGTAGGCACAACTCTATTACTTAGAAAGCACAAAAATAAAACCTCATTAGTTCAAATCTATGTAGATAACATTATTTTTTGTTCTATTAATGAAAAATTGTGTTAGAGATTTACTAAGTTAATGCAGAGTAAATTTAAGATGAGTTTGATGAGAGAGTTAAACTACTTTCTTAGACTTCAAGTAAAATAGACGGATAAGGGAATCTTCATAAGTCAATCTAAGTATATCAAAGATCTACTTAAGAAATATGGTTTAGAATCAACTACTCCCATGGAAACTCCTATGGCCTCTGCAACCAAACTAGCTAATGATGAAAAAGGTCAAAGTATTGATATAACTCAATACTGAGGTATGATTGGATCTCTTTTTATACTTTACAGCTAGTAGACAAGATATTTTGTTCTCTACTATTATTTGTGCTAGATTTAAAGCTAATTCTAAGGAATCTCATTTTACTTTTGTTAAAAAAAAATTAAATATCTCAAGGGTACTCCATATTTAGGACTGTGGTATCCCAAAGAGTCTCCCTTTGATCTAATTGGATATTCATATGCAAACTTTGTAGGATGCAAGATTGACAGAAAAATTACTAGTGGGACATGTTAATTGATAGGAAACAAGCTTGTCTCTTAATTTAGCAAAAAGTAGAATCCAGCTCGTAGTTGTTGTGCTTAAATGTTATGTACAAAAAATTAACTAGCTGATTATAGGTTTGATTTCAAATCTATTCCGATATTCCATGACATCACAAATGCTATTTCAATTACTCATAATCCTATCATGCATTCAAGAACTAAACATATAGACATCATATATCACTTCATAGGAGATCATGTGCAAAATGGAAACATATCTTTAAATTTTATACCAACTAAAATTTAGCTTGCAAATGTGTTTACAAAACCCTTGGATGAATCTAGATTTAAAAAATTAATCTGTGAGTTATGTATGCTAAATTTGTCTCCTTACGTACTATGTATTAAAATTACTAACAGTGCAGAAAAAATTCGTAGAGCAAGAAAATGATCATAGAAAAAAATCATTTCATATAGTACAGACAAGTTGTATTGTATGGAGACCTTGATATTGAAATGCATAGTCAAAAGAAGGATAATATACTACCGGAGTAACTTAAGGAGGTTAATATTAAAGTGTGTGATCTTTCTGAACAAGAAAGGCGAGTGAAGAGGCAAAGTTATTGTGTCACAGCTCTTAAATTGTAGGCCTGATGTCACGATCAACCACTCACATCTCGCCACATGTCCTACTTCAGCAAATAGAGGGAAGTATTTGAAAAGTCATTTTAAAATTTTCATCTAACTGATTCTAAAATTTGTACTCTTTAAAACCTTAGAACTCTAAACTTCTTTCAAATCCAGAAAACTTAAGCGCCATATTGTTTGTCTCAGATTAACTCATAGAAGAAGATGACAACCTATTAAGTTATCATTAGAAACCAGTTGTGCTTCAACAAGTTTGGAGAAATAGAAAATAAGTTTAGAGATGTTCTCAATCTCATACAAAAGGCTGGATTTATGGAGATTCTGGATGCCAACACTAAGGTTTACACCAAGTTAATAGAAGAGCTCTATCTATCTAAGTGCCAACTATGATGATGGCGTTCTCACTACGAAGGTGAAATAGCATACTCTAAAAATAACTGTAGAAGAGATGAACAATCACATGGTATTCATAAACAAAGGAATCATGACATTTAGAATCATCGATACGGAAGAAGGAATGGAACTAATGAAATACTAGAAGAACCCATAACTCAAAAGGATGAAGAAGAAAGAATTTCCCTAAAAATACGAGTTTTTGGCTGATATCGTAGGAAAGTGCATCTTGTGTAAAGATTCTGCTCATGATTCTGTTAGTGAGCTTCAATTGAAAATCATGGCTGCAATAGTCATGGAAACATAAATTAATTTTGGCTCTATTTTAATGAGTTGGATAGCCCCTAAGATGTTCTATGGGTGAATTCTCAGCTATATTTTGAAGAAAAGAATGAAGAAGCTCGTTGGAGATGAAGAAGGAGAAAAATTGAATGTGAATAAGAAAATCACTTTAAAGTTGTAAGAAAATCACTTTAAAGTTGTTTGAAAATTAGAAGAAGAATCCAATTGAGTTGCGTCGCTCTAAACTCTCTAAAGAGAGTGAACGTACAATAAGTGAAGTTCATAAGCCAAACAAGTCTAAAGACAAAAAGAAAGTGACTCTGATTTAAGAGAAAGTATCTCAAGAGTCTACAACTCCTCAAGCCTCTGAGTAGGAAGTCTCAATGGAAGAACAACCTCTGAGAAGGAAGAAAAAAAAGGTAGAGGAAAGAAATGAGGAAGAAGCAATAAAGAAAACTCAGAATAAATTATTTGATCTTGAGGATGGTATGCCAATTTCCCAGCTTACAACAAAGAAGAAAATCTTAAAAGATAAACAGCAAAGCAAAGCTTCCTTGAAATTTTCTAAATTCAATGGACAAGCTAGGGAATCGATCGTAGAGGAGGAAATCTCCCCAATTGTAGAAGAAATTGAGATGGTCATAATGCCCAAGAAAATTCAAGATGACTTCATGGCTGAAAAGGCTTCTAAACCTGAATCTGAGCCTCAATTAGAAGAAGAAGAATTGGCTGAGAAGGTTCTAAACCCTAAGCCTAAGAAAATGCGAAAAAAGTTAAAAGAAATGGTAGACAAGAAGAGGAAAGCGAAATTAAGAAGCAAGAAAAGTCAGGACCTCGTTAAAAAGTCTGTAAAATCATTAGATGATTCTCTTCAACTTACGAAGGTCATCACTCAGGTCACTGAAGATATAAATAAAGGATTTGATCCAACAATTATGAAGCCTAAGGATCCTAATACTAAAGGGGAGCAATAACCTACCTATCAAGAACCTCCTCCTATAGCTTCAACCTCAAAACCCCTTAGGGTTCGTATTGTTCTTGAGGGAGAATAAAATCCCGATGCTCGTCTGCCTGAGAGGTTTATTGGATTAGGTGTTGGGAGGATGCGAATAGTCTCTATAAGTGCAGATGAGCTATTTAAAAGTTTCTTTATTTTTGAGATAGATGAAAGCACAACCCTCTATGATCCAAAAAGTGAACATCTACTCTATTTTCTTCCACTCATGTCATTACTAAAAGCGATTACCTTGAAAGACCAAAGTTTTATCAGTTGGTTCTACTCAAGATTTCCCAATCTGAACCTGATATCTCAAAATTTTCCAAGAGTAACTAGCTATGCAACACAGCTCCTATACAATGAATCTTTTGAGTCTTTCCATCACTTGTATAATTAGGTAATTAGAATTTCCAATTCCTTACTTTGTGATGATTTTTCATTATTTTTTGGCTATGACGAAATCTTAGAGTTATCATCTACGACCTCTGAGCAATTGTCTAATATATTTGGCTTTTCAATCGAGTCCCCGATTATAGAGTTACAGAACTCTACAGTTGACAGCCAAGTCACTTCTTCAAACAATCTTTCTTAAATTTTAGAGTCTCAAAACCCCATGATTACTGACCAACAGACACCTTCCTCAATCGTAGAGTCCCAACACTTTACGACCACTAAAAATACACCCCTAACTCTCTAGTCCATCTGCTCTCAAATTCACTATCTCCTATACATATTTCCACTTTGATCTCAACTCTTGTGAATTCACCTATCTCTATAAAGGAAAATGATAAGCCCAATACCTTGTTAGCCCCACCATCTAATATTCCTTCCTCATCAAATAATGAATACTTTGATTTAACTCTCGTTCTAACAAATATTCCTCAACCCAACTCAACTAAACCTGAGTTTATAATAAACCAAATTCTTGAAATGGTCTCTGTGATTCCCTCCAAAAGGTTAAATTGCTGGGTTGATCACTTTTGTGACATCCCGAAAATCCCCGCATTTGCTACAGGCGATCTTGTCCATTAATATACAACCTTTTTTTCCTTTTATAACTATATCATTAAAATATAATACAATTCATAAACCTATTTATTTAAACTTACATTCATTACCTGTCTCATAATCGTAATCTTCACATTCTATACATTATAACTCAGATCATAAATATATAAATCATGATCTAGTCTATTACATCTCAAAATCATATATATTATGATTTTACTTAGCTTCACATTTGAATACAATAACCATTCATAATTATCCATACATAGCTCTGCTTACTCATATATGTTTCCATATACGCGAATTTATTACATATAATACTTGATTTACAATGATACATTAATCGTACCCCAATACAAGTTTTTTTAATGAAAATTTACACACCTAGCAATCCCAATAGATTTACAATATCATACATCTCATTACTAACGACACAATTTAATATTAAAATAATGACGTCAAACAAATTATACCTTTACAGGTTCACATTTTCTACAGACTTGTTATATTACACAAATGAATATAACACATTTTTCATACTCTTCTATGCATTTACCATTCCTTACCCTTTTGTTGTACCGGAACCTCCGGCCTTCTCATACTTAGCTGAAAATATCAATTTAAAGCACGAATGAGCACGACTACTCAGTAAGTTTAACAATTAACACATTTCATGCTCGCAGTTTATATACATGCATCATACATTTCTTACTGTTCATTTTATCTAGTGAATCATAACTATCATCTTGTGCAATTTCGAACATAAATCTCATTTAATGCATTTAACAGTTAATCACATAGTTGCACAAAGTGCACATTTCAAAACATATTCACGTTGATTTTAAATAACACAAAAATCCTACATATAGTCTGTAAAGTAGTTCACACAGAACAATTATTACATTTCAACAAGTTCTGAAAAACTTGTCTGCTACTCGTATCCATATGTAACCTTTACACTTATCGAACGTTCAACACATTATCCTTCGCGTAGGTTTGCTAATCTGAACTCTGTCTGCCATCATACAACCTATATAGCATTATATGGTCATACACTATCACTTATCTCCTTCAATACTTAAAACATAAATACTAAACCACTTGTCTTTAAAAATCTCACTTTCAATAAATTACACCTTAAATAGGTTAATAATACATCTTAACACATTACCGACCTTTTGCACAAATATTATCATGCTTTTACTTAGCTTTAGGTATGTTACATTATACCATTCATTGTTCTATTATACCTTAACACCCACCACATTGATCATTTTTATTAATTTAGGGTTTATATAATATATCTTTATCATATCACATCAAAACATAACTTTTTGGACAACATTAAAAAAAAAATCGGGTACAGGGCACTACGCCCTAGTGAGCTCTGACTGCGCCCCCAGCCAACTCTTCTCAGTTAACTACGCCCCAGCACAGTGTTCAGTATAAAACACTACGCCCCGGCGCAGTCTGTAGAATCCAGAATATTTAATTTTTGCTGTCACTTTGTAGAATTTTAACTCCTTCATCTTGCATCCAATTAATCTCAAATTTGAACTATTGCTAGATCTTACTACATAGCATTTTACAAAAATACAACTTGACTCATTCGGCTTCTTAAAATCATCGAAGCATTAGTCTATAAAATAGTGTTTAAACACACTTTACCCTTTACGCACTTTACCCTTTTTCGTAAACTAGTGATTTTTGGCCATGCACTTCTAAAATTCATTTCAACACTTGATTAAGCTTTCATAACAAATATTAAAATTTTCTAAGCCTTTAAAAACAACATAGGTTTTCAAATGACGTATTTATCCGTAAAAATCATTTTAACTTAAAACGATCGATTTCGATCGTCCGAAACACAATTTCATTCTAACTTTCATCCGTTGACTACAAAACTAATGTAGACACGTGTAACTTTATAAACTAAGTGATCAAACCTAGTTTCACTATTTAACTCTCAAAATTACAAAAAATCACATTTGAGTTGAATTTTCATCCACTTAACATAATTTTCCATAAAACTTATTTTTAAGTTCTTAGACTCCCTGTGACACCCCAGGATTTTACAGAATTTCTAAATAGAAATTTTGAATAATTAATTAAAGGTTATGAGATAAAACCTAGTTGAACGATAAAATGTATTTAGAAGTGATTAAACGTGAATTATTGATTAACCAATGTGATAGAAATGATCTATATGAGTAAGTTGATGTTTAAGAGGGACTCTTAGTATAATAAGGGTCTATAATATATTTATGGAGAAGTTAGTTGATTATAGTACATGAGAGAATTGAGATATGAAGAAATTATAATATAAATGAATTTTGAGGATTAATTGATAATCTAAAGGATTAAAGATGAACAATTTATGGTAATGCCTACATTAAGGCAATTGGAAAGAAATCGGTGTAGGACACTGCTGTGTCAGCAGGAGATTGCTTGGATATATGAAAGTGTATATATGTGTCTATGTGTATATGTGAATATGTAGAATGAGTTGATAAAGAAAGAAGAAAAGTTAAAGTTTACAGGATATTGAAATGAGAAAAGAGTATATAAATCGATGTTTAAGTTATGAATATTGATAGCAAGTTGATGAATAGGCCTGGAGGGGCGATGATATGAAAATGACAAGTGGAGATAAGTGTGTAAGTGCAGTAAAGAAGAAACCGTATGACCTAATCGGTTTATTGAGGATTAAAGATAATGATTTATGAACGTTGGATTTTTTAAGAAATTGAGGTTAATTAATTGAAATAAGATAGTTATATATATGTTGTGCAGATATAGAATGTAATACTTCGAGAATAAGTAGAAGGTATGTTGAATGCATGAATGATATAAAGTTGGCATATTTATGTGATGTAAATAAGTAAAAGGGACAAAGAGTCGTAGAAAAGGTTATATGATCGAAAAAAGGATTTAAAGGTTGGATTTTGGTAATCCAGTTGAGGTTCGCTTCACAAGGAAGAGATTTATGGAAAAGATGGGTATTATGACTATTTTGAAATGTCGGATAGTGAAATTGGTTGAATATAGAACCGGGTGTGGTTCGTAGAAATTATGAAGTTAATTTTATGTGAATTAGTCATATTTTAAGTTAATAAGTTATAAAAAAAAAACAATTTCGAAGTGTGACAAGTATTTTGGGACAAGCCAATTATGGTGTATTTTATGAGGAATGGAATTCAAGCACAATGAAACAAGTTTGGATCAAAATGGGCTTGAAATGGATTAAAAATGATTAAGTTATGATTTATGGGAATTAATTTTCTCTAGATTTTGAGGCTTTTGACCAAAATGACCTTGACAATTTGGGTAATGACTTATTTGTCCCAAGTGGTGAAATGACGGAAATACCCTTCACTTAAAATGTGAAATGACACAAATGCCCCTAACCATGATTAAGTTAAGCTAACTAAGTTGGGTTAGTTGTTGGAGAAAGCATGCAACTTTTATATGTGAATAATTGATAAGCATGAGCATAGCTTATCTTTATTTTCTTCTTCATCATCCGGATAACAAGCTAAGAGAGAAAGAGAGAGAAAGCCATTAGAGTCATAGAGAAGAGCTAGGAATCATGGAGCTAGAGACCTCAAATGACTAAGTAACAAGAAGAAAAGAGGAATAACTCATCAAGATAAAGCTACCTATGTGGAGAAGTTTTCCATCCAAGGAGGTATAAGCATGATCTAGTTTTAAAATTTGAAGTTTATGTGATTAAGTTTAAGAATAGGTATCACCATGTATGTATCTTTGAAATACATGGTTTGATTATGAAGTTTATGTGAGTTATATGCTATATGTTTAGTAAGTCATGAAACCCTAAGTTCCAAAGTGGTAGAATAAAGTTGATGAACTATTCATGTTCTTATTCAAGGCTAGAAATTATGATTCATGGATGATTATATGTTATTTGTTGGAAATATGGATGAAACCCTAAATAAGGGTGTTGATTATGTGAGACGCGTGCATAAATTCATGCTAGATGGTTTCAAAGAAACATAAATAGAAGAAAAATATGTTTTGTTAGTGAAAAGTCAAATATTAGGCTATACTTTTTGTGTAGATAACGTATTAATCTGTAAAGAGCACTAGAATGTGTATAGGGAAGTTATAAAGACGTGCAAAGTCATTAAACGTATTTATGGTAACTTATATAGTATGTGGAGGTTAAGATGTTAAGTGGTGTCCAAGCTTTGAAATTTGAAAGTTTTGAGAAGTTAAGGAAAAATCTGATTTAAAGGTGATTTTTAGCAATTTTGATGAATTAAAGGTGAAATAAAATCAAATGAGTCATTTGCATGTTATTATACATGTTAGAGTCGAATTAGTAATCAACGGATTTAGAATTGAGTGAATTGGCGATTCGAACGATCGAAATCGATCGTTTCGAATCGAAACGGATTTTAACGGACAAAAGTCGCCTCGTGCGAAGTTTTATGGTTTTGAAAGCTTGGGCATGTCATTTAAGTCCTATTTGAACTATGTCAAAGGTTGGAATGGAATTTAGAAGCAAATGGCCAAAAATCACAAGCTTGCAAAAGTTAAGTTTTGAAAATCTGAAAAATTTTCTAAGTCTGGAAATTGTGTGAACAGCCCTCCTACGGGCTAGTGTATCTATAATTTTGAGGAGCCAAATGAGGCAAATGAAAATGTTATAAAATACTATGGTATGAGGTCTACATGTGTACCAAATTTGGTGTCAATTGGATGTACGGTTAAAGAATTAAAATTCACCAAAGCAGCAGCAAAAATCAAAATTTCAGATTTCTGGGCCACGGCCTAGGCCAGATTTTTGTAGGCAAAACCACGGCCGGGGCCAAGTTTGGCTGAGAGGTCACGGCCGGGGCCGTGGTTTCTTAGGCCAAAAGCCGGTCGGGGCCATGGAGGACAGAGTTTAAAAAAATGATATTTTTGACCCGAAATGAAATGTTTTGATACTAAATGATAGAGATAAGTTATGTAAACCCTAGATTGATAAAAATAGACTATGTAAAGGGTGTTGTCGTATAATGAGATAATGAATGGCATAATATAACATGCCTAAAGCCAAGCCAAAGCATGTTTAAGGTTGTGAAAAAGGTCAAAATCAAGTTAGGGTGTTTTATAAACCTATGTAAGGTATAATACATGAAATGTAATATGATTAGAGATGAATGGTCGTGTAATTATGAATTAAGTTTGACAAGTTAAATGAGTTTATGATCCTATAATGATGAATATAGATTGTGTGTTTACAGATAGCGCTCGAAGTAGCAACCCAATGCAATGAAGGATAGAAAGGTCAAGCGAGACAATAAAGGTTAAGTATATAAAGGCGTACAGGCAAGTTTTTCAGACTTAAGTACAGTAGATATTTTACGTGAGCTACGTGTTAGCATATGAGTCGAATGTGCCTTATGTGCAATTATGTGGTTAAGTGCTAAATGAATTACGTGACATTAAGCATATTATATTAAGGTAAAGGATGCATGACGCATATTATAAATTGTGAGCATGAAAGGTGTTAGCTGAATTACTTGCTGAGCTTTATGCTCATTCTTGCTATAAACTAACTTTTCAGGTAAAGCCCAAGAAGGCCGGAGGTTCCGGTGATGCTAAAGATAAAGAATGTGAATAGGTGGACAAGCATAAAGGAAATTGGTTATATGTACCCGTGTAATATTTATGTAAAGTAGATGAATATAAAGTTATTTATGAGCAAGTTATGTACTAGTTGGTTAAGTTATGAATTGAGGCAAGATGATTGTAATAATGATGTAAGTCGAGTATGGATATAATGAAACTCGCATGTATGGTATAGATGTATGAATCGGGATATGCATGATATTGTAGAATGTATACAGATATATATGAATAGTAGCAGGTGCACGACAGGTATATGCAAACGGGCCATGTATAGACAGATCATGGCGAAATTTTTATTACAGGTCATGTAAATCGTAATATACTTGATTATGAATTGAAATAGACTCGGTCAAAATTGTTAACTGTTTGACCTAAGTTTAATGAATGGTAAAGTGAACGTTGCGATCCTGAGACAGGTAAGGAATGTAAGTTAAATAAGTTTGAAGATAAAAATAAAAAATGGACCGCATTTATGGTCAAGTCAATGTTTTTAAAGGTCAAAGGTTAAAGTTTAACGCATGAGATCCCGGTTAATAAGGTTTTAAGTAAATCACTATGTAATCCAGATATAATTGGACTTAATTAAGGAAGGTGGGATCTCGGGGCGTTACACTCCCTTTTTCCAAATACTCATTAAAGAGTTCATTTACAACTTTGTAGACTTATACTACACATATATGAATCTTTCACAATTCATTTATTTTCAAAATATGTTTATTTGAACATATTAGTATCATAGCTAGTTTTAACTTTCAAAATCATACTTTCTATACATTAAAGTATTTTACATGCTATTTAACATGTAAATACACATCATATCATCATGTTCAACCTTATAACTTAAGATTTCACCATGAAATTCTAACTCATCACACATAACATTCTATAACTCATACATTTAAACATAAATACATGCATAAACATACATAAACTAAAGTTTTAAGTTTATAAAAATTTTAAACCTTATTAGATTATCCACTTCATTACATAAGAAGCTTCGCCATGTCAAGACCTTCAACTTTAAACCTTGTTCCATGATCACCCAACCTTCCTATCACAAAAGATCAAGCTTTTTCTTTCCTTCTTCCATGACTTCTCTTCTTTCTCTCTTTCTTAGGGTTTTAATTCTAGCAACAAATAAATGATGAACTCTTGCTTTGCTAGGTTTTAATGAGATTAAACTTAAGCGTGGTTAATTAACATAACTACGTCTAACCTAACCAAGGGCATTTTGGTCTTTTTCCATACTTAGTTAATGACATTTTAGTCATTTCACCTCTTAGGATATAAAGGTCATTAATTAATTTATCAAGGATATTTTAGTCATTTCATCTCTTAGGCTACAAAGGTCATTAATTCAATTGTCAAGGATATTTTAGTCATTTGACATTTTCTCTAGATTTTCCTTAAATAGAAAGTATCCATTTAAGGAAACTTTCTTTTTTTGGCAACTTTTCATTTAAGGAAAGTTCTAACTCTTTTCCCATTGGTCCATTTCTGCTCACATGAATTGTGTTTCTTTCCCCACTTTGATTGATTCATATCCATTAATATAGATTGAACTTTCTCTAGTTTAATTAACTGGATCAACTACCTAGTTACTTTCCTTTCAAAACATGTTACTTTCACTTAGTTCCATTAAATTTGCTTAGTTAGTTATTTAGCCATAAACCAACTAAAACACTTTTCTTAAATATAATTATGTTTCCAGTTTCTTACAAACCTTACCGGTTACATATTTCATCATTTTCAATTCCAGTCATTTCAATTAATAGAAACACTCATATTTTTCTTGAAAACGCTTTCTCGAAAATGAACCTTCGATAAAAATGAAAAACGCTCAAATCGTGTATATTGATTCTCACGTCCATCTTTCAAGAAAATATCTTTCTTTTAGAATTATATAACGCATATTTTGTGTCATACAACACCCTGATCAGACTCCCAAAATCCATTCTTGTTTACCATTTAATCTCATTTTACCATTTTTATGACTTTTGCGACATTACGTTCACTTACTTAATACATATACGATAATTTGCATCATACATGCATTCTTCACTCATTCTACTCATATTTGGGAGTATTATCTTCTATATTTATGCGTTATATAAATACTCAGCTCAATTCAATCAATTGATGTAAATTCATTAATCAATTTAAGATTTTAATCTCATAATTCTTATTACTCAGTTAATCTCTAATATACAGATTAGGTTAAACTGTTCTACCATTTCTGCATGTTCTGCTATACCTTACCTTACCTATTAAAATGTTCTTAATTTTCTTACCTTGTCATTCTCTTATCCTAGTCTCTTAAGGTCAATTCAGCAAGCTAGTTATTAATTATCATAACTAAGCTTAATTTACACATTCTTCCATTATCATTTTTTTTCTCCAATTCTTATCTTTCATTTTATTTATTAGATCAAATACACACACACACACACACACACACACACACACACACACACATACATTTAATC
Source organism: Hedera helix (assembly GCA_947179155.2). NCBI lineage: Eukaryota > Viridiplantae > Streptophyta > Magnoliopsida > Apiales > Araliaceae > Hedera > Hedera helix. The sequence goes on from OX359265.1 coordinate 12,807,570, forward strand.
TACCACATTCTAACACAACACAGTGTCTTACAATAATTCATTTCTAATTACCTAATCGTAGGTATTACATTATATCCTTTGCCTTTAATCCTTTCTATTTTTTTTCAACAATAGTAAATTATATTTATTATAATTTCATTATCCATTAAGTCATTAATGTACCTTAAATTAATGACTGATCCTCGTAACCTCCATAGAGCCCTTGTTACATCAATAGTCTTTCTTTATACTTTAAACCACATAAGTTATTCTTAACACATTGATTAAATAATAAATTAAATTTAATCACTTTTTTACACTTTCTGTTCTTCCAAACTAAGTTTTAACTTCTAACATTTATTTTATTGACCAAGATCTTTATTTAGAAATCTTGTCAAAAAACTGGGATATCACAACTCTCATGTCTACTGATTTCATTGAAGACCTTGACGATAATTCCCGTGAAATAAACAATAGCCTGAATGATATAACAAAAGTTGCAGCTAAAGTTCTAGGCGAAATGGACAAAAAGTTTGCTAAGTAAATGCATAAAATGTTCAATGATATGGTGAATAGTCTGTTGGTTTGCAAAAATATGGCTTACATATAATCAAATTATATAAGCGCAACGGAAGCAATAAAAATCAGATTTTAAATTTTTTGTACAAACCAATAACCCAGATCTTTCTTATGCAACTATTATTAATTGAGGAAGAATAAAAGAATTTATACCTTTGTAGAACCAAGCTTCCTTTAATCTCCCTTTAATCCTTCATGTTCTTCTTCAAATTCACCGATTAGATTCCACGGATCAATGTTAGCTCCCCAAGTGTGAAGCCTCTAGAGGTGATCCACCAAGAAATCTATGAATTAAAGAAGTGGATCTTGGTTTCTCTAAACCATGGGTGGCTAGCCTTAATTCTCTCTCTCTCTCTCTCTCTCTCTCTCTCTCTCTCTCTAATTCCTTAGATCTAGAGAATTATGGAGTACTCTCTCTCTCTCTCCTATTGAAAGAGTGTGTAACATTGATCTATGATAAGACTCCTCTTATTTATAGATATAGTCAACCCTCCTAAACTATTTAGGATTAGGGTTTTAATTTAATTCCCAATTTAATTAAGAACTAAATTAATTAATTATAATTTCTAAACCATTTAGGAACTTAATTATTTAATAATGAGAGTACTTCTTATTAATTAATTACTAAATCATTTAGTAACTTAATTAATTATTATAATTATAATTCCTAAACTATTTAGGAACTTAATTATTTAATAATAATATTACTACTTATTAATTAATTCCTAAACCATTTAGGAACTAATTAATAATACTAGTAGTAATAATAATAATAGTAATAATAATAATAATAATAATAATAATAATAATAATAATAATAATAATAATAATAATAATAAGACTCCTCTTATTAATTTAAAATTAGTATTTCTAAAATACTAAATTATAAATATTAAGCTATTTAATTTATTCTATCATCATAGTATAAATTAAATATACTTAATTTATTATTACGATTATGTCATCCAATTCTAAAATAAATATTACTCTTTTGTGGTGTAACCCTTTAGGTTCTCCATATTAAACCGGTTGTATAGTAAATAAATTAAAACAATTCTAATTCATTTATTATGAATTAACTCTTTAATTCAGAATAAATAATTATTCCACAATAAGGGTAAGCCCCCTTAGCGATTAGTCGACTTTTCAGATAATATACATTTCAACATTTAATCGTAAAAGAACCTTTCAGCAAATAGTTACCGTACAATTCAATTCTTCTACCATACAACGTCTCAATCAAATATAAGACACGAAATTTCTGTCAAGTCTTATTTATTTGATTATATGCATTTCAATTCACAAATACACAACTCTAGTTAATGTAAATTAGAAACTCCTTTCTAATTCCATTTAACCCTGGCCAGGGATATCTGAGTTGTCACTTATTGAATCGTATAGGACATTCTCTCCCTTTACTGGAAGTGGTAGATCCTTTGTTGATCATTCACCTATCTCCATGTGTACCTTATTATACCCAAGCATATCCTTTGATATACCAATAGGTCTTAAGAAATATATTAAAGTATAAATTAGTACACACAAAATACTATGATGATCTCAAGTCCAAGGATCACTTGTACGACTATCACAGAAGGAACTCCTATTGACAGACAAGTAAAACTTCATTAGGTGTTCCTTGAGCGAGTCATGTTCAGTGAACTTATTCTCTAAGAAGCACCTACATACTTGCTTTAGTGTCTCTACACAAATGATTATGAGATCAACCATCCTCTTCATAAGAGCAAGCATAGTATGTACCAATCTATCTGGATCTACTAATCCCCATTTTAGTGATCCAGCGATTAGGAACAATTTTAATTTTGAGCTATCTTGAATTTAGATCTCATTAGCATTATCCTCATCATGATTCAAAAAGCATTGCTCAAAAACTATGGGTTTATCCATTTGATTAATTCAAGTAATTAATCATGAATAAAAAAATGCCTTGATACTTTTATTAATAAATGAACAAGATTACAGAGTATAAGCTTGTCACATCAAATGTGATTGGCTTGAGGGCATACTACTTTTAATCTCCCACTTGTACTAAAGCCAATCGCCCTTTGGTATCCCCATACCATTCTTCTCTAAGTGGCGTATAAATTGCTTAGTAAATGCTTTAGTTAATGAATCTGTAATGTTGTGCTAAGAGTCTACCATCTTTATGGTGTCGTCTCCTTTTCAATGATTCATCTAATCATATGAAAGTGCTGCAACACATGTTTGGATTTCAGATGAGACCTAGGTTCCTTGGCGAATTAAACTCCTTTAATGTTAGGAACCATTATAAGTTCTGTAATGAGCTTGTTTAACCAAACAATCACCTTTGCAGCTTCACTTAGAGTTATTTACTATGTGTTTGTCACTAAATCAGCAACTCTTTGCTATTTGGAACTTTTCCAACTCACTGCAGCACTATTCACGGTAATCATATTACTTGAAATGGATATGTTGTTATCTTGGTTAGTCTGAACAAACGTGAGTTTGCTAAACTCTCTAGTTTTATATCAGACCCATCATTAGAAACTCTTTTCTAATATTCTTCTCCAAAATTGAACTGATATCTGCTTATTATACATAAGTAATATCAAGTCTAGTAAATATCAACAAATTAATGTACGTTCCTTGGGTCAAGCCGAGCATCCTTTATGATCTATCTCTATAAACCTTTATCTTGAATAGAATTTTAGGATGTTTCACCCAAGTCCTTAAAGGAGAAGTTTTTAGACAACCACATCTTTACTGATTGTAGCATCGGTATGTCATTCCTTATCGATATTATATCAACATATAATATTTGGAATGTCACAGTGCTCCCACTAACCTTTGTACATACTTGGTTCATCCTCGTCTTTGATAAAATCAAACTCTTTTGATTGTCTCATCAAAAACGGATGTTCCATCTTCGAGAAACTTGCTCCAATCCATAATTGGATCGTTGTAACTTTCATACTTGATTTACTCCATCATTATGGAGACAAATCATTTTGGTTGTATCATACATACATCCTTTTGTATAGTAAGCTACAACTGTAAGTAAAATCCGAATGGATATATGCATTTTCACTAGTGAAAAATTTCATCATAGTTAACTCATTGATCTTGTTTGAAATCTTTTTACCACTAGTCAGGTCTTATAGGTCTCTACCTAGCCATCTTCTTTAGTCTTTCTCCAAAAACCCATTTCGAATTTTATGGTCATCGACCATTTCTCTTGAGTATCTAATACTATACATCATCGTATGTATCTGCATCATCATCCACTATGATGTGTACCTCATCATCATCATCTATGATGAATTCATACATTTCAGGTATCTTCGGTACTAAACCAGATTTACGACTTGGTTGTGGTACAATAGGTTTATCTACTTGTACAGATTCCTTCACTTGATCTGTAGTGTTTTATGGTTCTTAAACTTCTTCAAGATCTATTTTACTCTCACTAACCCTTTAAGGAAAAACTTCTTTTCCTATAAGGCAGCGTGTTTCAACAAACACCTTTTAGTTAGTTGGATTATAAAAGTCATACCCTAAACTTTTTTTAGGATATCCCATAAGTTTACACTTATCAGATCTTGTCCCTAGCTTATCATGTCAAACCTTTTTGACATAAGCTGAACAATCCAAATCTTAACGTGCTTAAGATTTGGTTTCCTCCCTATCCATAACTCATATGAAGTCTTGGGGACGAAATTTGAAAGTATCTTATTTAGTAGATATGCGATCGTTTCTAGGGCATAACCCTAGAAGGATACTGGAAGATCGGTAATACTCATTATAAATCATCACCATGTTCATTCTGTGAGAATACAATTTCGCTTGAGATGATCTAGAAACTTACTGCTTAAGTATTCCCTTCTCGATCTAATCGAAGAACTTTAATACTTTTTGCCTTTAGTTTCTATACTTCACTTTTGAATTCTTTGAACATTTCAAATGATTTGTATTTGTATTTCATCAAATACATATATCGAAATCTAGAATCATCAGTGAAAGTAATGAATGCATACCCTCCTCTTATATTTGTTGTCATAGGTCCCACACACGACTATGTGTACCATCTCTAACAACTCCGTTACTCGCTCTCCATGTCCACTAAATAGAGATTTAGTCATATTATCCATGATACAAGATTCACAAGTTGTATTTGATTCATAATCAAAAGGCTCCAAAAGTCTATCTTTATACAACTTGTTTCGTCTTGTTTCATTAACGTGACTGAGTTAACAGTGTCGCATGAAAGTATGATTCATATCATCTATTTGTCTTTAGTTTGTTCAAATTGAAATATTTTTCATGTAAGTTAAGTATACAAAATCCATTAAGTAATCAACCAGTTCTAAATAAAACATTATCATTATAAACAGAATAACGATTGTTCATTATTATAATGTCAAAAAACATTCCTTGTCATCACATGGAACTGAAATAATATTTCTAAGAACTGGAACCTAGTAACAACTTACTAACTTAATAGGCTTGCCCGTAGGCAGTGCTAAATTATAAGTTCTCATGGCTAATGCAACAACCTTTGCTTCATTCCCCAACACATGATTACTTATCATTTATTTAGTTTTCTACTTTTGCTTAGTCTCTACAACGACTTGCATATGTGAGACCACCATCTGGTATCTAATACCTAAGTAGAACTTGACTTATAGAAAGTTCTATTTCATTATGAACAAATCTATATCTGTAGCTGAAGCTTCATTAAACTTCTTCTACTTAACTACTACAACTCTCTTGTAGTTGTTCTTCCAGTGTCCCAACTTATCGCATTGAAAGCAAACTTCTTTGCCCTCAGGATCACTTTTATTTATATCCTTTGTTTAGCCTTTCTTTTGGCTTCTACTCTTTCTGACTCCTCAGAAATACCTTTGGCCATCTTCCTCCGCTTAGAAGATTCATCTACGAGTAAGACTTGGTTTTTCTAGGAAGGAAAGTGACTCTCAACAGTCTTCAACATATTAAAGTAAATCAGTTAAACTGACTTCTAGCTTATTAATGTTTGAACTTCACAACATATTGTGAATTAGAGTCAGTGAGTGACTGCAAAATCGAATCTTGACTCAACTCTCCATCCTTGACAAAACCTAGTTGTCCTAATTGATCAATCCAATTGATCATCTTTAGGACATGCGTCTTTTACTGTAGTGCCATTGGTTATTATAGATCAAAAGAGCTCCTTAGATATCTCATATCTAGTTGACCTACTTTGCTCACCATACAACTATTGAATGTGCAGCAATATAGTAGGTGTATCCATTTTCTCGTGTTGACGTTGTAACTCGATACTTATGGATGCGAGCATGATGCATTGAGCCACCTTTGTATCATCTTGCCATTTAATAAAATAGCAATCTCTTCCTCAGAGGCTTAGTCTACAACGTTTGTAGGAATAGACAAATTAAGGACATTTACTAGCTTTTCAGCATTGAGAACTATTCTCAAATTTGTTTAATCAATCCGAACAATTCGGTTCGATTAATTGTTAGCATACATTATGCTATGCAGTGTTAGTGAATTAAACATAGCAATATTCTTTAAGTGAATTAATAACAACATTAACATGCATTTGTTTTATTAATTACCAAAATAAATTAGGTCTTTATTTAAAATGGTGTCTCCCACTATTTTCATCAAACTATATTACCCTCCTTATATAGTTCGGCAAATCTAGTTAAAGATTTGCTAGTGAGAATAAGGATCCTATTTCAAACGTATATAGCCTTGTGTGACACAATAAACGATATATAAATAAATAGGTAGACAATTCTTGTCAATTACATCAACATGTAACTCTTTTTTATTTTGCCTCTTAGATTATTATGATTATGTGTAACACATCCAAATCAAAATTATCCAAGTTAAGTCCAACCTAGCATTTTCTTATATTAGAAGAGAAAAGGACCTTCCTTGTGTGACACAACAAACCAGTAATGTTCAATTCTTTTTATAAACATCAAATGTGATAAAACAACATCTCAAAAAGTTAATATAAGGCTTGTGTGACACAGCAAACTTATAATGATTATTTGATACTCTATCGTTTTACCATGCTAGAAGGCGACGTTCGATATTTTAATAAATATCTTTGAACGTTACAACTTAATATTATGAGTAGTAGAATAAATAAATTAGAACCATTCTAATTTTATTTAATTGAATTAAACTCCTTTAATTCATGAATTAAACATTTTAATTCATTTTATAAATAATATTTATTCTACATCATGAGGGGTTTATTAATATTAATTGTTTCATCTTGTTTAGCGCGCATGCACATATATATATAAAATACGCGTCATATTAATTAACATGAGAAGCATGTTTGGATAATATATAATATATATAAATAAGCATACATATATAGAATACTATATTCTACTTGAATTGATTATGGACTTTTATTCTAGTTTGATTTATTCGAGCCACCAAATAAATCAATTGGTCAAACCTAGGGTGCAAGAATAAATTAAATTAAATGTAACTATTACATTTAAATTCAGGCTCCATTACAAATGGGTCTTCATGAGCTCCTTGCTTCTTTGCTCCAATTCTTCAAAATAATTCTAACTAATCCTATTACAAATTATTTACAATAAATAGAAACCTTGATCAACAGTCAAGGGGAAGTATATAGGAGAGAGATAGAATTATACATAAGAAAAATTAGAAAGACGAGGTACGCAAACCCCATTTATTAAAACTCATTCATTCATGCATTTAATTAAAATTAAATCCAATCACATTGGTCAATAGTCCATAATCAATCTCATTTATTATCATATATATCAACATATATATTAATAAATAATATTCATCTCATGAATTAAAGAAAACATTCCATATATGTATTGGCATCATTTAATGGGCAATTAAAGTTGCATAAAATCTAATTTCATAATTAAAATAAACCTTTTATTATAATTATAAAATCATGTAAAAATAAACTATTTATTTTTATTATATTTTTGTAATTTTTAGATTTTTAAAATTACTCAAAATAAACCATTTATTTTTTTTTAATTTAAAAAATCTGCTCAAAATACAAAAATAATTGAAAATTCTAAAGTGGCATTTATTTATGAAAATGCCATTAAAAAACCTGATTTCCGATATTTACAAAACTGCCACCGCGTTTCCATTTTTACCAAATTGCCACTGCGCTAAAAATTACAAAATTGCCATTGGTTCAAATGCACCACGAAACGCGCGCCAAGGTTTACTCCGCGCAATGCGCGCTCGCGCAATACTGACGCAATGCGCGCTCGCTCTTGAATCTGCGTCGTGCGCTTCAGCCACACATCCGCGCCATGCGCGCCAGCAACAAATACTGTAGCAGTGTGCGTACTGTAGCAGTCCGAAAATTAAAAAAAAAACTTTTTTGTTTTCTTTTCAAAACACGATTTTTGCAATTGATTTTCAATATCAATGATTCTAAAAAACAAATTATGCCCAATAAATTGTTCTAAACACATACCCATACATATATGAAATTAAAATAATTAATAAGTCGCATAAGTTTGGCTCTTGATGCCACTGTTGGTTTGCAAAAATATGGCATACATATAATCAAATTATATAAGCGCAACGGAAGCAATAAAAATCAGATTTTAAAATTTTTGTACAAACCAATAACCCATATCTTTCTTATGCAACTATTATTAATTGAGGAAGGATAAAAGAATTTATACCTTTGTAGAACCAAGCTTCCACGGGTACAAGTTCATCTCCCTTTAATCCTTCATGTTCTTCTTCAAATTCACCGATTAGATTCCACGGATCAATGTTAGCTCCCCAAGTGTGAAGCCTCTAGAGGTGATCCACCAAGAGATCTATGAATTAAAGAAGTGGATCTTGGTTTCTCTAAACCATAGATGGCTAGCACTAATTCTTTCTCTCTCTCTCTCTCTAACTCCTTAGATCTAGAGAATTATGGAGTACTCTCTCTCTCCTAATGAAAGAGTGTGTAACATTGATCTATGATAAGACTCCTCTTATTTATAGATATAGTCAACCCTCCTAAACTATTTAGGATTAGGGTTTTAATTTAATTCTCAATTTAATTAAGAACTAAATTAATTAATTATAATTCTTAAACCATTTAGGAACTTAATTATTTAATAATGAGAGTACTTCTTATTACTTAATTACTAAACCATTTAGTAACTTAATTAATTATTATAATTATAATTCATAAACTATTTAGGAACTTAATTATTTAATAATAATATTACTACTTATTAATTAATTCCTAAACCATTTAGGAACTAATTAATAATACTAGTAGTAATAATAATAATAATAATAGTAATAATAATAATAATAAGACTCCTCTTATTAATTTAAAATTAGTATTTCTAAAATACTAAATTATAAATATTAAACTATTTAATTTATTCTATCATCATAGTATAAATTAAATATACTTAATTTATTATTACGATTATGCCATCCAATTCTAAAATAAATATTACTCTTTTGCGGTGTGACCTTTTAGGTTCTCCATATTAAACCGGTTGTATAGTAAATAAATTAGAACAATTCTAATTCATTTATTATGAATTAACTCTTTAATTCAGAATAAATAATTATTCCACAATAAGGGTAAGCCCCCTTAGCGATTAGTCGACTTTCCAGCTAATATAGATTTCAACATTTAATCGTAAAAGAACCTTTCAGCAAATAGTTACCGTACAATTCAATAATTCTACCATACAATGTCTCAATCAAATATAAGACACGAAATTTCTGTCAAGGCTTATTTATTTGATTATATGCATTTCAATTCACAAATACACAACTCTAGTTAATGTAAATTAGAAACTCCTTTCTAATTCCATTCAACCCTAGCCAGGGATTTCTGAGTTGTCACTTATTGAATCGCATAGGAAATTCTCTCCCTTTACTGGAAGTGGTAGATCCTTTGTTGATCATTCACCTATCTCCATGTGTACCTTCTTATACCCAAGCATATCCTTTGATATATCAATAGGTCTTAAGGAATATGTCAAAGTATAACTTAGTACACACAAGATACTATGATGATCTCAAGTCCAAGGATCACTTATACGACTATCACATAAGGAACTCCTATTGACAGACGAGTAAAACTCCATTATGTGTTCCTTGAGCGAGTCACGTTCAGTGAACTTATTCTCTAATAAGCACCTACATACTTGTTTTAGTGTCTCTACACAAATGATTATGAGATCAATCATCCTCTTCATAAGAGCAAGCATAGTATGTACCAATCTATTCGGGTCTATTAATCCTCATTTTAGTGATCCAACGATTAGAAACAATTTTAGTTTTGAGCTAGCTTGAATTTAGATCTCATTAGCATGATCCTCATCATGATTCTAAAAGTATTGCTCGAAAACTATGGGTTTATCCATTTGATTAATTCAAGTAATTAATCATGAATAAAGAAATGCCTTGATACTTTTATTAATAAATGAACAAGATTACAAAGTATATGCTTATCATATCAAATGTGATTGGCTTGAGTACATACTACTTTCATAGTCTTTATGAACGAGATAAACTTTTCTTTGAGAAAATCGTAAAGAAGAAGGAGGCTATTCTAGAAATCAAAAGGACACATGACAATGCTGTCAAAATCATCTGTGATGACCTTGATGGTCTCCATACCTCCTTAAGTGAATTCAAAATAGATGTTGCAAAATAACTGCAACAAATAGACAAAGTTCTTGAGCAGACAGACAGTGTTATGGCACTTGTGCATCAATAGAGAGAAGAAGTAGAACCGAGAATACAGGAAAATATAAATGATATAGCTTCCTCACAGCAGCAATTACAAGAGCTTGTGGAAGGAGTTCAAGAACTCTCCAAAGAAGTCTTTGTCCTAACTGATGACAAAAAGGGGGAGAAAAGAGCCAATCAAATACAGGGGCAGAGAAAAGAGAAGAAAATCATCAATTTAGGGGGAGCAAAGACAATCATCATCTCCTCAACCTCCTCAAGCTATTGTTATACCCTTAGAAGGACAATCTTCAAGAGGACAATCATCTTCAAGAATAAAGTCATGGAAAATAGTGACTAACTCTGGCCTGAGACCACCAAATGAAGATCCAATGTTTATGAATAGACTGTCTCAGGGTATCCATATCGTAGGGGAACAACAATTCAACATGTTTGATCTTGATCCCAGAGATACTATTGAAAAGGTTGAAGAAATGAGAAGAAAAGAGGCTAAAGGAAGGGAGACTTATAGAAGAAGAATATAAGCATAAAGGAAAGATCCTCTAAGAAGTGAAAGAGGAAGAAAATAATCTAACAAAGCGGTATCTTTGTTTTTGAATCATTGTTAAAATTGAAAAGCTTATAAAACTCTTATATATATATATATATATATATATATATATATATATATATATATATATATATATATATATATATCAATGACTTCATGTTTTTGATCTACTAATACAGTTACTCATTGTACTTTAAGTCATGTTTAAATTTATTGAAGTAATTACATGATTAATATTGATGATTGTTATGAAACTACTAGTTTTGTCATCATCAAATAGGAAGAGATTGTTAGAGTTTGTATATTAAATTCGATGATGATATGATTAATGTATATTTATACCAGTAGCTTTTGTAAAATCCTTAATGAATTCTTGATGTACAAGGACTTAGATTAAAAAAGATCAAAAATTTGTTAAGATGATCTTCTGAGATAAATTATTGTATAGACTAAAAAATTAAGTTGATTGATCGAATAGTAAGAAGGACAGATAGCAGAGCTCAGATCATACAATCAAGTAATCGCAGTGAAAGATCATATCAGAGAACAAATCGTAGAACTGATTCAAATTGTATAGTAAAGCTGATCGCAGAAGAGTAGGCCGTATAACAAAGTCAATCGCAAAAGAGTAGGCCATATAACAAAGTCAATCGCAAAACATAAGACCAATTCGAAAAATGAACTTAAAATCATATAGTAAAGAAAAGCTCTCAGAAGGCTAATCAAGAATAGCTCTGATCATAGTACAAACTTCATGTTCTTCATCTAAGTATAAGATCAACGCACTTCATAGAGTATGTCAGAACTGTCACGCGATGTCCCCAAATTCGAGAACTCATACCTCGAATTCAGTGCTTCACGGTACCATTTGAGCATCATACATAACTACCCTTTTGATACATAATAGCATATGGTAATACATTACATTAATAATTATCTTACAATCATCCCAAGTCTAAACAACATTTACTAATACATCGTAGGTCTTGAGTATAAATTACTAACATAATCAGAGTTTAATACAAAATATAATTACTTCATCAACCGTAGACTACTCAATAGCCTTGGCCTTTCCTTTATCTTTTTCGGAGTCACTAGCTTTCTCCATCTTCATTAAATGGGAATTAGAAAACAAGTATGAACAACTAGTTTGCTCAGCAAGTATGTAGCAAGAAATGGTTAACGTAAATCATAAGGATTCATGCATATAATAAGTTGAATAATTTCTGATAAGATATGGGTTAACTCGATGAATCAAGAATGAACAAATTCTCAAGGATTTAAATCTTAAACATATTAAGTGACAGAACATTGTATGAATAATCAATCATGTATATATATGATAAATGAATAATCTGATTACTACAATGTAATGTAATTTCATGGTTGAGTGGTCATTAAGGACCATTGAACAGTACAGAAGGTTAACAGTATAATACTGAAAGACCTTCAAAATAAATAAGCACGTGAGGTGATCAATCCCATTGTGCCCTACGTTATGCATAACATTTGCTCCAGGTTTTGCGCAAGTCGAATCCATGACTGATAATAGCACCACTGCTATGAGGGTTGTTCTTCTCAGCAGAATAGGAGTTCACACCAAAACAATTGGTTTGAAATGCTTTCTCAAATGAATAAGACTAATTGACAATTTATGTCACATCTGTCTAGCTGAAACAAATGGCATAGACTCTCTCTTTTAATGTAATTTTCTCAAAAATAAACTTGATTAACAATTCATGTTGTCCCTTGTCTAGTCGAATAAATTGGCTTAGACTCTCATCACAATAACGGATATGAAATTGAGGGTCTCAATACTTAACATGTAGTGTTTAAGAAAATGACTAATCTTGTTCAAGTTATGTCTATTTAAGTTCAAGTATTCATATCATTTATAGAACTTGTACGAAGCAAATAAAGTGTGCAAGTAAGGGTACTTGCCTAATATATTTGTTTCCCTTTCCGCTAGCTTCTCAGTCTTCAGTTGACCTACATGAATCGGGATTTAATTTATCGGTTAGTCTTTATCAGACTATCACTGAAAACAACGTCCTTCAAACCTAACTCGCAACCCTCCCCGGACTAAACTTCCTTCTCTCTTCAACATCCCATTACTTATCTCCTTCATTCCTCATTTACATGGACTCATCTTCAAATAATCCTTCTTTATTTCATTCACTTAATTCTCCATTTAATTCTTCACAAATAATATTCCTTATTATTTGTTTACATTATATATTCCTTAATTCACCTTTATGTTTTACAAATAAAACAATCTTTGCCTTCATTTTACCTATTTAGGCTTTTCTCATTTTAATTCTCCTTCATGATCCATAAATAAAATAATCTTTATCATTACTTTATTTGTCTATACCTTACTCATTTAATTCACCTTAAATATTCACAAATAAAATAATCTTTATTATTATTTTATTTGTTTAACTCTATTTATTTAATCCAGAAATAAAATAATTCAATTATTATTTTATTTGTTTAAACTTTATTTATTTAATTCACAAATAAAATAATTTAATTATTATTTTATTTGTTTAACTTTATTTATTTAATCTACAAATAAAATAATTCAATTATTATTTTATTGAATCTTCAAGAATTTCTCTTGTGTTTTATATTTCTCTCTCTATTTTTCTCTCTAACTTTTATTCTCCCAACACTTAGAAAGTTTCTCCAACCTTTCTAAAGTGAAAGTTTCTCTAACCTTTCTGAAGTGTTGGAAGGTACTTTTATTTATAGAGGAATGTTAATCATGTTTAGCCCCTCTAATGTCCTAACATTGGTCAATTAAGCTAATTAAACTTAGTCAATATACTTTCCTACATTAGGAAAAAAGTAGGCAACTTTTGTAATATCCAAAAATTACAAAACTCAAGAGATTTTTAAATTGCACATTACTCCAAGTTTGACTAACAAGACCCTAAAAATTTTACTCCCCCAAGGGGTGATCGGTCAAAGCTATATATATTATTTTTTTTTAGTATTCTAGAATTTGGGTCAACTTCCTTGGCCTTCGACTTGGATCAAATATTTGGCATCCTTTAATTTATTTTAGGCTAGGGGGGCTAATGCATGGGCTACTCCACTACTCTCGCCACTTAACTTATTCTCATTATGTTTAGGCCGAAATAATTATCCACTAACACATTTATTGGACCAAGCCAAATCAATTCCTTTCTAAATTTAATTCTCTTACCACTTGAACTTAATTAATTAAATTCATAATTTACATAATCTCATCTTGAATTTATTTTAATTCTCATCCATGAATTAATCCCATATTTGATTAATTCATTATTATCATCATGTCACACTAGGTTTACTTCTAAGCTTAATTAATTCATAATTTAAGCTTGTGAAATATTTCTCATTTAATCAAATTTATTGAATTAATCATTTCCATTTACTCTATGTCATATAATTCTCATAGTTCCTTAATTCAAATTTATTGAATTAATTACTTTTGTATACTCTATATCACATTAACACACATTCTCACATAAGTGCACATAAATTTTTAAATAATTCATCATTTTTATTAGTATAATAATTCTTACAAAATTCTTAGTCATTACATGTCAGATGACTGACAATGAGAAATCTGAAGATGGAAAAGCCCAATATATTCTCCAATGGTTGAGATTGAAATCTGAAGATTGAAATATGATGTGTCTACCATCTAGTTTGTCTTTGAGAACGTCAGCCGCATGATTTCCATATTAGAACTCTGATAAGACAACATGGTAGAAAGCTATTTTGCTTAGCTCGAAGATGCCTACATGAAAGATCTTCAAAGATCGACGCATTAAATGAGCACGACTACTTTTGCAACAGGAAAATCACAAGAGGTCTACATTAGGACAAGCAGAAATCAAAGAAAATGAGACGCTTGATCAAAAAAGAAAAGATTATGCTAAATATTCAAAAAGACCACTCTAGGAAAGCTGAAATACACGTTCAAGCTGCCAAGTACGTGAGAAGTTTAATCTAATGAGATTTTGGCAACAACTCGAATCATATCATTCAGTGTCCCTGTTTCGAGACTGAGTGACTCGAAAGAATTTGAGAGGTTTAGTTGTAACAGATCTTGGTGATCTATATCCATAGTGGATTTCCCACTTATGGAGTCGAATAGTAGAGTATGAGTTGTTCAGTCTCCGAACCACTTAAAATTTTATGTCTCCTTTTAATTTTTGCATTTAATTTTTGACTATTATTGATTGTGATTGTGTGTGATTTATTTCATTAGTTCCAAATTTTCAAAACTGTATTTTACCATTATTCATCTTTAAGGGAGATTTTCAAATCATATTCTATTGTGCTTAGATAAACATTGAATAATAGATTATCTTGTAAACAGTTTAAATCAAAGTGATTTTTTTTTCAAATGATCTATTCAACCTTTTTCTAGATCTCTTATGTGCCTTTGGGATAGAACAGTTCTTGATTATGTAATGATTCATTATACTTATATTAATATTCCTCTACAATGAGGGCATTTAAAAAAATAAATAAATAGTTTTCTATTAAAAACAATCAACAATTTTTTGTATTTTGTATATCATAATTATATGGCATTACAAAATACAAAGGTTTATGGGCCTATACATTTCCCAATCCAAGTAGCCCAAATGACCCTAAACGGCTAAACATATCTACCTAATTTCATTGCTTTGCACCTCACTGTCCTCGTAGCCGTAGGTGTGTATAATAAAAGAAAGAGGTCAAGAGCTTCATAGAGTATCAACGAAGTGAGAAGAGAGAGAGAGGGATGAACACAGACATAACTGCTTCGGCCAAGCCGGAGTACCCTGTGATAGATCGGAACCCTCCATTCACCAAGACCGTCGCCAACTTCAACACCCTCGATTACCTTCGCTTGATAACCATCTCCGGCGTTTCCGTCACCGTCGGCTACCTCTCCGGTACTCGCTCTCTTTCTCTGTTCTCATAGACATAAATACAAACATTTTTAGTTCATATTTTGATTGCCAATTTTACCTGAAAGCGAAATGGGTATAAATTGTTGATTGGTGGTGATTGGTGTGTAGGAATAAAGCCGAATATTAGGGGGCCATCGATGGTGACCGGAGGTATGATCGGGGTGATGGGTGGGTTCATGTATGCTTATCAGAACTCTGCTGGAAGACTAATGGGTTTCTTCCCAAACGAGAGTGAGGTTGCTCGTTTCAAGAAGAAGCATTAGCATTTTATTTTCAGTTAGGGTTTCTTTTTTCTTTCAATTTACCTGCCTTTTAAGTGAAATTGGAATGAACAAATTTGGGTGCTTAATATTCCTGTATGAGGCATTTTGGTTGTGCTATTAATAATAAGACCGTCATTTTGAAATGTTTTACCCAAACTTTGTGCTTTTGAAAGCTTGTATTGGCTCAATGCCTATTTGAGGTAGTTGTTACACTCTTTGGAATTGAGTTGACACTGGTAAGTGTATTATTTTTGGTTGAATTTCTATGTTTTTTAACTTTTATCTCAGACGGTTTTAATGCATAGGTAGTTTAGTCCTTTTATATTTCTTCTTTTATTGAAGTGATAGGTGATGCATAAGGGTAGTTAAAATTACCAAGGCAAATGCATATTTGTTAAATCATGAATTTTGTGTATCGAAAATACCTTAATTGTGAATCTCGTTTATCGAAAATTCCTGAATCATATCGTATCGTGAATTGTGAATCGTAAGATATAGAAAGATATGCAAAATATAATAACCATAGCTAAAATATAATGTTGAAGTAATCAAATGAGCCTATAAACAATTTTTAAATATTAAAATTATAGTCTGAAGAGTTTAAACTAGAGGCTTAATCAATAATTATATTGTTTAATATTTATTAAGAAATAAGAGGAAAAAGTAGTTTATTTAAGTTATATTTATAAAATCAATGTGAAATTAAGCCCAAGTTGGAAAGTCAACTTCAAAACTAGACAACTCCAACAGGACCAAAACTATGTATTTATGTCTTCATACAAGTAAGAGAAATGAAAAAAAGAAAGTGAAAACAAAGTCCTTTGAAAAATATAAGAAATCCTACAAAGCATTTTAAGAATTATTATGGAGATCTAGTGAACACCTCTTCTAATGAAAAAGAGAGGCTTTAGTGTGTTTATATAACTCTTATTAGGTTCTTCTCTAGTTTAAAAATTTATCAGTCGTATCGTAAATCGTATTCCTACAGTTCATAGGATATGTACTAGGTATTGTATGTTACGGCTCACTTTCTAATAAGCTAATGGTTTTGTATTGAATTGGTCTTGTATTGTATCTTATCATACGATACGTATCATGTATCATAAGATTCAGACAATTTTTGGCATTTAGCGGTCACTTTCCCTCGTTTGACAAATCTCCCTTTTAAGAATGGTCTTTGACACTATAATTTTATGTTAAAGTTTGGTGGTTCATGCTATTGTACCTTTTAATTATGCTACAGCCTTTACGACACGTATCCTAAATAAAAATCTAGCTCCCAATCATTGTTAAGCTATGATATTCAAATTTTAGGGGGGGTGTGATAAATTGAATTAAATAATCTGAATAATTAAAGATGTCTTAATGACTGAATAAAGTAGAGACTTTAATTGAGACTTGAGCACTGAATGAACAAACATGTTTGATAATTGTCCGTTTGAAATATTTGAATAAATCTTATCAAAATATAATTATTAATCGGTCTTTTGAACATGTAATATAATAACTTTAATTTTAATTATCTAAAATATTTTATTTTTAAATTTAATAATACTATTATCTAAATTACATCATATCAAACATAATAATACTCACTCCGTTCAAATGTAAGATTATTATTGACTTTTTAAAATTAGTTTTAGACATTTTCAAACTCTAGATTGGTATAGATTTATTTAATTTTAGTTAGTATGACGATGAATATATTACTAATTATAATATTTTTCATAATTTTAAATGAATCATATCAAATTAAATTACAAAATATCTCAAAATTGACTTTTGGAAATTAATAATAATTATCTATTTTAAAAAGGATAGAGTAAACTATTTAAATTATATTAATTTCAGACATAAAATTAACATTTAAAGTAACATTATTGCCAAAAAAAAAATTGATAATGCTCAGAATATGTTTTTAGTAATACAAGGCAACTCACCTCTCAATATGCATAGATGATATAGGATATATATGATTGAGGATGCTTCAGTAAATCAACTCATTAAGCAAATTACCTGACCGAAAAAGCAAAGAAGACTTCAGTTACCGGAAAAGCTACTTTTGCTCCAAAACCTGTTGTTTGATAGTTGTATTTTAGACTCTTTTGTCTTACCAAATTAAGTAATAACCCTATTAAGTGGCTACTCAGAGTTATCAAACATGCCCTTACTCGTAATCATTGTAAAAGAAACTGTTACATAAAAGAAAATGCTATGAAAGAAAATTGTGGCAGGATTTGCAACCCAAACATGATACTTGCATGGCCACTTCTTGATTCTGTACAAGGAATATATATATTATTAGGTGAAGCCCCAACAAGTTCTGGATCCTTTATGTTATAAATATTAATGAAGATATGCTCAAGTAGTTAGTAGGACAATGAAGCTTGAGTGATATGTTTCATAATATCTATAAAGATAAGAGTAAAAAGAATGGTTCACCTACAAACTAAGTGGTAGGACTTGATGAAAATTGAAACATTGGTCCAACAAATATGGTTTTTCTACTTGTTTCTCATAGTTTTTTTGTGGGAAAATTATGTTGGGCAATAACAAGCCAGTAATCAGCATGCTAGGAAGGTTCTTTGCATTGAAATAGATTTAACTTTGCTGAAGAACTGAATGAAGAACAAGATGATCAAAGAATGTATAAGGATAGGCAAAGCATTAGCCAAGAAGAGGCTTTGTTTAATTTTGTGTTGGTGAAACAACAGTTGAGCACGTTGACTTGGAAGAGTTTAATATTTTGTACATTTTTCCTGCTTTGTTGCTATTCTAGGTTAATGATCTGATTTGGAATGACAAAAAGCAAAAGATTTACTTTCGGAAAAGCATTTTGAAATGGTATCATAGGTTTGCAAAGTAAATATTAGGTGATTCAAGCTAAATATTTATAGTGATCTTTCTTTGTTGCTTTTACTGAAATTACTCTCCATGAACTTAAAGTGTCATAACATCGGGAAACGATGTCTTTACTTATTTCTCCGCAAGATTTTTCTTTGTAAAAACTTGTAACCATGTCTGGTAGGGGTCAAGTCAATCCTTCCTCAAAGTCGTGCCTTGTAAATTTGTAGTTGCATTTAGTGTTTGCTCCGTAAAGCTGCTTAGAGAACTATGATTTTTTGCTGGAGAAATCCCATTTACACATAATGCTTTCAGAAATGCAAGTTTGGCTGGTGTTGGCTTGCTTCAAGGGCATGCCTTATTCACAATTACTGGGAGGAATAGGAGATTTATGTTGCATTTGGATTGAATGAATACAATTGAGGAGAGAATGGAATAATTTCAAGGTATTTCAAATGTATGTTTGATTATTGGTGGTATTGGGTGGTGTAATATAATGGCAAAATTATCACATATAACCATTCCATTGAAATGAATTTTATTCCACTACTTCCCACATGGATTAAAAATCAAGGGGATGAAATGAATTTTCATTCTATTTGAATTGTTTGTTCTCCAAAATGATTATTAAATATATTATTTTTCATTTTATTCCTTTATTTATTCCCTTCCCTCAATCCAAACGTGGCATTATAGTTGGCACATTAGAATTTACCAATTAAATATGTCATTGTCCAATATCATAGGTAAATTTGAATTCTCTTTGGTGTAAATTGTGGTGTTCATTACAAAACTGCATTATGCATTCCTTTTCTCCTTCAAAAGCATTGTATTAGTGTCTGATAGATGAGGTAGCCAACTTCTCAAGCGGTCTGGGCAAAATGTGTATGCGCTGTGTATGCATGTTGTGTGTTCAAAAAGCTGCGCAAGTAAAAAATTTCTACTACGTGAGCTTGTGCTGGAGGTAGCCAGTTCATAGCAAGGTAAGTCAAAAATAGGGCGGGTTGATTGCTGCATCAGGCTCCAAAAGATTAGTTGGTGTTTACATAGTCATTGCTTATTGTATATTTTCCTAGATTGGTGGCAAAAGGTCTTTGATCAGTAAACATGTGTTGCCACTTCAGTGACAATTATCTGGATCTAGTTCTGTTTAGATGACTTTGTAGGCCCTTTGAAGTTATCTGCATTCTGTTCAGTTGAGTTTCTGAAATGCCATTATAACACATGCCTACCTGCATTCCTTTGCTTTCAACGTGCCTATGCAATCTACCCAACTCTAGTGGCAAGAATTGGTTGTTCTAGTGGAATGTGCAGGCCTTAAAGAGTTGTTTTATTTCTTATTAATTTCTTTGCCTTTCACTAAATCTGCTATATATGCCTGTTGTTAACTTAGAAGTAAAAAGCTACTTTAAATTCTGTCTCATAACCGCTTTCATTTGATTCCTGGTGGTGCTGGAACCTGCAAATGGATTTCATAAAGGAAAAATTCTAGGATTCAGAATCTTTTTCTCCATTTCATCCCTAGTGCTTCGTTGTCTCAGGGATCCATTGATGGAGGTCTTCTGGGAGCTTGAAGGCCATAATGCTGTTAAGACTCGAGAGTAATGCTAGGTAACTTGACGAAAATATCTAGTTTATCTGGACAAAAATATGGATGGGTTGTACTTCACAATCCATAAATGCTTTTTCCAGAACTCTAGGTAAATGCATCTGCAGTTCGCACAATGGGGCATTCGCAGAGAAAATGAGTGTAGTAGTATGACTGTATGAATAATATAGGGACAAACGGTCAATTATTTTCAGACAAAATTAGTTTAACTGTATTAATGGTGTAGGAAACTAGACAAAAAATGTCTTTTTAACATAGATAAATGATTGATGGATTGTATAGTAAAATCTATCAATGACTTGTTTAAGTAAACTAGAAAATTTTTGTCCAGTTACCTAACTAGAGTCATAACTTGTGTAAGGCAGTTAATATCGATAATATAATTTAAAATTGTGGTGCGTGCTTGATGTGATAAAATTATGAATTGAAAATGCACAACGTCTATTGTAGATCTGACAAGTATAGATCGAATCACAGAGATTAGACTAACTATTAAATCCTTAATTTATATTTCAAATAAATTAGAAATAAAAATTGAGAATTATTTAACTACAATTAAATTAATTAGAATATGAAAAGTAATAATAAGGAAGCAATCTAGGAATCTAAATCCACTAAATAATAAACATAACAAATAATTTAATCTCTTCTATTTTAATAACTCCAATTACGGAACTTATTTAGTGTACATAATTCTGAAAATAAATTAATTAAAGTTTAAATTAAATTTAACTATGGTTTTAATCTCTCTTTTCTTTAATTTAGTAATTTTATAATTAACTTGGGTAAACATAAACTATGAAAATTTAAGAATTAATTATAACCCATTAAAACTTCTCCGAGCAAGAATGAATTATAAAAAATGCGTATCTTAACAATAATATATTAAAATATCTTTATTAATTTAAAATCACATAAGAACTATAAAACAAAAATATTTTAATAACAAAACATGAAGGTGAATTAAACATTAAAACATAAATAATATAAGAGTCAGAAAATATTATTATGAATATTTATTTAATTTCATCTTCAGCCTAGATCTAAAAAAAATTAGCTAGACATTAAAAAAAATATGATAACAAAAAAAAAAGAGAAAAAAACTCTCTTTTATTGAGGATTCTCAACAATGGTACAATGAATAAAATAATTTAATCCTACTTCTATTTATAGGAAAAAATAAAGTGTAACTTAATCTATAAGCTACATTGAACTTGATCTTCCTTTTTTCTTCTTATCCATTTATCTTCAAATTGATTCCAACTCTATTATGATAATCTTCTAAAGTCCATTTTAATATTCAAATGCTGAAACAATTATCCTTTACTTGATCAAAAGATAAATAAAACATTATCTCCTACAAAATAAAATAAAATGTATTAGTTAAATAAAATATATATATATATATATATATATATATATATTCATAAAAATGAGAATATTAAAATACATAAATAATGTGTATATCAAATATCCACATACCTAACTTTTACTTGTCCTCGAGTAAAATAAAAGAAAAGAAAAGAAAACTAAAACTACCCAATTTTCGTAGGAAACAGGATTGCATTTAGCATATGCAACAAGTCTTTAAATCTCAAGGTTATCCTAAGTGGGCGAATTGTGTCTCGTGAGAGTTTGCAGTGAATATACCTATAAATTTCAAAATTCAAAATTCAAAATAAAATATTTTTGAGTTTAACCAATTATGAAACTAAAAGAAAACTACTAAGTATCCATAAGTATTACACAAGGAAGATCAAAATCAAAATCACATTTTCACATTATCAAAAATACTTTATCTTCATTCTAGACATCATCAATCATAAAATACTCTATCTATATACATGGAAGCTGTCATTAACACTTCAAAAGTAATCCTTACTTTTACTCTATGAACACAAAATTCAGTATAGTGATAAGTAAGGGTCGATTTCACAGATAAAGATTAATTTAATTCTATGTTTTGCAAACCAAAATGAAGGGTTTTAAATTAATTATAATTAACTGAATAAAGAAAAGTAATTAATAAGATTAACTAATAAATTAAAGATTTTAGTTCTTCAGTTCAGTATTACCTTTTCATAATAATAATATAATCAAGTTAACCATATTCATCCCTCAATGAAATTAATAACCATAGGTAACAACAATCATTAATTACCTGCAATCCCCCATAAATTTTAAATCTAATGTGATAATCGCTCTCACTAGACCCTAACTATCATATAACGAAGAATTATCAGTTTAGATTTAATATAATAGTAGTATTAAGAATTAGGAAATTAGATTATTCCAAGGAACAATCACACAATCACAAATTATTTAACTTGCATTCTTATTAATCATAGAAATACTTAAAATCTTGACCGCAATCATGTATTACTAATTACTACTTATGATCAGCCACAATATTATTTGCTTAATATTATATCTTAATCTAACAGATGATAATAACTTGATCAACTTAACTTGCCATAATTAAATCAATCAAAATAAATATCATTCATCAATTAAAGTAAATCATCAAGAATAAATCCCATATAAGAAGGAATAAATAATAATAACTCAACCAAACCATCAATTATAAATAAGGTTTAACATCCTTTTAGAACTGAATAAGAAAAACTAACCTGACATGCTTCCTTGAATCTACTCTACCATATTTTATTATACGTTAATCTATGATAAAACTATGTTAGTCTCCTATAAAATATGAGTTTTGACATATATTTATAAGTTACATATCAAATCCCTAGCTTTAAAATAGGAGGGGCGGGGGGAGGGGCGGGGGGGGGGGGGGGGGGGGGGGGGGTTGAATAGGTATATATGCTTGAAGTGATTATCATCGATAACTTTTAAAATTTTCTACATGTTTAAAATAGATAGGAATACATGTCTGCTTTGGTGTCTGTTTTAACTAAAATTCTTTTTCAAATATTATTCAGACAAGATACCCTATTTGCTTTAGTGTTTGGATTAGTATTAGTTCACTAGAGTGTAACAAAACAAAATATGCATATGTGAATAATAGTTATTCAAATGCAGAATCAAAGTAACCAATAGAAAATAAGCATACCAAGATTTTTTACGCGATTCGACCCTTATCTTCTAATCTAATGGTTTAATCCACGTCCAATATCCATTGGTATTGAGAACTCCTTTTATTAAAATGATATTCAAAATAGTTACAAAGATACTCCCTATACAAATAAGCTTTGCTTTAAAATAGACACGACTGCCCCCTTGCACTTCTGCAACTTTCTCACCACTGAGACTTCTAGAGCTTCCTTTGTACTACTTTTTTATCCACCACTGGATCAACCAAGCCAAGCAAGGTTTGAATACAAGTTTTGATAAGAAGAAATAAGATTACAGATACACTATGATTTCCCGACATAACTGATTGCTGAAAATATACTTTTTTAAAAGCTCTCAATGAAAGTTCTCTGTATTATACTTAGTATAGCATAAAGTGTTCTATCTTCTTTAGCCGAGAAGGATGAGAATATAGAATATGAAGTCCAATAACACAAAAATATTGTTAGCATAAAATTATCAAACCTTAGTTAAAATATAACATGATTTCAACAAAGAAATATTATCTAACAGCTATGATATGATATCTTTCCAAAACAGTTTTTCAAAGATTTTTAATTTCAAAATAAAATACTTTGAAAAAAAATATTAATTTAAGGAAAGGAAGATTTGATTTGAATATGCTAATTCTTTCCAAAACAGATTACTTTGTCTATTTCCTTAATTTCAGAACATTTATCCATTTGTAAAGTTTTAATAAAACAAACTTCCAGCAACAAAATAAAGTCTTGACATTAAAATACTTTGGGCTAGAAAGTCTTACGAGAAATCCTAAGACCCGAAGACACACATTACATTTTATTTCCAAATTAGGCCTTCATGAATTCAACTCCACTATTAGTAACACCATATATGACTAAATCAGTCAATGTAGCTCAAAAACCTGCTCATTCACATTAGCTCCATATAACACATAATGTTATATAACCATATATGATTAGTCCATATTATAAGCAAGCATGCTCAAGTAAGCACCTTTATGCAAACATATTATCGTAATACCAAATATGATTAATACACCCTGCTAAAAAATAAAATGTCCATCCAACGTGTACTTTTTCATGCAAATCATATTTTTTCCATACAAGGTAAATATCCCAAGATTTTATTCCTATGCAAAAATATATTATACGGAATATATTATTTTCATGCAAAGTATTATTTTCATACAAAATATATTAACTCTGTACAAAACATATTATCATCACTAAAACATAAGCATATAAACCAACATTCTCCCCTTTTTTTGATGATGATAATATATAATTATGTTCAACTCAATTCCTAGTTCAATTCTGTTAATAAAAAATAATTCCATACAAAATATGTTATCATAATTAAAACCATGAGCATATAAACCAACATTCTCATCATTTTTTATGATGACAACATATATAGCTTCCCCTAAATATATGGCTCCCCCTAAATATATGCATATTCATATAAAACTAGAAATAACTTGTAACATACCCGTCATGAACATAATTCAAAATAGAATTAAGCTAAACAAATTCCAAATAACCATTATTTACATATTCCAGCACAATATAGTATCCCAGTACCAACATGTCTCAAAAAAATAAAGTATCAAGGTATCACAAAAATAATTAGAGTAGCAACTAAAATAGTTCAATCTCTCCTTCTTTCTCATTATCAAAAAGAAATAAATGAGACCATGCATATTAATCATTAAGCACAAGTTGATTATAACATATGCATATCAATTTAGTTAATTTAGTTATATATCTCCCCCTTTGTCATCAACAAAAAAATAATTCATATTAATTTGGCTAAATTTAGTTATCTCCCCCTTTGTCAACATTAAAAGAAATAAGCGCAAGGATAAAGAATTACACTAGAGCAAGCTTATAACAATAACACATAGCAAATAAACAGAATAATCATACCATTGTGATTTGTAACCTATATATCAACATTGTTGTTATTAGTAGTAAGCTTGATAGATGTGTTCTTCAGTGTAGCTTTAGATATATTTTGGATTTTCATAACCAAATCTCTTTAAAAGCTTTTCTTTTGGTCATCCCAATGTTGAGGTCTTTAATTTAATGCTCAGGTTAGGAGGATGATTTTTCACCGTTTTGGTTGTTCATGTAAACCTAACTTCAGTCATTTGTTCCTCTGGTTTGTGCTCAGGAATGTCTACTCCGACTTATGAAGTAGACAAGTCAACCTATCTGGAATCAACTGTCTGCATATCTTAGTTTTCTTCTGAAGCAGACGGGTCAAGGTGTTTGATTTCATCTGTCTGCTTTTCAAGTTCATCTGTTTTTACTTTTGATGCAGACGTATTAAGCTGTCTGGATTTAGTTGTCTGATTTTCACGTTTCAAATTCCTTTTTCCTGGAGAATCTTCATTCTCTTCTTTTGACAGATTATGATTAAAATAATATGCACTAATTCCTCATCAAGATTATCATTTGTATTAAATATGGAACATTTAGCACAACAAAAACTTTAGAATAAATGATATTATGAACCCTTGTGTTACGAAATCCATAGAGTTTTCATAATAATATATCTAATTAAAACTTTATTTAAAAAAAAAACAACATGAGGTACTTACATATTCCGCCATATAATTCATAGGCAACTTACTTCTCAAAGTAAAGTACTATCCGTCTCTTTTTTGACCTTGAGACATCTACAAAACAAACAAATAGTATCTACCTTTTTGGTACCCAAATCTTCTTGGGTCCTTTTGGGTTAGTATTATATAAATCACATTTCTTGACCCAAATTTATTTTATTTTAATTTTATTACAATTAGAATAAACATGACCTTTAAAACCACATTTTTTACAAGTAACAAATGGTGAACAATAAAGTGGCTTAAAACTTGGTTTACTATTTATCATTATAATATTATCATTAGTTCTATTTTTTACATTTTTAATAGGATTATACACCCAATCCCTTGCTTATCAATGCTAGATCTTTGAGCACCCAACAGTATATTCGAATTCTCCTATCCTTGGACAAATTTTACAAGGTCCTTTTTCAATGATATTATTTCTTCATTATTATCATTTTGCATACTTATAATTTTTTCATCATTAAAAGAATCTATGCATACATCTATCATTTTCAAATTTTCTTTTAAAACCTTATTTTTATTTTTGAGATATTCATTTTCTTTTTTATCTTTAATAAGTGACTCAACTTCATTCATTAGCTCATTTACACAATTTTTTAAATAAGTAGTTTTCTTTTTGAGTTGTTGATTTTTATTTTTTTAAAGCAAGATAATCATACATAGTTATTTCAAGAGCTTCATTAAAATAAAAATTGTATACTTCAAGTTGATCATCATCTTTTAGTTCCATGAAACAAAGTTGGACAATTTTATTTTTATTTTACTTTATTATTATTATTTTGTTTTGTTTTGGACTTACTCATGGTAGTTGAGCTACCAGTTTGATTATTCCTTTGTTTCTTTCTTTGGAGTAGTCTCTTGAGTTTTCTTGATAGTATTTTAATTTCTTCACCGAAATCTTCGTATTGATCATGATGACTACTATCAGCTTGAAGTGCCAACGTCTTCTTTATTGATGTCTCATCTTCTTCATCATATCTTATGAGCTGGTTCTCAAACTCTTCAGGCTCTCCAAAAAGTGTAAGTGTCTCCATCGTACTGATTGTTGATGAGTCTTGGAGGGTGGTGACTTTTTGGAGCGAACCGTTTGGGCATGACTCTTATTAATATCTTTATATTGATTTCCCATTTGATCAATTCTCCTCCCAAGCATACTAAGTGAATTCATTAGTGTGAGAAATCTCCCTTGAGATTCATTAATTGTTTCATCTTTCTCTAATTTGAACAACTCGTACTTTTGCATCAATATGCTAAGTTTCACTTTTATCACATTGGAAGTTCTTTCATGGCTCATGATGATAGTATCCCACATTTCTTTTGTTGTGTTGCGCGCTGAGACCTTGTCGATTTCAGATTGCATCATACCACTCAGCAGCGTGTTCATGACTTTGGAGTCGTACCGTATAAGATTCATTTGCATCCAATTCCATGAGAGTCTTGGGCCTGCCATCATCATGTCTCGAAATGACAGGTCCATTTTCAATTACCCACCATTCCCATAGGTCCCTACTGAGATAGATTTTCATTCTGAATTTTTAGAAGTTGAAATTTTCACTCCCTAGCAACATAGGTGGCCTGCTTGTGGACTGACCTTCTTGAAAGTTGAGGTTTGCCATAGGATCTTTCCATACGACCTATAAAGATCAATATTAGTAAAGCCTCGCTCTGGCACCAATTGTAATTCTATATATGTGCACACCTAGAGGGCCGGGGGGGGGGGGGGGTTGGATAAGTGTATATGCTTGAAGTGATTATCAGTGACAACTTTTAAAATTTTCTTCTACAGGTTTAAAATAGATAGGAATGCCTGTCTGCTTTGGTGTTTGTTTTAACTAAAATTCTTCTTCAGATATTATTCAGACAAGATACCCTATCTGCTTTAGTGTCTGGATTAGTATTAATTCACTAGAGTGTAACAAAACAAAATATGCAGACGTGAATAATAGATATTCAAATGCAGAATCAAAGTAACCAATAGAAAATAAGCACACCAAGATTTTTTATGCGGTTCAACCCTTATCATCTAATCTAATGGCTTAATCCACGTCCAATATCAATTGGTATTGAGGACTCATTTTATTAAAATGATATTCAAAATAGTTACAAAGATACTCCCTATACAAATAAGCTCTGATCTAAAATAGACACGACTGCCCCTTGCACTTTTGCAACTTTCTCACCACTAAGACTTCTAGAGCTTCCTTTGTACTACTTTATCCACCACTGGATCAACCAAGCCAAGCAAGGCTTGGATACAAGTTTTGATAAGAAGAAATAAGATTACAGATACACTATGATTTCCCAGCCAAAATGATTTAATAACAAGACACAACTGATTGCTAGAAATATACTTTTTTGAAAGCTTTCAATGAAAGTTCTCTGCATTATACTTAGTATAGTATAAAGTGTTTTATCTTCTTTAGCCGAGAAGGATGAGAATATATAATATGAAGTCCAACGGCATACAAATATTGTTAGCATAAAATTATCAAACCTTAGTTGGAATATAAAATGATTTCAGCAAAGAAATATTATCTAACAGCTATGATATGATATCTTTCCAAAATAGTTTTTCAAAGATTTTGAATTTCAAAATAAAATACTTCTAAAAAAAATATTAATTTAAGGAAAGACAGATTTGATTTGAATATGCTGGTTCTTTCCAAAACAGATTACTATGTTTGTTTCCTTAATTTCAGAACATTTATCCATTTGTAAAGTTTTAATAAAACAAACTTCCAACAACCAAATAAAGTCTTGACATTAAAATACTTTAGGCTAGAAAGTCTTACAAGAAATCCTACGACCCAAAGACATGCATTAGATTTTATTTCCAAATTGGGCCTTCATGAATTCAACTCCATTATCAGCAACACCATATATGACTAAATCAGTCCATGTAGCTCAAAAAACTACTCATTCACATTAGCTCCATATAACACATATTGTTATATCACCATATATGATTAGTCCACATTATAAGCAAACATGCTCAAGTAAGCACCTTCATGCAAGCATATTATTATAATGCCATATATGATTAATATACTTTACTCTAAAATAAAATGTCCATCCAATGTGTACTTTTTCATGCAAAGCATATTTTATTTCCATACAAGGTAAATATCCCAAGATTTTATCCCCATGCAAAATATATTATGCATAATATATTATTTTCATGCAATGTATTACTTTCATGCAAAATATATTACTTTTATACATAACATATTAACTCCATACAAAACATTCATTAAAACGTAAGCATATAAACCAACATTTTGTTCAATAGACATTGAAGCAATTATTTATTTGTTTAACTTTTTTCTTGAAATTACTCAAATCATAGTTTATACCCCACAATTAAGAATTAGTGTGAACGTGAAGTACAAAAATGCATATGAATTTTAATTTTATTCAAAATGGTGTTCCAAACTAAGATTTTGAATCTTATTAAAGGTTTAAGAGTTTCAAATCTTTTAATCATACTCAAAGTTTTTACTCCACGGATACTTATTAGAATTAATACAACTCATGAAAAATTAAACAAAATTTATAATTTTTTATATTTTATATTTTATTTTGGTTTTTGTGTTTTTTTTTTATTATTAGTTCCTTAAAAAGAATAAATACATAAATAAAAATCTAATAATAAAATATAATACATAAATAAAAATTGAATAATAAAAATGCAAAACTCCCCACATATGTGAGGATCCGAATTTTCAGAATTTCTTTAATAATATCAAATGAGAATTTAATTGATTAAATTATCAAGATTGTTAAATTAATTATTATGTTATGGGATTTAAGGTATGTGATGAGATTTAATTAGTAGATTAAATCTGTGTAGAGATTATAATAAGTGGTATTGAATTAAAGTAATTGAAAAGTAAATAAATTGTTTAGAAACAATTTATTAAGAATAAGAGAAATTTCATGTAAATGTACAATAAATTGTACAATTAAATTATTACGGAAGTGCAGAAATTATGTTTTAAATGACGTTATATGGAAATGTAAGATATATGAATTATATATGTATATATGTGTGTTTATGCTTAATTGTTATAATTATAAATGTTATTAATTATAAAAATTAAGGGATTAATAATTAAATTAATCCGAAAAATTTATGAAAAGTTAATGAGGAAGTTAGTAAAAAGTGTAATTATTGATTTTAAATTAGTTATAAATTATGGAGGAAGTTTAGAAATTAATTGAGAAGAAATGTAATTATATAATAATAATTATATAATTTATATAAGGAAATTAAAATGTTGTATGAAGGAAATAATAATTATATAAATTATATAAGAATAATTATATAATTTATATAAGAGAATTAAATATAATTAAGGGTGGAAGAAAATTTTATAAATTGTAATTGTGTAAAATGAAAATTATTTAAAAAGGAATAATGTAATTATATAAATTATATAATATTAAATTATATAATTTATATAAGAAAAGTTAATGTGAATATTAAAGAAATTGAATAATAAATAAGAAAAATGAATGTTTTAATTTATTAAAAATTATGGTTATGTGTAATGGAATTATTATGACTTTTATGAATGATAATATTTTGGAAATGTGAACATGTTAATGTAACATGTTGTGCAAGAAACGAAGTGAAAATTATGAAAAAAATAATTTTTATAAGTTATAGGAATTATTTTATGATTTTTGGAGTTGTAAATTTGCTCAAATAATTACATGCATGTCATTATGCGTGTACAAAATTTGTCAAGAAAGGTACCCAAAAAGGGTCTAAATATTATTGATAAATCATATTACGATTTTTAGTGAATTAAAATAAATATTTTATATACATTATATAAAATATTTATTACACGTTATAATTACGTAATGTATTAGAAAAAGTTTATTATGCACGAAGTTGGAATTTTCGGGAAGCAGTAAAGGCGGCGGAAGTGATTTTTCTTTTAAAAGTTGTTAACTTGTTTTTGGCTTATAAAAGGAAGAGAAACAAATAAGAAAAGGAAGCAAAAAGCAAAGCAAAAAGAAAGAAAAAAATAAAACATCCTCCATCTCTATGTTGCTCCACGGTGAACACCACCATGCCGCCACCCGTGAACTCCATGGCTGTCAAGAGATGAAGAAAAAGCTTCATAAGGAAGAATTATTGAGCCTTAGAAGGTATAAATAATTATTTATATGATTATTTTTGATATTTATGGAGATAAAGTTATTATTGTGAAAAATAGGAAATAAGTAGAATAATTATTCCAAATAATTTATGGAGGTATATATATGAATTATGTGATTTTTGGAATATTTATGTTGTGAAATTGGGAGCAAAAATGGTTGAAAATGGAAAATTATTGAAGAAGGTGGCCACTGTTCACGGCTGAAGAAGGAAAAAGGGACGACTGCGCATTGCGCGCGGTCAGATTTGCCACTGAAATTACGGAAATAACCCTGGACTTTCCGAAAAATTTCGGTTGTGTCCCTAAGGGCGCGGAATTTACCAAAATGCCCCCAAAAATGATTTCTAATTAAAATAAATGTTTAAAAATTGTTTAAAAATTATAGAAAATTATAGAAAAATATTAAAAATATAGAAATGATGTTTGGGTATTAAATTTAATATTTTTGTAAAAATATTAAATAATATTTAAATATTTTAAATATTAATCTATTAAGTTTAAAGGTTAGAAAATGATTAAATAAAATTTTCGGACAACCAAATATGTTAAATTTTATCCGATGAGTCGGGTTGTCCGTATTGAGAGTGTATGATATTAAGTTAAAATAATTTATCAAGGAACTAGGTTAATATAATTAACCATAGTAATTAATAATTAACCCGGTACCCTAAACTAAATCGTCGGGTAGGGTTAATTACGTTATTAATGATATTAATTAATTAAATTAATATCATGAGAGAACAAATAATTATTATTTGGTTATTTTATGATCATAGGTTGATCGAGTTAAGGTTTTGAGCTATTAATTGGACGCCAGACAAGTTCTTAAGTACTTTTATGTTAAATGTTGGAATGTTATGATAGGTAATTCTTGTTTTAACTGCATACAAATTATGTGTTACGTGATAAGTGATTAATATGACCACAATGTGTATTTTGTGCAACGATATGAATATATATGAGATATATTGCTATAGTAGAAGCACAAGCACATGATGTATGACACACACCAAGCATGATAAGGTATGCGCTACGTGAAGCATAAACTATTGAACTTGCTGAGCCATTGTGCTCATTACTTGCTTAATAAACATTTTTGCAAGTAAAGATATAAATTTCAAGAAATATCGGATTATGACGGATTTTTCCTAAAAGGTTGTGAACGTTATTATTAAACGTTTATATTATGATCCAATGTAGATAATTTGTCACAGTTATATTGATGTTTTGTATGTAC
Source organism: Hedera helix (assembly GCA_947179155.2). Classification (NCBI taxonomy): domain Eukaryota; kingdom Viridiplantae; phylum Streptophyta; class Magnoliopsida; order Apiales; family Araliaceae; genus Hedera; species Hedera helix. The sequence goes on from OX359265.1 coordinate 12,840,205, forward strand.
CTATATGTTGGATCTGTATTATAAGCTGTGATTATTCAAGGCAGTGGATACGGTAAGATGTATTATAAAAAGATATGATACAAAGGATAATTGTGTATTTATAATCAACATTAAATTTTTAAATGTTGAGCATTATGATACTTGTGAGAGAACGAAAAAAATAAAGGTTGCGATCCAGGGACTAGGATCGAAATGCAGGGATTTTAGATATCCAAATATTTTAATACAATGATTGAATTGAGAAAAAAATAAATTTATATCGAAAAATTCGGTAATTGATAATTTAAAGTCAATTTAATGGATTAAGGAAGGTGATCAAAGACTTATTAACGGACCGAAATTTGGACATAAGGAAGATAATGTATAATAAATATGAAATTTAAGGTAATAATATGGGGCGAATTTCGGGGTCATTACAGATGGTATCAGAGCTAGAGGTTTTAAACCTTAGGTAAATGATACCTTAGGCTATAACCTTTGTAAGAAAGAGTAAGGTTAGTTGAGTGTTCTGAAAACTCAAGCGTATGGTAAACTCGTGACTCTTGATTGTATGGTGGAACCCCTTTAGCGAATGAGCGACTATGGCCTGACTAGGACAAACTCTTCAACCATATGATTATGTTAAGTTTCTGAGTCCAAATACGTGATAAGTTTGATGAACATGGGGGATTAAAATAGAAAGATGTAAGTTAAAAAAAATACAGATCTCAGATATTGACTAAAGTACAGGAAATATGAAAGAGATAAGATTGTAAGGAAGAGATAAAGATGTTAAGTAAGATTTGAATGAAGATAAGGAATTGAGAAAATTTATAAGTTCAATTAAGAACATATCTGAAAGAATATTTGAAATGATTCAAAGATGAATCTCAAAGATAATCAGGGGACACCTGATTTAAGCAATAAAGATGGTAAGGTAATCCAAAAAGTATAGAAAGAAATCATAGTAATATGATCAGGAATAGTGAGAGGATCGTACTACGATACGATCACAAGATAAGGGAAGCGAGTAAGAAGTAGATTGTGAAGCAAGATCATGATAGGATCAAGTGAAAGTGTGAAATGACAAAGTGACATGTTAATGATTGAAAAGGTATAGCTTGATGTTATAAAGAGATATGGTACTATGAAATAGTACAAGAAGAATTTAGAGAATGATAAAGCATGAATGACAGAAAGGTTACGATAAGGGGGTAGAAATATTGGGTGCGAAATTTTAATTGAGGACTCACGTGGTGATTGAGTTGCACAATCCTTTGTTTGGGCAGGAGATTTGTGTTTCCTTAGTTACTATGTGATACTCATTGAAATGTTAGAGTCGCGCTAGCAGTTTTGATAAATGGATAATATTAAGTTTAGGCACGAGTTCTTAAAACTCATGCATATGGTAAGTCCATGACTCATAATCGTATGGTATGTTTTGAGCCCCTCAGCATATGGATAGTCTTTGATTTGTTCTCAGACTACATATTGCTAGGACAAGCTTTAAAACTCATATTCTTGTGGTAAGTTCTTGGACTCATAATGTGTGGCAAGTTTGATGAACTATATGGGGGTATAGAAAAGTTGGAGTAGATAGAAATTTTAATAGTCCTAGCAATAAATACAAGTAATTAAGTGAAGAAGTAGAAGGTGAATATTAGGGAATTTAGGATATTCCCACTCTTCTAGCTTTGCTAGACTTCAAAATTTTTGGCCTCAAGCTAATTTGGCACGAATGTGCTTTGAAAAGTACAAAAGAAATTTTAAAGCGATTTAAAAAGTGTCTATGCTACTTGTTTCGACTAGACCAAAATATTTTAACATCAAAATGAATTTCAAAAGAATCATCCATGCACCTTTTAGCTCGGTGTAGATGTGATGATTGACGGAATGCTCAACGTGATGTTGAGACGGTGCGGTACTATTTCGTCATAAGGCGATTCAACACCATAAGATATGGTGTAGGAATTATTAACGACGGAATTCTCAACGGACTGTCAAAATAATGCGGTAACATGAAGTCATAAATGATTTTGAATTATAAAAGTATGTCAAAGCTATAAGTCAATGCCATTTGACTCGGCTAGACGTTTTGAAAAGTTTTGACATGATGAATGTTTTAAAATTTTCTGCGAGTTATAAATTGTTAAAAGTAAGTCTATGCTAATTGATCTAGCTAGACAAGCATTGAAGAAATATAAGTCTAAGCTATTGATTCAGCCAGACAAATTTTAACCTATATTTATTGAATTCGGATTCTTTGAAAGTTATAACTAATTAAATTACTTTTGAATGAATTCTAATGCTGAGATGAACAAAGAGATTAAGACTATTGCAGGTTGATCAAATGGTCACCTGACACAAGGAAACACTGGCATTACAGATTGTTCTACTGGCGTGCCAAATTACGAATTAAATATACACCACTTTAATGGCAGACTGATCCACTGTCAGGGTTTGCAGTATGAAGTACTCGGGGAGCGAAGTACTGTAAACTGGATAAATGTTCATTCAGCATATCATGAAAGTTTTCCAAAATAATTTTTTTTTGAATTCATCTACTCTTATGAAGATTGGATGGTAGGATGGGGTAATATTATTTAAATGTGAGTGATAATGAAAACAATATTTGTGAAGTAAAGAAAGTATGAAATGTGATGGATTAGAAAATTGTAATGTACAATGACTACGAGAAAGGAAGGAAATAAAGATATGTGAAATAAATGTAAAGAAATTGTGAAGTACAAGTACATAGAAATTTCGAGGACGAAATTTTATGAAGGAGGAGTGAATGTGACGCCCAAGATTTTAGAATAATTTCAAATAAGGATTGTGATGAATTAAGTAAAGGTTAGTGTTTAAAACCTAGTGTTAAATGATAGAAGTATTAAGGAATGATCTATCGAATGTGAAGAAGAATCATGAATATGAATAAAAAGGAGAAGGACGAAGGTGCAAAGTATGCAATAAGTGGATTGAGTAAGGTTACGTGTGATTAAAGAAAGGAAATTTTCAGAGAATGAGAAGTTATCTTGATAAGCGTATCAAGAGACGAGCTAAGGTGTTATCAATAAAAATTTTAGAAAATTGTGAAATGTAATACTACAAAGAAATTGTAAATTTAGTTAAGAATTTAATATTCTGACAATTACGACCATTATGAGGTTATCCATGTAAATTATGGAAATTAACGAGGTAAAACATGATTATTTTGAATAAAATTAATATTTATCCAGATAAAGGTATAGCAAGTTGCTAGAAATAAAATACCTATAGATATTTCGACAATTATGATTCCGAGGACGGAATCCTGTTAAGGGGGGAAGAATGTGAGGATCCGAATTTTCAGAATTTCTTTAATAATATCAAATGATAATTTAATTGATTAAATTATCAAGATTGTTAAATTAATTATTATGTTATGTGATTTAAGGTATGTGATGAGATTTAATTAGTAGATTAAATCTGTGCAGAGATTATAATAAGTGGTATTGAATTAAAGTAATTGAAAAGTAAATAAATTGTTTAGAAATAATTTATTAAGAATAAGAGAAATTTCATGTAAATGTACAATAAATTGTACAATTAAATTATTATGAAAGTGCAGACATTATGTTTTAAATGAGGTTATATGAAAATGTAAGATATATGAATTATATATGCATATATATGTGTTTATGCTTAATTGTTATAATTATAAATGTTATTAATTATGAAAATTAAGGGATTAATAATTAAATTAATCCGAAAAATTTATGAAAAGTTAATGAGGAAGTTAGTAAAAAGTGTAATTATTGATTTTAAATTAGTTATAAATTATGGAGGAAGTTTAGAAATTAATTGAGAAGAAATATAATTATATAAATTATATAATAATAATTATATAATTTATATAAGGAAATTAAAATGTTGTATGAAGGAAATAATAATTATATAAATTATATAAGAATAATTATATAATTTATATAAGAGAACTAAATATAATTAAGGGTGGAAGAAAATTTTATAAATTGTAATTGTGTAAAATGGAAATTATTTAAAAAGGAATAATGTAATTATATTTAATTCTCTTATATAAATCATATTATGATTTTTAGTGAATTAAAATAAATATTTTATATACATTATATAAAATATTTATTACACGTTATAATTACGTAATGTATTAGAAAAACTTTATCATGCACGAAGTTGGAATTTTCGGGAAGTAGTAAAGGCGGCGGAAGTGATTTTTCTTTTAAAAGTTGTTAACTTGTTTTTGGCTTATAAAAGGAAAAGAAACAAATAAGAAAAGGAAGCAAAAAGCAAAGCAAAAAGAAAGAAAAAAATAAAACATCCTCCATCTCTATGTTGCTCCACGGTGAACACCACCATGCCGCCACTCGTGAACTCCATGGCTGTCAAGAGATGAAGAAAAAGCTTCATAAGGAAGAATTATTGAGCCTTAGAATGTATAAATAATTATTTATATGACTATTTTTGATATTTATGGAGATAAAGTTATTATTGTGAAAAATAGGAAATAAATAGAATAATTATTTCAAATAATTTATGGCAGTATATATATGAATTATGTGATTTTTGAAATATTTATGTTGTGAAATTGGGAGCAAAAATGGTTGAAAATGGAAAATTATTGAAGAAGGTGGCCACTGTTCACGGCTGAGGAAGGAAAAATGGACGACTGTGCATTGCGCGCGGTCAGATTTGCCGGACGCGTCGTTAAAACGACGACGTTTTGGGCGTATAAGGCAGGCCGCGCTATGCGCGAGAGAAATTTCTGGAAGAAGGCATGAAACGACGCCGTTTTGCATCGACTGTAGGGGGGCCACGCGCTATGTCCGACCGACGCAATAGGCTAAAATGACGGTAATGCCCCTGGACTTTTCAGATTATACCGAATGTATCCCTAGGGGCGCTGAAATTACAGAAATGTCCCTGGACTTTCCGAAAAATTTCGGTTATGTCCCTAAAGCCACTGAAATTACGGAAATAACCCTGGACTTTCCGAAAAATTTCGGTTGTGTCCCTAAAGGCGCAGAATTTACCAAAATGCCCCCAAAAATGATTTTTAATTAAAATAAATGTTTAAAATTGTTTAAAAATTATAGAAAATTATAGAAAAATATTAAAAATATAGAAATGATGTTTGGGTATTAAATTTAATATTTTTGTAAAAATATTAAATATTGGGGATTAATATTTAAATATTTTAAATATTAATCTATTAAGTTTAAAGGTTAGAAAATGATTAAATAAAATTTTCGGACAACCAAATATGTTAAATTTTATCCGATGAGCCGGGTTGTTCGTATTGAGAGTGTATGATATTAAGTTAAAATAATTTATCAAGGAACGAGGTTAATATAATTAACCATAGTAATTAATAATTAACCTGGTACCCTAAAATAAATCGTCGGGTAGGGTTAATTAAGTTATTAATGATATTAATTAATTAAATTAATATCATGAGAGAACAAATAATTATTAATTGGTTATTTTATGATCATTGGTTGATCGAGTTAAGGTTTTGAGCTATTAATTGGACCTCAGACAAGTTCTTCAGTACTTTTATGTTAAATGTTGGAATGTTATGATAGGTAATTCTTGTTTTAACTGCATACAAATTATGTGTTACGTGATACGTGATTAATATGACCACAATGTGTATTTTGTGCAACGATATGCATATATATGAGATATATTGCTATAGTAGAAGCACAAGCACATGATATATGACACACACCAAGCATGATAAGGTATGTGCTACGTGAAGCTTAAACTGTTGAACTTGCTGAGCCATTGTGCTCATTACTTGGTTAATAAATATTTTTGCAGGTAAATATATAAATTTCAAGAAATATCGGATTATGACGGATTTTTCCTAAAAGGTTGTGAACGTTATTATTAAACGTTTATATTATGATCCAATGTGGATAATTTGTCACAGTTATATTGATGTTTTGTATGTACCTATATGTTTGATCTGTATAAGATGAATAATGTTAAATTATAAGCCGTGATTATTCAAGGCAGTGGATACGGTAAGATGTATTATAAAAAGATATGATACAAAGGATAATTGTGTATTTATAATCAACATTAAATTTTTAAATGTTGAGCATTATGATACTTGTGTGAGAACGAAAAAAATAAAGGTTGCGATCCAGGGACTAGGATCGAAATGTAGGGATTTTAGATATCCAAATATTTTAATACAATGATTGAATTGAGAAAAAAAAATTTATATCAAAAAATTCGGTAATTGATAATTTAAAGTCAATTTAATGGATTAAGGAAGGTGATCAAAGATTTATTAACGGACCGAAATTTGGACATAAGGAAGATAATGTATAATAAATATGAAATTTAAGGTAATAATATGGGGCGAATTTCAAGGTCGTTACAACATACGTAAATCACGCATCGTCCTCAATGTATATAAATGAAGAAAGAAAACAAAGAAATGAAAGAATTGTACATTGTATGGTGGGACATAATCTTGTAAGAAAATATGGTGAAAAATAAATAAATGCACATATCTAAAAAACTTATAAATCCTAAAACAATGTGACTATAAAAGAGTGATGCAAATGAGCAAGTGAGTGTGAACTTATCATGATTTTCAGGAGGTCTAAAAAACTGAAAATAATCAACAAAAAAAATAAAAATATCACAGTTATACTTAATATCTATCTCAAAAAAACTTTAACTTAAATTTTCTAAGTTTTAAGAAATGATACAAATGTATGTTCTAATTTTATTGACTTATGTGTAGAAGATCTTTAAACTTATCTAAATATTCAGACCCATCCCATTTTTTATGAAGGTAATTTAAGAAAAAATCTATTGGATCATCCATAATCATGAGTTTATATTCAATTATTTCTTAGGTCATTGACAATTTTTGGATCATGTTTATTTTTATGGGTTGGTTCAAAAAATCATTATATGATTTCCTAGGAATAAGTCTTTCAGGATAGGGTTGAGCATGGTGCGGTTTAAAGATCAAACTGCACATGAAACAATTTATGTGCGGTTTGACAAATCCAAAACCGCACATGAAACTACTTGTGATTAGTGCGGTGCGATTTCATTTGGTGCGGTTACGGTTCGAAAACCAATTGAATATATATGTTTAAATATTTTTAAATGCAAGAGTGAATAGAAGTCTTGAAAGCTAGTATATATTGTAGACATGAATACATACATACCCGTGACAAATAACTGGATTTTCGAGTACTTGAGCAAATGCTTTGCTAAAACACCCCAAACATTGTAGAAATCTGTATTAAAAATCATACAAGTACATCAAGACATAAATTATCAGCTCATAAGGACAAAAATGTTCAAATATACATGAGAGTAAATCAGACAGTACAATACATAATGGCCAAATAACTATAAAAAGCCATTTTTTTACAAACCAACTTTAGTTTTTCAATCTAAAAGATTCACTTTCCAATAAGTTGAAACTGTAAAGCTCAGGCTACACAATGGGCAAACAAGTTTCATAGAATTGTTTTCCTTTTTTAAAATAAAAGAAGAAGATTTTATTGATAAAGGGAGAAATTTTTTTACAACGCATGGAGCACACAAGTTTATAGAATTTAACTAAGATCAACTTATGATTTTAGAACACCTTATCCATAAGAATGGCAAATAGTGCAATTGTACTATTCCATAGCAACATCAAGAACATAATATTATCAAAAAGTAAGTTAAAAACTATTTTGCATATTTCATACATTTCTCATGTAATTCAAACACAACAATTATTAGAAACTAAGTTGAAAAGTGGTAATTTATAACCATTTAAAGGACATGGCTTAAACTTTTGTCCATATTTCATATTTTTCTATTGTCATTGAAGCACCAAAAAATAAATTTAGAAAGTAATTTAAAAAGAGGAAATTTAAAACTATATCACATAATCTATTTAAAACTTGTCCAGATGTCATAAATTTAGTCATTCATGCACAGCAAATTAATACAACATAACTTAAAACATGGTGAAAAGGCCAATGTGTTCAAATTAAGCCACCAGTACAAAAACACGAGAAGAATAATAAATCTTCATTATTTGGGAGTATGAATTGAAGGATCATTACTCTTGATGCAAGCCTGTTAGTGATGTAGAAACCATAGGCGTCAGAATGGCAGCAATGGACAAAGTATAGCCAAAAGAAGAAAAAAAGTAAGGAAATCCCTACTGAAATAGACAGGATAAGGTTGACACCCATATTAGGATCTCTCTCACAGACATCACAGAATAAACACCATGTAATTTAAAAAAAAAACAAATCAAAACCACGTTGTTTTGACCATTATTAGTGCCGTGTGATTTATGCGGTGTGGTGGATCGTAGAAACGGAAATCAAACTGCAAATACGATTTTTCAACCCTCCTAAAATCATCATATACGCCGGAACCATTGGTGCAATTGTATTGGTGTGGTTTAGTCAATTTTTGGTGCGGTTTCGAGACTAATTTTGGTTTTTAGTCACCCCTATTTCAAGATATGGAGCTTTAGGCTTATAGACTTTTTCAACCGACTCACTAAATGTGACATGATTAATTTTAGACATAAACTCATAATTTTTAGACTCCTTAAATTGGCTTGACTCAAATTGTGAAGAATTGAATACATTTTTTTTCCTCATCATTTCCATAACCATTATGATTTTCTAGATTTACCTCAAATTCACCCATCTCTTGTTCATTTATTAAGCTAGCTAATTGACTCATTTGAATTTCTAGAAGAGATATATCTTGATTTTGAGTTTCTATTAAAGCTTTCATAATTTTCTATAAGGTACTTAATCTTTCCTCTTCTTCATTTCAAAATTCTTGTGCTTATTATTGAAGTTTTGTATCTGAATATGGATAGGAATATGAATGTAAATAAGGATTTTGGTAAATTATAAAAAAATTGATTTACTTGGTATGCATTAAAATTTTCATAAAGTTCTTGATTCTAATCAAAATTATGATTGCAACCAAAGTAAGAGTCCATGTTTCTCAAATTACTGGACAAATAAGTAACTAACCATGAAAGTCACGTAAAGTAAAAATAAAAAATAAAAAATATTAATAAAATAAAATCCTAATTCTATGGTTAACCTAAATAAAATCTAGACAGCTCCTAACTATTCCAAGTTAGACCTTAAGGTCTACCAAATTCGAATTTAATCACACCACTAGTCGGTAAGTGTAAGAATGGTGGGAGTCTCTCTGCGGATATGGTAACTAATTTAATAACCATACGTTCTTTAGGCGTTTGCCTTTTGAACCATTTACATAGACACCAATAGTTTGATTAATTTAAAATTTAACCTATTAGTACATATGCATAGTGATGATTTGATTATGATAAATGAATTATAAAATAAATGTATAATTGGCAAACAAGTAATTTGTAAAGTCCTTATAAAAGAACACATTGTACAAGGGCTCAAGGATCAAATCTATTAGGATGATCTGGATTACGAAGATAGTTTTTAAATAGTCTTTATGATTGAATTTGATGTAATTTATTATAAAAGGACTTGGGCATCAAAAGTGTTAGGTTGATCCAAATATAGAGAGTTATGATAAAAATGTAATAGATTAGCATGATGATCAGCAGAGCAGCAAATTAGATTGAAGTTCAACTAAAGCAACAACAATAAAAGAGCTGAAAGTTCGCAGAGTAAAGAAGCAGAACAAAAGGAATTATAGAGTAAGCTAAGCTAGTTGAGTAAGATGCATTAGGCTTAACTCTACGATACATAACTCTCAGAGCGTCGAGTGAAGACTTAGAGCTTAAGATCGTAGAGTACAGAATAGAGAATAATCGTTGAGTAGAGAGAAGATTAACGAGAAAGAAGAAATCACTAAGGATAAGAGCCAGAGAGCCAAAAGAAGATTATAAGAGACCCTGTGGTAATCATTAAATTGTCAGAGAAGAATGCTTAAGCACATGATTGTAAAGATCTGATCTACTTCAGAGTAGAAGAATAAACTAAAAGAAGTAAGGGTCATCCTACAGGATCAACACAGAGGTAAGGAGTTCGTAAAGTTCTGCCAAGCAAGCTCAACACTACAGAGTAAAGACAAAAGACTTTAGCAGAACAAGTGAAGATAAAAAGCTCACAGATGCTAAATAAGTCAAAGTACTCAAGATCGTAGAATGAAGTTGAACTGAATATTATCATATCGTTGAGTCACTTAATATCATTGAGCTACTTCAGGAAACACAGTTACATCATTGTTGAGCTGCATCAGTGCTACCTATTAAAGTTCATAATGTCAACAACATTGAGAGACGAATTCACTACAATACATGATTGGGATGTCCTTATTAAGAATTCTCCAGCAATCTAAGGTAAACCAGCCAAAGAAGACAAGGAGTAGAATATTATTCAGTAATGGCTAGTTTATCAGAAGAAGAGGACACATGGTATCAACTATAATAGAAGGAGTGCACTAAACAAAGACAGAGTGGAGTCCATATTCATGCAGATGGTAAGTGCCAGGATAAGAAGGTTAATCAATAAAAAGAGAAAGAACTTGAGAGAGATAGAAATCCAAGAAGGAGAAGTCTTAGTTCTCAAAAACTGAAATAAGCGTATCTAACAAAGTCGTGGAGCAGAATACATGATCGTAGAATGACTGCTGACACAGAAGTAGAATCATCATGAGAATCGTTGAGCAAGCTAAACTGAAGGATATACTCTACGATTGAAGGCTGAAGAAATCGTAGAGTACATAAAGATTGCCATTGAGCTAAAGATCATAGAGCTGAAGATCACAAAACTGAAGATTGTAGAGTCTGTTAATTATAAAATTATTTAGTCAGATACTTTACGACAACCATGGAACTCTACGATTAAGAAAACCATAAGAATATGTCAAGTCTAATATTGGATTGATAATGGGAAGGCCTGCAAAGTACAGATTCCAAGAAAGTTGTTGTTTATTTAATGTTTAAAATGAAGATCAGATCGAGTTATGTCTAATGGCTACTTTGGTGATGTGACGTTACTCACGTGGTCGCCTTTGCTACAAACTGATGTGATATATCATAGCAGAAAGCAAGATGACACATCCTAAATATCAGCATCAGAGATCTTCTAGGATCAGAGCATTAAATGAAGTAACAACTACCTTCCAACGAGAAAATTGACAGAAGTCTCTCTATAAATAGAAGCCTTTATTTGAAATTGAAAGTGGTTAGTTGCAGAACCGAAAAAGAGAGAAAGAGTAAGAGAAGAACTCTTGGATAAAAGAATAAGAGATAAATCAAAAAGGAAATAAGATCCAAGAGCAAAGGGTCGATCTAAATAAGATGATATCCTAACCCAAAGCTACTCTAAGTTTTGTAGGATCAATCGAAGAATGATTTCCAGTAAGCAGATGAGAGAAAGATGTACACAAGAGCCCAAGATATCAACAAGAAAGAGAAATCATTCAGTTGCTAAGTTATATCAGAGAAACGGAGCGAAAATCTAACTTAATAGCACATCAACCATCTTCATCAACTACAACAAAAGTCGAGAGAGTATGTGACTCGCCTGGTTTTTTGAGAATAAGACCCAGAGTGGGTAGGTTGAGGGATCCTGAAGACAAATGGCTTCAAAACCTTATGTAAGGCGGGTAAGACAGGACTTTGTGACCCGCCTGATTCTTTGTGAATCAGACCTTTGTGGGATGGACTAAGTGTCTAGTTGTAATGGGTTTTAGTGAACTTTTGTCTTTATGACCTATATCCTTAGTGGATTCATTACTTGGGGAGTAGAAGAGTGAACTAAAAGATTTTTGTGCTCTAAATCACTTAAAAATCTCGGTGTCTCTCTATGTCTCTTTAACTTTTTACATCATAACTGTCATAACTACTATAATTGTTTTACATTCTACAATAACCTTCCAATAGTATTACTTCAAATTAGAATTGCAAGATCTTTAAATCATATCAGAAGGGGTTTTATTAAATTGCTATTTTTGCTATGCTAAACATGATGTTTAAATATTTGGTAAATATGCTTTAATAAGTAAACAAAAGACTTTGCGAGAAGATCTATTCAAACCCCCCTTAATTATAAATCACTTTTGTGTCATCTAGGAATAACATAGCCTCCTCTTGGAATCTCTTGCCCTAATTGAGCTCGAGAGTCTTAGGGGCTAACGTCTACTTGATTTTATTTAGTCAAGATTATGCAAAATACAAGTTGGGTTATTTGTGGGGCCGATGAATGGTGATGAAATTCCCATATTATCTTGTTATAGGTTTTTGCCCTTAATGTTAGATTAAAAATAAAAATGCACGATTAAAATAAATGAGTGAATGCATGAATGCGACAATTATTTTTTAAATTATAATAAACTAAAGTACTATTTTTTTTTTATAAAAAAAATATGGAGATAAGAAGTACTAGGAAAATCCCACTAATAAAATCTTTATCTTTTCACTCCTTCGATCTACTTCGATAATCCTGAAAAATTATTAAATTTTTTTATTATTGCTAAAAAATAATTTGAAGAAATAAAATTAAGGACTAAAGATTAAATCTAGTCCCCGGCAACAATGCCAAAAAAAACTTAATGCAATAAAATTACGTACTAAAAGTGCACAACGTCTATTGTAAAACGAAGTATAGGTCGAACCATAAAGACTAGATTAACTATCAAATCCTTAATTTATATTCTAGGAAAATTAGAAATAAAAATTGAGAATTATTTAACTATAATTAAACTAATTAGAATATAAAATTTAATAATAAAGAAGCAATCTAGGAATCCAAATCCATTAAATAATAAAAAATAATAAATAATTTAATCTATTCTATTTTTGTAACTCTAATTATGCCATTGATTTGGTGTACATAATTTGAAAAATAAATCTATTAAAGTTTAAATAAAAATTAACAATAGTTTTGATCTCCCTTTTTTTTTTTTTTTTTTTTAGTAATTTTATAATTAACTGGGACAAGTATACACTATGAAAATTTAAAGATTAACTATAACCCATCAAAAAAATTTCGAGTAAGAATAGATTGTGAAAAACTCATATCTTAATAATAATCTATCAAAACCTCTTCATTAATTTAAAATCACATAAGAACTATAAAACGAAGGTATTTTAATAATGAAACATGAAGAAAAAATAAATTAAATATTAAAGCACATATAATAGAAGAGATAAAAAATATTATCATGAATAATTATTTAATTTCATCTTCATCCTAGATCTAAAAAAAAAATTAGCTAGACATTAAAATAAATAAGATGACAAAAAAAAAAAAAAAACTCTCTTTTATTGAAGATCCCCAACTAGGGTACAATAAAGAAAATAATTTAATCCTACTCCTATTTATAGAAAAAAATAAATTGTAACTTAATCTAAGGTATATTGAACTCAGTCTTTCTTTTTCTTCTTATCCCTTTATCTCTAAATTGATTCCAACTCCATCATAATAATCTTCTAGAGTCCATTTTAATCGTTAAAAAGTGGTGGTACAATTATCATTTACTTGATCGAAAGATAAATAAAACATTATCTTCTACAAAATAAAATAAAATGTATTAGTTAAATAAAATATACATATAAATTCATAAAAATGGAAATTTTAAAATGCATAATTAATGTGTATATCAATGCCATTTGGTATTATAATTTGAGTATAAGTATGACAAGTTCACCAATCTCATGCGAAGCACATATAGTATAGATAATAGTTTATTATGATACATGGATAATGGTTTATTATGATAATTAATTAAATGTAAGATATATATTTAATTAAAATTTTGAGAAGATAATGGTAGTTATTAAATATTTAGCTAATTAATAAATTATTGAATTATATATTATAACATTTTGAATAGAATGTAGATGTGAGGATCCGAATTTTCGGAATGATTTAATAAGATTAAATGAGAATTTAATTGATACCATTTTCAAAGTTTTGTAAAGAAATTATTATTTTATGTGATTTAAGGTATATGAAAAGATTTAATTGATAAATTAAATCTTTATGGAGATGGTGATAATTGATGTTAATTTAAAATAATTGAAAAGTAAATAAATTGTTTGAAAACAATTTATGAAGAATAAGAAAAATTATATGTAAGGTACAATATATTGTACAATGAAATTGTTATGGAAGTACAGAAATTATGATTTTAAATGAGGTTATGTGATAATGTGAAATGCATGAATTAAATATGTATATATATATATATACACTTGTATAAATATGCGTGTTATATTTAATTGATAATTAATTATGGCAATTAAGGGATTAATAATGAAATTAATCCAAGATTAAATAAAAAGTGAATGAGGAGTTAGTAAAATGGAAATGATGGATTATTGGTTTAATTAAGAGATTATGGAGAAAGTTGAGAAATTAATTGAGAATGAAATGTAATTATATAAATTATAAATTATATAATTTATATAAGGAAATTAAAGTGAAATATGAGAAAAATAATAATTATATAAATTATATAAGAATAATTATATAATTTATATAAGGTGATGAAATTGAATAAGGATGGGAAGAAATTTTATAAATTATATTTTGTATGTGAAATGGAAATTATAAAAAGGGATAATTTAATTATATAAATTATATAATAATAAATTATATAATTTATATAAGGAAAGTAATGTGAATATTAAAGAAATGAAATTAAATGAGGAAAAAGGAAGGATTTAATTTATTTAAAAATTTTGGTTATGCATAATGGAATTATTATGACGTTTATGAAGAATAATATTTCGGAAACGGGAACATGTTAATGTAACATGTTGTGCAAGTAACGAAGTGAAAAATTATGAAAGGTAATTTTTATATGTCCTATGATTTATTTTAGGATTTTTGGAGGTATAAATTACCTTATATAATTACATGCATGTTATTATGCGTGTACAAAATTTGTCAAGAAAAATACCGAAAAAGATATTAATATTATTCATAAATCATATTATGATTTTTAGTAAATTAAAATAAATATTTTATGTATATTATATAAAATATTTATTACACGTAATAATTACGTAATGTATTTAATTAATTGTTTTGCTTGCAAATTTGGTAATTATCCGAATTTGGGAACTTTCGAGAAAGACTTGAGTCGGTGGAATGAAAATGCTTGCCAAAGTTAGCTTTAAGTATAAATAGCAAACAAAAGAAATAAAAAGGAAAGAAAAAGCAATAATAAAAGGCAAGAAAAATGATAAGAAAGAACAAGCAAAACTCTTGCTCTCTCTCCAAGTTGCACCACCGTGAGCCACCAATCACCGAGCCATCCGACCACCATGGCTACAAGAGGGAGAAGAGAAAATTTGGAGCTATTAAAGGAAGGAATTGAAAAGCTTTGGAAGGTATAAAAACATTTTATTTGTTTTATTTATGTAATTTTGGTGTTAAATAAAGTTTATGGGAAAAATAGAAAATAATTATAATAATTATTCCCAATAATTTTAGGATGTATATCTATGATTTACATGATTTTTGGAGTAGTTTTGATGTGAAAAGTTGGAGCAAAATGGTAAATTTTGTGCAAAGGTGGCCTACTGTTGCGAAGGAGAAGAAGAAAGAGTTCAGGGACTGTCCGCGCATTGCGCGGCGGTTCAGCAGCGAGAGCCAAAAACGACGTCGTTTTTGGCACGCGGAAGGGGAAGCCGCGCATTGCGCGGAGGGTCGAGAAACGGGCTAGAAAACGACGTCGTTTTATGGCGTCGGCAGGAACAGTCGCCGCGCAATGCGCGGGCGACCGGCAACGCTGGAAATTACCAGCGTGCCCCTGCCCTTTTCAGATTATACCGACCGTGTCCCTAAGGGCACGGAAATTACAGAATTGCCCCTGGACAATCCGGAAAATTCTGGATTTGTCCCTAACGTTGTCGAAATGACGGAAATGCCCCTGGGCTTTTCGCGAAATGCCGAATGAGTCCCTATGGGCGCGGAAATTACCAAAATACCCCCAGAATTAGATTTTAATAAAATAAATGTTTAAAAATTGTTTAAAAATCATAGAAAATTATAGAAAAATACTAAAAATATAGAAATGATGTTTGGGCATTAAATTTAATATTTTTGTAAAAATATTAAATATTGGGGATTAATATTTAAATGTTTAAATATTAATCTAATAAGGTTACCATTTAGAAAATGGTTAAATAAAATTTTTGGGACACCCAGTTATGTTAAAATTTTATCCTATGAGACGGGTTGTCCGTAGTGAAGGCATTAAATATTAAGTTATGTTAATATTTAAAGGACGAGGTTAATATAATTAACCATATTAATTAATAATTGGGCCAGAGATGATATTAAATAATTAAATTAATATCATAAGAGGATAAATAATTATCATTTGATTATTTTATGATCATAGGTTGTTCGAGAAAGGGTTCTGAGCTATCAATTAAATAATTGAATAAGCCAGGCAAGTTCTTCAGTCCCTTTTATGTTAAATATTGGAATGTTATGATATGTAATTCTTGTTTTAACTGCATAAAAATTATGTGTTACGTGATACGTGATTAATATGATCACAATGTGTATTTTATGCAACAATATGATTATATAGGAGATATATTGCTATAGTAGAAGCACAAGCACATGATGTATGACACACACCAAGCATGATAAGGTATGTGCTACGTGAGATATAAACTGTTGAACTTGCTGAGCCGTTGTGCTCATTACTTGCTTAATAAACATTTTTGCAGGAAAGAAATGAATTTCAAGAATATTGGATTATATAGAGACGGGTTTTCCTAAAAGGTTGTGAACGTTATTATTCTATGTTTATATTATGATTGAAGGTGGGTAATTTGCCAAAGTTATAGTGATATACTGTATGTACAGATAAGTTGGATCCGAATATGACAAGTATCGGTTAGATTGTGAACTGCAATTGTACAACATGAATATTATGATAGAAACTATTATATGCCTGACTATGAATTTCGACATAAGATTAATGTATGAATATAAATGACATTAAATGTTGAATGTGGATCTGTATAATACGAGTTACAGAAAGAAAAGAATAAGTAAAGGTTGCAATCCAGGGACTAGAATCGAGATGTAAGAATTTTAAATATCCAAATGTTTTAATAAATGATATGATTGAGAAAAAAAAGAAAAAAATTTATATGAGAATTTTGATAATTCATGATTTTAAATATCAGATAATGGATCAGTTAAGGTGGTTAAAGATATATTAACGAACCGAAATTTGGACGTAAGAAAGATAATGTATCATAAATACAAAATTTAAGGTAAGAATATGGGTCGAATTTCGGGGTCGTTACAGTTGGTATCAGAGCTAGAGGTTATAAACCTTAGGTAAACGATACCTTAGGCTATAACCTAAGTAAGAAAGAGTATAGTTAGTTGCGTGTTCTGAAAACCCAAGCGTATAGTAAGCTCGTGACTCATGATTATATGGTGGAGCCCCTTTAGCGAATGGGCGATTAAGGCCTGACTAGGACAAACTCCTCAACCATATGATTATGGTAAGTTCCTGAGCCCAAATACGTGATAAGTTCGATGAACATGGGGGAATTAGAATGAAAAATATGTAAGTTGAGAATGATAGTTCTCAAATATTGGCTAAAGTAAAGGAAATATGAAAGATTTCAAGAAAGAGATAAGATTATAAGGAAGAGATAAAGATGTTAAGAAAGATCTGAATGAAGGTAATGAACTGAGAAATTGATAAGTTCAATTAAGAACATAATTGAAAGAGAATATTTGAAATGATTCAAAGATGAATCTCAGAGAAAATCAGGGGACACCTGATTTAAACGATAAAGATGAAAGGTAATCTAAAGAGCATAGCAAGAGATCATAATAATATGATCAAGAACGGTAAGAGGATCGTACTACGATACGATCACAAGATAAGAGAAGCGAGTAAGAAGTAGGTTGTGAAGTAAGATCATGATGGGATTAAGTGAGAATGTGAAATTAACAGAGAGACCTGTTAATGGTCCAAAAGAGATATGGTACTATGAAATAGTACAAGAAGAATTCAAAGAATAATGAGATATGAATGATAGAAAGGTTATGATAAGGGGGTAGAAAGTTTGGGTACGAAATTTCAATTGAGGACTCATGTGGTGACTGAGTTGCACAATCCTTTGTATGGGCGGAGGATCTGTGTTTACTTAGTTACTGTGTGATAATCATTGAAATGTTAGAGTCGCGCTAGTAGTTTTTGACAGATAAATAATATTAAATTTAGGCACGAGTTCTTAAAACTCATGCATGTGGTAAGTCCATGACTCATAATCGTATGGTATGTTTTGAGCCCCTCAGCATATGGATAGTCTTTGACTTGTTCTCAGACTACATATTGCTAGGACAAGCTTTAAAACTCATATTCTTGTGGTAAGTTCCTGGACTCATAATGTGTGACAAGTTTGATGAACTATACGGGGGCTATAGAATGATGGAGTAGATAGAAATTTTAATATGATAATGAAAATAGTCCTAGCAATAAAGTTAATATTTAAGTGAAGAAACTGAATATGAATGTTAGGGAATTTAGGATATTCCCATTCTTCTAGCTTTGCTAGACTTCGAAATTCTTGGCTTCAAGTTAATTTGGCACGAATGTGCTTTGAAAAATAGAAATGAATTTTTTAAGCGATTTCAAAAGTGTCTATGCTACTTGTTTCGGCTAGACAAAAATATTTTGAATATCAAAATGTATTTTAAAAGAATCATCCATGCACCGTTTAGCCCGGTGTAGATGTGATGAATGACGGAATGCTCAACGTGTTGTTGAGACGGTGCGGTACTATTTCGTTATAAGATGATTCAACACCATAAAGTATGGTTTATGGTGTAGGAATTATTCACGACGGAATCCTCAACGTACTGTCAAAATGATGCGGTAACATGAAGTCATAAATGATTTTGATTTATGAAGGTATGTCAAAGCTATAAGTCATGGCCATTTGACTCGGCTAGACGTTTTGAAAAGTTTTGACATGATTAATGTTTTAAAATTTCTGCGGATTATAAAGTGTTAAAAGTAAGTCTATGCTAATTGATCTAGCTAGACAAGCGTTGAAGGAATATAAGTCTGAGCTATTGATTCAGCTAGACAAATTTTGAAATGTATTGACTTCATATTCTTTGAAAGTTATAAAAATTTTCTTCGAATAAATTCTAAGGCTGGGATGAACAAAAAGATTAAGAATGTTGCAGGTTGATTAAATGATCACCTGGCATAGAAATGCAAAGTATGGTGAAACATCCATCATTTAATGACAGACTGATCCACTGTCAGGATTTGCAGTATGAGGTACTCGGGGAGCGAAGTACTGTAAATCGGGATCATGTTCAGATTATTCTGAAAAGTTATTATTTTAATGGGTTGCAGTATGAGGTACTCTGGGAGTGAAATACTGTTAACCGGGATAAGTGTTCATCCAGCAAAGTATGAAAATTTCCAAAATAAATTTCTCTACTCTTATGAAGATTGGATGGTAGGATGGGGTAATATTTTTAAATATGAGCATTAATGAAAGCAATAATTGTGAAGTAAAGAAATTATGAAATGTGTCGGATTAGAAAGATTGCAATGTGCAAGGACTATGAGAAAGGAAGGAAAGAAAGATATGCGAAATAAAGGTAAAGTAATTGTGTAAGTTGTAAATGAATGAAATATTAATACATAGAAATTTCGAGGACGAAATTTTATGAAGGAGGGGTGAATGTGATACCCCAGGAATTTCAGAATAATTCTAAATAATGATTATGATTAATCAAGTAAAGGTTAACTTTAAAACCTAGTGATGAATAATAAAAGTATTAAGGAATGATTATGGAATGAAAAGAAGATTCATGAATATGAATTGAGAATATAAAGATGTTGTATGAATGAGATGCAATAAAGAATATGAAATAAGTGGATCGAGTAAGGGTAAGTGTAATTAAAGAAAGGAGTTTTTCCAGAGAATGAGAAAATATCTTGATAAGTGTATCAAGAAATAAGTTAAAATTTTATGAATAAATTTTTAGAGAATTATGAAATATAATGTTGAGTTACTAATTGAATATTCTGACAGTTATGACTATTATGATGCTATCCATGTAAATTATGGATATTAAAGAGGTAAGTTATGATTATTATGGAATTAATTGTGATTCATTAAGATAAAGGTATAGCAAAGTGCTATAAATAAGATCCGTATGAATATTACGGCCATTATGATTCCGAGGACGGAATCCTGTTAAGGGGGGAAGAATGTGAGGATCCGAATTTTCGGAATGATTTAATAAGATTAAATGAGAATTTAATTGATACCATTTTCAAAGTTTTGTAAAGAAATTATTATTTTATGTGATTTAAGGTATATGAAAAGATTTAATTGATAAATTAAATCTTTATGGAGATGGTGATAATTGATGTTAATTTAAAATAATTGAAAAGTAAATAAATTGTTTGAAAACAATTTATGAAGAATAAGAAAAATTATATGTAAGGTACAATATATTGTACAATGAAATTGTTATGGAAGTACAGAAATTATGATTTTAAATGAGGTTATGTGATAATGTGAAATGCATGAATTAAATATGTATATATATATATATACACTTGTATAAATATGCGTGTTATATTTAATTGATAATTAATTATGGCAATTAAGGGATTAATAATGAAATTAATCCAAGATTAAATAAAAAGTGAATGAGGAGTTAGTAAAATGGAAATGATGGATTATTGGTTTAATTAAGAGATTATGGAGAAAGTTGAGAAATTAATTGAGAATGAAATGTAATTATATAAATTATAAATTATATAATTTATATAAGGAAATTAAAGTGAAATATGAGAAAAATAATAATTATATAAATTATATAAGAATAATTATATAATTTATATAAGGTGATGAAATTGAATAAGGATGGGAAGAAATTTTATAAATTATATTTTGTATGTGAAATGGAAATTATAAAAAGGGATAATTTAATTATATAAATTATATAATAATAAATTATATAATTTATATAAGGAAAGTAATGTGAATATTAAAGAAATGAAATTAAATGAGGAAAAAGGAAGGATTTAATTTATTTAAAAATTTTGGTTATGCATAATGGAATTATTATGACGTTTATGAAGAATAATATTTCGGAAACGGGAACATGTTAATGTAACATGTTGTGCAAGTAACGAAGTGAAAAATTATGAAAGGTAATTTTTATATGTCCTATGATTTATTTTAGGATTTTTGGAGGTATAAATTACCTTATATAATTACATGCATGTTATTATGCGTGTACAAAATTTGTCAAGAAAAATACCGAAAAAGATATTAATATTATTCATAAATCATATTATGATTTTTAGTAAATTAAAATAAATATTTTATGTATATTATATAAAATATTTATTACACGTAATAATTACGTAATGTATTTAATTAATTGTTTTGCTTGCAAATTTGGTAATTATCCGAATTTGGGAACTTTCGAGAAAGACTTGAGTCGGTGGAATGAAAATGCTTGCCAAAGTTAGCTTTAAGTATAAATAGCAAACAAAAGAAATAAAAAGGAAAGAAAAAGCAATAATAAAAGGCAAGAAAAATGATAAGAAAGAACAAGCAAAACTCTTGCTCTCTCTCCAAGTAGCACCACCGTGAGCCACCAATCACCGAGCCATCCGACCACCATGGCTACAAGAGGGAGAAGAGAAAATTTGGAGCTATTAAAGGAAGGAATTGAAAAGCTTTGGAAGGTATAAAAACATTTTATTTGTTTTATTTATGTAATTTTGGTGTTAAATAAAGTTTATGGGAAAAATAGAAAATAATTATAATAATTATTCCCAATAATTTTAGGATGTATATCTATGATTTACATGATTTTTGGAGTAGTTTTGATGTGAAAAGTTGGAGCAAAATGGTAAATTTTGTGCAAAGGTGGCCTACTGTTGCGAAGGAGAAGAAGAAAGAGTTCAGGGACTGTCCGCGCATTGCGCGGCGGTTCAGCAGCGAGAGCCAAAAACGACGTCGTTTTTGGCACGCGGAAGGGGAAGCCGCGCATTGCGCGGAGGGTCGAGAAACGGGCTAGAAAACGACGTCGTTTTATGGCGTCGGCAGGAACAGTCGCCGCGCAATGCGGGGGCGACCAGCAACGCTGGAAATTACCAGCGTGCCCCTGCCCTTTTCAGATTATACCGACCGTGTCCCTAAGGGCACGGAAATTACAGAATTGCCCCTGGACAATCCGGAAAATTCCGGATTTGTCCCTAACGTTGTCGAAATGACGGAAATGCCCCTGGGCTTTTCGCGAAATGCCGAATGAGTCCCTATGGGCGCGGAAATTACCAAAATGCCCCCAGAATTAGGTTTTAATAAAATAAATGTTTAAAAATTGTTTAAAAATCATAGAAAATTATAGAAAAATACTAAAAATATAGAAATGATGTTTGGGCATTAAATTTAATATTTTTGTAAAAATATTAAATATTGGGGATTAATATTTAAATGTTTAAATATTAATCTAATAAGGTTACCATTTAGAAAATGGTTAAATAAAATTTTTGGGACACCCAGTTATGTTAAAATTTTATCCTATGAGACGGGTTGTCCGTAGTGAAGGCATTAAATATTAAGTTATGTTAATATTTAAAGGACGAGGTTAATATAATTAACCATATTAATTAATAATTGGGCCAGAGATGATATTAAATAATTAAATTAATATCATAAGAGGATAAATAATTATCATTTGATTATTTTATGATCATAGGTTGTTCGAGAAAGGGTTCTGAGCTATCAATTAAATAATTGAATAAGCCAGGCAAGTTCTTCAGTCCCTTTTATGTTAAATATTGGAATGTTATGATATGTAATTCTTGTTTTAACTGCATAAAAATTATGTGTTACGTGATACGTGATTAATATGATCACAATGTGTATTTTATGCAACAATATGATTATATAGGAGATATATTGCTATAGTAGAAGCACAAGCACATGATGTATGACACACACCAAGCATGATAAGGTATGTGCTACGTGAGATATAAACTGTTGAACTTGCTGAGCCGTTGTGCTCATTACTTGCTTAATAAACATTTTTGCAGGAAAGAAATGAATTTCAAGAATATTGGATTATATAGAGACGGGTTTTCCTAAAAGGTTGTGAACGTTATTATTCTATGTTTATATTATGATTGAAGGTGGGTAATTTGCCAAAGTTATAGTGATATACTGTATGTACAGATAAGTTGGATCCGAATATGACAAGTATCGGTTAGATTGTGAACTGCAATTGTACAACATGAATATTATGATAGAAACTATTATATGCCTGACTATGAATTTCGACATAAGATTAATGTATGAATATAAATGACATTAAATGTTGAATGTGGATCTGTATAATACGAGTTACAGAAAGAAAAAAATAAGTAAAGGTTGCAATCCAGGGACTAGAATCGAGATGTAAGAATTTTAAATATCCAAATGTTTTAATAAATGATATGATTGAGAAAAAAAAGAAAAAAATTTATATGAGAATTTTGATAATTCATGATTTTAAATATCAGATAATGGATCAGTTAAGGTGGTTAAAGATATATTAACGAACCGAAATTTGGACGTAAGAAAGATAATGTATCATAAATACAAAATTTAAGGTAAGAATATGGGTCGAATTTCGGGGTCGTTACAGTAGATTTATTTATTTATAATTATGAGAAAGTAATTACTTTACTTTTATTTATATTGGATGAATTGGTCAAAATTTTAATCGAAATAGAATTATGAAACTTAAGATTTAATAAATTTAATTTAGTTATGACAATTAGGTAGTAATGAATTTACTATAATTTTTTTTAACTAATTTTCAGCAATTATTAAAATTTAGATTCATTATTAATACAATTAATACTGTGATTTGATATAATTTTAATTTTTAATAAATTTAATGTATGTAGAATATAAATTTAATAATAAAATTCGTGACTAATACTAATATAATTAAATCACATGATTTATTAAGAGATTTTTTGATATCTTAATAAAATTTTAATTATAAAATTATTTTATATAAAATTTATTAAAAAATATTATTTTACATAAAATTGTGGTAGAACAAGCTTATAATAAAATTGCTAGATATAAAAATTAAAATTCTATGAAAAAGATCATTTTTCTATTAAAGATATAAAAACAAAAAACACTTTCCTTTTTTTTTTCCTAACAGATTAGTTTTTTTTTTCTTTACAAATCTAGAAAGTATTTAATTGTTTAAAATTTAGATAGTACTTATACTAATTTAAATAGGAAAGAAAAAGTTGAACTAAAAATTTGTGAAACTAAGTTTATGCTTTTAATTATACACAAGTTCACCAACCCTATCTGAAGCACGAACGATATTAATAATTATTGAGATAATCAATTAAATACAAGATAAATATTTAATTAGGATTTTAAGAAGATAGTTATTGTTATTAAATCATTAAATATTTATTTAAATAATATATTATTAAATTATATATTGTAGGTTCCTTTGATCGATTATTAAGCTAAACATTTGAATGAGTGTAGATTTATTTAGTTATGATTATGAGCAAATAACTATTTTAATTTTATTGTGATGTTTATAATGGAATTCTATATTAGCTTTTATATTGACAAAAGTTGTTTGAAATTTTAATCTAAATATAACTCTCAAACCCAAGTATTAATAAGTTTTAATTTTGTTATTACAATTAGTTAGTAATAAAACCAATATAATTTATCAACTAATTTTATAGTTATTATATTTTAAAAACAAAATCACATATATTATTAATACAATTATCGTGGGATTTGGAAAATTTTAAAATTTTAATAAAATTAATTTAATTAGAAAATTAATTTAATAATGAAATTCAAGACTAATATTACTATAATTAAATAACATGATATGTTACAAAAAAATTTGATATCTTAGTATCTTAATAAAATTATAACAATAAAACTAATTTACATAGATTTGTTAAGATGTATTATCTTATATAAAATTGTGATAAAAAGATTGTAATAAAATTGGTAGCATCAAATATAATTTTATTTTTTAAAAGTTCATTAGAGATATAAAAAAAAAATTCCTTTTTTCCTAACAGGTTAAGATTCATTTTGAATACTTTACAAATTTGAATTGTACTTGATTGCCACAAATTTGGATAGTACTTATATTAATTTAGATAAAAAATGTAAAAGGCTAAACAGAAAATTTGTAAAACTAAAAATCGACAAAACCAAGTTTATGTTTTAAAAAAGATCAATTTTCTATTAGAGATATAAAAACAAAAAGAGACACTTTTCTTTTTTTAAACAAGTTAGGTTTTTGTTAGTTCCCAATGACACTATAGAAATCTAGAGGGGGGGGGGGGTTGAATAGATTCTTTTAAAAAATTCTTTTACTTAAGAGGATCTTACTTAATTAATCCTTAATCAAAAAGTTTAACACGGTGGAATACGATTTAGTTACCCTTTTCTTGATATGTTAGAGTAATAATTCAACAAGCAATTATATGGCAGATATAGCAAAATAAAAGACACAATGAGAAAGACTCTGGGTTTTAAGTGGTTCAGAGCTCACAAGGCTCCTACTCCACTGTTCTGCTCTTCCAGTAGCAAATCCACTAAGGATTCTTTTACAATATCAGAATCACTAAGATTCCTTCAAGACCCGCAGTCTTGGAACTTTAGTTCACAAAGAACTCTACAAGTCTAACAGACTTGGATACACTAGTTCACAAAAAACTCTTCTAGAGTGATGTATATTTGGATGTGCTACTAAGTTGCTATAAGCTTGAGTTTTCGAAGGACTTAGTAGCAATGCAAGCTTTCTTATCAGTTTGATCTTTTTCACTTCTTGCGTATGCTTTTCTTTGTTCAGAGAGTTGGTTTTACTCATTTGCCGATCTTAGTATTTAAGAAGTGAGGGCTTCAGTTTTCTTCCCGTTGGACCATCTACTTGAGCTTGTGTTTCTTTCCGTTACCTCACAGAGGAGAGCTGTTGTATATTATATTAATATTGCTCATTAAAGCTCTGATGAGATTTTATTTGATCTGACCTGTTAGTCCATGGAAGGTTGTTTTCTTTTTCCTTTAGGACAGATATGGCACTCGTAGGTTCCTACCAACTTTCATAGAGTCATTTGGTACTTCCATACTATAGGACTGATAGGACACAGTCCTCTGACTTTTCTGCCTTGAAAGTCTTCTTTCTGTTCCATAGTGTGCTTGGGTTAGTCCCCTGACTTTTCTGACTTTGATCGATTTGCAGAAGTTTCCTTTTTGGTTACATCAATGTAGATTGAATTCCTGAATAGAAAAGCTCCTGATCTGAGAGTCGTGATGTCTCTTGCCTTTTTGCTCAACGACCTTCCATGATTAACTCTACAAATATCCTTGCTGTCGTGATTGATCTGTAAAGGATCATCTTTTACTGTCATCGTAGAGTTTACTCAACTGTTAGACTGTTGATCGTAGAGTTCGATTTGAGGTTTTTAGTTTAGAACAAAGTCTGTTTGGTCGTAGAGTCTTCTTGACCAAAATCGTAGAGTCCGTTCTACGATTGGTCGTCTTGATCGTAGAGTCTGTTCAAATCGTAGAGTCTCCTTGACTGAAATCGTAGAGTCCATTCTACGATTATATTACACCAAGAGATCAACCTAACAGTTTTGATCTATCTAAGTCTTAGTACAACACACAAGACTTTTATACATTTATATCAAGAGATCAACCTAACAGTTTTGATCTTATATATCTAATACAGCCCTTGTACATTATTTCTTATCATCAAATTTAATCATTCAATGTTCAACAATCTCCCCCTATTTGATGATGACAACATAAATAACAGATAGTGATTTGAACACATTAAATAGGCAAAATGCAAGAGTAATTGAATGCCTAATCATACAGTGAGCAGCTGTATTTTCTAGAGAAAAAATATGAATTTTATTGAAGTTTTTGGTCAGTTGATACAACTGAGAAAAAAAAAAGAAACTTATCTCCTTCTGCTAGGTCTTCTACTTTCGTCTTCCCTCTGCCTGAAGAGTGCTCTCCTTTCTTCATCTGCTTTTTTCAGTTCTTCTTCCCTCAGCAAGATTTCTTCTTCTTTAATTTGAAACCATTCTTGTGAGCTAGATGGCCTCAAAGTTGAGGAAGAAGGTCTTGCTGTCACCTCATGTCTGGGACGAGATGGTACTGCTTTGAATCTAGGAGGATGTATTGATGTTTGAACCATCCTCATCCCCTTGAGGTGCTCTTCCTCTTCTGCTGTAGTCTGAGCTCGTTCTTGTTTGTTCTGCTGTGCTCAGTTTCTTCTCCCCCTTGTTGGCATCATTAATTGTGGCTACCTATTCTGAAAGCTGCTGTATGCCCTGAATAATTTCTTGAAGTTGAGTCTTAGTGGCAGCGACATCATCTTGGTGGGCTTGCAGTCGTTCGTCAGCCATTATTTGTTTTTGCTCCACCAATGACAAGGTGTCATTCGACCGATGTTGTTGTTCTGTGAGAGAGTTCTTCAAGGCAATGATCTCATTACTGAGGAGAGTGATAGATTTGTCATTGGTTTCTTGAAGAACGACAATGGCCTGCTGATGTTTGTTTAAGGCTTCCAAATTTTTTTTATCCCTTTCTTGGAGATTTTCAGAGACTGTTGCCGTTAACTGCCTTAATTTTGTGGAGAATTGTTTATTCAGGCTGTTAGAGAAATCGTTGGCAGCATCAATGACATCGTCCATTCTACGTTGAAGGTTGTGGGATTTCGATGCCAGGTCGTTCTGTATCTCTGTATGGATATGGCTTGTCAAGTCAGTTAAGCCCTCAGTGGTAGGAAGCCGAGATACCTTGTCTAGAATTTGCTGGAGGAGTTGAGATGATTCTCCCTGGTCAGTTGTAGAGCTTGGAATATGAAAGTATTCGTGACTAGAGGTGGAGGGAATATCCTCGTAGGTTAAGAGGAGTCTGGAGGATGGAACCGGAGGCATTGTTTGCTGAGTAGGCAAAATTTCGGGAGAGTCTGGAGGGCACTCTACGTTTTGATTATTTAGGTTTTCTTGACCACCAGACGTAGAAGGTGGGGACTCTACGATCGGGGAAGTGTTCACCGTAGAGTTTGATGCAGAGTTGGTATTTAAGGACTCCTCAAATTTATTGAACATTGGTGAGGGTGTATGAATTTGAATGAGGGCTAGAGGGATAAAATGTACCTTTTGCCCTAAAGAATGTGAAAAGGGGCTGCATGAAATGAGCTTCTAGGCAAAAAATAGGTTCTGAGGATAGCCTTGAGCGATAATCACCACATTTGGGTATGCTTTGAACGTCCAGAAGACCTGATCCCAAGCATTGTGCACCAGAGCTCGGTGGAATGGTATCAGTGGCAAAAATTTCAGCAGGCAGTTGTAGTTAAGATGCCTTTGCTCATTTCTTCCAAATGCCACTATTTCGATGTCATCCTTTTCATCATTATTCATTGTGGCTGAAGGGACTGAAGTACCTTCATGAGTCTCCCCCTCAGCCAGAGCATCTGTTGGATCAGAAACTACTGGTGGCTCCCCCTCAATTTGAGCATCCATAGGCTCAGCTGCTTTAGATGACTCCTTCTCAACTAGAGCAATGACAGCTTTTTCAAGTAGCTCCCCCTTAGCTACTGAGTCTTTGTCGGCTAATTTAACTAGCCTTCTTCTCTTTCTTTTTAGCTCTTTTGGGGTGGCCTCTTCAGTTTCATACTTGCTGCGAGTTTCCCTTCGCAGATCAGACTCTTCATCCTCTGATGCAGCCTTTTCTTCAGGAGTAGCATCAGGAGCCTTATTAGATGAGCCCTGAGGTTCTTCAATCTCAAGGGCTTTCTTTCCTTTCCTCTTTATGATGAGACCCTGGGATTGTTTGCTGACTTCCTGAGATTCTTCTTCTGCAGGAGTGTTCTTCAATAGAGATGGTCTTGCTCCACTCTGCGTTCCTTCACTATCCCCTAACCTGGATAGTTTCCTATTTTCAACTAGATTCCTCCTCCATTTGTCGAAGATTCTCTGGGTGATTCTTTTGTTGGTATTTAGGGCTTCTCCTTCATCAGGCTCAATCAGATCCCCCAAAGATGATCTAAGGAGAATGCTGATGAATCTCCCATAGAACATTTTTCTAGCCCCCTTTGCTTTTTCCGCATTTTGGACCTAGTTTCCTATCCAATCCAACAACAAAGAGCCATAGTTGATGTTTGTCTTCTTGACTATAGCTGTCATCAATTTCAGATGCACCTCACTGACTGAGTCATGAGCCGAGTCTTTGCAAAGTAGGCATTTACCAACCACATCTGCCAGGAACTCATACTTCTGAGGAATTCTTTCTTCTTTAAACCTTTCAGTCCTGGATTCTTTTGGTGGTGCATTCTTCTCAGGCCTTCTTCAGTATTCACCATATTCAGAGATGTGAGGCCTCCTTGCTTGAATCCTAGGGCAAGATTAAATTCTTCCGCAGTGAGGTTGAGCTGTACTCCTCTTACAGAAGTGGTTAGAGTTCCGTTTGCATAGGATCCATTGATGTAAAACTCTCGGATAAGCTTTGACAGAATCCTTGTATTTGTTCCCAGAGCTTCTCGTAGACCCGCCTTTTCTAGTAACTGGATTATTCTCTTGAATTGCTTATCTGCCGTTGTGAAGGCTTCGAAGTTGAGCTCGTTTCCAGAAATGACTTGAGCAGGTGCCATTTGATAGTTTTCCTGAAATAGTAGGAACGATTTATCTGAGTATTGAAAACTTAGGGTTTTGGATTGAGAAAGAGAGAGATAGAAATGATAGTTTTTTGATTTTGAAGAAATAAACGACGTGCAGTTTTCAAAGTATTTAAAACTTCCCTCTATGTCTGCTGAGATGCGTGTCATGTTCTGATAGGAGCGTTTCAGTTGGTTGATGACCTTTTTCCCCCTAGAGCTTTACGATCCTTCTTAACACATCGACTCTTTTGTTGATGTTCGTTGAGTTAGCTTTACGATAGAGGAATACTCTGCGATCCTTGGCTTGCCAACCTTTGAGTGAGCTCTTCGGTTTGTAGTGTACTCTACGATTCTTGGTTTGTTGATCGTTGAGTGAACTCTACGATCTTCAGCGTACTCTATGATCCTTTGCTTGACGATCGTTGAGTGTACTCCACAAATTTGTCTTTTACTTATTTTCCTTGCTCACTTTTATTCCTGCAGAGTTAGTATCTTCCCAAAAATCATGATATACATTAAGGGTCTAGATTTAGCATTCCTAACTCACTTATGAGTTTATTAAATCTTGATTCATCTAAAGGTTTTGTAAATACATCTGCTAGTTGATCTTCAGTTGGGATGTAGTGAAGTGATATTTTACCATTTTGTACATGATCCCTAATGAAATGATATCTTATATCTATGTGCTTAGTTCTTGAGTGCATAACAGGACTATAAGTTATAGCAATTGCATTAGTGTTATCACAATATATAGGAATAGAATTAAGCTCAAACCCATAGTCTACAAGTTGAGTCTTCATCCATAGGATTTGTGCACAACAACTGTCAGCGGCTATATATTCAGCTTCTGCAGTTAATGTCAACACTGAGTTCTGGTTTTTACTAAACCAAGAGACAAGTCTGTTGCCAAGCATCTGGCAAGTTCCACTTGTGCTCTTTCTGTCTATTTTGCATCCTGCATAGTCAGCATCTGAGTATCCCATAAGATCAAAAGAGGACTCCTTGGGATACCATAATCCTAAATTTGGAGTTCCTTTAAGATATTTGAAAATTCTTTTCACAGCTAATAGATGAGACTCTTTGGGGTTAGCCTGAAATCTAGCACATATACATGTAGCAAATATTATATCTGGTCGACTAGCGGTAAGATATAATAGTGAACCTATCATACCTCTGTACTGAGTGATTTCAGTGGATTTACCATTTTCATCTTTGTCAAGCTTGGTGGCAGGTGGCATAGGAGTTTTCATGATGGATGCAGATTCCATGCCATATTTCTTTAGTAAGTCTTTGATGTATTTGGCTTGATTAATGAATATGCCTTCATCAGTTTGCTTCACTTGTAGTCCAAGGAAGAAGTTGAGTTCTCCCATCATGCTCATTTCAAACTTGCTCTGCATAAGCTTGGCAAATCTTTCACATAATTTTTCATCAGAAGAACCAAATATGATATCATCTACATAAATTTGAACTAGCAGTGTTTTATCCTTATGTTTTCTCAAAAATAAGGTAGTATCTATTCTTCCTCTAGTGAATCATTTTTCAATGAGAAAGTTTGTTAAGGTTTCATACCATGCTCTTAGTGCTTGTTTTAGACCATATAGTGCTTTATCTAATTTATAAACATAATTTGAAAAGGTTGGATTGATAAAACCTGGAGGTTGTTCCACGTAAACTTCTTCTTGAAGTTCTCCATTTAGAAAAGCACTCTTGACATCCATTTGGAAGACTTTGACCTTCATGTGTGCAGCATGGGCAAGGAAGATCCTTATGGCTTCCAACCTGGCAACTGGAGCATACGTTTCATCGTAGTCAATTCCTTCTTCTTGAGAGTAACCTTTGGCCACTAGTCTTGCTTTGTTTCTTGTTATCACACCATTTTCATCCATCTTATTTCTGAAAACTCATTTGGTGCCAATGACTGGTTTATGCTGAGGCCTGGCCACTAATCTCCAGACCTTGCTTCTTTCAAATTGATTTAGCTCCTCTTGCATGGCCTCTATCCAACTTGAATCTCCTAAGGCTTCTTCGATCTTCTTGGGTTCCTTTTGAGAGAGAAAGCTTAGGTAAAAGCATTCATTCGAGATTGCAGCTCTAGTCTTGATTCCGGTGTTTGGATCTCCAATAATTAGATCTTGAGTGTGATCTTTGGTCCATTTTATTCTGCTAGGGACGTCTGTTCTGGTACCTTCTTGTCTGAGTTCCTCTAAATCAGCTTCTGGTTCTGATCGTAGAGTTCCAACGTCTGGTGTGGTGTGCTCTATGATTTCCTCTCCTTGTTCAACAATTTCTGTTGTTGGTTCTATGGTCGTAGAGTCAGACTCTACGATTTTGAGTTCTTCGATCGTTGAGCTTGTGTCTGATGACTCATTGAATGGTGATCTTTTCTTTTCAGGATCTGATTCATTGAATGTGACGTGGATGGAGGTTTCAACAGTTAATGACTCCTTGTTGAACACCCTAAATGCTCTGCTATCTGTTGCATAGCCAAGGAAGATTCCTTCATCTGATTTTGGTTGGAATTTGGTTAGATGCTTCTTGCCATTGTTGAGTACGTAGCATAGGCAACCAAACGCATGAAAATAACTTATGTTTGGCTTTCTTCCTTTCCATAATTCGTACGGAGTCTTCTTCAATGTTGAGTGTATGAGTGACCTGTTTTGAGTGTAACATGCAGTACTGATGGCTTCAGCCCAGAAATATTCAGGGAGATAAGCTGCTGCTAAAAGGGTTCTTCCTGCTTCAATAAGAGTCCTGTTCTTCCTTTCTGCTACTCCATTTTGTTGAGGCGTCCTTGGGGCTAAGAAGTTGTGATTTATTCCATTTTCTTCACAGAGCAGGTCCATATATGAGAAATCAAACTCTCGTCCATGATCACTTCTGATGGCCTTGATCTTTTCGCCCTTTTCATTCATGATTAGTCTGAAGAGCTTGATAAGATGTGAAATGGTTTCATCTTTAGAGCTTAGAAACGATACCCATGTATATCTAGTGTAGTCATCTACTACCATTAGAGAGTATCTCTTTCCTCTGAGGCTAGTCGTTGATACTGGTCCGAATAAATCCATGTGAAATAATTGAAGAGCCCTATCATTTGAGTTTACTGATTTGCTCTGGAATGACGTTTTTGTTTGTTTTCCAAACTGACAAGCTTTGCAGGGTTTTTCTTTGATGAAATTTAACTTTGGCAATCCTTTTACTAGATCTTTGGAGGCAAGCTTTGAAATACTCTTGAAGTTAAGATGAGATAACCTCCTATGCCAGAGCCAGCACATATCTTCAGAGGCTTTAACAAGAAAACAGATAGTTTGTTCTGAACTTAATTTAGCAAGATTGACCACATAGACATTTCCTTCTCGAACTCCTTCTAGCTTTAGAGAGTTAGTTTTCAAGTCTCTAACTTGGCATTGGTTGTTGAGGAAGGTGACTTGATGTCCTTTGTCACAGAGTTGACTTATACTTAGTAAGTTGTGCTTTAGTCCCTCAACATATGCCACTTTACTGAAAGATATTGCACCATTCCCAGTTGAGCCATAACCTCTGGTTTTCCCAGAGTTGTTGTCTCCAAAAATAACAGCAGGTCCATCTTTTTCTTTAAACTCTGATAGAAGAGTCTTGTCTCCTGTCATGTGCCTTGAGCATCCACTGTCAAGATAGCAGATGGATCTCTTTACCTGCATAACAAATCAATCTTCATTTTGGTACCCATATCTGTTTGGGTCCTGCTTTGTTAGTACCTTTTGGGACCCAAATCTGTTTGATTTTAGATCCTTGCAGTCTATGATATCTTAACAAATATTTATCATTTTTATGATGGTGCCTATGATTGATATGATATTGACGATGATATGTGTGCATTTGTGACTTCTTGTTTATCCAGGACTTGTATGGATTATGATTTCTCATAAACTTTTGCTGATCTACATTCTGCTTCCATACTACTCTACGATTCTCATGATTTGTAGAGTGAGTTTTGCTTGATTTATTTTTCAATTTTCTGAGCCCAAGATCTGTGCGAGTTTTATTGTTAAAAATGATAGTAGGTTTAGCAGAATGTGGATTGCTGGGAGATATCGAATCTGAGGATTTGATGAACACAATTCCTTTATTTAGATTAAAGGATTTGCCTTCATTTATTTCCATTGACTTCTCCATATTGGGCTTTGAGAATGAATTCTCAAATCCTAATCCTGATTTATCAGTCACATCTCTTTGACTTGAGATCAGGGTGTCCATAGACGAACTAGACTTGTTCCACATAAAAATTGTCTTTTCTAGTTCCTGAATTTTGGAGACTAGTGAGGATTCTTTATGAGTGCTTAATTCATTCATCTCTTTTAGTCTTTCATTTTCAGTCTCAAGATTAGAGTAAAGTTTTGCAGTTTGAACTGAGGCTTCTAATTCTATGCATATTTTTTCTTTATCCTCTTTTAGATGAGAGTAGTTTTTAGATAACCTTCTAAACAATTTTATTTATTTGTGCAATTCTGTCATTAAGTCATGCATGCCTTCTCTAAGATCATCAATGCTTAATTCAGGAGAGTAGAAATCAAATACCTCATCTATGATGAATTCCTTTTTGCTGCTTCCTTTTTCATTTGCCATTAAGCACATGTTGGCCTTTTGTGGCTCTTCATCATCACTTGACTCAGAATTTAGTTCTTCTTCTGAGTCACTCCAGGAGCCTTCAGCTATGAAGCTTTTGTCTTTCTTCTTTTGTTTGTGGAAGCTCTTGAATTCTCTTTTTGGATTTGCTTTTGTTTTGTCCCTCCTCAGCTCTTCTCTTAAGGGTTTTGGACATTTAGCAATGAAATGACCTGGCTTTTTGCAATTATAGCAAAGGTTATTTGGTTGTTCTTTGCTGCTGTTGCATCTGAACTTCTGAGCTCTGTTCATGATGATGAATCTTTTAAAGTGTCTGACTAGCATGGCAGCTCCTTCATCATCATTTGATTCATCCTTGTCAGAGTCAGAGATATCCTTGTGATTACTTCTGTGAGTTGAGGTTGAGGCTTTAAGAGCAATGTTTTTCTCCTTCTTTCTTTCCCCAGATAGATTCTCTGCTCTTTGATTTAGCTCCAGCTCATAGGTGAGAAGATTTCCATATAACTGTTGTACAGTCATCTCGTGCAGGTTCTTTGACTCCCGGATGGCTGTGGTTTTGGCATCCCATTTTCTTGGCAAAGATCTCATGAATTTAATGATAAGATCTCTGTTTGGATAGATTTTTCCATAAGATCTGAGGGAGTTTAGTATCAAGTTAAATCTCTCGTAGGTGGTTGTAATGTTTTCACCTGAGATGTGGGTGAACATTGCATACTGCTGAACAAGCAGTGATTGCTTATTTTCTCTGACTTCTTCTGTTCCTTCATGCATGATCAATAGAGTTTGCCAGACTTCTTGAGTTGTTTTACAGTTGACAACGTTCTCAAATAGATCATCATCCAGAGATTGAAATAAGATGTTCTTAGCCCTTTTGTCTCTTTGAACATCCTTCTTTTTATTGTCTGTCCATTCGTCTCTTTTCTTTGCTACTAGCTTGCTTGGATCTTCAGTTGATAGTGCAAGCTTCATTGGTATGATCGACCCATTTAGTACTGTCTCGAACAGTTCATCATCTATAGCATCCATGTACGCCTGCATACGAACTTTCCAGTTAGCAAATTTTTCTTTATTACACATAGGTGGTCTGTTACCTCCACCAAGTTCCGATCCATTCTTGTTGAGTGCCATTTGATCTACTCAAGCTTGTAAGGCTTTAGATGTGAGAACCTGCTCTGATACCAATTGTTAGTTCCCAATGACACTATAGAAATCTAGAAGGGGGGGGGGGGGTGAATAGATTCTTTTCAAAAATTCTTTTACTTAAGAGGATCTTACTTAATTAATCCTTAATCAAAAAGTTTAACACGGTGGAATACGATTTAGTTACCCTTTTCTTGATATGTTAGAGTAATAATTCAACAAGCAATTATATGGCAGATATAGCAAAATAAAAGACACAATGAGAAAAACTCTGGGTTTTAAGTGGTTCAGAGCTCACAAGGCTCCTACTCCACTGTTCTGCTCTTCCAGTAGCAAATCCACTAAGGATTCTTTTACAATATCAGAATCACTAAGATTCCTTCAAGACCCGCAGTCTTGGAACTTTAGTTCACAAAGAACTCTACAAGTCTAACAGACTTGGATACACTAGTTCACAAAGAACTCTTCTAGAGTGATGTATATTTGGATGTGCTACTAAGTTGCTATAAGCTTGAGTTTTCGAAGGACTTAGTAGCAATGCAAGCTTTCTTATCAGTTTGATCTTTTTCACTTCTTGCGTATGCTTTTCTTTGTTCAGAGAGTTGGTTTTACTCATTTGCCGATCTTAGTATTTAAGAAGTGAGGGCTTCAGTTTTCTTCCCGTTGGACCATCTACTTGAGCTTGTGTTTCTTTCCGTTACCTCACAGAGGAGAGCTGCTGTATATTATATTAATATTGCTCATTAAAGCTCTGATGAGATTTTATTTGATCTGACCTGTTAGTCCATGGAAGGTTGTTTTCTTTTTCCTTTAGGACAGATATGTCAGTCGTAGGTTCCTACCAACTTTCATAGAGTCGTTTGGTACTTCCATACTATAGGACTGATAGGACACAGTCCTCTGACTTTTCTGCCTTGAAAGTCTTCTTTCTGTTCCATAGTGTGCTTGGGTCAGTCCGCTGACTTTTCTGACTTTGATCGATTTGCAGAAGTTTCCTTTTTGGTTACATCAATGTAGATTGAATTCCTGAATAGAAAAGCTCCTGATCTGAGAGCCGTGATGTCTCTTGCCTTTTTGCTCAACGACCTTCCATGATTAACTCTACGAATATCCTTGCTGTCGTGATTGATCTGTAAAGGATCATATCTTACTGTCGTCTTAGTGTTTACTCAACTGTTAGACTGTTGATCGTAGAGTTCGATTTGAGGTTTTTTGTTTAGAACAAAGTTTGTTTGGTCGTACAGTCCGTTCTACGATTGGTTGTCTTAATCGTAGAGTCTATTCAAATCGTAGAGTCTCCTTGACTGAAATCGTAGAGTCCATTCTACGATTATATTACACCAACAGATCAACCTAACAGTTTTGATCTATCTAAGTCTTAGTACAACACACAAGACTTTTATACATTTATATCAAGAGATCAACCTAACAGTTTTGATCTTATCTAATACAGCCCTTGTACATTATTTCTTATCATCAAATTTAATCATTCAATGTTCTACAGTTTTTTTTTTTTTTGAATTCTTTACAAATTTGGAAAGTATTTAATTATTTCAAATTTAGATAGTATTTATACTAATTTAATAGGAAAGAAAAAACTGAACAAAATTAACTCGTTGATCAACCAATATATATTAATTTCGATATGTTAAGGCTGAGCATTAAAGACCTAGTGGATTATTACAACCCTTAGAAATACCAGAATGGAAGTAGGAGTATATCACAATGAATTTTATGGTAGGGCTTCCAACTACTCAGAAATTTTACAATGCAATATGGGTGATAGTTGATCGATCGATAAAATCAACACATTTCTTTCCAATTAAGATTAGGTTCAATTTGAATCAGTTGTCAAAGTTGTATATCAAGAAAATCATTTTAAGACATGGGATATCGGTATAGATTATGTCAGATCCGGATCCGTTTCACGCCAAATTTTTGGAGGAGTTTGCAAGAAAGAATGGAAATGTGGTTGAGGTTGAGTACGGCGTATCATCCTCAAATTGGCGGACAGGGCGAAAGGACTATTCAAACCTTAGAAGACATGTTTAGAGTATGCATCATGGATTTTAAAGGAAATTGAGACGACCATTTACCTTTAGTAGAGTTTTCCTATAATAACAATTATCATGCGAGTATCGGCATGCCGCCTTACAAAGCCTTGTATGGAAGAAAGTGTAGAACGCCATTGTGTTTGGACGAGATAGGCTAACGACAACTTTTGGGACCAGAATTGGTTCAACAAATATAAAAAATTGTCAAGGTAATAAGAGCTAGATTGGTAGCCGTACAAGACGGACAGAAGAAGCATGCGGACTTACATAGGTAGTGTAGGGATTTTGAAGTGGGAAGTTATGTCTTCTTGAAAGTGTCTCCCTGAAAAGGGAAGATCAGGTTTGGAAAAAAGGAAAAAATGAGCCATAGATTTATAGAATCATTTAAAATTTTAAAGAAAATTAGTGAAGCGGCGTATGAGGTAGCTATACCTCCAAAATTGACACATATTCACAACGTGTTTCATGTGTCGATGTTGCGACCGTACAAACCAGACTACAAACATGTGATAGCCTATGAACCTATTTAAATCGAAAATGATTTAACTTATGAATAAATTCTTGTTCAAATAGTCAACAGAAAGGAACAAATACGATATCTTATGTAGAAGTAATATGAAGAAATCACAACGCAGAAGAAATTACGTGAGAGTTTGAAGAAAAGAAAAAAGCTAGTTATCCTCATCTTTTTAATTAACTTTGTTCTTATATATTACGAAGTATTGTAAATAAAATTTTCAATTAATAATATGAATTTTTATTCGAAAGATGTTATGTGCATGAGTTGTAATCGAATATTATAAGTGAAATTTAATAGTTAAATTAAACTATTGAATTAAGTGGATTATTATTAATTAATCCGAGCTGAAATAAAAAGCTGATATTATGAATTAATATAGCTTGACGAGCCTTGTGTGGTAATGTGATGATGATGAATTTAATTTCATAAGTAGTGTAATTAATTTACTTATTTAAATTAGTAGATTAATATATTTAGTTTAAATAATTAAATAAATGAATTTATTTAGTTAAATGTGATAATGGTGTTATATTACAATAATTAAATATAACAAGAATAATGGCCTAATGTGTAATATTATGCCAAACGAGAATGTATTCATTATGAAATGAGGTTCAATATGAATATTGGAACCAAATTAGTAAATTAAGTTAATGAACGAATAATGGTTAAATATATTAAATAAGTATATTTAATATATAATGTGATTGTTTGAAAAAAATTTATGGAATGAATAATGTAATACAATTTAATTATATAATTCAAATGAGCCATTTAAAACAATTAATGCATAAATATTAATTATTTTAAAATAGTGGTTCGTTACACTAAAAGTTCTTTTTTTGTAATGGATCAATTCCATTATTAATGAAAAGAATTTATACATAATGTACAAATTACCAAATTATGTTGGTATACAGATAATTATGTATGTATGTATATAATGTATGGATGTATATAATGGTAATGCTGTAGATTATATAATGTGTATATGTATTATGCATGTATGTGTTATATGTAAATGCTGAATTGGGTTATTACTTAGTGGACTTTATACTGATTATGCATAACAAAAGCATGATGAGGCTTATAACTCTCTAAAACTTGGCACACGCCTACTTGGTTAATATTGAGCGGAGAAGTACAACAACTTTGAGCTTCAGTTCTTTCTCTTCCACAAAACTCAACAAGTCCAACAGAAATTTTCTTAAGTCCCCAAAGCTTTACACCAAATTCCTCACAAGTCAAACAATTTCCTACCAAAATAAAAGTAATCTAACTAGAAGAGTATGCTCTAGACTAGATATTAAAGAAGGGTGAATCAAAAGTTCCATCAAGAATAAGTTAATTCAACACCAATCAAAGAATTGTGCAAGAGTTCTTCAATAAAAAGGGGTAAAATTCTTCTCCTTGTTAAATTCATATAAACTAGCTAGTTTTAATTGTTAGAATTGATTATGGGAGTTTGTTTGTATGAGAATCAAGAAGGATTCTAAAGTTATAAGGTGGGATTAAGTTTGGAGGTTGTGCTATGTGTTTAAATTCATACGAAAACTGAGTTTTAAATGCTTGTATACCATGTGTTTGTAAAAATGCCTCAATGAAGGCTATTTTGCTAAAACTTAAGAATTAAGTGTTCATTTTTGGAATTTTATGTGTATACATGAGTTATATGTTAACTCTAGTCATATAAGTATTTCAAAACAAATCCAAAGTGGTTTTAGAAGATTTCGAACAAACTTGCTTCAAACTGAAATATGTATTAAACGCATACTTTTGGTCTTTTGAACTTATACCTTAAAGAAGCTATTTTGGACATGTAAAAATTTTCTAAAATATTGTGTGGTATAATCTTGGTAGTGTCCGAAAATGAAGGCAATTGGATATTTATTAAATAAGTTATGAATTTTTAAAGTGGCTAAGAAAATATAATGTATTTGGACAACCCGTGTAGACAACAATTCAATGATAAATACTTCTTTTATTTGCTATCGATTGTTACATAAGACTGAATTGCCAAATTATATACATACCGTCTATTGATAATATTTTCTAAGCCTGCCAACATGGCAAGTATTTTTTAATTCTACATTGTCCTTACCTAGAAGTTTATATGTCCTTGCCTTTAATACTTTAATAACTTCATAAGATATTTCCCAGTTAGGCATTAACTTAACGATGTTCTGCAGAGTTGAAGCCTCTGCCTTCCGAAGTACCAAGTCACCCACCTTAAATCGCCTTAACCGAACTCTCCTATTATAATGTCTAGAAATTTTCTGTTAATAAATTGCCAATCTCAACACTGTAGCATCCTAAACTTCATTCAGTAGATCCAAATTGAGCCGAAGTGTCTCTTCATGATACAACTCCTTGAAATTACTTAAACTGAATGACGTAGACCCGATCTCAACTAGAATTAAAGTCTCACTGCCATACGCCAATTTAAAAAGCGAGTCCCTATGGTGGTTTGAGGTGTAGTCTGATAAGACCAAAAAACACTCTGAAGTTTCCTCTGACCACTTTCCCTTAGCTTTGTCCAACCACCTCTTGATACAATTAAGCAAAGTACAATTGGTTACCTCCACCTGACCATTAGATTGAGGATGAGCAACCAAAGTCCTTCAATGTTGAATCCCCAAATTCGTCAAGAATTGCTTGAACTTTGCCCCTACAAACTATAATCCATTGTCCAAAACCAATACCACTGACTCCTTAAGGAATTGCAAATAGTTTTGCTCTGTTATATGCTAAAGTGGTTTCGCCACCACCCACTTGGTCATGT
The DNA here is from genome assembly GCA_947179155.2 of Hedera helix. Lineage (NCBI taxonomy): Eukaryota > Viridiplantae > Streptophyta > Magnoliopsida > Apiales > Araliaceae > Hedera > Hedera helix. The sequence continues at coordinate 12,881,026 of OX359265.1, forward strand.
AATTAATTGCAACCACCATATAAGCAAGCTGGCCTTTCACCTTGGGCATGGTCCCTAATAGATCGATCCCCCATACTGCAAATGGGATCGGGGATAATACCGATGATAGCTCTTTTAGAGGTTGATAAGGAATTGCACTATTCAATTGACATTTGCAACACTTTTTGACATAATCCTTAACTTATTAGAACATTGTCGGTCAGTAATACCCTTGTCTGATGAGTTTGTATGTCAACGACTTCACCCCATATGATCCCTACAAATCCTTTCATGCACCTCTCAAAATGCATAAGATGCCTCCGATGGGACCAAACACCTCAACAGCGGTGAAGAATAAGCTCGTTGATTAAAATTCCCATATATCAAACATAAATAAGAGCTCTGATAGTTAATCCTTTTAGCCATTTATTTGTCTGTTGGAAGCTTTTCGTCAGCTAAGTACTCCAGGTAAGGCATCATCTAATAGTTTATCCTTTTGATCAGCATCAACTCCTTTCTAGATATGCTAGGTTCATTAAGTATCTCCAAGTACATCGAACCCCAAAAATCTTCCATCTAGGTAGCAACTAACTTTGGTAACGCATCTACCACCGTGTTACCTTCTAAATTAATGTGACACCCCCAAATCTGGGCCCACATTGCCCAAACTTGAGTTGTCAAAAGACTACAACAAAATCATTACAAAGTAGTACAACGTTCAACAATACAGTGTATAATAATACACAACTAAGTCTTCACTATTATTGTCACACTATTTTACAACACGTGAAGACTACGATAGCTATCCCTCGGACTCTCACTCCATCCCCCGGCTAGACCCAGTTACGTTGTCATCTCCTGTTGAAAAACAATGGAACGAAAAGAAAAGGTGAGCTCAAATAGCCCAGTAAGAAATATCATGACTAAGATAATGATGAATAAATTATCATTAGCCTTCAACAGTTGAGTTCTTGATAGAATACAATAGACTACAAGGTTTATATCAAAAACTGCAGTTAAATTCTTAAACATTGTTCAGATCAATAATAGCAACGGAATAAGCAATCTATTAGAAGAATAATGCAGACTATAATGTCCACTCGCTTCTCTTTTTCAGAAAAATATCATCAACTTTTATCATCTGAAATACCACTAGTCATAATAATACAAATTCACAATTCCTGGTCATAATCATGAAAATCAACAGTTCATCTTTGCACTATGGGCCAAAGATATTCAATATAACTCCAACGATCATGATTATACCAGTATTCAGTCTTTGGTCATAATCATACCAAACAACAGTTCATCTTTGCACCACGGGCCAAAGATATTCAATATAACACCAACGGTCATGATTATACCAGTATTCAGCCTTTGGTCATAATCATACCAAACAACAGTTTATCTTTGCACTACGAGCCAAAGAGAACTTTCACCACGTGTCATAAAAGACACCAAATAGATGTATCGCCTTTAACCTATTATATCGCCTTTAACCTATCATTTGTTCAACAATTATATCGCATCTGTGCCCCCGACCACATATATTCACAACAACTTGATTCTTGATGATTAGTACAAATAACAGTGATACAAATGATGAACAGAAGAAACAAGATAAACAATAAGTATCAGAAGTTTACTTTGTGAAGATTCAAATAATGTCCAAATTGTCAACATGATATGAAGTAAAATTCAAAAATGATATTCAAGATCTACAGTTCAGAATAACGATTACAGTTCAATAGAAATATTTTGAAAAATAGGAAGGTTCAATTAAAATAATATTAGATGAAGCACAAACTATTAATAAACATATAATCATTTTAGGAAACTTTATCAAATAGTACTTACCATAGTAAGTTAAGAGTATAAAAGAAATAATATCCCTTATTCTAGTAAGTTTGAATAATGGAAGATAAAAAAGATGGTATCCCTTATGAGTATAAAGAAAAATAATATCACTTACGAATATGAAAGAAAATGATATTACAAACGAATATGGAATAAAAGTGGTGTGATATCGCAAGCACCCCAAAAATAAAATCTTACTTTGGAAAAATATTAATGTATTAGTGCAAGTAAGAGTCGATCCCATAGAGAATGATTAATTTAATTTTATGTTTTGTAAACCAAAATTGGGGGGTTTTTAATCAAAGAAATAATTTAAATAAAATTAATTAAAGTAATTATGCAAGTAATTTAATGAGAAAAAAAAAACCTTGGTTTAAGTCAACATCCACCGTCAAAAAATTACAACTGATCACTGATGCAAGAATAACTCAATTCATATTTTGAACATTCACCATATAAATAACTACTCGCAGGTGGAATAATTTTTTTCCTCTCTCCTTAATTTTAGATAAGTAGAGCCACTTTGTCTAAATACCCTTACTACTAAACAACCTCATGCACTTGCTAAAGATTTAATTTAATAGCAGCATAAAAAATTAGAGAGATCGTTGAACTAAACAACACAGGCCACTTGTTTGCATTTAATTTAAATGAATACTCTTCATAAGATAAAATAATCTTTTGACCTGCAAAATAATTATTAAACTTAGTTGCTTCACAAATAGCATTAGATTAATATGAATAATAAACTAGCAATTAAATAAACCAATCATAAAATTAAGCACAGAAAAATATTCAATACTTAAAATATAAATTGAACAATTAAAATAAATTAGATCTCATTGTGTATAAATCTTGATGGTTTCAATCACTTAAACTAAGAAAAATAATTTAGCTACTCATAGTTGTAGAGAACACCAAAGAATAGAAGAGAGAACTTTTTTTCTAATGAGAGTTGTATCTTATATTGGGTCTCAAGCCCTCTATTTATAGGCTCCATAATTCTCTTAACTTGTCCAAACCCTAATAGAATTTACAATTAAAAATAAATAAAAAATAAAATAATTATTATCCTAATCCTATTTGGAATTAAAATCCAATTTGGAATCAAAAAGTAGCAAAATTCGCGAATAATATGTTTTTGCTCAATTTTCGCATAGCCAAACACGGCATTCGCTACAGTGACGGTCAACAGCCCAGCCACGCGCATTGCGCGCGTCCTTCTTCATTCCATACAACGCCGTGTAGCGCCTTATCTTTAACCCATAGCCTCCCGCGCATTGTGCGAGGGCCTTTTGCTACTGCCGCAATACGGCGACGTTTCTGCTTCCCGACTGTTGCTCACAAACGCGCGCCATGCGCGCGACCGACTACGTCTGAAATTACAAAACTGCCACCAATGCTGGTTAATTACGAAATTGCCATTTAACTTTTGCAGAATTTACAGATTTGCCCCCAGGCTTATTTTTCCTACAAAATAAAATATAAAATAATTAAAAATAATATAAAAATACTTAAAATCCTAAAAATACATAATAATAAATAAAACACTAAAAATAAATAAAAACAGATAAATAAAAAAAATATAAAAATACTATAAAATTATCTAAATGAACATAAATTAACTAAAAATCCTATAAAACCTATTAAAACCAAAATAAGCTAAATAATTAATAATTTAAGCACACAATAAATATAAAAACTAAATATTAGAAAATAAAATATCGTATAATTTAACCCTATCAAAAAATGTCATGTGATAATTCGTGTAGACAAATTATTTCCATAAGAGACAAATAAGAAATAAATACACATGGTTATTCACCAATAGGCGGTAGTCCGTGATAGGGTTAAATTGTACGATATTTTTAATCTCTAATACTTAGTTTTTATATTTATTGTGTGCTAAAATGTTTAATTATTTAGCTTATTTTGGTTTTAATAGGTTTTATAGGATTTTAGTTAATTTATGTTAATTTAGGTAATTTTATAGTATTTTTATATTTCTTTTTACTTATGCGTTTTTATTTATTTTTAGTATTTTAGGTGTTTTATTTATCATTATGCATTTTTATTATTTTTATTTATTTTTAATTATTTTATAGGAAAAATAAGCTTGGGGCAAATCTGTAAATTCGAGAAAAGGCTGATGGCATTTTGGTAATTAAGCAGCGCGGTGGCAGAATCGTAATTTCTGGACGAAAACCCGCGCAATGCACGCAAGGTTACGAATCAGCCGCGCGAACCGGACGACGTCGTTTGCTGCCTGGGCAGAGTAAGGAAACACCGCGTAATGCGCGCGGCTAGCGCGCTGACTTAGTCAACCGAGCGGAGGCTTTGTTTGGCTAGCGCAAAAATGGAGCAAAACAGAATTATTCAGAATTTTTGCTACATTTTGATTGCAAATTGGATTTTAATTCCAACTAGGGTTAGGATAATAATTATTTTAATTTTCCTTTATTTTTAATTAAAAATCCTATTAGGGTTTAGACAAGTTAGAGGCCTATAAATATAGGGCCAATCTCTCATTATTGATTGTAAGTTTTTGGGAGATCTTTCTTCTAATTTCTTGGAGAGAGCTTTTCAACTAGTGGAGATTATTTTGAAGCATGTCAGGCTAACTTTTTATTTTTAGTTCTAAAGGGATGTTGAACCTTATTTTTAATTAATGTTTTAATTGAGTTTTATAATCTATTCCTTCATGCATGAGATTTATTCTTGATAATCTGTTTTAATTATTTTATGATATTTGCTTGATTAATTTGATAATGGCCTGTTAAGTTAATCAATAATTTATCATATGCTAGATTAAGATTTGATATTATGCAAACCATATTTTATCTGATCATAAGTAGCAATTAATAATATTTGATTGTGGACAAACTTTTGAATATTGTTATGATTATCAAGATGACAAGTTAAATACTCTGCGATGTTATGATTGTTGCTTGGAATAATCTAATTCTCTAATTTTTAATGCAACTGTTATATTAAATCTAGGCTGACATAGTAGACAGGACGCTGCCTTCCTCCTGAACCAGTAATGCCCCAATAACTAAAGTAATCACTGCCTAATAAAGATACATAGGTTCAGACAGTACTGGTTTCTGTAATAACAGAGCTGAACATAAATGCCTCTTAATTCCTTAAAAAACATCTTCACACTCCGAAATCCGTTGGAAAGTTTTCTCGTTCTTTAGCCCCTTTAGTGTATCAAAAAGTAGAAGACACCTTTCCACTAACTTAGGCATGAAACACCGTAGAGTTGTTACCCGACCTATCAACCTCTATACATCTTTAAAATTTTGAGGCGACTTTACGTCCAAAATTGCTTTAATTTCCTCTGAGTTCACTTCAATCCCTCTTTTACTAACCAGGTAACCCAAAATTTTACCTGATCCGAGGCCAAACCTATATTTCGTAAGGTTAAGCCTCATATTATAATGTCTGACCATTTAAAAACACTCCTCTAAATCATATAAATGATCATGAACCCTTTTGCTCCTAATGATCATGTCGTCTCTTGATCTACCTTCGAAAGACCTTATTCATCATCCTCTTGTATATGGCTCCAGCGTTGATCAGACCGAACGTCATCATATTGTACGCATAGATCACCCTATAAGTAATGAAAGTTGCCTTTGGGATATCTTCCTTCATCATGAAAATATGATTGTACCTTAAAAATGCATCCAAAAAATTAAGGATAACGTTTCCCGATGTCGCATCAATAAGTTGATCAATGTGGGGAAGTGGATAGAAGTCCCTCCACTTCTCATTTTGTTTTCTGACCAAAACAACATTCGCGAACCACTACGGATACTATATTTGTGACATCCCAGGTTTTTGACAATATTTCTAAATAAGGATCTTGGTTAATTAAGTAAATGTTAGAAGTTGAAAACTAGTTTGGAAAGACAAAAAGTATTAAGAAGTGATTAAATTTAATTTATTATTTAATCAATGTGCTAAGAATGACCTGTGGTTAATTTGTAAAGAGAGACTCCTAAGGTAGTGAGAGTCTATAGAGCTTATAAGGATTAGTCATTAATACATGGTACATGAGTTGCTTGATATATGATGGAATTATAATAAATATAAATTACTATAGTTGAATAAAAATAGAACAGATTAAAGGCAAATGAAAGAAATGAGTAACTATGATTAAGTAGTCAGAAATAGATTTTTGTAAGACATTGTATTGTGTCAGAATGTGATAGATTAAATATATTTATATATCTAAATATATTTAATCTAATAAGTGAAAGGAAATGTGAGACTTTGTAACGACCCCGAAATTCGACCAACTCTATTCCCTTAAACTTTGTATTTATTATACATTATCTTTATAACGTCCAAATTTTGGTTCGTTAATAAATCTTTAATGACCTTAATTAATTCATTTATTGACATTATCGTCATCAATTACACAATTTTCGGTATAATTTTTTTTTCTCAATCCAATCGTTGTATTAACATATTTGGATATTTAAAATCCTTACATCTGGATCCTAGTCCCTGGATCGCAACATTTACTTTTTCTTTCGATCATAATTATCGTGAAACTCAATAAAGCTCAACATTCAAATTCAATGTTGTTTATATCCATCCAATATTCTTTGTTTCATGATTCATCATTAAATATATAATAATCTCTATCATAATATTCATGTTGAACCATTTCAGACAGTTTAACTATACACATCATATTCAGATCCCACTTATCTGTACATATAGTATATCAAAGTAACTTGTCAAATTTATCCACATTGATTATAATATTAAAATATAATAACATTCATAACCTTCTGTGATAATCCATCTCTACATCATCTGATATTTTTGAAATTTTTTTCTTTCCTGCAAAAACGTATATTAAGTAAGTAATGAGCACAATGGCTCAGCAAGTTCAACAGCTCATACTTCACGTAGCACATACCTTAACATGCTTGGTGTGTGTCATACATCATATGCTCGTGCTTCTAGTATAGCAATATATCTCATATATATTCATATCGTTGCACAAAGTACACATTGTGGTCATATTAATCACTTATTACATATCACATAATTTTTATGCATTTAAACCAAGAATTACATATCATAACAGTCCAACATTTAACATAAAATGACTGAAGAACTTGCCTGGATTGTGGAATTAAATAATAATTACCCTTTCTATAAAGCTAATCGTACAACCTATGATCATAAAATAATTAAATAATAATTATTCATCTCTTTATGATATTAATTTAATTAATTAATATCATCTATACCGTAATTAACCTTGCCCGACGATTTATTTTAGGGTACCGGGTTAATTATTAATTAATATGGTTAATTATATTAACACCGTTCCTTAAAATATTAATTTAACTTAATCTCAAATATCTTTAATACTGACAACCCGACTCATCGGATAAAAGTTAACATATCTGGTTGTCCCAAAAATTTTATTTCATCGTTTTTTAACTTGTAACCTTATTAGATTAATATTTAAATATTTAAATATTTAATTATTAATCCCCAATATTTAATATTTAATCAACAATATTAATTTTAATGCTCAAACATCATTTTCATGTTTTTAATATTTTTCTACAATTTTTTAAACATTTATTTCAATTAAAAATAATTTTTAGGGGCATTTTGGTAATTTTCGCGCCCTTAGGGACATAACCGGAATTTCTCGAAAAGTCCAGGGACATTTCCGTAATTTTCGCAACGTTAGGGACATGTTTGGTATTTACCGGAAAGGCCAAGGGAAAAATCATAATTACCAGAAAATTCATCGGTCGCGCATTGCGCGGACCGACCCCCGGACGACACAAAACGTTGTCGCTCGACCCCTGCTTCCGAAAACTTCAGCCGCGCATTGCGCAGCCCTGCCCTACTACTCCAAAACGATGCTGTTTCATACCGTGCCTGGCAAAAAAAATGACTGTCACGCCATGCGTCGCAGCCTTTTTATTTCTTCCTCCAGATTTCTTCCGGCAACAGTACTCAACATGTAAAAATTATCATTTTTGTTCTAACTTTTTTCACCACAAAATTATCTAAACATGATAAAATTCATTACTACACATCCAAAATTTATCTAAATTAATTATTTTAATTACTTACTAATTTTCCATAAAATTAGTTTAACACCAAAATATCAAAATAATTCCAAATAAATTAACTTATACCTTCCCATTAGCTTGATTTCTTTCCTTGAAGGCACCAATCTCTCTCTCTTTATGGGCAGCCATGGAAGTAGGGTGGTGGTCGGGTGGCTTCAGTTGGGAGGAAGAGAGAAAGAAAGCAATGTTTTTGTTTTTATTTTCTTTTTCCCTTTCTTCGCTTTTCTTTTCTCTTCCTTTTATAACCCATGCAACTTAACTATTTTGAAAAAATAAAGGCAAAGTCAACCGACTTATCAACCGGCTCAATCCCTCTCTCAAACGTTCCAACCAAATCAAGCATGCAAATTAATTTTCTAATACATTATGTAATTATATCATGTAATAAATATTTTATATGATAAATATAAAATATTTATTTAAATTCACTAAAAATCATAATATGATTTATCAATAACATTAATACCTCTTTTGGGTACTATACTTGACAAATTTTGTACACGCATAATGACATGCATGTAATTATATGAGGTAATTTATACCTCTAAAAATCATAAAATAAATCATACAGCTTATAAAAATTATTTTTTCATAATTTTTTTACTTTGTTATTTGGACAACATGTTACACTAACATTTTCTCATTTCCGAAATATTATTCCTCATAAAAATCATAATAATTTCATTATATATAACCATACTTTTTTATTAAATTAAAACATTCATTTTCTCATTTCTTTTCCATTTCTTTACAATTTACATTAACTTTTCTTATATAAATTATATAATTATTCTTATATAATTTATATAATTATTATTTCCTTCATACATCATTTTAATTTTCTTATATAAATTATATAATTTATTATTATATAATTTATATAATTACATTTCTTCTCAATTAATTTCTAAACTTCCTCCATAATTCTTGATTAAATCTAAAATCAATAATTACCATTTTACTAACTCCCTCATTAACTTTTTATTTAACTTTGGATTAATTTAATTATTAATCCCTTAATTTCTCATAATTAATGAAATTTATAATTACAACCATTAAACATAACCACATATATATACATTTGTATATATACATACATATTTAAATCTTACTTCTCACATTACCATATAATCTCTTTTAAATCTAAATTTCTGTACTTCCACAACAATTTAATTGTACAATTTTCTATACCATTACATAAAATTTCTTTTATTCTTCATAAATTGTTTCCACACAATTTATTTACTTTTTCAATTATTTTAAATTCACACAAATCATCGTTATCTCTGTACAGATTTAATTTATCAATTAAATCCCTTTGCACACTTTAAATCACATATATTTCACCAATAATTTAAACAAACTTGATAATTCTGTTAATTAAAGTTTCATTTAATATTAATAAAGAAATTCTGAAAAATTCGGATCCTCGTAGACTTAGAGAAAAGTGATAAATGATGAAAGAAAATATAAATTAAACTTTAGCTTATGAAAATTAGTAACCAACTTGATGAATAGGTCTTGAGAAGCTAGATTAAGAAAATGGTAAGGTAAGGTATGTCAGAATGTACATAAATAATAAAACAGTTTAGCATAATCTCTATATTAGGAATTAACTAAATAATGAATCAACGATAATTGGTTGAACTGAATTGAGTATTTATACGGGGTATAAATACAAAGGATAATACTCCCGATTAGGAGTAGAATGAGTTAGCATATGTGTATAATGTAAATGAATGTAATGACATAAAAATCGTAAAAATATGTAAAATGGCTAATATGAGCATAAATGGTGAACGATGATGGATTTTGGGAATCCGATCAGGGTATGGTATGACAAAAAATATGTGTTATATAATTCAAAAAGAAAGATACTTTATTGAAAGATGGATGCGGGAATCAAAGTACACGATTTGAGCGTTTGTCATTTTTATAGACAATTCGCTTTTTGAGGAGGCAGTTTTACGAAAAAAGTGAGTAGTTCTACTATTTGAAATGACATGAATTGAGAAATTGATCAAATGTGAAACCGAGAGAGTTCGTAGGAAGCACAATTCTAGTTAAGACAAAGTTATTTAGTCAGTTTGTGATTACATGACTAATTAAGTAGTTAAATGAAACTACGTGAAGATAGCACAATGAAAAATGAATGACCTAGTCGATCAATTAAGAGAAAAATCAATTTAAATGAGCATGGAATGAATTAATGAGAAGAAAGTATAAAATTTTCTTAAATGGAAAAGTTAGGAAATTCCTAATAAGAAAACTTTCCTTAATTGGAAACTTTTCCAAAATGGCAAGTCTAGACTTTTGGACAACTGACCAAAATACCATTGACAATTGAGTTAATGACCTTTGTGTCCAATTTGGTGAAATGTCTAAAATGCCCTTGAGTGATTATGTGAAATGACCAAAATACCCTTGGCTGGGTTAACTATAGTTATGTGTAATTAACCACACATGAGTTTAATCTCATATAAACTAACAAGCAAAGCAAGAGATCTCATTTGTTTATGGTTTTGCTGAAAATAAGCCTTAAGAGAGAGGAAGTCATGGGTGGAAGAGAGAGAAAACTTGATCAAGCAAGATAAGATGGTTAGATGATCATGGAGCAAGAAGAAAAGTTGATGGCCTCGTCATGGTGAATCTTTCCATATGAAGAAGTTGATCATCCACAAAGTTTTAAAAAAAAATTCAAACTTGAAACTGTAGTTTATGTATGTAATTATGGTTAAAAGTATAGTTTATGGAAAAATATGTGTCTAGAGTTAGAAGATTTTGGTGAAACCTTGAACTATGAAATTGAACATAGGTATATGAAGTGTAATTGAATGAAAGATAGCATGATAAATGCTTAAAAGTATAGAAATCATGATTTTGTAAGTTAAAATTACCTAGGATAGTAATACGTTCATGTAAACATATTTTTAAAGGTAATTTTTTTTTGAATAATTCATATAGGTATGATATAAGTCTACAAAAGTTATAAATAAATTCTTTAATGAGTATATGAGAAAGAAAATCTAAGTATTTGAAATGAATTTTTATGAAAAGTTATGTAAAGTTGATGAAAATTCAACTTAAGGGTGATTTATCGAAAATTTGAAAGTTTAATGGTAAAATAAAGTTAAATGACTTAGTTTTATATTATTACACATGCCTACATTGATTTGTTGTCAACGGATGAAAGTTAGAACGAAAATGCGTTTCGAGTGATCAAAATAGAGTGTTTCAACCTAAAATGATTTATACGAACAAATCTCGCCTCGTGCATAGCTTAGTTGTTTGAATGGTCTATACATGTGTTATATGATGTATGTAAGCTAAATCAAGTGTTAGAATAAACGTTAGAAGTGAATGGCCAAAAATCACTAGTTGACGAAAAATGTTGAAAATGAGTCTAAGTGTAAAAATGAGTTTAAATGCCCTTTTACGGGCTATTACGTTGATAATTTTAAGAAGCCAAATGAGCCAAGTAGTATTTTTTTAAAATACTAAGTAGTAAGACCTAGCTATGGTTCAAATTTGAGCTTAATTGGATGTAAGATGAAGGAGTTAAAAATCAACAAAGTGAGTGCAAAAATCCATTTTCCTGATTTCTGAACACTGCGCCTAGGTGCAGTGTTTTGCACTAAACATTGCGCCAGGGCACAGTCAATTGAGAGGATCTCACCCCTAGCGAGTTCAGTCGCCACTGGGACGTAGTGCCCTGTACCTAGGAAAAAAAATTGGTCCGAAAAGCTATGTTTTGATGTGACATGATAGAGATATGTTATGTAAACTCTAAATGGATAAAAATAGTCAATTTAGGGGCTGTTAAAGTGTAATGTAACAATGAATGGTATAATATATCATACCCAAAAGCTATGTAAAAGTGTGATATTGCTTGTGTAAAAGGTCGATAATGAGTTATGATGTGTTATTAACCTATGTAAGGTATAATAAATCAAACGTGTAATGATTAAAAACTAGTGGTCTAGTAATTATGGATTAAGTTTGAAGAATGTATGAGATGTGTTATGACCCTATTAAGATTGATAGGTTGAACGATGACAGATAGAGTTCGGGTTAGCAAACCGACATGATGAAGGATATGAAAGACACTCAAGAAGCGTAAAGGTTTATAAGGGTAACGTTTATTAGGCAAGTTTTTCAGAACTTGTTAAAATGTAATAATTATTTCGTGTGAACTATTTGACAGACTATGTGACATTAAATGTTTTCAAATAGCACTTCGTGCAATTATGTGTTTTAACTGTTAAATGCAATATGTGACATTTATCTCTTGAAACTGCACATGGTAAAGTAAGAAATGTATGACGCATGTACATGAACTGCAAGCATGAAATGTGTTATCTATTACACTTGTTGAGCCTTTGTGCTCATTCTTGCTTAAACTGACATTTTTAGATAAATACAAGAAGGTCGGAGATTCCGGTAAAGCAAAAAGGGTAAGGGTTTGATAAATGCAAAGAAACGCATGAAGAATGTATTATATTCATTTTTTTAATATAATAAGTCAATAAAGAATGTAAATTATTCAGGTATAAATTAATTAACGTCTTAGTTTTAATTCTAAACTTTGTCGTTAATAATGAGATATATGAATTATAAATTCGTGGAGATAGCTATATATTTAAGTTTTATTTAGAGAAATGTTATCATAAGGTAGGATTAATGTATTATTATAAGTCGAGTATTATGTGGAATAAACTGGCATTTATGTAATAGATGTATGGAAACCAGATTATGTATGGACAATTATGTGTGGTGATTGTATTCACAGGACTAGCTAAGTTAAATCATAAGTTATATGATTCTAAAATGAAATAGACTAGGTAATTATTTATGTAGTTATGATCTGAGTTCTAATGTATAGAATGTGAAGGTTATGATTCTGAGTCAAGTTATGAATGTAAGTTAAATAAATAGGTTATAAACTGTGTTATAATTTAATGATATAGTTTTAAAGGAAAAACGTTATGTTTTAACGCGTGAGATCGCTTGTAATAAATGTGGGGGTTTCGGGAGCGTTACAGTTGGAGTTGAGTAATGAGGAAAGGAATTACAGATTCATTTAAGAAGCATAATTCTAGTTAAGACAAAGTTATTTAGTCAATTTACGATTAAATGACTAATTATGCAGTTAAATGAAACTACGTGAAGGTAGCACAGTGAAAAATGAACGACCTAGTCGGTCGATTGAAAGAAAAATTAATTTAAATGAACATGAAATAAATTAATGAGAAGAAAGTACAAAATTTTCTTAAATGGAAAAGTTATGAAATTCCTAAAAAGGAAACTTTCTTTAATTGGAAACTTTCCAAAAATGGCAAGTCTAGACTTTTGGTCAAATGACCAAAATACACTTAACAATTGAGTTAATGACCTTTTGGTCCCAAGAGGTGAAATGTCTAAAATGTGCTTGACTAATTATGTGAAATGACCAAAATGCCCTTAGTTGGGTTAACTATGGTAATGTGTAATTAACCACACATGAATTTAATCTCAAATTAACTAACAAGCAAAGTAAGAGCTCTCGTTTGTTTGTGATTTTGCTAAAAATAAGCCCAAAGAAAGAGAAAGAGAAAGGAAGCCATGGATGGAAGAGAGAGAAAGCTTGATCAAGCAAGATATGATGGTTGGATGATCATGGAGCAAGATGAAAAGTTGATGGTCTCGTCATGGTGAAGCTTCTCATGTGAAGAAGTTGATCATCCATAAAGGTTTAAAAGTTTTTCAAACTTGAAACTTTAGTTTATGTATGTTTATGTATGTAATAATGCTTAAAATTATAGTTTATGAAAGAATATGTGTCTAAAGTTAGAAGATTTTGGTGAAACTTTGAGCTATAAGGTTGAACATAGGTATAAGAAGTGTAATTGTATGAAATATAGCATGATAAATACTTAAAAGTATAGAAATAATGATTTTGCAGGTTAAAATTACCTAGGATGGTAATATATTCATGAAAACATATTTTAAAGGTAAAGAAATTTTGAACAATTCATATAGGTATGATATAAGTCTACAAAAGTTATAAATGAACTCTTTAATGAGTATATGAGAAAGAAAGTCTAAGTGTTTGAAATGAATTTTTATAAAAAGTTATGTAAAGTTGATGAAAATTCAACTTAATGGTGATTTTTGATAATTTTGAAAGTTTATTGATAAAATAAAGTTAAATGACTTAGTTTTATATTATTACACATGTCTACATTGATTTGGTAGTCAACGGATGAAAGTTAAAATAAAAATGCATTTCGAGCAATCGAAATCGAGCGTTTTGACCTAAAATTATTTTTACAGACAAAACCCGCTTCGTGCAAAGCTAAGTTGTTTGAAAGGTCTAGACGTGTGTTATATGATGTATGTAAGCTAAATCAAGTGTTAGAATGAATATTAGAAGTGAATAGCCAAAATTCACTAGTTGACGAAAAATGTTGAAAATGAGTCTAAGTGTAAAAACAAGTTTAAACGCCCTTTTACGGGCTATTGCATTGATAATTTTAAGAAGCCAAATGAGCCAAGTAGTATTTTTTAAAATACTAGGTAGTAATACCTAACTATGGTTCAAATTTAAGCTTAATTGGATATAAGATAAAGGAGTTAAAAATCAACAAAGTGAGTGCAAAAATTAATTTTCCTAATTTCTGAACACTGCGCCTAGGCGTGGTGTTTTGTACTAAACACTACGCCAAGGCACAGTCAACTGATAGGATCTCGCCCCCAGCGAGTTCAGTCGCCCCTGGGGCGCAGTGTCCTATACCCAAAAAAAAAAATTGGTTCGAAAAGCTATATTTTGATATGACATGATAGAGATATGCTATATAAGCCCTAAATAGATAAAAATAGTCAATATAGGGGGTGTTAAAGTGTAATGTAACAATGAATGGTATAATATATCATACTCAAAAGCTAAGTAAAAGCATGATAATGTTTGTGTAAAAGGTCGATAATGAGTTAAGATGTGTTATTAACCTATGTAAGGTGTAATACATCAAGCGTGTAATGATTAAAGACTAGTGATATAGTAATTATGGATTAAGTTAAAAGAACGTATGAGATGTGTTATGACCCTATTATGATTGATAGGTTGAACGATGATAGATGGAGTTCGGGTTAGCAAATCGAAGTGATAAAGAATATGAAAGACACTCAAAAACATAAAGGTTTATAAGGGTAATGTGTATTAGACAAGTATTTCAGAACTTGTTCAAATGTAATAATTGTTTCATGTGAACTATTTAACAGACTATGTGACATTAAATATTTTGAAATGTGCACTTTATGCAATTATGTGTTTTAACTGTTAAATGTAATATGTGACATTTATCTCTTGAAATTGCACAGCATGGGAAAGTAAGGAATGTATGGCGCATGTATGTGAACTGCAAGTATGAAAGTTGTTATCTGTTAGACTTGCTAAGTCTTTGTGCTCATTCTTGCTTAAACTGACATTTGCAGATAAGTGCAAGAAGGCTAGAGATTCCGGTAAAGCAAAAAGGGTAAAGGTTGATAAATGCAACGAAATGCGTGAAGAATGTATTATATTCGTTTTTGTAATATAATAAGTTAATAAAGAATATAAATTATTCAAGTATAAGTTAATTAACGTTTTAGTTTTAATTCTTAACTTTGTTGTTCATAATGAGATATATGAATTGTAAATCTGTAGAGATAGTTATGTATGTAAATTTTATTCAGAGAAATGTTGTAATGAGATAAGATTAATATATTATTGTAAGTTGAGTATTATATGTAATAAACTCGCATATATGTAACAGATGTATGTAAACAGGATTATGTATGAACACTTATGTGTGGTAATTGTATTCACAAGACTAGTTAAGTTAAATCATAAGTTATATAATTCTGAAATGAAATAGATTAGGTCATGACTAATGTAGTTATGATTTGAGTTCTAATGTATAGAATGTGAAGGTTATGATTCTGAGTCAAGATATGGATGTAAGTTAGATAAATAGGTTATGAACTGTGTTATAATTTAATGATATAGTTTTAAAGGAAAAAATGTTATTTTTAAACGCACGAGATCGCCTGTAATAAATGTGGGGGTTTCCAGAGTGTTACAATAGCTCGTCAATAACTCCAATATCTAAAAGCTTTGCAACCTCCTTGTCAATGATCTTTTGTCGTTCTTGTGCAAAAATTCATCGTTTATGGTGAACTAGTTTTCTTTTTGGATAAACTGATAGCCTATGGATAGCCACATCTTCTGTTATCCCCGGCATATCGTGAGGTGTCTAGGTGAAGATATCTGAATAAGACTGAAGAAATTCAACTAATCCAGCTTTGACTATACTTTGCAACTCGGTACCTATCTTCACTATCTTTGTTGTGTTACCTGATATCAACTCCTCCTTTTTAATTTCTTCAGAAGGCAACGATAGGGGTTCTATAACACCTTCAATAAATGGCTCAATGTCCACCGTCATACTCCGTTTCTGCTTATTAATCCCAACGGCAGATGTAGTTAGTGTAGTGCGATAACACTTCTTCTCTATGTCCATATCACCCTTCACCTCGCCGACCCCACTAGGTGTAGGGAATTTAATTTTGAAGTGTGGAATAGATGTAACAATATGTAGTGCAGATAATTGTCATACCCAATATGACATTATAAGATGAATCAACTTGAACCATAAAGAACTTTACCATAGCCTGTATCTGTTTAGGAGTTGTCCCAAACACTACTGGTAGTTCCACCGTCCCAACCATAGGCACTGGCTCATTGCCAAAACCATATAGGGGTAACTCCTGACCAACCTCCAACTTCACTCCTTGTAAATCCATTAGCTGGTATGTATGACTATAGAGCACGTCTACTAAAGACCAATTATCAATTATTATCTGCCCCATATCCACCTGGCCAACTTGTACTGTGATGCCCAATGCCCCTTCACGAGGTTTAACTGCTTCAGGGGGGGAGGTAATCTTCGTCCGAGAATGAGATTACTGTGTTCAGGTAAAGCCGTTCTGGCTTAGCCGTTTACTCCGATAAGGCCTTAACTATATCTAAAATCGATTGGCTTTTCTTCCCTAATTTCCTTTGAACTGATCCCCTTGTAATGACATCTACCACTCACCAAGGCCAAATATCGGGTACCTACCCCTGCACTTCGGCCTATGGATTTTGGTTTTGA
The DNA here is from genome assembly GCA_947179155.2 of Hedera helix. Lineage (NCBI taxonomy): Eukaryota > Viridiplantae > Streptophyta > Magnoliopsida > Apiales > Araliaceae > Hedera > Hedera helix. The sequence goes on from OX359265.1 coordinate 12,898,154, forward strand.
GTGGGTGCTTCTCTCCCTGCCACTTACTGGATAAAATCTCCACTCTTAACCCGCCTCTTGATCATATCATTTAACTAGTACATGTTTTTGTTGAATGTCCTGAATGATGACGATATAGACAATAGAGGTCCTTCTTTGACTATTGAGATCCTGATGGTCTTTAAAATCTTCACCTAATCCGTGGTCAATAGAGTATACACCTTATTCTCCACCCGAGGTTAAATGGATGGTTTATTGGCAGTGGGCTGTTGTCATCCCTTTGGTCCGACATAATCCCATACATTCGCCTTATTGTCTCCGCTTTTGTTGTTATTGGGTCGATCATTCCCCTTATTACCTGGCTACAAACTCGTCATCGCCTCGTCAATCGTAATAAACTTGTTAGCTCTTTCGTATGCACCTGAGAGGTCCTTCGGAGGGTTGAACATGACATCTTTCATTAACTTCTTATTCTGCCCCATATCTAATCCTGTTGTGAAGAATACCAATGTTCGTGTCATGTTCAAATCAGTGATTATTCTTACTGCATCTCAGAACCTCTGCATGTATTGACTCAATGACTCTCCAGGCTTCTGCTTAATCTACATTAGGAAAGTAGTAAGTTTCCCTTTCCTTTTATTGCTCTCGAACTGCTCGTGAAATTTGTCGCACAATTCCTTCCATGAATTGATACAATTTAGGGGTAGAGACATCATTCACTATTTAGCTCCCTTCTTTAAAGTGGTGATGAAGATCTGACATATGTCGGCTTCTGAATGATTGTAATAACTCATCACAGGCTTATTGGAATGAATGTTATCATAGGGGTCATATGTACCGTCATAGGTCTTTAAAGGTGGAAACTTTTTCTTTGGGTCAACCTTCTCTTGATCAATGGTTGGAAAAAATAGAGATTTCAGATCCAAAGGTTATGGTGTAACCGATCCTGCCTTAGCCGCCGCCACCCTTTTCTCTAACTCAAATATCTTTTGCAAGATGGGTTCAGGATTAGGCGCCTGTAAAACTCCCTGCTACTCATCCTGACCCTGATATGTCCTTATATCACCTCGATTCCTCCTATCAACTAAAGATCTGGTTCATCTCTGATGTTATCGACTAGGTAAGTCGGGCTGCCTTATATCTTCATATTGATATTGCCCTAATCAAGCAAGTTGTCTCATGTCGCCCTATGGATGGTACCGATTTAGGGAACCGGGCTGCCTTGTATTGCCTTCATGTCTCATCCGAGGTCGACTTTGAGGGATACTTTTCGTTCACCACCTTCAATTGTGGTTGGTACTTAAGTTTTCTTCCTCAGCTCGAATAGGTGTGTGTTCCATTTCTATTGTTTTCCTCCTTAAGGTCTCTAACTCAGCTTTTGCGTCTTTAATATTTTGGAGCCTAATTCGATCTTGCGGATCATGTTGAGTCGATCCCATATCCTGATCATTCTGAATAAGTGATTGCAAATCCAGCCTCCTTCTCTGTAAGTCCTGATCCAGGGTAATTAAGGGTGTGAATAGCTGACGTCGAACATGTACGTATTGACTGAGTCATGACGGGCCTAGATCATGGTTGATTAGGACCAAGTTTATCCTTCATCGAGCCTCGAACATGACGTGCAATTGGTTCTGTAAAGGATCCCTCATGGTCCTTACTTGGATTTCTCCCATCTGCCATAGTTAAATCTCTAAAACAAAACTGGTGATTTTTGGATCAAATATTAACAAGCCATCATTCTAGCGCCAATGTTAATGCCTAATTTTTTCTGCTACTGCATTCACCAAACAACAAGTAACCTGCATTGAGAACAACAGTTAAAAATCCCCAAAACTAGCGACGACTTATGTAGTGCCCCAAAACCCCATCCTTTACTAATGACAATTTCGTGTGTTAAACGTACATTTATCCTTTAAAACCATTCATTAAAACATAAAAAAAAGTTCATAAATCCATTTATTTGACTTACATTCTTTACCTGCCTCAGAATCATAACCTTCAATTTCCTTGTACTAGAACTCAGATCATATAAATTAAATTATGACCTAGTCTATCACATTTTTAAAATCATATATATATATATAGATTTTACATAACATACCCTGTGAATAAATTCCACCATTAATCTATCCATACATAATCTTACTTGCTTATATCTGTTTTATACATGATCCTATACATGTTCCATATATGCGAGTTTCATTATATAACATACTCGACTTACAATAATACATTAACCTTATCTCTTTACAACCTTTTTTTGAATGTTACATACATATAAATCAATCCCTACGGATTTACAGAACATTCATTTCTTTGTTAATGACCATGTTCATAATTAAAACCTAGACGTTAATTAACTTATACCATCATAGGTTTACATTTATCTGCTTTACTTGAACATTTCAGAAATACATATAACAAATTCCTTCATGCTTATCTATGCATTCACCATTCTTTACCTTTAACTTAACTGGAATCTCCGGTCTTCTCATACATTGTCTGAAAATGTTAGTTCATAGCAAGAGTGAGCACAAAGGCTCAACAAGTTTAACAAATAACACCTTTCGTGCTTACAGTTCATAATATGTGTCATGTTTTCCTTACTCTACTATGTTGTGCATAATGCCACATATTACATTTAACAGTTAAAACACATAGTTGCACGGAGTGCACATTTCAAATCTTTTAATATCATACAAGTCGTGTAATTATCAACTGTGTAGATTGTTTACTATATTCATATGGCTTACCTTATATATCAATTTGACTCGCCATAAACTTAATCCGTTTTGGACTATTCTTTAATTTCCAACACCTGGCTATTATGTCGGGTTTAATTTTAATTGCCACCACAATAGCTAGCTTGCCTCTTCCCAATTTACTAATGTGGGCTATCTTAATTTGCCACTCAAGGTTTAACTTTCATAAGCTTGTTTAATTCATAGATTAAGCTTTACATTATTCTTGATGATTAATTTAGTTAATCATTTACCACGCTCGGCTAAAAATATAATTAGCACATCACCAAGCATATACGTATCTATGCATATACACCTTCACATTAACTTAAAAATAGCTCAATAATTGAAATTTATTTCCTCAATAAATTTCCACATACATCATATTAAAAACATCTTTCATAATCTCTTTTAGTCAAATAAATTCATCGAGCTTTAAAGGTATTATATTACTTTATTATTAACATACCTCCAAGTATACACATAATAATCAAATTCTAGGTTTTAAAATTTTAAAAACTACATTCACTCACATTTAAATCCTAACTCAAAGATTAGGGTCAAATGTTTACTCACTTTTTACACCTTTTATTTCTCCAAATTTAGGTTTTAACTTCAACCTTTATTTCATCATCTAAGATCTTATTTAAAAATCTTCTGAAATATCCGGGATATTACAGATTGGCCATGTATACTTGTGCGAATTTGACCATATATAAGTCGGACAATAAGTTTTTGGCGTTGTTGCTGGGGAACGATTTTAATAATAATTTTGTTATTAGTTTTTATCAATTCATTTTTAATTTAAACATTTCTCATTTTTTTTCCTCTCTATTTTTGCAGGCTTTCATCTGTTTAAGTCTACTTTTCCAACGAGTGATCTTAGTATCATGTGTGCACCAGGTGTTGGCTTGCCTATCTTGGTTTGCACAATTTACGTAGTTATAAAAGCTGTAAATTTCGTTAACGTACATAAAACTATGTTTTCCAATTAATTAAAGCTTAGGTACTTCTAATCTGTGTATGAACACGCGATCTAAAGATTATGGTTGCATTCAACTATAAACGGGCTTCAGAGTGGATGAATCAACCAAGTGTGGCGAAAGAAATGGAGCAAATGCAAGCTCAGTTGACGAAGCTTGAAAGGAAGATTGACGCGCTTGGGAATTAATCTATTCAGAATACCCATTACTATCAGCAGCAGTTGAGTACCACCACAAACCACTATCATTCGGAGTGACAAAATCATCAAAACTATTCATGAAGTTATGATGATCAATACCAATTTTATGCCCTAAAACCATCATACATTCCAAAATACCCATCTCCATAGCCACCAGTGCAGAAATCAAATTTGGAGGAAAATCTTGAGAGGTTTATAGAGCAAATTAAGATAAGAACAGATAATCAAACCCAATATTCTTCTCCAAAACCATCATACACTCCAGGTTTCTCATATCAATATCCACCGCAGCAAGAGGACACTTCTAATTTAGAATATATTACCCAATACACAAAGTAGTTGGAGATGAAGAATTTGGAAAATCGTCTCACTAACTACACAAATCAAATCGAGAAGTGGACGAATAATCAAGAAGTTTATGCTCCATTACCAATATACCCGCCAAAATTACAATATCAACCTCCACAGACACAAGAGGAAAAGCTAAATTTGGAGGAGTTTCATGCTAGATTTTTTTAGAACACTACAACAATATTCGCTAGTAAAGAAGTAGCAATTCAAAATCTACAGAACGAAAGGGAACCATTTTCCAGTGCCGTCAACTATTGCACTTAAAGATCAATCTCTCAATACTTTGCCAAATAACATTGAACTAAATCCAAGAAGGGAAGGCAAAGAATTTGGCAATGCTCTGACACTTAGGAAAGGTGAAGAATCAAAAGAGGCTGTGGGTGGAAGCTTGAAAAGATCACATCCGGATAAGGAAGATGATGGCTATGTTGGAAAGAAAAGGATTAAGATTGGTCTACAAGAAGAAGAAATGTTCAAAGAAATCAAGATCGTTAATGCTCATGAGGAATGTTATCAGGTTTATATAGTTAAGGATGAGGACAAGGATGCATCGGATAATGAGAGTTATTTTCTGCCTTTGGTTGAAGATAAAATTAGGGTGGTCCATAATTTTGCATTGCTACCAAACAATTCAAAGAAAATACCACAAGACGGTATGCAATGACAATATTCGTATATGAACAGGATTGATAGAACATATGACACAATTAGGATGAATGACTTTAAAGCAAGCGCATGTTGGGAGGCAACCCAATCATCGTTTATAGTTTATCGTTTTTCGTATTTTTCATTTTTTATAATTATGGAATTTCATTTGATCAATTGTTAGTGTAAACACCCAAATTTTGCACTTGTATACTGACCCTGACAGGAGGGCAAAATCGTCACTTGGCCCGACATGCGAAAAGGAAGGTGGACCCCAACACGAAGTCACCCCAACAACTTACGGCCAAAGCCGCCACAACGAACAACGAGGATCAGGTTACTTGCGGCAAAACGGACAGTTGATCCAGAAGAACCTGATTTGATCATAACTAATGGCCACTACGCTTACGATGTTCGGGAGCAATTTATACATTAGGTAACAGCCTTCCGAAATAATACCGCAAAAATTGGCGAATTAAGACCGCGCGGCACGGAAATCGAGAAAAGCAAGCCGGACAGCCGCGGATGCACCTGCGGCCACCGACAAACGGGACAGTGCGCGGCTCGAGGACGGCACACGGCAGCCGAGGATTCGGCGCGGACGGCTAGCGAGCCCAACCGCAGATGCACCTGCGGCCAGCCGCAGTTGCACCTGCGGCTGCCTGCGGAAGGCTATAGATTGCCATTTTCACCCGAGAGTTGGAGAAAAGAAAGAAAAATAGATTTTAGAGAGAGAGAGAGCGCGAGGAAGAGAGAGAGGAGCTCGGGCTTTGGCTCAAATCAAGTGAAACTTCATGTTCTTGTGCTAGATAGTCGAATACTCTTGTGGTTAGGCTCGATTCGTGAAATATAAAGCTTCGTTTGGTCTATTACAAGGTGAAAAAAGGGTGTTTCTTTTGAATTTTTTCTTGTTTATATTAATGTGATAATCTTGTGTTTTGGGTTTGTTTAGCATAGAATGTGTTGTATTAATGATGATCCATGGATTAGGGATCGTTAGCGAGGGTTCCTTTGGAACATAATCTCCTCCTAACGCCCCGATGACATCCGTATGGTGATATGTCGCTCGTTGTGGTAATGAGTAGTTCGTAATGTTGGGTTTGTGATATTCGAGTTATGTAATGCGATAGCAATGTCTGATATTGTTAGATTTGGCTTAGTATTGGTTGTGTAGTGATTTGGTGATTGTGAGCCTAGGGAGGAGATCCTCGTGATCGAATCCCGATGATGGACGTTTTGGTATGTGTAATCATGGTATAGGGTTTATCGCAGTGTATTTGTAACATCGGGCCTTAACGCGATACCAAATCATGATCGGGTTAAGGCCCCGTAATAATAAAATATGTGATTGTGGGTGTTGGGGGTTGTCTAGATGGCTCACATGCCCATGGATAGCCCCGACACGTTTTGGGATGTTTGTCTCGATTTACGACACAAAACGATTTTCCAAAAAATAAGCAAACGATAAAGATCTTCTAAAAAGAATCAAATTAGGATATTAGATACACGAGGTTTAAAAAGTAAAGAGTTTTGGCGAAATTTGATCCTCGTTTGACGAAAAGGCTATTTTGGTTTTGAAATGTCATGAAAGACGTTTTCGAAAAAAAATAAATAAACGTTTTCATTAAACTTTGTGCATAGGGTTAAAGAGTTCTAGAAGTTGCCCTCGTTTTATTTATATTTACTGTTAGAAGGCAATGTATAGTCTCGATTCCTATTTGACAAAAGTTTAAAAAACTATTGTTTTCTAAAATGAGATCTAATAAAAACCTCATCGTTTTCGAAAATAAAATTAACCTTTCTTATAACAAACGAAGCCTCGTCATTTGGGTCAAAAGATGTCTAAAACACTTTCCCGACAAAACACATTTTGACATATAAAATCAAAGCAACTTTATGCAAAAGGACACCACAAACCTCCATTTAGGCACACATACACACACGCGCGCACATACACATTTTTAGGATTTAAAAGGATAGGAAAACATCGAGATGGCGGTAACCGTGTTTCACGGAAGTCGGGGCGTGCCTAACACCTTCCCCTCGCTTAAGCAAGCCCCCGAACTCTATGAATCTCGGTTTGCGGACCAATTAAATCGGAGTCATATATGAGCCAGCGATTACGAAAACAAAATCCGGATGAGTTGGTACATCCATTTCAAATATACCAACTGGCGACTCTGGTCAATTGGCTCATAGAGAAAATCGACATTTCGAAACCCCGTCGACACTAAGCCGACCCTTTTCAAAAATCACATCTCAATCTAAAGGCTAAAATTGGAAAGGGACTTTTAATTACTAAAAAAACGAAACGACCGAAAATCCCGGCGTCGACAGATGGCGACTCCGCTGGGGACAGTAGAGGGCTTAAGCCGCATTTAAAATCTCGATGTTTTCCTATCCTTTAAAAATCTAAAAATATGTGGTTGCGTTGCTTGCGTTATTTTGTTTTTTGCGTGTATGTGAATGGTGTGATTGCAATTTCTTTTCAAAGAGCTTTACTTTATTAGCATCATATGCATACGGTGAGGAACGATGAATGAATGATGAATGTATGTTGAGCAGTTCCTCCTCCTGAGGCAAACCCGTCGGATGTGGATTACTGGACTCAAAGGGGTGCTCCCCGGCAAGGCTCAGGAAAAGCATCCACTCAGATCCAATCCAATTGAAAGATCGGATTCATTCCCTTCGAGTATGTTGCGAAGATCTGGGAACCTTCATGCCGAAAAGCCCGCGAGAGTAACTTTAGGGTAGGTCAGCCTCAGATAAACCCGTCGCGTGGAAAGTCTCTTCATACCCTTTTTTACTTTACGCACGTAATATCATACGGTAGTCAATCATTTTGTACCAACCACTTTTGTCCAAATAAAAGTACTAACCTCTGTTTTACAGGAACAGCTTGGAGAGCATCATAAATTGCACAGTGTCATCACCTTGGTTAAAATAAAAGGACACTGACCCTGTTCTGCAGGAAAAGATTACAAAACCCAAAAATACAAAAAATATTTGCTTTAGCATGCATCTGCCAATGTCGTTTCCCGGAACTAAACCTTGGTGTGTCTTATTTGCAGGATTGCTCCCCAAACCCGTCTCCGATCTAAGAAAGCCAGAGAATCAACAGTCGAGATGGCTGAGAACCCTAATCCTGACCTGGCTCCTGTATCTCGGGAAGAGTTCAACGCTGTGAAAAATCAAATGACGGAGCTGACTATGTTGCTCAAAGAGCATTTCAAACTAAAGTCAGGGCCACAACCCGAGGACCAGCCGGGACCCTCATCTCAAGGGAAAGTACTGACCCCATAAACTCCCAAGGTGGAACCGGCAAAGCAAGTCATTATCATCCCAGAGGACGAGGTTGCCATCGGTGTTAGTAAGAAGATAAGGCAGATGGAAGAAGCCATCAAAACTATGAAGGGGATTGGGTCATATGGCAGTGTAAACTACTCCGATTTGTGCATATTTTCGGGAACCAAATATCCCGAAAAGTTCAAACTACCCGAATTTGAAAAGTATAACGGGTCAGGGGATCCTTATACGCATCTGAAAGTGTACATCGGAGAGCTGGGGGGATATGCTGAGGACGAATCATTGAGAATGCAACTGTTCCAGAAAAGCCTGACAGGGGAGGCTAGAACGTGGTATGCGAGATTGGACAATGCTAAGATTCACAATAGGGAGGAGCTGGCCCATACCTTCCTAACGCAGTACAGCTTTCAATCCCAGATGGCCCCGGACCGATACCAGATGACTAAGATCAGAAAACAGACCAATGAATCCTTCAGAGACTATGCTCAGCGGTGGAGGAGGATGGCAGCCCAAGTGAACCCACCCATGAGTGAGGCAGAGATGGTTATGACATTCATTGATATCCAGGAGGCTCATTATTATGAACGAGTAATGACAGGAATAGGGAAGCCTTTTGCGGAAATGATCAAGCATGGGGAGATGGCTGAGATGGGATTGAAGTCAGGAAAGATCCGAGATTTCACAGCTCTTGAAGCTGTTGCTGAGCAAATCCAGAGTGGAAACTACGACAGTTCATCCCGGAGACCCCAGAAGAGAAAGGAAGAGGATGTATCCCTGGTATTGCAAGGGCTATCTGGAAAGGCAATGACCAGTCCCCCGATCCGCGTGCAAGGAAATGAGGCCCCGCGTCCATCAAATTTCAGCAATCAAAAATATGAGGGTCGCAGGAAATTCGAAAAGCCACCATAGAGGGAGTTCACCCCATTGGGGGATTCATTGGAGCAAATACTGACCCTGTTGGTAAGCCAGAAAAAGATCACAGAGCTAGCACCTCCGTCAGACCCGAAGAGCAAGAGATATGACCCTAGCAAGAGATGCGCCTACCACTGGTCACTAAAGCATAAAATCCAGAACATGATTGACAGCGGAGAGATCGTGGTGGAACAACCGAAACCCCCAAATGTAAAGGCCAACCCTCTTCCCGAGCATAATGGGGGAGGCGTGAACGTAATAGAAACCAGTGGGGCGCAAGGCCCCTTGAAATTGAAATACATAAGGAGGATAGAAGAAGAGATCGCTATGACCAATGCCCAGGAGGGTGCGCAAAACGGGCCTATCAAGTTGGTTGGCGTGATTCGAGATACCAAAGCGGAGCCTATCCGGTTATAGCAGCCAGGTCACAATTGCCAATTACCAGTATGAAGGCTGTCCCGTGGAATTACGGGGGAAAGACCGAGGAGGAGGCCAGTTGTGCATCAGTCAGCTCTAAGGGAAATCCATTGTATCTACCAAGGCGGGTCCTTGGGAACACGAAGAAGGAGAGCGGGAAAATATCGGAGGAAAAAGCGTTGGAGTTTTGGGAAAAAATGAATCACGGCAAGGCGAGTATGGTTAAAACACTGGAGGTACAACCGCCCCTGACATCAATCTTAGATCTTGTATTGGCATCAACCGACCATCATCAAGTATTAAGCAAAGTCCTAGAAGAGGCTTATGTCCCCAAGTCAATTAATACAGAAAGATTTGGCCATTTGGTGGGTCACCTATGGGACAGCAATGTGATCTCATTGAACGATGACGACATCCCTGAAGAAGGAAGGGGGCACCGGAGGCCGTTGCACATTACAGTCATCTCCTCCGGATATGTGATGACCGGAGTCTTGATTGATGGTGGGTCAGCCCTGAATATTTGCCCATATAGTACCCTGGAGAAGATGAAAGTCAACCCTAAGTGCCTGCGGGCCAGCCAGGTGGTGGTAAGGGCGTTTGATGGATCTCGAAAGGACACGGTAGGGGAGATTGAGCTGCCGGTGGAGATCGGGCCTTATACTTTTGACATCTCCTTCCAGGTGCTAGATATCTCGGCCAGTTACAACATGCTACTAGGGAGGCCCTGGATTCATATGGCAGGGGCAGTTCCATCCACTCTTCATCAGCAAATAAAGTTTATCGTTGAGGGGCACTTGGTAACAATCGCCGCAGAATCCGACTGCCCCGTCCCCTCTGTAAAAGGCATGCCGGTGATCCATGTGGACGAGTCGGCCGAACCGATAAGCTATCAGGCGTTTGAAATCAGCACCCCTCAGTACAAGCAGTTGGGAGCTCCGAGTCTAAAGCCTAAAGTGTCTCCCGAGCTCACCTTCGTTGCTCGGGAAATGATGGCGATGAATTTCCAGCCGGGGCAAGGGCTGGGTAAAAACAGTCAAGGAATCACCGAGCCCATCCAGATACCAGCACAGTCAGGCAAGACAGGGTTAGGGTATCACGGAGGGGTAAGGCCAAGGAACTCATACAAGAAAATTCCCGTTCGGATAACTGGAATCCCGATACCGAGAGCCAATAATGAACAATCCCCGAGGATAATCAAGCCTGCGTCTGAAGCAGATGATAAGGTGGAGGCTCCCCCAGCCAAAGGATTGGTCCATCAGATGGATTTCTTGCAAGAAATCATGAAACAGTTTGAGGAGAAATGTCATCTCCCGGGGCAGTCGGGCCCCAATGAAAAGGGAAAAGAGAAGATAACTGAAGGCGAGCAGATCATGCCATTTATCAATTGGGCCAGGTTAGAAGTGCCCGAGGAAAGCGGAAATGAAGGCCAAAGCCAAGTGGCCGCGATCATAGAGGAGGTGCCAGATACAGAGATCCCCTCCATCACTAGCTATAAAACCGAAGTGATCCCCAGGAATTGGACCGTGCAGCCAGTAGTATCCAGAAAAGGGTAAATGCAGGGGTGTCCGGAAATCTTGTCCAGTAGGGGGATCAAGGGGTTTTTGAGACGATGTTTTCGTTTTATGTATCTGCACGTCTATTGCATACTTTTGTCATGATTATTGAGAAGTAAGTCCTGTATTTAATGTTTATATATATGACAAATATTTTTGTTTCATGTCAGGTGTACCGATTTGAGTCATTCTAGCCTAACAAACAATTTTCCAAATTTGAAAGACGATTATGATTTTGATATAGAACTGGATTTCGATTTGATGGGAATTGAGCAGGACGAAGCAGGTGATGACGACGCTCCGGATGAGATCAAAGAGTGGGTCGAGGACAAACCCAAACCCAACCTAGACCAAGCCATCACCATCAACATAGGAACCCCTGAGAATCCCAAAGAGCTGAAGATTGGGGCAGACCTGACTCCCGATCTGAAAACAGAGGTAGCTGGACTTTTGAGCCAATATGAGGATGTGTTTGCTTGGTCACACGAAGACATGGTCAGTTTGTCCACGGACATTGTGGTGCATCGATTGCCTATCAAAGAGGGTTTCAGGCCAGTTAAGCAGAAGCTGAGAAAATTAAAACCAGAATGGAGCTTAAGGGTGAAGGAAGAGATAGTCAAGCAATTCAAGGCTGGGATCATCATGGTGTCCACTTACCCAGAATGGCTTTCCAATATAGTTCCAGTGGCGAAGCCCGGAGGAAAGGTGAGAGTATGCGTCGACTATAGGGATCTGAACAAGGCCAGTCTCAAGGATAATTTCCCAGTGCCTTTCATACACATCTTGGTGGATAATACGGCTCAGTATGAAATGTATTCATTCGTCGATTGTTTTGCGGGATATCACCAGATAATGGTGGCGGAAGAGGACTGAGAAAAAACTGCCTTCATCACCCCCTGGGGCACGTTTTGTTATAGGCGACTTGCTTTCGGTCTCACAAATGCGGGAGCCACTTATCAGAGAGCCATGATGGCCCTATTTCACGACATGATGCACAAGGAGATAGAGGTTTACGTGGATGACATTATTGTGAAATCGAGGGCAGAATCTGACCATGTGACTCACCTTAAGAAGCTATTTGAGCGGCTCAGGAAGTATAATTTGAAGCTCAATCCAGCCAAGTGTGCCTTCGGGGTTCAGTCAGGTAAGCTCCTTGGGTTCTTGGTGAGCAACCGAGGCATCGAACTGGATCCGGCTAAGATCAGGGCCATTGTGGATATGCCAGCACCCCGTACAGAGAAAGAGATAAGGGGATTTTTGGGAAGGATAAACTTCATCAGTCGGTTCATATCCCATCTAACCACCACCTGCGAACCAATTTTCAAACTGTTCAGGAAAGATGCTTCCCAGAAGTGGAACAGTCAATGCCAAAAGGCTTTTCAGACTATTAAGAAGCAATTAACAGAAGCGTCAGTGTTGGTACCTCCAAAGGACGAAATTCCCCTTTTCTTGTATATATCCGTAAATGATATGGCGATGGGTTGTATGATGGGGCAGAAGAGTGAATCCGGTAAGGAGCATGCCATTTATTACCTCAGCAAAAGATTCAGCAGTTGTGAACAGAATTACACGCCGATCGAGAGAACATGTTGCACCTTGGCCTGGGCTGCTATGAGGTTACAGCATTACCTTCATGGACACACTACCTATTTAATCTCACGAGTCGACCCCTTGAAGTATATATTTGAAAGACCAATGCTGAATTGTCGATTGTCAAGGTGGCAGTTAATCCTCCAGCAATTCGACATCCTTTATGTTACCCAAAAAGCCGTGAAGGGGCAGGGAATTGCAGATCAATTATCAGAGATGCCGACAGAGGGGATGGAGCCTTTAGAGACTTTCCTGCCGGGTGAAGACATACTGTGGGTCCAACAGGCGAGGTGTGATGACGAAGGGCAGTTTTGGAAAATGTATTTCGATGGTGCCATGAATGCTGAAGGAGCTGGAGCTGGAGCGGTCCTGGTCTCCGTTACGAGCGAGCAATACCCTGTTCTCACCAAATTAAAGTTCAGTAATTCAAACAATACGGCTGAATACGAAGGATGTATATTGGGACTGATATTCGCCCGCAATATGGGAGTGAAAAGATTAGCCGTGTTCGGAGATTCAGAATTGGTAATCAGACAGGCGACAGGTGTGTATGGCACCAAGGAGCTTCGGTTACTTCCATACCATCGGTGTGTAATCCGGTTGATGCGAGAATTTGAAGACATAGCTTTCCGACACATTCCCAGGGGGCGGAATGACTTTGCCGATGCATTGGCCACCCTGGCTTCGTTAATCCATGTACTCAAAAGCAAAGCCACTCCGCAGATCGAAATAACAGTGCAAAATGCTCCCGCTTACGAAGAATATATATCAGAGTTATCAAAAGATGTGGTTCAGCCAAATCAGCCCTGATATCATGACATACTGAAATATTTGAGGGATAGATCGCTCCCCGACCAGGCGAACCGAACGGAAAAGCAGAGAATCCAGAAGATGGCGATGAAATTCTATTTAAGCGGAGATTCCCTGTATAAGAGGGATGTAGGCTTGGGACTATTGAGATGTGTGGACGAAACTCAAGCACAGAAAATCATGGGCGAGGTGCACGGTGGAGTTATGTGGGCCGCATATGAGTGGACCGATGTTGGCCAAGAAAATTCTGAGGACGGGGCATTTCTGGCTATCAATTAAGGCTGACTGTGACGATCATGTCAAGCGATGTTTCCAATGCCAAGCACACGGTAATGTGATGCATGCGCCTCCTAATGAACTACATTGTATGACTTCTCCTTGGCCTTTCTCCATGTGGGGTATGGATGTAATCGGACCCGTGGAGCCCAAGGCGAGCAACGGCCACCGGTTCATTTTCGTCATGATTGATTATTTCACTAAATGGGTGGAGGCGGCGTCTTTCCCCAGAGTAACGCAGGAAGTTATAGTCAGTTTCATCAGGAACAATGTCATTTGCCGATACGGACAGCCTGAAATCTTGGTGTCCGACAATGCCAAGAACCTGAACAATGCCCTTATGAAGGAGTTATGTGCCCAATTCAAGATCAAGCATCTCAATTCTGTCATTTACAGGCCCAAAATGAATGGGGCCGTGGAGGCGGCGAATAAGAATATAAAGAGGATTATGGCGAGAATGTCTGCCAATCATCGGGGATGGCCAGAATTGTTGCCCCTCACACTGTTTGCATATCGGACATCAGTTCGTACGTCTACCGGGGCAACTCCTTACGCTTTGGTATATGGGATGGAAGCCGTTTTGCCAATTGAAATGGAGATAGCATCCCTCCGAATTTTGCTCGATGCTCGGATTGTCGAGGAGGATTGGATACAAAGTCGGTATGACCAACTAGCCTTAATAGATGAAAGAAGGGGGCGGCTATATTACACGGTCAGTTGTATCAGCAACGCATCTCTCGATCATACGACAAAAAGATACGATCCCGAAAGTTCAAAAAAATGATTTAGTACTAAAGAGGGTCATGCCCTGTCAAGACGAAGCCAAAGGGAAATTCGCTCCAAATTGGGAAGGACCCTTTGTGATCAAGAAAGTCCTATCTGGAGGGGCCTTCATCCTACAAGAAATGGATGGCGAGGTATTCCCGCAGCCACTGAATTCTGACTCTGTGAAACGGTTCTATGCTTAAAAAAAAAAAAAAAAAAAAAAAAAAAAAAAAAAAAAAAACTCTTTCTAGCTCCCTTTTAACTCGAACTACGTCGGACCTGATCTCCTGACCTTGTGGGAGTACGTAGGTAGCCATCATGGCACGGTCTGTTCTATATAAAATAATAAACCTTGTCCCTATACCAAGTCCACTTCCATAAAACCCCTAAGCCCTACTGTGACAAATACATTCCAAATCTTCCCCTAACCTAGCCACATAATTAGCCCAAAGTCCAAGACTCACTCCGATGAAATCAGAAGGGCATGCGGCAACATCTGTGGAGTTCCAATCAAGACTGGAGGAAAGAAATAAGGCAATATATCGAAATCATAATCGGCTGGATAAAATGAGGATCCAATGAGGGGCGACGATGCATCAAAAAGGGAAATGACTAAACCATAAATATTTCTTATATATACAAAACATTTTGATTACAAGTCTGTCTTTTAAATAAAAGTGATGAAACTGACATAGTCCGTGCAGGGAATAAAATCATCTACAGGTCAGAGATCAGCTGGAGCAGGATAGACAGAATAGTCGAGGCATCATAAACCTCTGGCTCACCCGCAATCTGCTGTCCCATACTGTCAATCCGAGTCAAAAGAGCAGCAGCACTGGTAACAGTCGCGGAATGGCCCTCCATGATAACTCTGACCTGCTCAATAACACTATCTCTGGCAGATAGGGCGGCATCACGAGCTAGCACAGCAGCATCCCACTCCGCGTAGGCGGTATCCCTCTCAGTCTCAGTAGTACTCAAAGCTGACCGGAGCCGGGTACCCTCAGTCATTAATCTCTGGATCCGATCCGCCAAGTCAAGGGAATGGGCATGTACCGAAGTAGAAACCTCCTCCACATCAGATCTGGGCGCTAATCCTGAAAGCTCCGGAGGAATGACCACATCTGAACCGGTCTCAACCGGGAAAGGTCCCCGAGAACCATCCAAGGCCCCAATCTGGTCAAAGTCAGCAATATCAGAATCTCCTCGCAACCATAGCAGATAAGCAGGTGTCTGACCAGAATGACTATCCCCGAACTCAGCCGAGACCCGATGTGACCAAAGATCATATACATTCAGCAGCTCCCTCTCCGTCTAAGGCGATATGAGAAATCGATAGTCAGCTGCTCCAGCAAAGAGATGGAGATCCTGCATCTGGTCAAACTGCCCCATGACAGCTAAGGGATGATAAGTCGTTACCCCCCTCAAGCCAAGAAGAGGGAGGAAATCAAAAGGTGGCACATGAGTCAGGAAACTCTGGAAGGAGCAATAACCCGAATAAATCAGAATATGGAAAGGCCCCTCAATGGCCGATAAGAACTCCCTCCAGGAAGCTGTATCAGTACATCGTCGGGGACGGAAGGAGAACTGCATGGCCAAGCTGTGGCTAAAACAAAACCCATGCCGACGAAACTGCCCGATAGGTCGGAGGTGGCTCATGAACCATACATACAGCAAAATAGAGCTTCCCCTGAACATGCGACCAGAGAAGGAATGACAATACGAGGTCGATAGGTAAGTCTCGGCAAGTATCATGGGAAGGATAGTATGATCCTCCTGAAGGGCCTGAACCTCTACAATAACCCGCATGTCCAGGAGGTCATCCCCTGCGGGCATGTACAGAACGGATATGACACAAGCCATCAAAACATCCACTCTCAAAGCGCCCCAGCGCTCCTCAGACACTGAAAAATCGCTGGAGAATCTAGAAAAGCTATCCACCGAACCGAATCTGTCAATCAAGAAGGATAGAGGAACCAAATGGCTCGAGGAGATCACAGATAACAGGGCTGTCCTCCGCAAGCCCGTGAAAGTCAGGAACTGACGGCGCATATGGCCTGAAGTAACCCGTGCACAGGGACCATCCATTGATAACCCGGTAAAGCGAGCATACTCCTCAAGGGTGGGAGTCAGATGCTCCAGCCCAAATCTGAAAACATGTCTGTTCGGGATCCAACAACTAAGAATGCCATCAACAAAGCCCGGCGGCACCTAAAATGACAAAAGAGCCATGGAATGTCCCAAAAGACCCTTTGCGATGATACGGTCAGAGGGTAGCAAACTATCCAGCCACAAGCGGAGCCTGCCAATAATCCCTGAGGAGGTGTAGGGGTCCACGCGAACCACGTCCAGGGATGACATCTGTAAAAAGCAGTATCAAAAGACTATACAGGGGTCAAAAAAAATTTCTTTATCGACATATATAATAAATCATGCATCATGCAAGCTATAAAGGAATAAATAGATCATCATAAAGAAAAGATTATGCATAAAATAAAGATAGTTCTGTACATAATACATGGGATGGGAAATAATAAATGACAAATAAAACAAACAGGTTCAAATACAGGGGTCCTAGCCTATCTAAATCTAGCAGACGCACTATAGGCCCTCAATAAAGGTGTCATCATCAAACTGGTTCGCATGACCCACGTCCCCGGGAATGGAGGCCTCAATGCCAAAGTTCAGATCGGGACAAGAATAGGGCGGAACAAGGGCATCCGATGAGTCGGGAACTGCACCGAAGTCAGGTTCGTACGGGTCTGCAGCATAAGCTTCCTCTGGATCCCGACCCAAGCTCCGAACAAAAGATGACAGTTGGTCCACCCGCCGAGTCAAGGAAGCAATCTGGTCTGAGTGGGTGGGGACCCGAACACACTCCATCCAGTCTGTCATCATCACAGACCCGTGCACCAGGTCTCCAAGGAAGAAGGTGGCCCGAGTCTGAGGCCCAATGGTACGAGGTCTCCACTAGACGCTAAAACTCTCACTCGTCTGCGGGCCGTCAGACAGCATATATCCATCTTCCCCGGCCGTCACTACCTCCGGGAGATGGGAATCCATGAGCCAAAATCTCCGGGAAGGAGGAGCGAAAGGAATACGGACCTCCCCAGAAACGCATCTGATGGCTCGCTCCCCCAAATACAGCTCCCATCCACCATAAGTCAGGAAGGGAATACGACGAGTGGACAAGGCAAACTCCTGGTCCGCAGCGTAACCACCGGCGAGGCCAGCCGCCAAATGATCCGCAGTGTAAGGAACCCATGTCACAGCCGCCGAAGAGATCATCTCTAACTGCAGCCGACAGTGGGAGAAGCTATCTGATACAGGGGTCTCCGCCAAAGTGCTGTGATGCCATCGACGACCACGGGGGTAAGTCTCTGGACCGAGGGTAGTAATCGGCCGCAAGCAGGGTAGAAGCTCATAAGCCCAGAACTGATAAACAAGGAAAATGGGACGTAAGTACCAAAGGCGGCAGATGAATGAAACAAATAAAAAGCGGCTAAATGAATGGGACTTACCAGCAAAAAGGGATAAAACCCCAGCCAGGCATCCGTCTGCCCCTCTGAGCGAAGGCGAAGGCCGTGGAGGAAATAAGCGAAGGTGAAGGAACCCCAGTCATAATCCCCGATCCGATCCACATCTCGAGTAGCGCCGACGATGCCAAAATGGATGGTCAAGGAGTTGTTCCCCAGAAAACAGCCCCTCATGATAGTCAGGAATAGACGCCGGAGCAGGAAGTCATGAGCGGAGCGGTCCTCGGGAAATGGCACGGAAAGAGCCCCTCCAATGGCATCTACAGCCAAAGCTCCGGATCGGATGCTGCGGGCCTTAAAGACCTTATCCTGAGGAGTGAACCCCAACAAGGATCGAACAGTTACGGGGGTGATGTCCGGCTCCAGAGGAACACGGGGTCCAGAGAACTCCACCCCGGTAATATAACGCCAGGCTAGAGGGGTCAACATCAGCTCGCAGTCCAGTAGATGAAGCGACTGGGTCTGGTGGAACCAACGCTCAGACAGAGCCCTCATATAGCCCCACGGACATCGACGAGGGGCAATGGTAAAGAAATGTCTGAACCCTCAAGAGTCTACCATGCCCCTGTAGTCAGGATGCAACGCGTGGTAGAGGGTGTAAATGCTGAACCAGTTACCCCGAGGCTAGGTAAACTCAGGAACCTGCGACAGCCGTCGAAACAGTCAGTCCTGATAATCTCACAAGGTTGAATGAAATTAAATAACGGATATACCTCGTTAGCCGGAAGGTAGGCTGAGGGGTGACGGCCGAGATCAGGACCGAGCAGATCCGGTATCCTAGCACGGGCCCCGGGTAAGGTCCGACGCATGGGAGGAGGAGTCGTTGTGCCCGAGGGACCCGCCTCTGCCTCCGCTGGGGCATCCTCATCCACATCAGGCTGAACGGGGTGAATAACAGACTCGGCCAGCCTACGGGAATGACGAGTCAGGACTGGAGCTGGAGCTGAAGTGGTCGCTCTACGACGACGGACACCCGACGCTCGGGGCACTGAGGAACCATTGGGAGCATTTGGATCCATAAACTGGAACGGTATCACCAAAACAAGGTACACCTTTAGCTCGTTATCTGTCAAAAGCCTTATTGCATATTGCTAGAAATAATAGGGTGGCATAGCATGATATGAAAATAGAAAATGCGTAAATAAGTCCCTAGTGGTGCGCTAGATTTCCCGAAATTTCGGCAGAGTTTCATTTGTAAAATGGGCATCCCATGCGCAATCAGGCATGTTTAATCAAGTCAGGCAACCAACAAACCCAGAATGCAAGTGAAAATAATGCCTCAAGTGCATAAAATGACTAAAACAATGGAATTTTCAAAATAATGAGGCATTTCTACGAAACCCGGTATTTATCTATGCTACGGGCAACACAAGTATCACATATAAGCATGCATTGATAAAATTAAAATATTCAAACAAGCAAATGAATAGTCAAATGAGAGCAAAAATCAAAGAGAAAGGAGTTAAAACGTTACCCAAAGTGCGTAGACTGATTTAATCGGAGCAGAATTTCCCAAGAGTTGCCCAAAAGACGAAAAGGCTGGGTGGGGGACGAGGAAAACCGAGAACGAGAGAAAGAAAAAGTGAGAAAAGTGACTAGATCGTGAGGGGTCGCGATCTGAAATAGGACCGATCCTAGCCGCAGATGCAGCTGCGGCTGGTCTCGGTGCCCTTTTGGCCTCCCCGCTCGGCCCCCCGGGCCAACATATACCTTGTCCCATGTTAAAATACAAATTTTAGAACCAGATGACCAATTCAAAACGACCCGTCAGATACGAGACCTGACCAATTCAAAACGACCCGTCAGATACGAGACCTGACCAATTCAAAACGACCCGTCAAATACGAGACCTGACCAATTCAAAACGACCCGTCAGATACGATACCTGACCAATTCAAAAACGACCCGTCAGATACGAGACCTGACCAATTCAAAACGACCCGTCAGATACGATACCTGACCAATTCAAAAACGACCCGTCAGATACGAGACCTGACCAATTCAAAACGACCCGTCAGATACGAGACCTGACCAATTCAAAACGACCCGTCAGATACGATACCTGACCAATTCAAAAACGACCCGTCAGATACGATACTTGACCCATTCAAAACGACCCGTCAGATACGATACCTGACCAATTCAAAACGACCCGTCAGATACGATACCTGACCAATTCAAAAACGACCCGTCAGATACGAGACCTGACCAATTCAAAACGACCCGTCAGATACGATACCTGACCAATTCAAAAACGACCCGTCAGATACGAGACCTGACCAATTCGAAAGCGACCCGTAAGATACGATACCCAACCTTTCAAAAAAATATATATAACCCGCCGGGGATGAGACCCGGGCAGGGTTCATACATAACTTTGAGAAATGACCTCTACGTGAACATATTAAATGTGACATCGCATCATCTCAACGTACGCGCGACATCGCTAAGTGTATATTTGGCATTTTCATGCATCGGGTGCCTATTTCTTTATCATGTCCATTTCATATTTCATTCCCTAAACATGATAAAGAGGGGCAGCTATAGACACCCAAATTTTGCACTTGTATACTGACCCTGACAGGAGGGCAAAATCGTCACTTGGCCCGACATGCGAAAAGGAAGGTGGACCCCAACACGAAGTCACCCCAACAACTTACGGCCAAAGTCGCCACAACGAACAACGAGGATCAGGTTACTTGCGGCAAAACGGACAGTTGATCCAGAAGAACCTGATTTGATCATAACTAATGGCCACTACGCTTACGATGTTCGGGAGCAATTTATACATTAGGTAACAGCCTTCCGAAATAATACCGCAAAAATTGGCGAATTAAGACCGCGCGGCACGGAAATCGAGAAAAGCAAGCCGGACAGCCGCGGATGCACCTGCGGCCACCGACAAACGGGACAGTGCGCGGCTCGAGGACGGCACACGGCAGCCGAGGATTCGGCGCGGACGGCTAGCGAGCCCAGCCGCAGATGCACCTGCGGCCAGCCGCAGTTGCACCTGCGGCTGCCTGCGGAAGGCTATAGATTGCCATTTTCACCCGAGAGTTGGAGAAAAGAAAGAAAAATAGATTTTAGAGAGAGAGAGAGCGCGAGGAAGAGAGAGAAGAGCTCGGGCTTTGGCTCAAATCAAGTGAAACTTCGTGTTCTTGTGCTAGATAGTCGAATACTCTTGTGGTTAGGCTCGATTCGTGAAATATAAAGCTTCGTTTGGTCTATTACAAGGTGAAAAAAGGGTGTTTCTTTTGAATTTTTTCTTGTTTATATTAATGTGATAATCTTGTGTTTTGGGTTTGTTTAGCATAGAATGTGTTGTATTAATGATGATCCATGGATTAGGGATCGTTAGCGAGGGTTCCTTTGGAACATAATCTCCTCCTAACGCCCCGATGACATCCGTAAGGTGATATGTCGCTCGTTGTGGTAATGAGTAGTTCGTAATGTTGGGTTTGTGATATTCGAGTTATGTAATGCGATAGCAATGTCTGATATTGTTAGATTTGGCTTAGTATTGGTTGTGTAGTGATTTGGTGATTGTGAGCCTAGGGAGGAGATCCTCGTGATCGAATCCCGATGATGGACGTTTTGGTATGTGTAATCATGGTATAGGGTTTATCGCAGTGTATTTGTAACATCGGGCCTTAACGCGATACCAAATCATGATCGGGTTAAGGCCCCGTAATAATAAAATATGTGATTGTGGGTGTTGGGGGTTGTCTAGATGGCTCACATGCCCATGGATAGCCCCGACACGTTTTGGGATGTTTGTCTCGATTTACGACACAAAACGATTTTCCAAAAAATAAGCAAACGATAAAGATCTTCTAAAAAGAATCAAATTAGGATATTAGATACACGAGGTTTAAAAAGTAAAGAGTTTTGGCGAAATTTGATCCTCGTTTGACGAAAAGGCTATTTTGGTTTTGAAATGTCATGAAAGACGTTTTCGAAAAAAAATAAATAAACGTTTTCATTAAACTTTGTGCATAGGGTTAAAGAGTTCTAGAAGTTGCCCTCGTTTTATTTATATTTACTGTTAGAAGGCAATGTATAGTCTCGATTCCTATTTGACAAAAGTTTAAAAAACTATTGTTTTCTAAAATGAGATCTAATAAAAACCTCATCGTTTTCGAAAATAAAATTAACCTTTCTTATAACAAACGAAGCCTCGTCATTTGGGTCAAAAGATGTCTAAAACACTTTCCCGACAAAACACATTTTGACATATAAAATCAAAGCAACTTTATGCAAAAGGACACCACAAACCTCCATTTAGGCACACATACACACACGCGCGCACATACACATTTTTAGGATTTAAAAGGATAGGAAAACATCGAGATGGCGGTAACCGTGTTTCACGGAAGTCGGGGCGTGCCTAACACCTTCCCCTCGCTTAAGCAAGCCCCCGAACTCTATGAATCTCGGTTTGCGGACCAATTAAATCGGAGTCATATATGAGCCAGCGATTACGAAAACAAAATCCGGATGAGTTGGTACATCCATTTCAAATATACCAACTGGCGACTCTGGTCAATTGGCTCATAGAGAAAATCAACATTTCGAAACCCCGTCGACACTAAGCCGACCCTTTTCAAAAATCACATCTCAATCTAAAGGCTAAAATTGGAAAGGGACTTTTAATTACTAAAAAAACGAAACGACCGAAAATCCCGACGTCGACAGTTAGGATTTCCATGATTTATAGCTTAGAATAGAATTTTATATTAGCAAAAAATAATTCTTGTCAATTTTTCCTCTTTGCAGATCTGGAGTATGATTATGGAATTAAGGAGTCAAAACATTGCAGCTAGAACTAAGTAGAAATCTGCAGGAAAGAAAAAGAAGAAAAGAAGACAAATTTATAATACAGTACATCTCGCCCCGACACGATCTTTGTTTAGAAACACTGAGCCCCGGCTCAATTAATCTCGCCCTAGGCATTTTGATCTTGCCCCCAGCGAGTTCGTCTCAGTCCAACTGCACCCCGGCGCGATGTGTAAGCTATTTCATTACGCCCCGGGGAAGTGACTGTTTTCAATTTTTTCAAAACGCAACAGAGCTCAATCGGGACACTTCCTAATACAACCTAAACCTATTCAGAGCAGCTACTTCTCCTACCCAAAGTTCAAAACCCTTAATCTCTCATCCACAAACCCTAATACTATCATAATCCCCTCATATATCCATTTCGTAATCATTTTTATCTTTTTCCCCATCAAATTTCACGCATACCGCTATCACTTAAGTCACCTCTAGTTCACTTAGGGTTTCATCTTCAACTCACTGTCACTGCACACGGATTGGGTTTGAGATTAAATTATCATTTGGGGCTTCTATCTTTGGGTTCAGGTAACAATTATATGATATTTAGAGCTTTAATATGATTAATTAGTAGTTTTTACAAATCAGTGGTATTGTGCATTGTTGGGTGCTTAGTGGTTTGTGTTGGCCACTAAAGGAGATTTTGGTGAATAGGTTGGTGATTGTTTGGAGCTTAGGATAAAATCAGTAAAGGGAGTCATTATGTCTTCAGTTTGGTTTGAGTTTGGGGGACTTATAGACTGCATATAATTTGTTCAACAAATTGCCTCAGTGAAGAATTTATTTCAGTTTGTAATCCAAAGGGGCACAGTTCTGATAATTTTTGAAAGGGCACATTAAAGATTAGTTGGAGTATTAAAGTTGCATCAATTATGTCACCAATTGCAAGTGAAGGGGGATTAAAGTTAATGCACTAAAGGAGGCTGTTAGTTTTAGTTGCATATATTCAAGCAACTATGCAGTTTATGGTGTTAGTTTGATTTGATATGGCACCAAAGAAGCAAAGAACACAAGGTTCGTCATCTACTCTGCCTCGACCGTTTGATCGATGTAAGTTTGTGAGTGCCGAGGCAGAAGAAAAGTTCAATCATGTTTTGGCAAGTCGACCCCTTGATTCCCGAGCGTAGATTAAGACCATATGGCGTTGAAGAAGGGGATATGTTAGAAATGATTGTAGACAAGGGTTGGGACTCATTTACGGATCACTCAGATCCAGCGGCAATATCAATTATTAAAGAATTTTACACGAACGCTGAAGATACTCCGAGGTGTGAAGTGATGGTACGGGGTAAGAAAGTTTGCTTCAGTCGAGTAGCGATTAACAAATATTACAATATAAGAGGGTGCGTTATGAGTGAACTTGCCAAGTACATCACTGTAGGGCCTAAATATGATAAGACTGTGAGCAACTCGTGTCAATCGGGGACTGAATGGAAAATCAAGAAGTACACTAATGAGCTGAAATTATTCTCGTTCAAGGCATTGAGTAGGTATGACAAGATTTGGTATACATTCCTGTGTGCCAAGTTGATATCGTGTATGTAAGTGATGTCATGAGGGATAAAGTAGTTCTTCTTTACGCCATCATTATGGCTATGAGCATAAATGTGGAGAATGTGATTGAGGCTTCCATAAAGAGAAATTTGCAAGGTGCGACATCCGGGGGACTTCCAGATCCATCTCTCATCACCGAGTTACGTCGACGCGCTGGAGTCCAATGGGGGTGGACAAGCTATTGTAATCACCGACTACCTTACTCGATCACAATCTCATATAGTGGTATCATGTTTGGTCGGGTGGTAAGTCACATCCGAAGGGTCTGGGATTCACATTTCCATCAAATACGCAGCCCCAAGATGAGTTTGTGGATGACGCACCGGGTAGTTCCTCTACGGGTTCTTCACGAGCTTATGGCAAGTAATATAGACGGATGTGAAGAAAGATGGTGAGGCGGACCGATAACATTGCATAGCGACAAGAGGTTACACACTCCTACATCACAGACCTACAACTCAGCACTTGCACAGATGTTCTTACGGATGTATCCAGCTGAGCCACCTGTTCAGATTCCATAGCCACCACCTTTGTCGGTATTCCAACCACTAACTTCAGAGTCTGAGGAGGAAGAGGACTCATCAGATGATGATGCTTGATTTACTAGGGGAGTCCTCTTGTTCTTTATTTCGTTATCTATCTTCTAATGAGGACATTTTTTAGTTTGAGTTTGGGGGTGGGGTACATTCTACATATACATAGTATTTTTTAATATTTGCATATTTCATGACATTTTAGGTACATTTTCACGTAAATTGCATATTTTAATTATTTTAGCATATATTAGTCATTTTTTAGTTATTTTTATTTTAAAAAAATTAAAATCACAAAAATAATTTTTTTTTATAATCAGTTTTATTTAGTTTGTTGCATTCGTATATATGGGCAAAAAATTGCATTTAGGATTATATATTATCGCATTTAGGGACACTTGAGCAATGAATTAATGTATAAAATTTAATGAAGGTCAATGATAAAATTTTGATAAATTATCTAATAATTCTAGTGAGATGGATAAGGACTACTAAGTTAGAAATTTTAATTATTTGCTAGTTTTGTTAAGCTTGAGACCCTTTGTTCTTAATTACACACGTTCAATGTATTTAATTGGTTAGGTTTTGGTTCAGTTTTATGAATTAGGTTCTTGTTAAATATATAAATAACCTCTATCACTTGCTTTGATGTCTGTCTTAAATGAGATGATAAGAAAAATGCAAAAAAAATAAAAGTAGACATATATGAGCATTACTTGGCTAATCTGTTTTTGTGGCCTCTTGTTGGGTATTTTTTATATAAATATATGCATGCAAGTATACACGGTCAACAAGTAATATAATAGTAAGTAGAGTATCATTCCCACAGAAAATTAAATAATAATAATTACCAAACACTAATTTAATATCAAATTAATTCTAATTAAACAAACACAATTGATTTATAAAATAAAATGTAATTAAAATTAACAATTAAATTAAACTAATGAAAATGATCAAATAAGATTTTAAATATTTAATATCATAATTTTTCCCAATGTTTCATTTAAATCTCTTCGCTCTCTTTTTAATTAATTAATTATATAGAATTGTTAGCCAAAAATTTTTTATAGTATTTATACGCATCTTCTAATGAAATATAAACAAATTCTTCTAAATCTGACTCTAAGGCAACAGAACTAGAGAGGAACACTCTAATTAATTAAATCACTATATTTCTATGTAAAATATGTTAATTAAAATATTAAGCTCAGATTATCTTTATGCTTGCAAAAGATACATAGGTATATTCCTGTCCTATGTACTAATCATATAAACCCTTTCAAATTCTATGAACAGGTGTTATTATATTCAGATCTAAATCTATACTCCATCTTTCAATTTTGTATAAATTAATCTCAATTAATTAATGCAGTTAATTAATTACATAAATGCCCAAAATATGATAAACAATTCATATATAATCATCACTAATTAAAACAAAAACAAATTAAATTAAACTACGCATTGGGTTCAATTGCAATCTCAATATAAAATTAGCTCATAACTAAATAATAAATTGTCTACAAATAATTCAATATCTCAAAATTATAAAAATAAAAGTAAAAGAAAAGAAATCAAATCTGTATCAATATATGTCTGTCACTCAGATCACAGTCTCCAATTCTCAAGCTCTGCCTCAATTCTTGAATTCTTCGTGTTGAATATTTGCAACTAACTATGCTCCTAAATCACTCTAATATAATATTCTGCTATAAAACTATGTTAATATATGTTAAGGTACTGCAAATAAGAGTCTCATAATGTATTTATAGGAGTACAATAATAATCCTAAACATTAGTGAAAAAGAAATCCATTTCGGAATCAAAAAGTAGCTTTAAATCGCGAATAATTTCGTTTTCCAACAATTTCGCACAGCCAAACACGCCCTTTTCTCCTTTCAACTGGCCGCCACCTAACCATGCATGGCACGCCCGCTTCCATCTTCAGCCACACAGCCAAACGACGCTGTGTCTGCATAAATCAAACACATATGTGCATAGCATGGCCAACTATGTAATGCAGCTTCCAGACGACACCGTTTCTGCCCCGGTGCTGCTTATCTCATACTGTGCGCATGGCGTGCCTGACCCAGATTTTCATTTAATTACGATAATGCCACCGGTCTTCATTATTACCATTCCTTATGCTACCTATTTATGGAAATGCCACCAAGGACTATTTTACCTACAAAATAATAAAAATAATATAAAAGTATTAAAAATAATAAAAACACATAATGACACATAAATTACCTAAAATACTAAAAATACTTAAAAACTCACAACTAATTAAGCATAAAAATATCTATTAATTAGGTATAAAAATCCATTATCACCTCTATTACTCGAACAAGTAATCTCCTAAAAGTGTCTCTACACTTAGTACCCTAAAGCCAACTGGTTTGGGAGTCTCTGATGGAAAGTTCACTATATGGATAATTTTAAAAAGTTAAAGAAAAATGGACATTATATACGCTGAGTTAATATTATACGAGATAGAGTGTAAGATGCACTCGTTAAATAAAATAGAAAAATAGGGGAAATATGAAAACAAGTGTATAGAGGGGTAATAAAATGCTAGTTATGATTATATATCTTTTATTGAGCACTGTGATTCCTGATTTGGATTGGAATTTTAATTGGTTTGATATATTGAATTCACACATACACGAAAGGGTCGAGAGTGAGATAATATTGGTGATATGTTAGATTTTTTACTGTGCATGAACTTGAAGTCTTGCTAAGTTATTAGTTAAGGATATTTTAGGCTGAATTTGTTATGAATTATATTGATTTGTTGCTCGAGTCATTAGTCGTCATGCATTTGCATTCATGTAGTTAATATAGTTATTTTTGTTTATTTTCTTTATGTGTTTTTGCCTGAGAACAAGCAAATACTTGAGTTTAAGGGTATTTGTAAAAACTTGTTGTCCGATTTATATATGGTTAAATTCACGTAAGTATAAACAGTCAATCAAGTAATATAGAAATAAGAAGGTTGCCAAACCCACAAAGAACAGTTAATAATTTCTTTAATTATCATTTTTTTATCAATTCAACTTAATTTAGACGATCACTCAATTTGATTATAAAAATATTAAAAGTTAAACTAAAACTACAATAATCTAATAAGAACGGATTACTAAATATGTAAAGGCTTAGGATAAAAACTTCCCCAATTGCGTCACAAAAATATCAACATCTTACTTCCAATCAATTAATCATATAGATTGTTAACTGAGATTGTTTACCCATTTATTAACATTTTCCAATAATTAATATAAAAAAAATATTTCAGTTTTGTTGTTATTTTCATGCAAAACACTTAAAATAGATTCATTAAGCACAAACTCACAATCATGTTATATGTGGCAAATAGATATTTTCATCATATGCACTATGATGTTATTCTTCCTAAAAATAATAAACAAGTTCACATGTTATTATATCCATATCTATTCCTAGACTTTCTTTTTCAATTCCATATAAGAAATCACATAATTGTTGATTAAACAATTATAAATTAACCAAAAGATATAATAAACAATTTTAAACAAATTAAATAAATAAAAACTATACGAATCAATTAAAGCTCAACAATTGGTTCCATTGAAATCCTAAATAAAAGTTTAGTTCCACATAATATTGCAATTGAAAACTAAATTCAACAAAGAAATAAACATCCCAAAGATTTAAAATAAAAGATAAAAAAATAAAATAAAATAAAAAGATTAAACTCTGTCAAATTTTCTCCTTTCTAGTCTTCAAGTTGATCTTCACGTGCTTTTCCTTTAAATCCTTAAAGTCTCCAAAAATGGCTCTCCAATCCTTGTTCTACTCTATCTTACATTCTATTCTAAAGTCTCCTCAAATAACCTTATTATACGTCCCTTCAAAAGTCTGCAACAAAGGAATCCTTGTTGGATTAAAAATTATGTTTAGCAGCGAAATGGCCCAACTGGGTTTTTTGAACTGCGCCCCTGTGTAGTCTTTAGCTTACAACATCGTGCTCCGGCGTAGTGGTCCAAAAAAATTACACAAATACCACTGAAACAACTTTTTCTCGTTTTGTCTTTCCGAAGTCGTTTTATACAAAATAAACATATAAACAAGTAAAATAGAACTGAAAATACTAAAAGATATATTGTGAATTCTTTAGCATTTTAGTTAGTTTTAAATATTTTTATGTTATTATTTTAAAATATGATGTAATATTAGTTTTATGTGTGTTATTTGTATTTTAGGTAATTTATATTATATCTATATATTTTATTTATTCTAATTTGATTTTTGTAAGAAAATATAGCTAGAATGGTATTTTGGTAAATTTGCAGAGAGGCCACCACCGCAATGGTGCCCTGCTACCGCCACAGCGGTAGCACAATGCAGAATCCAACAGCAGGTTTCACCGCCACGGCGCTCTATTACACCGCCGCGGCGGTGGTACTGTTCATGGTCAACAGATTCAGCTTTTAAATCCAGTTTTTAGCCTTAATTTAAATATCTTTCATTCCTTTTTCATTTGGGACGAGAGAGAGAGAGAGACTAAGGCTGGAGAGAAGATAAGGGAATGTGGTTTTCCACTATGGGAAACCACCATACCTTTATTTCTTGATCCAAATCTCTCCATTTTTGGAATAAATAGATGAAGAAAATGAAGAGCAACCAAGGAATCCATTGATGGAGCCATGGATGGATAGAGCTTGGAGGTTGAGCTTGGATGATAACAAGTGTATCTTCTAACTCTTTACTTGTCTTTGTATTTTATTGTATAGTGATTCTTATGGATTAATGAATATTGGCTATTCTTCTTACATTGGAATTTAAGTATGTTTTTTAATACAAATAGTTGTTTGAATTGATTCTCTCTCCCTTAATTGGTACCATGGATTGGATTAACATGTTTAGTTTTTCATGTATTGATTGCTTGGCTTAACAAATTAATTGTAGTGTGTTGACCCAAATGTGATAACATGTAATTGTGCTATTCTACATGGTAGGAGTGCATAATTTGCATATAAGATAGGAATATACATGTACGCCATGTGTAACCAAGTAAGAACCTGAGCTTCATAACCCTTGTTTATTGTAATTTTCATAGAAATATAGTGGGTTATTTAGACATAGGTATGTTTGTATTGCTATAGACAGAGGCGTATAATTACTATAATGTTCTTGGTTAACCATTCGTTGGTTAAGGCCATATGAGTGGGTTATCATGTTTTGTGTTGATTGTTAATTGTTTGGTTTTGTAATCACTTTGGTAAGTTGTATGAAATCATAAGAGGGAGTATTAGTTTTGGCCTGAATATGTTATCACGTTTTATGTTATTTGGTCTTCGGATTAAATGCATAATTTTTACATAGGATAGACATATACCTACAGGCCGTGTGTAGCCAATGTGAGAATCTATGCTTAGAAACCCTACTTGTGTTAGTTCTCATAGTAATATAGTGAACTATCTTGCTTGGGTTATTCTTGTCTGAATTCTATCAAATGGAATAGGTTTGGATGGGATACGCTTATTTGGCTATCGAAAGATGCCTATAAGTACTATTGTATTCTCGGTTGACAATTCGTCGTGACTGTATAATTGAGAGAGAGTTAAGAGATAAAAATGGCATGTTGGGAAAAATTGCATTCTTAGATTCACTTATCTTAAATTGCTTTCTAGTTTAAATGTTAATTTGCATTATTTTCATTTTCTTTTCTTCCATTAAATCAACTGTTTGAATTAAGATCGACTTGATACAATCGGTATTTGGAGCTCGTTAGAACTAATTTCTCGCGGGATCGACTTTTACTTTCACTTTATTACTTGTTAATCGTGTATGCTTGCACGATATTCATTCAAATGAATTTGAGAGCGAAATTTAACTAATAAATAAACTGTTCCGATTTCGACCAACAAGTTTTTGGCGCTGTTGCCGGGGAATTAGTTTCTGATTATTTTCTAATATTGATTTCAATCAAGTTAGTCTTTGTTTAAACTTTTATTTCTGTTTTACTTTTTGCTTGGACTTTTGATTTTGTTCGCGACATATTCAAGGTTCGGAATAAGAAATAAGAAGTTGGGATGTCGACTATAAAACAAGCGTTAATTGGGAGGCAACCCAAGTTTCTCTAATATTTTGTTTAGTTTTGTTTTTCATATTCAGGTTATATCTTAGTAAATCGTAGGAGTCAGTTGGAGAAGGCCACAGTTTATAAATTGGCCCTATTTTCAAGGAAGTCCCTTGCTTTTAATTCTTTCATTGCTTATAGAGAGGACGTTGTCAATTCCAAGTTTGGGGTATTCGACGTTTGTTTTGATATGCTTGATGTTAAGTTTTATTATTTTTTCTTTAAGTTTTATTTTGAGTTTTGAATTTTGTGGGTATATTCTCTACAAACCCTCACGAGACAAAACTCGTCCTCTTGGGCAATCTTAGGGTTTAACGGCTTGTTGCACATGCTAAGTGCAACCGTGTTTCCGACGAAAATAGATTTGTTATAGTTGTTATTGTTTTATTTTTGTGTGTTTTGTATTAGAGTCGTTGTAGTATAGTTTTGAGTCTCTTGAGCATTGGTTTGATGTGATTAAAACTATAATCGAAGATTGGGCTATTGATTGTTCTTATTGTAACTCATAAAAAATGGATTAATGTTGCTTAGTCTGTGTGCTTGATTTGTTGTTGGTTTTTATATTTCTTGTGATCCTTTTCGCTTTTGAGTACTTATCCATTTGTTCAAGCCTATTAGGTGCTTAGTGATGATTTATATGACTACATGCTTATGGAGGCAAGCTATTAGTTTAGAACTTGTTTATACATCATTCGAAGCTATTTTCTCATTTTTGATATGTTTATTAAGTGGTAGTATGATATGGAGCATAAACTGCACTCACATATGTATTTATAAAAAATAAATAAAAAGAAAAAGAAAAAGAAATATATATATATATATATATATATATATATATATAGTCGAATATAATAAGCTACTTGACTAGTCGAATTTTGTGGCCTTTGTTGCTAGAGTTAATAGGCTCTTAGGGGTGTCTTTACACCTACTGCTCTAAAGCCAACTAGTTTATAAGTCATTAACCAAACGCTCATTGCATGGATAACTCTGTATAGCCTGATAGAAGGAGACATTCCACAAGTTAAGATTAAAATTTGAATTATCTGTTGGGACTAGTGTAGAGTGATGTATTATGCATGCTTTTGAAGGTTTTGATTTCTTTCATAAGGTAATTTATTCACATAAGCTAATCTGAGCTTTAATTAGTTTGTTACAAATGGTGCACACACATACACATATGGATCATGAGTAATGTATGATTAACATATATGTTAAAATTCTTGACTTTGCGATATTTTGAAATCTTCTTGTAATTATAATTTGAATAATCTTTGTGGCCATTTTATTTTTCATATCGATTCATTGCTCAAGTTCGTGTTGTTTATTTTATTTTATTTTTTGCATAGTTTGTCTTTGTTTTGCTTGAGGACAAGTAAAGATTTAAGTTTGGGGTATTTGATAACTGGTTTTTATACCTATTTATTTAATACCTTTAAACTTGATGATATTGTGAATTCTTTAGCATTTTTGTTAGTTTTAAATGTTTTTATGTTATTATTGTAAAATGTGATGTAATATTAGTTTTATGTGTGCTATTTGTATTTTAGGTAATTTGTATTATATCTATATATTTTATTTATTCTAATTTAATTTTTGTAGGAAAATATAGCTAGAAGGGTATTTTTGTAAATCTGCACAGAGGCAACCGCCGCAGCGGTAGTGCAATGCAGAATCCAACAGCATGTTTCACCACCGCAACGCTCCATTACACTGTCGCAACACCCAAAGCCTTTGCCCAGAAAATTATATAGGACCACCGCAGCGCTCCCCTGCTACCGCCGCGATGGTGGTACTGTTCATTGTCGGCAGATTCAGCTTTTAAGTCCAGTTTTTAGCCCTAATTTAAATATCTTTCATTCCTTTTTAATTTAAGGCGAGAGAGAGAGAGACTAGGGCTGGAGAGAAGATGAGGGAATGTGGTTTTCCACCATGGGAAACCACCATACCTTTAATTCTTGATTCAAATCTCTCCATTTTTGGAATAAATAGATGAAGAGCAACCAAGGAATCCACTGATGGAGCCATGGATGGATAGAGCTTGGAGGTTGAGCTTGGATGATAACAAGTGTATCTTCTAACTCTTTATTTGTCTTTGTATTTCGTTGTATGGTGATTCTTATTAATTATGTAATGAATATTGGTTATTCTTCTTACATTATAATCTAAGTATACTTTTGAATAGAAATAGTTGTTTGAATTAATTCTCTCTCTCTTAATTGACACCATGGATTAGATTACATGTTTAGTTTTTCATGTATTGATTGCTTGGCTTAATAATTAGTTTGGTCGCCTATATGAAATTAACAAATGGATTGTAGTGTGTTGACCCAAATGTGATAACATGTGATTGTGCTATTCTACATAGTGGGAGTGCATAATTTGCATATAGGATAGGTGTGAGGACCCTAAATTTCAAGATTTCTTTAATAAAATTAAATGAGAATTTAATTGATAAAATTATCAAGATTGTTAAATTAATTATTATTTTATGTGATTTAATGTATGGGATGAGATTTAATTAGTAAATTAAATATGTACAGAGATTATGATGAATGGTATGGAATTAAAGAAATTGAAAAGCAAATAAATTGTTTAAAAATAATTTATTAAGAATAAGAGAAATTTCATGTAAATGTACAATAAAATTGTACAATTAAATTATTATGGAAGTGCAGAAATTATGTTTTAAATGAGGTTATATGGAAATGTAAGAAATATGAATTATATATGTATATATATGTGTTTATGCTTAATTGTTATAATTATAATGTTATTAATTATGAAAATTAAAGGATTAATAATTAAATTAATCCAAAAAATTTATGAAAAGTTAATGAGTAAGTTAGTAAAAAGTGTAATTATTGATTTTAAATTAATTATAAATTATGAAAGAAATAATAATTATATAAATTATATAAGAATAATTATATAATTTATATAAGAGAATTAAATATAATTAAGGGTGGAAGAAAATTTTATAAATTGTATTTGTGTAAAATGAAAATTATTTAAAAAGGAATAATGTAATTATATAAATTATATAATATCAAATTATATAATTTATATAAGGAAAGTTAATGTGAATATTAAAAAAATTGAATAATAAATAAGAAAAAAGAATGTTTTAAGTTATTAAAAATTATATTTATGTATAATGGAATTATTATGATTTTTATGAAGGATAATATTTCGGAAACGTGAACATGTTAATGTAACATGTTGTCCAAGTAACGAAGCGAAAAATTATGAAAAATAATTTTTATAAGTCATATGAATTATTTTATGATTTCTGGAGGTATAAATTACCTCATATAATTACATGCATGTCATTATGCGTATACAAAATTTGTCAAGTAAAGTACCCAAAAGAGGTAGTAAAATTATTTATAAATCATGTTATGATTTTTGGTAAATTAAAATAAATATTTTATATATTATATAAAATATTTATTATACAAAATAATTATATAATGTACTAAATAAAATTTGCATGCTAGTTTTTGGAAAAATCCGGAAGTTTCGAGTTGGCTGGAAGGCGGTGAAATTTTTTTATATAAGGCCAACGTGGATGGTTGTTTTGGGGGATAAAAAGGAAAATGAAAGAAAGAAAAGAAAGGAAAGAAAAAGAAAAGAAAAAGAAAAAGAAAACATGCAAACATAACTCTCTCTCTCTCTTCTCATCCGGTAATACCACCACCACCGAAACATCACCGGAAAATATGACCACCAAGGAAGGAGAGATTTGTGGAGCCATCAAGGGGGGAAAATACTAAGCTTGGAAGGTATAAAATCTTTTATTTAAGTTATTTTGTGAAATTATAGTGTTAAATTAATTTTGTGGAAAAATTATAAATAATTATAATAATGATTCCAAATAATTTTTGGATGAATAGTTATGAATAATATGATTTTTGGATGTGTTATGTTGTAAAAATTGTGAAGAAATTTGGGGTTTTTGGTTAAATTTATGCATGGCTGGTATACTGTGCGCGGAAGAGAGGAAAAAAAATTTTGTTGGGCATGCCGCGCATTGCGCGACGCGGTTTTCCGGAAAAAGGGACCAAAACGGCGTCGTTTTGAAATAAGAAATCTGGGGCCACGCTTGGCGCGGCAGAAGTTTTCGGAAATTGGGGGCGAACGACGTCGTTTTGAACGACCGGGGGTCGGTCCGCGCAATGCGCGGCCGACGCAATGCGGGAAATGACTAGTTTGCCCCTGCCCTTTCTAAAAAATACCGAGCGTGTCCCAGACGCTCGGAAATTACGATTATGCCCTCAATCTTTCCGGGAAAGTCCGGATATGCCCCTAGAGTCGCGAAAATTACCAAAATGCCCCAGAAATGATTTTTAATTGAAATAAATGTTTAAAAATTGTTTAAAAATTATATTGGGAATTAATATTTAAATGTTTAAATATTAATCTAATGAGGTTATAATTTAGAAAATGGTTAAATAAAATTTTCGGACAACCAAAAATGCTAAAATATATCCGATAAGTCGGGTTGTCCGTAGGGAATGTATTTGATATTAAGTTAAATTAATATATTAAGGGACGATTGTGAGAACCCAAAATTTCAAGATTTCTTTAATAAAATTAAATGAGAATTTAATTGATAAAATTATCAAAAAATTGTTTAAATTATTTATGATATAAGTAATTTAAACTGTGTGAAGGAATTTAATTGTTAAACTAAATATGTATCAAGATGGTGATGAATTGTGGATTTAAAATAAATAAAAAGGTAAATAAATTGTTTGGAAATAATTTATGAAAAATAAGAGAGATTCCATGTAAGGGTACAATAAATTGTACAATTAAATTGTTATGAAAGTGCAGAAATTATGTTTTAAATGAGGTTATATGGAAATGTAAGAAATATGAATTAAATATGTATATATATGTGTTTATGCTTAATTGTTATATTTATAAATGTTAATAATTATGAAAAATTAAGGGATTAATAATTAAATTAATCCAATTTTAAATGAAAAGCGAATGAGGAAGTAAATAAAATTGTAATTATTGATTTAATTAAGAATTATGGTGAAAATTTAGAAATTTATGGAAAAGAAATGTAATTATATAAATTATATAATAATAAATTATATAATTTATATAAGAAAATTAAAGTGATCTTTAAATGAAATTATAATTATATAAATTATATAAGGATAAATTATATAATTTATATAAGAGAATTAAAATAATGAGAGAGTTAATAAATGTGAAATTATTGATTAATTGATAATTATGGAGGAATTTAAGAAATTATTTAAGAAATGAGAATGTAAATATATAAATTATATAATATTAAATTATATAATTTATATATAAAGAAATTATTATAAATATTAAAGAAATTGAATAATAAATAAGAAAAATAAATGTTTTAAGTTATTAAAAATTATATTTATGTATAATGGAATTATTATGACTTTTATGAAGGATAATATTTCGGAAACGTGAACATGTTAATATAATATGATGTCCAAGTAATGAAGTGAAAAATTATGAAAAATAATTTTTATATGTCCTATGAATTAATTTATGATTTTTGGAGGTATAAATTACCTCATATAATTACATGCATGTCATTATGCGTGTACAAAAATTTGTCAAGTAAAATACCGAAAAAGGTATTAATATTACTCATAAATCATGTTATGATTTTTAGTGAATTAAAATAAATATTTTATGTATATTACATAAAATATTTATTACACAAAATAATTACGTAATGTATTTAAATTACAAATTTTGCACGCCATTTCTTGAAAAATTCGAAAGTTTCATGGTAAGTCGGTGGGAAATTTATTTTTTTTATCCAAGTTGGCTCGATATATATATATATATATATATATATATATATATATATATATATATATATATATATATAAGGAAGAAAAGAAAAAGAAAAGGAAACAAGAAAACAAAACAAAAACACAAATACTCTCCCTTCTTCTCCCAACCGAAACACCACCATGCTAAGTCACTTTATCCACCGGCAATCACCATAGCCACCACCATGGGAGATGAGATTTATGTCATCAAAGGAAAGATTTTTGAAGCCTAAGGAGGTATAATTCAATTTTTTTTTTAATTATTTTGGGTATTTATGGTGTTAATTTATTATTGTGAAAAATTAGAAACTAATTAGTATAATTATTCTAAATAATTTATAGAAGTATATCTATGAATTATGTTATTTTTGGAGTTATTTTATGGTAGAAAATTGAGCAAAGTTGGTTTTTTTTGAAATTGTTAGCTTTCTGCTGCTGGAAAGCAAAAGAGAAAAAAGGGGGAGGGGGGGGGGGCTGCCGCGCATTGCGCGGCAGCATTTTTTTGTCCAGCGAGGGCTTGAAACGGCGTCGTTTTGGACGCGAGACAGGAGGGGAGTCGCGCAATGCGCGGAACCCAGAAAACGGTGAAGGAAACGACGTCGTTTGGCGTCGACTGTGGAGGGGAGGCCGCGCGCCATGCGCGGCCGACACACGCGGTGAAATTACCATTTTACCCCTGGCCTATTTCGGAAAGGACCAGAGTGTCCTTTAGCCATGTAAAATTACGGTTATGCCCCTAATCTTTTATGTTAATGCCTGTTATGTCCCTAAAGGGTGCGGAAATTACAAAAATGTCCCTGAGCTTTCCGAAAAATTTCGGTTATGTCCCTAAGGGCGCGGAAATGACGAAAATGCCCCCAGAATTAGTTTTTAATGAAATAAATGTTTAAAATTTGTTTAAAAATTATAGAAAAATACTAAAAATATAGAAATGATGTTTGGGCATTTAATTTAATATTTTTGTAAAAATATTAAATATTGGAGATTAATATTTAAATATTAATCCATTAAGTTTAAGGGTTAGAAAGTGAATAAATGAAAATTTGGACAATCGAATAAGCTAAAATTTATCCGATAAGTCGGATTGTTCGTAATGAATGTATTTGATATTAAGTTAAATTAATATATTAAGGGACGATGTTAATATAATTAACCGTATAAATTGAAAATTAGTTCGGAGATGATATTAATTAAGTAAATTAATATCATAAAGAGATAAATAATTATTATTTGATTATTTTATGATCATAGGTTGATCGAGTTAAGGTTTTGAGCTAACAATTTAAATAACTGGACGTCAGGCAAGTTCTTCAGTCCCTGAAATGTTAAATATTGACTGTTATGATATGAAATACTTGTTTTAAATGCATACAAATTATGTGATACGTGCTTAATATGACCACAATGTGTACTTTGTGCAATAATATGAATATATATGAGAAATATTGCTATAGTAGAAGCACAAGCATATGATGTATGACACACACCAAGCATGATATGGTATGTGCTACGTGAAGTATAACTGTTGAACTTGCTGAGCCGTTGTGCTCATTACTTGTTTAAAATAAACTTTTGTAGGATAAAGAAATAAGTTTCAGGAATATCGGATTAAGTTGAGATGAATTGCCTAGAAGGTAGAAAACGTGATTGTTATATTGTTAATATTATAATTCAATGTGAGAAATTTGTTAACTTACTGTGATAAATTGTATGTATATATAAGTTGAATCTGGATATGATAGAAGTTCAATTATGAACTATGATTGATCAGGATAATTGTTACGATAGAAATTATTCTATGTTGGATTACGAATGACGCAACAAGGAATATTTGTATGAAGATAAATAATAGTAAATTTTAAATGATGAGTTTTATGATACGTGTAAAAGAAAGAAAAAGTTAAGGTTGCGATCCGGGGACTAGGATCCAGATGTAAAGATTTTTAAACATCCAAATATTTTAATACAACGATTGAATCAAGAAAAAGAAAAAAAAATTCATATGAGAATTTTGATAATTGATGATTTTAAAATCAATTATTGGATCAAAGAATGAGATTAAAGATTTATTAACGGACCGAGATTTGGACGTAAGGAAAATAATGTTTCATAAATATGAAAATTAAGGTAATAAAGTGGGTCGAATTTCGGGGTCATTACAACGATGTTAATATAATTAACCGTATAAATTGAAAATTAGTCTGGAGATGATATTAATTAAATAAATTAATATCATAAAGAGATAAATAATTATTATTTGATTATTTTATGATCATAGGTTGATCAAGTAAAAGGTTTGAGCTAACAATTTAAATAACTGGACGTCAGGCAAGTTCTTCAGTTCTTTAATGTTAATTGTTGTCTGTTATGATATGTAAATACTTGTTTAAATGCATAAAAATTATGTGATCTGTGGTTAACACGACAACTATGTGTATTTTATGCAATGATGTGAGATATACTGCTATAATAGAAGCACAAGCACATGATGTATGACACACACTGAGTATGTTAAGGTATGTGCTACATGAAATATGTAAACTGTTGAACTTGTTGAGCCGTTGTGCTCATTACTTGCTTAATAAATATTTTTGCAGGAAAGAAATGAAATTCAAGAATATTGGATTATGTTAGAGATGAATTGCCTAGAAGGTAGAAAACATGATTGTTATATTGTTAATATTATAATTCAATGTGAGAAATTTGTTAATTTACTGTGATAAATTGTACGTATATATAAGTTGAATCTGGAAATGATAGAAGTTCAATTATGAACTGTGATGGATCAGGATAATTATTACGATAGAAATTATTATATGTTTGATTACGAATGACGCAACAAGGAATATTTGTATGAAAATAAATAATAGTAAATTTTAAATGATGAGTTTTATAATATGTGTAAAAGAAAGAAAAAGTAAAGGTTGCGATCCAAGGACTAAGATCCAGATGTAAGAATTTTGAATATCCAAATATTTTAATACAATGATTGAGAAAAGTGAGAAAAGCGAAAAATTTATACCGAAAATTTGGTAATTGATGATTTTGAAATCAGTTAAGGGATCAATAAAGGTGGTTAAAGATATATTAACGAACCGAAATTTGGATGTTAGGTAAATAATGGCTAATAATTATGAAAATTAAGGAATAAAGAGGGTTGAATTTCGGGGTCGTTACAATAGGAATATACTTGTATGCCATGTGTAACCAGTTAAGAACCTGAGCTTCATAACCCTTGTTTATTGTAATTCTTATAGAAATATAGTGGATTATTTAGACTTGGGTATGCTTGTATTGTTATCGACAAAGACGTATAAGTACTATAGTGTTCTTGGTTGACCATTCGTTGGTTAAGGCCATATGAGTGGGTTATCATGTTTTGTGCTGATTGTTAATTGTTTGGTTTTGTAATCACTTTGGTAACTTGTATGAAATCGGAAGAGGGAGTATTAGTTTTGGCCTGAATATGTTAGCACGTGTTATGCTATTTGGTCTTCAGATTGAATGCGTAATTTGTACGTAAGATAGACATATACTTACAGGCCGTGTGTAGCCAATGTGAGAATCTATGCTTAGAAACCCTACTTGTGTTAGTTCTCATAATAATATAGTGAACTATCTTGTTTGGGTTGTTCTTGTCTGAATTCTGTCGAATGGAATAGGTTTAGATGGAATACGTTTATTTGGCTATCGAAAGATGCCTATAAGTACTATTGTATTCTCAGTTGATAATTCGTCGTGACCGTATAATTGAGAGAGAGTTAAGAGATAAAAATGGCATGTTGGGGGAAATTGCATTCTTAGATTCACCTATCTTAAATTGTTTTCTAGTTTAAATGTTAATTTGCATTATTTTCATTTTCTTTTCTTCCATTAAATCAACTGTTTGAATTAAGATTGACTTAATGCAATCGGTATTTGAAATTCGTTAGAACTAATTCCTCGTGGGATCGACTTTTACTTTCACCTTATTACTTGTTGACTGTGTATACTTACACGCTATTCATTCAATTGAATTCGAGAGCGGAATTTAACTAATAAATAAATAGTTCTGATTTCGACCAACAACAAGGTTGTCCAACCGAAACAATTGGCATTGACTCTTCTTTAAAGCATGCAAAACTTTTAAAAATCGATTTTATGACTGTATACCACACCTTGCAATAGTGCATAGTGCGTTGATGACTCATCATTTATTATATCCATACCAGGTTCCATAGTGTGTTAATGAAAAATTCATTTTTATTTTTTAATTTACTTTTGTCTATCTTAAACACTTAGCATAAACATAAGAATAACATAGCTTTAAAAAATTTTATTTTAAAAATCATTTTAGGTTTTATCATACCACAACAAGTAACGATATGTTTAACTCCACAACCCGGGCTACCGTGTGTTGATGATAACAAATTTATTTATCTTTTCAAAGGCACCCAAGTGCGAATCTAGCATAGCTAGAAGATTTAAATACCCTTAATCCTTTATCATTTTCATTATTCTTTAATTATAACACAAGCTTTGCAAATATATAGTAAGATAGTAAACTGGTTGGTTGTATAAACAAATATATCAGTCCCCTTCTTATCAACACGGGGATGAAAATATCTCAGTTTGTGTTGATATGTCTCAAGACCTCCCTGGATGTGACAATTTCGTAGCCGCATCACATAAGTCAGTTCTACTAACATATCATAGCCCTCGCACATGCAAGGGTTCTTTCACTCAGTAACTAACATATAAATATCTTTAAACTATAGTTTTGACGTAACAACTAATAACTATTCAATATACATATGAGAAAAGAATCAACTTTTCATAATATATACAAAGAAGAGTTTGACACAAGATTTTAATTTACATACCAATATAGCAAACTGAGTGTTTTCAACACCCAAGAACTAATGAATTAGTTCCCCGTCGCATCCACACTATCCTCAAATGATCTCATTCAGTGTGTATCTCACTTTGAAATTACTGACTATGAATTATTCGTACCAATAGTGTAGTTAGAACAGTTCCTTAATGCATATTAAACTCTCACCCACACAAGAGAGTCGTTCTACTCAATTTTGCTAATATGAGTTTTCAATTGAAATCCATACTCATTCTCTAACTATGAATTTTCTTTAATTTATTACTTATCATTTACATTTCTTTTTTAGTTTACTTCTTTACTTTGTAAGGTCTTTATGCATTAATATTATAGTTATACATAATATCAAACACAAAATTTCAATCACAGAACACATAGTCTTAGCTAACGTTAATCTTCATTACTTGTTTGAGAACACTTTATAAATCTATTCATTCTAGAAATTCTCGTAAAGAATTTATCTTTATAATAGGGTTAAATTATACGATATTTTTATTCCCTAATACTTAGTTTTTATATTTATTGTGTGCTTAAATGTTTAATTATTTAGCTTATTTTGGTTTTAATAGGTTTTATAGGATTTTAGTTAATTTAAGTTAATTTAGGTAATTTTATAGTATTTTTATATTTCTTTTTATTTATGTGTTTTTATTTATTTTTAGTATTTTAGGAATTTTATTTATCATTATGCATTATTATTATTTTTAGTATTTTTATATTATTTTTATTTATTTTAATTATTTTATATTTTATTTTGTAGGAGAAATAAGACTGGGGGCAAATCTATAAATTCTAGAAAAGGTTGATGGCATAACTGTAATTATCTAGCACGGTGGCATAATGGTAATTTCCGGACGGACGACCGCGCCATGCGCGGTAGGCTTCAGCATGCAGGAGCAGCACGACGCCGTTTGGCGATTTAACTGAAAGCATTCCGCGCAATGCGCGGAGAACATGTTCAGCGTCAGTAGGTGCGTGACTAACACGCGCTAATGGTAAAAATCAGGCGCGTGCATCACACGCGCTAACGCGTCAGAGGAAGAGAGAGAAAGAGGCTGTTGGCAGACTTTGTTCCTTTTTCCTTCCTTATTTTGGATTTTCTACACTACAATGCAACAAATCAGTAGAATAAAACTCCGATTTTAATTTGGAAAAAGAAGCAATAATTCTTTATTTTATTTTTAACATTTTATTTAGAATTATAATTAGGTTTAGGATAATAATTATTTTATTTTTTTCTTTTATTTTTAATTGTAAATCCTATTAGGGTTTGGACAAGTTAGAGGCCTATAAATAGATGGTCAATCTCTCATTACTCATTGTAAGTTTTTGGGAGATCTATCTTCTAGTTTCTTGGAGAGAGCTTTTCAACTAGTGGAGATTATTTTGAAGCATGTCAGGCTAAGTTTTTATTTTCATTTCTAAAAGGATGTTGAACCTTATTTTTAATTGATGTTTTAATTGAGTTTTATAATCTATTCCTTCATGCATGAGATTTATTCTTGATAATCTGTTTTAATTGTTTTATGATATTTGCTTGATTAAATTGATAAAGGCCTGTTAAGTTAATCAATAATTTATCATATGCTAGATTAAGATTTGATATTAAGCAAACGATATTTTATCTGATCATAGATAGCAATTAATAATATTTGATTGTGGACAAACTTTTGAATATTGTTATGATTATCAAGATGACAAGTTAAATAATCTGCGATGTTATGATTGTTGCTTGGAATAATCTAATTCTCTAATTTTTAGTACAACTGTTATATTAAATCTAGACTGATAGTTCTAGGTTGTATGATAGTTAGGGTCTGTTGTGAGCTATTGCTGCATTAGATTTATAATTTAAGGAGGATTTCGGGTAGTTTGGCGATTGTCGGTTATCTAGGATTATTAATTTGAATTGAAGGAAAAGATAATAATAACTTGATTAATTTGTTGATTAAAAGAAGGGGATACTGAACTAAGGAACTGAAGTTTGTTTTAATTGATTTTTCTCATCTTTAATTTATTAATTAATTTTATTAATTTACTTTTATTTATTTAGTTAATTATAATTAGTTCAAAACCCCCAAATCTAGTTTACATTGCATAAAAATAAATTAATCATTCTATGTGGGTTCAACCTTTACTTGCTATTATACTGAGTTTGTGATTGAAAGTGATGATTAATTTTGGAGTGTTAACGACAGCTTCCAAATTTTGGCGCCGTTGCCGGGGAGTGTTATTTGTTTTATTTATCTTTGTTTTCTTTAGTTAACTATTTAATTTATTTTCTTTGTTTTGTAGTGTATGACCCACTCCTCTCAATTTGGCGAATTGAATTCTAATCTAGAAATCGAGAGAACTGTAAGAAGGTTAAGAAGAAAGACTCATCAAGCTAAGAGAGCAGTTGAGGAAGAATCTTTCATATCCTCACCAGGCCTCAACGTTGCACTTGAACTCTATTCCAATAATTCACCCAACAATTCCAAAGACAAGAAGATGATTGTAAATCATAACGACAATAGGACTTTGAAGGAGTTGGTTACTCCTAATTTAAATCAACAGCCATTGTGTATTGAGTATCCTACTTTAGATGCTTCTTTTGAACTTAAATCTGGACTAATTCATCGTTTGCCTACTTTTCGTGGTCTTACAGGTGAAGATCCATACAAGCATCTAAAGGAGTTCCATGTGGTATGTTCAACCATGAAACCACAAAGATTCAATGAGGAACACATCAAGCTGAGAGCATTCCCTTTCTCCTTGGCAGACCTAGCAAAGGATTGGTTGTACTTTCTCCCTTCAGGTTCAATACAATCATGGAATGACATGCAAAAGGTATTCTTGGAGAAATACTTTCCTGCTTCAAGAGTTGCCAACATAAGGAATGAGATATGCGCCATCCGACAGTATAATGGAGAGACTCTGTACAAGTATTGGGAAAGGTTCAAGAAGTTG
The DNA here is from genome assembly GCA_947179155.2 of Hedera helix. Taxonomy (NCBI): domain Eukaryota; kingdom Viridiplantae; phylum Streptophyta; class Magnoliopsida; order Apiales; family Araliaceae; genus Hedera; species Hedera helix. Next base: position 12,942,927 of record OX359265.1, read on the forward strand.
TGCTCAAACTGTCCACTACACCAAATCGATGAACAACATCTTATCCAATATTTTTATGAGGGATTATTGCCAATGGATAGATGTATGATCGATGCTGCAAGTGGTGGAGAACTAGTTGACAAGACTCCCAACGCTGCAAAGAACTTGATTGCAAATATGGCAGCTAACTCACAGCAGTATGGAACTAGGGTGGATCACTCACCGAAGAGGGTCAATGAGGTGAACACAGGCAATATTGAGCAAAAATTGTCAGATTTAACTGCTTTAGTCTTAAAGATGTCCGCGGGAAATACACCTGCTGCAAAGAGTTGTGGGATTTATTTGTCATCAGATCATGTTACAGATGTTTGCCTCACATTACAAGAGGATGACACCACACAACAAGCCAACGCAGTGGGGAACTTCCAAGGACAACCTCAACGTAGATATGATCCATATTCTAACACATACAATCCAGGATGGATGGATCATCCCAATCTGAGCTACGGAGGAAATAGGCCACCACCACCGCCACAAAATGCCTTTCCGAATAGGCAACATGGTTTTCAACCAGCTCAACAACAGTATCCACCTCGATAAGCAACACTTACAAATTCTGGGACATCTTTGAAGGATATGTTCAAAGCTTTCATGAACCAAACCCAACAATTTCAACAAGATACAAGGGCTTCCATTCACAATCTAGAGAGTCAGATAAGTCAGTTGGCTACAACCGTTGGTCGATTAAATTCTCAAGGCTCGGGAAAGTTACCTTCACAAACTGTTATCAATCCTAGAGAAAATGCAAGTGTCATTACATTAAGGAGTGGAACACAGTTGGATGCACCAAGGGCTACTGTTGAATTTGACGAGGATAAGGCTAAGGAAGAAGCAAAAACTTCGAAGGTAATCCCTAACCCTCCTATTCAGCTTAAGTCTAATCCTTTACATTTTTCTCCCAGGAATCTTAGAACTTCAAAGAAGGATGAGCAAGAGAAGGAGATTCTAGAGACCTTCAGGAAGGTAGAGGTGAATATTCCTCTATTAGACGCAATCAAGCAAGTTCCAAGGTATGCCAAATTTTTGAAAGAATTATGCACTAATAAGAGAAAATTAAAAGACGATGAAAAAGTGACGGTCGGAGAGAACATGTCAGCGGTCCTCCAAAGAAAGATGCCCCCTAAATGCAAGGATCCAGGTATGTCCACTATCCCATGCAAAATAGGTAATACCAGATTTGAGAAAGCCATGTTAGATTTAGGAGCTTCAATCAATGTCATGTCATTATCTATTTATGCTTCTTTAAATTTAGGACCTTTGGAAAATACTAGTGTTATGATTCAATTGACTGACCATACTAACACTTACCCCGAAGGGGTAATTGAGGATGTGTTAGTGCAGGTCACTGAGCTTATATTTCCTGCAGATTTTTACATCGTGGATATGGAGGATGATACATCTCCAAATCCCGCCCATATATTGTTAGGGAGGCCATTTTTGAAGATAGCAAGAACCATGATTAATGTGCACAATGGAACCTTGACCATGGAGTTCGATGGCGAGAAAATTCAGTTCAATATCTATGAGGCCATGAGGTATCTTAGTGATGTTAATTCTGTGTTTGCTATTAACGTCATTGATTCATTAGTGCAGGATTCATTCGATCAAGTACATAAGGATAGCTTGGAGGTTACCATCACAAAGAGTTTGGAGGTGAACCAAGAGGAGGAGATTGAGCAAACACAAGAATTAAAAGAGATAATAGCTGCCTTGCATTCATTGCCTAAAATTTCAACTAAGTATGCAGTTTCATCTATTCAATTACCTATGACTCATCAAAAACTGTTACCTTCTGTTGTGCAGGCACCCACATTGGAATTGAAGCCGTTACCGACACATTTAAAGTATGCATACCTAGGGAAGGAGGACACCCTACTAGTGATCATTGCTAACAATCTAACCAAAGTTCAAGAAGATAAACTGCTTTGAGTCTTGAGGGACCACATTACAGCCTTTGGTTGGACTATCGCAGACATCAAAGGCATGATTTCGACTGTGTGTATGCATCAGATACTTTTGGAGGAAGGAGCTAAACCGACAAGAGATGCTCAAAGGAGATTGAATCCACCCATAATGGAGGTAGTGAAAAAAGAGGTGATCAAATTGCTCGATGCAGGTATTATCTATCATATCTCTAATAGTCAATGGGTAAGTCCAGTACAGGTAGTTCCAAACAAATCTGGTATAACTGTTGTTAAGAATGATAATAATGAGTTAGTGCCCACACGAATGCAAATAGGATGGAGAGTGTGCATCGATTATAGGAAGTTAAATGTTGTAACTAGAAAGGATCACTTAGCTCTCCCCTTTATTGATTAAATGTTGGAAAGATTAGTTGGCCACACTTATTATTGCTTTTTAGATGGTTTTTCAGGTTATAACCAAATTGTGATAGCACCGGAAAACCAGGAAAAGACCATTTTCACATGTCCATTCGGTACATTTGCCTATCGGAGGATGTCTTTTAGATTGTGCAATGCACCAGGTATTTTTCAAAGATGCATGGTGAGTCTATTTTCTGATCTTCTTGAGAAATGTATTGAAGTTTTATGGATGATTTCACAATTCATGGTGATTCTTTGGATGCATGCTTAGACAATTTAACTCGTGTACTCGACAGATGTTTAGAAACTAATCTAGTTCTTAATTGAAAAAAATGTCATTTTATGGTAGAACAAGGTATAGTACTTGGTCATGTAGTTTTAGCTAGAGGATTAGAAGTCGATAGAGCTAAGATAGAAATTATTTCTGCTTTGCCTTATCCTGCCAGTGTGCAGGAGATCCGTTCTTTTCTTGGTCATGCAGGATTCTATCGTAGATTTATCAAGGACTTCTCAAAAATAGCCCTACCGCTGTGCAAATTGCTGAAAAAGGATGTGCAATTCCAATTCAATGATGATTGCAAGGAGGCATTTAACAAGTTAAAGAAATTACTAACCTCTGCACCAGTCATACAGCCACCAAATTGGAGTTTGCCATTTGAGATCATGTGTGATGCTAGCAACTATGTCGTAGGAGCTGTCTTAGGCCAACGAGTGAACAAAGTTGTGCATGTCATCTACTATGCTTCCCGAACTTTGAACACTGCTCAAATTAACTACTCAACAACGGAAAAAGAATTACTCTCTTTTATTTTCGCTTTAGAAAAAATCAGATCTTATCTTTTTGGCACTAAAGTTGTAGTTTATTCTGACCATGCAACTCTCAGGTACCTGTTAACCAAGAAGGATTCAAAACCGAGGATTATCAGATGGATCCTACTACTCCAAGAATTCGACTTGGAAATCAAAGATAAGAAAGGCGCGGAAAACTTGGTGGCAGACCATTTGAGCAGACTGATTAAGGATGGAAGTCATGCCTGATTATGTTAATGAGGTAAATATTTCTTCTCATTAGCAACAAACTGATAGTCTAACTTCTTTTGTTTATCAAATAGTTGTAGGTACTTGTAGGATTTGTGCGGTAATAGGATACCCAACTGATTTATGCCCAATGCTTCGATAGGAGTCCTATGAACAAGTTAATACAGCTAGTGGTTTCCTTGATCAATCAGAAAGTAGATATGATTCCTATTCAAACACGTATAATTCAGGATGGAGGGATCATCATATTTTCAGCTATGAGAATTCACCAGTGAATTGGCATGCAAACCAAAACTTTCCAAATAATCCACAGTACATGCAACTATATCCCTAACAACAACATGACCAATTATCTAATTCTGACATATCTTTAGAAGATATGTTTAAAGTTTTCATGACTCAAGCACAACAATTCCAACGAGAGACAAAAACTTCCATATATAATTTGGAGAATCAAATGAGTTAGCTTGCTACTATAATTAGTCAATTAGATTCTCAAAAGATAGTCCTTCCATCACCGATGCAAGAGGAAGCCGACAACATCAGTGCAGAAACGGACAGTATCAATGTAGACAATGATGTTCTTTGTGGTGATGTCATGCCTAAGGTGGAGAATTTTTTTTGGAAAATCGATAAAAAGAATTTAGAGGATGCAAGTACAAACAGTTTAAAGTTAGAGGAGGAAGAAGACATTGAGCTGAAACAAGATTTGAAGGACGCTAAAGCTGCATTCAATTCTTTTCCAATGATTTTATATAGTAATGTAATTATTTTCATTCCATTACATGTTACTCACGAAAAAAATTTATCTTTTGTTTTGCAGGATCTCATTCCGAATATAAAAACTCTCCCCAATCATCTTAAATATTTTTTTGTTGAAAAGGGAGTAAAACGTTCATGACACATGCAAGGGAAACTGAATCTACCGATGAAGGATGACGTGATGGATGGGGTACTCAAAATTCATGAAGTAGGAGTAACGTAGTACTTTGGCCTGCTGTCGAGTCAATGACAATAAATAAAGGCGCTGCTTGGGAGGCAACCCAAGAAATCAAATTTGCATTTTTTTTCTTTTTTCTTTATATTTATTTATGCATATGCATTATAGTTTACATTGGGGACAATGTAAATTATAAGTGTGGGGAAAGGGTTTTAGATTATTTTATTTTATTTTATTTTAATAATAATAAATTTCTATAAATTTTGGAATTTTGTGAGTAAATTCACTGCAAACCCTCATGAGACAAAACTCGTCTACTTGGGGTAACCTTGGGGTTTAAAGACTTGTTACACGTGCTAAGTGTAACCGTGTTTCCTACGAAAATGGGATAGGTTTTTTTTTAGGATTGAGTCAGTTGAGCAATATTTTGATTTGAATTTTAATTTTTAACCGATGATAAAATTTTGATTTTTATTTAATAACTCTTGAAAAATTAATAAATTTTGTGTAATCTGAATTTTGACATTTTTGTTGGTCAATACTTTGTTTGAAATCTTTTATTTTATTATTTGGACATATCCATATGTTTGAACTAATTTTAATTTGGAGAAAATTTATTTGATTAAAAGCTTATAAGATATGTTTTTAATTTTATATCTTATTTGAACATTACTTGAAGCAAATATAAGGTAAATATAATGTGGAGAAATGATTAAGATAATTTTTCTGGGATTATTAGATTGACCTTACCCAGAAAAAAAAAGTGAAATAATTATCATGTGGTGGGTTAAGATAGAGCGTAAAACGCACTCACTCATAAACACATGCAGGGATATGAAGCGTAAAACGCACTCGCTGGTGAGATGGAGTATAAAATGCACTCACCCTAGAAAAAAAAATGAAGAAAAAGTCTTGCTAGCGGATTTTAATAATACTTGGAAAGGTATGTGATTAAAGTTAAATCCTAGTGTGGTTAAAATATAAAACCTTTTGATCTTCTAGTTTGTATTTATCTGTATTAAATGGAAAGTGATGTGAAAATAAGTGTATAAAATTTTAGTATATTTTGTGATGTATTTGATTAGATGAATTGATCTAAATTTTTATTAATTTGATATATATGGATTTTCACACACACACGAAGGATTGAGAATAAAGTGGAATTAATAATTAAGTTCAAATTTTGGATGATGTATTATTTGAAAATTTTCTAAGAGTTGTCGATTATAATCTTTAAGGTTAATTTGAAGTTCATATTAATTTATTGCTCATGTAAAAGGTCGAGTTAGTTGAGTCGCTTTAGTCTGTTGGGCTAGTTAGATTTATTTTATTTTTGTTAATTTTTATATTTGTTTTGCCCGAGGACGAGCAAAAGCTAAATGTGGGGTTTTTGATAGGATTAAATTATACGATATTTTTATTCCCTAATACTTAGTTTTTATATTTATTGTGTGCTTAAATGTTTAATTATTTAGCTTATTTTAGTTTTAATAGGTTTTATAGGATTTTAGTTAATTTATGTTAATTTAGGTAATTTTATAGTATTTTTATATTTCTTTTTATTTATGTATTTTAATTTTTTTTTAATATTTTAGGAATTTTATTTATCATTATGCATTATTATTATTTTTAGTATTTTTATATTATTTTTATTTATTTTTAATTATTTTATATTTTATTTTGTAGGAAAAATAAGCCTGGGGGCAAATATATAAATTCTAAAAATGGTTGATGGCATAACTGTAATTATCCAGCACGGTGGCATAATGGTAATTTCCGGACGGACGTCCGCGCCATGCGCGGTAGGCTTCAGCATGCAGGCTCACACGACACCGTTTGGCGATTTAATTAAAAGCATTTCGCCCAATGCACGGAGACCATGTTCAGCGACAGTAGGCGCGTGACTAACATGCGCTAACGGTAAAAATCAGGCGTATGCATCACACGCGCTAATGGGTCAAAGGAAGAGAGAGAAAGAGGCCGTTGGCAGACTTTGTTCCTTTTTCCTTCCTTATTTTGGATTTTCTACACTACAATGCAACAAATCAATAGAATAAAAGTCCGATTTTAATTTGGAAAATGAAGCAATAATTCTTTATTTTATTTTTAATATTTTATTTAGAATTATAATTAGGGTTAGGATAATAATTATTTTATTTTTTTCTTTTATTTTTAATTGTAAATCCTATTAGGGTTTGGACAAGTTAAAGACCTATAAATAGAGGGTCAATATCTCATTATTCATTGAAAGTTTTTAGGAGATCTTTCTTCTAGTTTCTTGGAGAGAGTTTTTCAACTAGTGGAGATTATTTTGAAGCATGTCAAGCTAAGTTTTTATTTTCAGTTCTAAAGGGATGTTGAACCTTATTTTTAATTGATGTTTTAATTGAGTTTTATAATCTATTCCTTCATGTATGAGATTTATTCTTGATAATCTGTTTTAATTATTTTATGATATTTGCTTGATTAAATTGATAAAGGCCTGTTAAGTTAATCAATAATTTATCATATGCTAGATTAAGATTTGATATTAAGCAAACGATATTTTATCTGATCATAGGTAGCAATTAATAATATTTGATTGTAGACAAACTTTTGAATATTGTTATAATTATCAAGATAGCAAGTTAAATAATCTGTGATGTTATGATTGTTGCTTGGAATAATCTAGTTCTTTAATTTTTAATGCAACTGTTATGTTGAATGTGACGCCCCCAAATTCGGGTTCCAAATATCCGGATCCGGTCATCACGATCCAATACAAACATTCACCTCTAAACAACATACAATAACTAAATGCGGAATAATAAACATATGTTGTTCATTCAAAAGGTGTTACTAGTCCCAAGATACGATAACCTTACACAAAAGTACACAAATACCCTTAATAAAGTACTTATGATTTATATTACATAACAATTAATTTAATTAACTACAAGGCTGCATCTCGAAGTCTATTACTTCATCTTTCCTTTACCCTTGTTCTTTCCCGAAGTCTCGGGTTGCACTGCAATAAGGTTTCATGATATAACAAGAGTGAGCAACTAGTTTGCTCAACAAGTTTAAATAACAACAAGAAACAATATATCATGAATGAAAGGGAATAGCTGAACAATTCAATAATGTGAATAACATAAGCAGGAATAATAATTTGCTTTTAAAATTAGGATAGTCAAATAGACTATGAACTATAAATATCCACTGCAGTCAATAGCAGGTTGACCCAATGGTTACTACCAGAAATATGTACCCGAGGGGATCAGCCTCAGTACAATATGTGTATGCATAACATTTAATTTTCGTATTTTTGTACCTGATATTAGATACATGGTACTTCCCTATAATAAAGGGGTGTTCATAATAGTCTAAGAATTCGCATCTTCAATGATTTGGATAGCTTTTAAAATCTTTAACATAAATGTCTAGCCGAACAATGGCTTAGACCTACTTTGAACAGTTCTTTAAACAGTAGAACAATAATTGAGTACAAGTCAAGGACTGTACAATATCAAGTGCAATAAGTGCGAATAACAACAATATCGATGTGGAATAATTGTAAGGTAATTAAATCACTCAAAGCATGCTTGGAATTACAGTTCAAGCTTAACTAAATAATTTGCTCAATGAAATGAGTTTAGATATAAGGAACTTGTCTGTCCGCTCAGCTACAATTAATGTTTAGCTTTAACTAACTGACTTTGAAAGACCTAACATTAATAAAGTTGGTCTAATAATTAGTACGACGTATTTGCACAACTATACGTTCACTCATGAACTTATTTATCATATAAGTAGTAACACATAAATTACATCAGTCGCAATAATATTATTAACCTTATAAACCTTCAATCAAATTAGGTTAATAATTTAATAAGTTAGAAAATATTTTCCTTAAGTGTTGGACACTTATTAAACCCTTAAACAACTTATTACAATTGTTTAATTAAATCATAATTAAATTCAATTTATTTTATTAACTCAATCTCTATTTAATTACTATTTAATCTTGATTAAATAGAAATTAATTAATTAATTTTAGTTATTATAAATAATAACTAATTGTACTTACTCATTATTTAATAATAATTAAATAATAAATATTTATTGATTTAATTTTAACTTCCTTTCATTTAATATTAATCAACTAATAGTTAACTAAGTAATTAACCTTACCTATTATTTAATTTAAGGAAATTAAATTATAGTTTACTAATTTTAATCCCCCTTAATTATTATTTAATGTCAATTAAATAATAATTAATTATTTTACTAATTTTAATTATTATTTAAGGTTAAATAATAATCAATTCATCCTTATTTATTATTTAAATTCAATAATAAATTGTTAATCTAATAACTTAATTTTCATTAATCGTTATCTAAATGCTAATTAAATAATAATGTATTACCTAATTACCCTTATTTATTATTTAATAATATTTAAATAATAAATAATTAATTTATAAATTTTTATCTCTCTTTAATTATTATTTAATAGTAATTAAATAATAATTGCTAATTTATCACCTTTATTTATTATTAACATTTTAAATAATAAATAACTAATAAATTTATTTAACTTAACCATGATTTAGCTAACTAGATTAATATTTAAAATATTTAAATATTAAATTTAATGAAAAATATCCTCCCCAAAATTATTTTTGTATTATTATTATTTTTGTTATAATTTTAAATTAGTTTTTAAATATTTAAATTAATTTAATTTAACTCGAACGACATTTCTGTAAATAAGTTGAAAACTGATCCGATGGCAAAATAGTAATTTCGCCTAGAAAAACACGGAGGGGCAGTATCGTAATTTCCCCGAATCTTACTTCCGCGCATTGCGCGTGCCTTTAGAAAGAACGGCCCAAAACGGTACCGTTTTGAGAAGCCGGTAACCGCTTCCGCGCGTACGCGCGCGGAGTAACCTTTCCAACGCCAAACGACGTCGTTTGGCTCTGCGTGTTTCAGCCAATAACCTTGCGCGCATTGCGCGGACTTTTCCCTTTTTTTTTTCTTCCTGCAGAATGTGAACAGTACCCACTTTAATTAAAATTATACCTTCAAGTAATCTTTAACTTCTCAATAAAAATCCAAAAAAAATACCAATCACTTAATATCAATTTATAACATGAAAATTTAATTTTTTTCATGATTTAATAACATTTATTTTATAAAAAATTTTACATCGCATAAACTACCACAAATCATAACTTTTTGTGTATAACTCCATTTTGAGTGATTCAAACTTTGTTTTTCTCATGATTTGATGTTCTATAATATTAGAACATCAAATCTAAGTTTTATAAAAATATTTTTGGTCATAAATTTCAAGACTTGATTATACACTACTAAACACATATTTTAGTATACAAAATATACCAAAATACAAACCAAGCATATTAAACTCAAGCATGGCATAAATATTACCACTACACATTATTAGCTATATTAACATATTTATACACACATGTTAGTTTATTTAATTTAAAACCAAAATTAGATTTAGAATAACCATTACCTTTGATTTAATGGTTATCTTCCTTTTTCTTCCAAAATAAGTGGTAAAAGAAGATGACATGAACTAAGAACTCCTTCTCTTGATAATTTTGCTCTCAAATATAGTTTTTCTACACTCTCAAATGCTCTCTAGCTTGAAAAGTAGAAGAAGAAGAAATGACCAACATAAACTCTCAAATTGTAAGTATACTTACAATTTGGATAGATATAAAATCTATATCTAGTAAAATTGCCATCATGAGGATAGTTTGAGACTTGTACAACAAATCTAGCTAAGGACTAAGTTGGTGAAAAGAAGAATGGTGTCTATGTGCTTTAAAAATAAAACAAGCAATCCATTTATTAAATAAATAAATAAATAAACTAAAATAGCAAGAAAAATTAATTTTTCTCTCCCTCATTCAAGCATGTCGGCTGACCTTTTTTTCTTTGTCCTAAAATCATTGTCACAAGTCACTTTTTAAATTAATAATAGTTAAATTAAGTATTTTTCAAGTGGGTCAAGTATTGGGCTTTATTTAAAATACCAATTGGGCTCCTATTAAATTGTTTGGGCTACTAATTTGTCAAATTTTATTATTCTTCACTTGAGCTACTAATTGACCCATGTTGGGCTAATTTAATAATTTACACATTAATTATTCAATCCATGGTTAAATAAATAATTAGATTGAATAATTAATTAAATATTCTAACCCATTAATATTAAATTACTAAATGGACTAATAAATATTATTATTAATATTTCACATTATTTACATTAATTAATAATCATATTAATTAATTTATTATATTTAATTAACTCATTATATTCAATTTAATTAAATATTTAATTAATAGAAAACTTATCAATTATTTTGATATTAAAACTTTAAGGTTTGTTCACTAATTTAATAACATATTAATGACCCCCTTTAATTAATTCTAGTAATTAATCACATAAAAAGATTTAAATAATCTCGTAAAACTAACTCGTTAGAAATTAAATTATTAATTTAATTAATAATGACGTGGAAATTCTAGGACATTACATTAAATCTAGACTGATACTTCTAGGTTGTATGATAGTTAGGGTCTGTTGTGAGTGATTGCTGCATTAGATTTATAATTTAAGGAGAATTTCGGGTAGCTTAGCGATTGTCGGTTATCTAGGATTATTAATTTGAATTGAAGGAAAAGATAATAATAACTTGATTAATTTGTTGATTAAAAGAAGGGGATACTGAACTAAGGAACTGAAGTTTGTTTTAATTGATTTTTCCAATATTTAATTTATTAATTAATTTTATTAATTTACTTTTATTTAGTTAGTTAATTATAATTAGTTCAAAATTCCCAAATCTAGTTTATATTGCATAAAAATAAATTAATCATTCTCTGTGGGTTCGACCCTTACTTGCTATTATATTGAGTTTGTGATTGAAAGTGAGGATTAATTTTGGAGTATTAACGACAGCTTCCACTTTATAACTTCTCTATTTTCATTTACTTGGATTCTTCACCTCTTTATAAGGTTATATCCTAGGATAATTCCACCTAGGTTTTAACTTTTAAACAGTATATTTCTTTCACATCATGATTATATGCATTAAGATTTAATAAGATTTAAACGTATCTTTTAATTATTTATAGACTCTTCACAAGTCTATTTACTCCTAATCTATCAGATTATATCATAAGGTACTCCTTACCTTATAACCATAAGCCAGTACTCTGATACCAACCTATCACGCCCCCAAATCTGAGTGTTGGCCGCCCGAACTTGTTGTTGACTTGTACTTCTCTTTATTCGTTACTTAATTAATAGTCTCATAATCATAGTAGTTGTACTAGTCTATTAAAGACAAATCTTTAAAATTTTATTTTACTTAATCCTGGGATCTTAACTTGGTCTTGATCTTATCCTTTTTATAAGTATCAACTTGTAGTTCATCCGTATATATGAATAACACCATATATATCGGTTAATTTTTAACCTTAAAATTTAGACATTATATACTTCTATATATCCAAGGTTCACAACATTAATAATATGATTGTTCTTGAAACAGAAGAATCTTACGATAAATGTTTGTATGTTTATCCGTGACAAGATTCTTCTTCTTACAAAACTCCCCATATTATTCAATACTCTCACTTAGATATATATCTTTATAGAGATATCTCTCCATATCAATATTTTTTATTTATCTGAAATTCACTAGATTAATAATATACTTGTACTTAGAACAGAGGAACCTTACGATGAATTTGGTTTCTTTATCGGTGTTAAATCTCTGTTCTTACAGCACTCACAATGTTATTTAGTATCCTCATTCAGATACATAGTTATTTATCAATAATATTTTAATATTTTAACAATTCTATGTTATATCAAATTTAAAGACGTAACACTCTTTGATGATAATATGATAATATCATTGAATAATAGTCGGTTACATGATTTATTTGTTCATATAACAAAAGTCTTTATGACTACAAATAAAAGACAAGTATATAATCTAGTCTACGAATTCTCCTTTACGTCCATGATCTTCTTATCATTCTTCTTAACTGCAAATAAAGTTTTATTCGCAAAAATGAGCACTACGACTCAGCAAGTCTAACAAATAACACATATACAGTTTATGCGTTCATATAAAATTTAATATGCTTTGACTTATCATATTTCTCCATTTAATATCACAAATAAATCACATTTCAATAATTTATATCACATTATCACACAAAACGTATAAACCATGTTTATAATTTGTAAAAATTACACATAACAGTTAGAAGACTTACCTCGGTGCATATTAAAGTTAATGTTCGTTTGTCAACTGACCCACACGATTATTGTATTTTACAAATCAATTAGTATCTATAAAGATAAGACATTGATTTTACAAGTTTGCCTTAGGATTTAAGTCTCTAACGATGTTTCGTTTAGACTTCACACTATTCGACACAAAAAATCGAAGTTCCAACTGAACAAAATGTAAAATTTTAAAATCTGCCACCCAGATCCCCGGCATCCAAAATAGACTTAATTTGAATGCCCCGACTTTCAAAACAGAACACAAAACCCTAATTTTGGCTGCGCGGACCTACCTTACTTAATTGGGCATAACTTCTTCATTTTAAAATATTTTAAGGTGATTCTTGAGCCTAAATTCATCATAATTTCCCCCTCTACAACTTTCTTTTAGATTTCAAATAAATAAACCAACCACAAGGGGTATTAAAATAGAAATCAATGTCAAAATGAAAACTAGGTTCATTTTTCTTTGATTCGATTAGTAAAATATGATATCTCAAGTATTAATTTGCTAAGATAACATGTTTTATCACTTAATGACGCTTCATAACATAAAAATAATAAAATCATAAACCTACTTATGTAAGATTTTATGACTTTTACTCAAGAACACGAAGAACGAATCATAAAATGAAAATTAGTTTCATCCGTACTTGTTTTCGCTTGCTAAAACTTGATGCCATTAACATTGTAAAGTTAGGCCATCTTTTTTTACCACTTTATAACACTAAATTACAAAATCATAAACCTACTTATGTAGAAAATTATGACTTTTACTCAAGAACACAAAGAACAATAAGAAAAATTGAACATCGTAACAACTTGTGATTTGAGCTTTTAACTAAATACTTGAAATGAAATGGACATTATAACTGTTTATAATGTTGATTTCACTACTCTAGACATAAAATAAATCGAGCATTATAACTGCTTGCATTTACTCTATTTAACATAACTATTAATTGAAATTGACCATAATAACAACTAAGAATCGTACATTTTAAAGATGTAAGTTTTAACTATTTTTTTGTAGGGCTTCAATACATGAATTAAAACACTAACTCACAATAACTCTTACTAACTTTGTTACTCTCAATTTGTTGTGTAAATGATAAAAAATAATGAAGAGTTAATGCCTCTATTTATAGGCCATGCAAATATATGGTATTTAGGTCATTAATACATTACTTCCAAGCTAAGTTTAAGCAAAAGATCTAGCATCACCTCCTCATTTGGCTAAATTTTTCAAGCTCATTTAATGTCATTTAATTTATTTAATCATCACTTAATGTGACATCATCATCTCTATTTTGAATAGTCAAGATCTAGCCTACAATTTGCTAAAGGAAGAGAAGTTCAAATTGGCTTTCTCAACCTTGGAAGTGGCTGGGTCATTTCACAAGCTTTAGTGAAAGTTATTTTAGTCCATTCATAGCTTAGTTTAGTTACTAGTTATTTTGGTTAGATTGTAACTTGGTTTGGTACATAGTTTGGTTACCACAACTTAGTTACACCTAACTTAGTTTGTTTTCAACTAAATTAGTTAAACATTTAGTTCATTCGCAACTGATTATTAACTATCTAGTTCATTCCAAACTAGTTAGTAGACTTTCTAGTTCATTCTCAACTAGTTAGTAAATTTTCTAATTTGATTTCAACTAGCCGCAATTGTTGACTTTTACTATTTATCGATTGACTTTTCGTATTTATACCATATAATTTTTCTATTATTAACATATCATTTTCGTATTCTATTCGTATAATTTTCATATTATGCGCATATTTATGAATATTAACTTTTTTAGGGTTTAGGTTATAACCCTAGTTTAAGTTATAACCCTTAGAGTTCCATAATTAGAGTTTAGGTTTTAACCTTTTTTCTAATTTAAGTTTTAGCTTTAAATTAACTTCTTGATTTTAATTAGAGTTGCGGTTGAATCTTTAAACCACACCACAAAATCCTACACATATGAAAATCACATAACACATAATTAAATCTTTATATATCACATAACACATAAATTACGTTAAAGATTTTTAACCTTTAATCGTATACGATCGTAGTTTCGATTCGTATTTATTCTTTAAGATAGCTCAAAGTATACTCGAGCAATCATTCTTAGGTTTTAAATTGACAACCTTTATATAGATATTTTCAAATCATATTTAAAATATTTGGGATATTACATATACTATAGTAAAATAAAATCTTAATTTACATCTGTTACTATTAGTAGTGGATGAAGACAAATTTGTAAATAAATCAACAAAAATCTAAGAGTTTTTATAATTCTGTCATTCATCACTATTTACTAATAGTGACGAATGACGGGATCTAGTTTTAAATAGCGATGGTTGATTAATACAATGGATGGATATAAACCTTAAACCCTATACATAACACATAATTACTTTTTAAAAAAATAAATTGCCTACTCTTACTTATAATCTTAGATTTGTTTCTGATTTTGAAATTTATAAATGTTTCATATTAACTTAAGTCAATTACAGTTGATATCTATCTATATTATAAAGCCTCTACGGGAGGTTTGGTGCTTTTTTGTCACATTTGTTTTTCTTTTTTGCCTCTACAATTTAAGTTATTTTATTATTTTGTCATTTTCATAGATTTTTTGTTTATCTTTCTATTTAATTCTCCAAATTTTATATAAAAAAAATATTTTATTTTCTATAATTTATACACGCGTGTATCGCCTAGGCTAGTTTTATTATAAAATATAAGGACCATAAAATTGGGGGTTCTAATTTATGAATATCTAAAGACCGTTTAGAAAAAATAAAATAATTAAAAAGGACTGCCTATAGACCAAATAAAGAAAAATAAATTATGACAATCTTCATCAATAACAATCCCACATGTATGATTAAGTTCGTCATTCAAAATTAGACATAACTCGTCCTTAAGAATTTGGGTGGAACATATGACTTGGGATGAAGAAAGATTTGACTAAGGACGTTGAATGATCATTGATTATAATGTCATGTTTATACAACAATCTTTAGAGAAATGACTGGTTTTTATTTTATTTTATTTTATTATTTTATTTTTATTTTTGTGAAGTAGCTACTATCAGAAAATTACATAGCGGTTGTCATGCATTGAAAACAATTAATTATTGCAATTGCAGGATGAGATATTCTCTTGAATTGATAACTCCATTCCATTGACTATGTTTACATCCCGTAGAAAAATATTATCAGAAAAACAAGTGCTGAAAAATACAAAGTTAAAATTTTATTTATTTATTTATTTATTTATTTATTTAAACTCAAGATACTCGTTTGTGGGCATATAGACTAGACTTTTCGTCTTGCTTTGTTGATCTGTGACACAACGATCTTCTGAGAGAGTTGGATCTTGTAATTTCTTCCGACTTTATTATGAGGCTAACATCAAATTTCTTAAGTCTCTCAATTATTGCAGTTGCATGATGATATATTCACTTGAATTGATAACTCCATTGACTATGTTTACATCCTTTATTTTATTGCAGAAAATTGCAAAGTTGAAATTTTATTTTATTTATTTACTTGAAAATACGATGTACTCATTTGGGGACATCATTTTCTTCGCAGAAAAAGACGTTGAATAAATATTATTCAATGTCACAGGAGAATTTTGGATGATAGCCTAATCTCAAATATTATTCGCATAAGAAAATGAAAGGTGGAGAGAGGTAATAGTCTCATACTCTTAGAAACGTGTACAAGTACAACGCACACAAAAAAATTAACAAATCAACTATATAAATTATTACATAGAGTAGTTTATCTTTCATTATACATCACTCGCATCACAGATGAATGATTCACAGTATTTCTCTCTCTCCAAACTCAATTGAAGGATAAGTTAGGGGGAAAAAATTATACTCTCTCCTACTTTTTAACTGTCTTAATTTTTATAAAATATATATATATATATATATATATATATATATATATATATATATATATATATATTAAACAGACAATTATCATATTATTTTATCTTATATTTAGATATGCTACTCCATCCAGTTTATTTAAATTCTCTTATATATGCATAACTTTTTATTTAATTTTATCATATAACTCGTAAGAGATAAAGTAAGAAAGGAAATCATTGGAAAATGACTTATTGATTGCAGCTTTCTGCATATGCATTTTGTCGAACCATATTTATTGAAGATTCACAAATTTTATGAATTTTACTTCATCCGACTCAATTAGAGATATATTTAAAATTTTTGAATTTAATTTATAAAATTCTAAAATTAAATATCAATACAAATATATTTAATCTTGATATAAATAATTATAACTATTGTAAATAAACTAAAGATATTTTTATTCATTATATTTGTTGTTTTTAAAATTTAAATGAATTCATATCAATTATAAATATTAGATTTCACAAACTAGCTCTAAAAAATTTAAATATATCTTTAATTTTGAAACAAAAAAATCATCAACTTTTAATTTAATATAAAACCCAAACTAGTTGCAATAAGTTATTGCCACTAAACACGTCCATTCAACAAAAATAGGCCGAATTATAAAATTATCCCTTCAAATTGCCATGGACTCTCGAAGTTCCAAAATTTTCAATTTTATATTTCAAGTTGTCAATTTAATTCAATCCCCCGGCCTACATCGACTTGTGTTCAATTGTTAACATTCAGAAACGTAAAATTGTCATACATCACTAAATTTAAGTTTAAAAATAAAACAAAAAATCTCAAAAATAAAACCTTATTTTAAAAACTTAAAATAATAATAATTAAAAAAAACTAGAATTATAAAACGAAGAAAAGTCCATATACAGATAACATAGAATTATGAGACTGAATTACTTGAGATGCCTGCACGTGCGGCTATGCCCATAAGAAATCACGGAGCCACAGTATTGTTCAACTTTTACACTACATAAATGGGAAAATGGTCGGATGCTTGATGGTGAATTAATGCTCTCTCTTTCTCTTAGCTGGAAAACCGTGTGGGGCCAGTCACGTGTTCAAAATTTCATGAACTCTCCACCCTCGTTCAGCCGAAATTTTCTGTTCTCACCATATTTATCCGTGTCCGATATGCTGTCGTATTGCGCATCTCATCTGCTGTTTTATTTTTATGTATCATTGTCATTTAAGTACTTTATGATTAAATAAAAATTAAATGAAATATAATACAATACATAATCTTGACATGTCACATTTGAGCAGGACGACCTTCAATGTTCAATCAACGATGTCATCTATTACGTACGTCCTTCAAAAATAAATTAAAAAATAAAGATAAACGGAATTTTAATATTTTCTAACCAAAAAATAGATGAATATTAAGTACAAGGAAGAAACTTTTTTTCAAGAAGTTGATAAATAATTGGTAGGATATAAGTAAGTTGAATAGATGGAATACTTTCTTCTTCTATTTTTTTTTTTTTTTTTTTTTGCTACATATGTCAATATAAATAGAAATTAAAAATTATTTCACTCTTATTTATTCTATCTTATCGTTTCGAATTTTATATTAGTCGTAGTTCAATTTCGTCATAAATTTGTCAAGATATAAATTATTTTTTTTCTTTTGTTTGTTTGAAAAAAGTAAATAAAGTTAAACTATTAAAATTTTATAGGCTTAAGAAAATATTTTAAAACCGGACCAATTAGATAGCTCTATCTCTTATCAATAGTTATTTTGCGGGCTATATCTGGGCTCAGGAGTATTTTTTACTCCTTTCATTTTAAATTATAAAATTAATATTATTTTCAAAAATTAATTTGTCACAATTTTAAATTAAAAAGTGTTAAAATTAATTTAAAAAATTAGAATTAATATTACTTTAAATATATATTATTATGCTGATTAAATTTAAATAAATATATTTTAATTTTAAATTTAAAAATATTTTAAATTGAGTTCAAAAATCAAAATGTTACCCACTCCTTCCCCGAAGGAATGGCTTAACTAACAACAAAATTTGTCCCCAAAAGGATAGTTAAAGTTCGTAAGTCAATTAGTTAAAATTTTATAGTTCTTAACTTACCCTTATCTATAGGCCTAAACTTAAATTAATATCTTGAATTTGTAACATTTTTTATTGTAGGGATTGAACTCTCAATTTTTTTAATTAAGTAATTAAAGTTTTAATTTTTTTCGCTTTGGAGATTGTCTTATCAGTTTTTTCAATTAAAAGATTACACTTTTAATTTTTTTTCACTTTGGAGATTGTCTTATCAATTTTTTCTGATTATTTCTAATTAATAATTATGTATTTGTTCAATTTGTTTCTTTTTATTGAATGAAATTATGTAATTCTTCCGTCCCAAATTAAAAAATTGCTATTAACTTTTGAAAGTTAATTTAAAATATTTTTAATCTCAAAATTAATAAAATATATTAAAAATTATAAAATAACAAAATTTTAATTCGTAGTACATTTATACATTTTAAATATTCATCATTATATTGATTATTGATACTTTTAAAATCTTGTAATGGTGATTTTAGATAATCTTATAATTAAACATTTATTAATTTTTTAAAATAAATTTAAAACATTACAAACTCAATTTAACAAAAATTCATTAATAATCAACATAATTTGTCCTCAAAAGGATTGTTAAAGTTTGTAAGTCAATTAGTTATATTTTTATATTTCCTAACTTACCCTTATCTATATTACATCTAAGACAAACATTAAATTAATCACATCAAAAATAAGCGGCTCAAATTAATTTACTCCCTTTCTCTACAAACCTAAGAGTTAATTAAAGTAATTAATATACACATAATAATACAACAGCAAAATAAAAAAGTAAAATTATATCTCTCTTTTTTTATTAGTTTAATTTGTATGAAATTTATCTTTAAATTATTCTTTTGAAAACAGAAAGACTAATATGACATTGTGCTTGTTTGATTAGAGGATATTTGGCGTGTTTGAAAAATTCAAACACAATTTAATATTTTATATATAATTCATTTAATTTATAAGAGCATCGTTTGTGATTCAAATACATATTTTTAAAATTATACACATTTATTTATATAACTAATCAAACTAACTCATTATATTTTGGCCATCTTTGACAATAAAATTAAATAATCAAACTAACTCATTATATTTTGACCAGAAGACGTACAAAGAATAAAATTGTCGACATATATTTTCTTAAATTTTGACTACTTCGACCAAAAACATTTAAAGATAGTTGACCACACGTGGTCTACATTTGGATTCTAATATGAAAGTCAAAGAATTGAATAGTAGGGAAAAAGAATGAATATTTAATAATGTCGCGTAAGGTGGGTGGCATAAATGTAGACACGACTAAAAGGAGCATACAAAAATAGAAAATTGCTTGCTATAGATAGAACACAAAACGCTTGAGATAGTTCTTTGGGACTAGGTCGCAGTTCAACTGGAATTCTTACACATGAGAATTTTTGTCTGAACAAACAAAAGCAAGTGAAAAAAGGTATGTAACTCAAACAACCCATCAATTTTGCTGATGAATTTCTTGTGATAAATAATTGGTATTCCTTTATTCTGACTTTTGCTTAATCCTATGAATCTTTGCTTCTTGTTGTAATTATGGAGTTTTGAAACTTCTTAAAGATTTTTCCCAAATTTTGCCTGAAAAATGGGTTGCTATAATTAGTTTGTTAAAAAAATGAACTTTTTACTTTATAATCTGAATAAATCCCAGTTTCTACAAACCTTGCTCTTGTTTCTGGTTCAGATAGGGGAATCTTTATGGGTTCTTAAACTACTCTCTCTAATACACAGACACAGACTTTTTCAGAAATTTTAGAGTCTGTCTTTTGGGATTTGTGATGCTGATTTCCAAAATCAAGAATCTTTAGGTGATTCTGTGCAATCCTGTTTTCGTAATTTCCTACTTGTAAATTTCTTATGTGTGTAACTTGTTAGAAAAAATCAGAATTAAGTCTTCAACTGTGAAAGTTGATTTCAAGAGTTTTGTATTTAATCCTTCTGCATTTATATGTTTTTCATTTTCTTTTAAATCTTTTCCTTCATAAATTTTGGCTGTCTGGTTTCCCCTCAGTTGTTATAGGTAGAAGTGTCCGAGATGGTTGTGGGAAGGTTTTCTACCAGCTGTAGTCTTCAGAAAATATATATATATATTTATTTTTTGTTGCTAATTTGACTCACACACACACACCTTGGCTTTGCCGAGAATTGAACTGCTCATAGATACCATGGGTTGGCTAATACCACTTGGGCCAATAGCCTTCGGTATTCAGTAAATATTCCTTATCTTACTTTTTGTTAACTTTACTCATCTTCATATGGATTGAAAATCTGTAGGTTGTGTTTACGTGAATCGGTTTCAATTCCCCAATGTTATTTTGTTTTTCTTGATATATACATTTGTTTATTCAGTAAAAAATTGATATGTTTATTGTCTCAAGAAAGCTACATTTAAAGTTGCACGACTGGATTAGAAGTCACAATTATCGATATAACATCAAGGATTTGCTATCTTCTTTTTTTTCGTCAAATAGCTTGTACTAAATTTAGATGGATAGAAGACTTCCCTCCTACTGATGTCATCTTACCTTTAGTCAGAGTATACCTCTTGTTAGGAGTTTGTCATTACTTGGGTGGCATGAGCTCACCTGCAGAATTTCTAGGTTGCACAATGACATCAACAGTCGGCAAAAAATTCATAGTTAGTCATCACCTTTTCATTTTTTATTTCCCTTTCTCAAATTCAGGTTTCTTTTGTACCAAGAAAACCACAGCATAGATGAATAAAATTGAGATTTAAAACCACTTTTTTCATAGCAGAGGAGATTTCCTTGATGACTTGATGTTGGATAACCATTTCATAGTACATATGCTGTCTTAAAAGTTAAAATGCTGCAATTTCCTTTTTCTTAGTTCACAATTGAGTTGAGAAATACCTAAACGCGGGACTGACTTCAATGTTCAATCAAGGATGTCATTTATTACGTGCTTCAAAAATATATTAAAAAAATAAAAATAAATGGAATATCAATGTTTTCTAACAAAAAATATATGAATATCAAGTACAAGGAAGAGACTTTTTTCAGGAAGTTGGTAAATAATTTGTGTAAGGATATAAATAATTTGAATAGGTGGAATACTTTCTTCTTCTTATTCTCTCCCTCGCTCTTTTTTTTTTTTTTTAAATTATGCTACATATGTCAACATAATAAATACCGATATATGTGCGAACATGGGATAAATAGGAATTAAGAATGGCCCTATTTTTATTTATTCTATCTTATCGTTTAGAGTTTTACGTTAGTCGTTGTTCATTTGTCATAAATTTGTTTACATATAAATCATTTCTCTTTCTTTTTTAATAAAATAAAATGAAATCGGGCCCATTAGATAGCTCTGTTTCTTATCATTAATTTATTTTGTGGGCTGTATTAGTGTGCACATAATATTATATTTTTTACTCCCTTCATTTTAAATATTAAAATTATTATTATTATTATTATTATTATTATTATTATTATTATTAAAAATTAATTTGTCACATTTTTAAATTGAAAATAATTAAAATTAATAAAAATTATTAACAATAAATTTTTTAATTAATATTACTTTAAATATATTTTATTATTTTGATTAAATTTAAATGGATTTATATCAATTTTGATCTTTAAAATATTTTAAATTGAGTTCAAAATGTTAATATGATATTGTGCTTGTTTGATTAGTGGGTGTTTTAGTGTGTTTGAAAATTCCAAAAAATCTAAAATTTTGTTTGTTTAAATTTACATTATTTTAATTGCAGTTTATTTAACTCATAAGTAAATCGTTTGTGTTTCAAATACATTTTTTTTAAACTATACACATTTATTTTTATAACTTCGCTTTTTTGGTCCGTCTGCGACAGTCAAGTTTAATAATCAAACAAACTTGTTATTTTGCAAAAGGGAAGAAATATTAAGAAGTAGACACATTTTTCTTTAAATTTTGACTATTGGGACAAAAATCATTTAAAAATAGTTGACCACACTTTCGTTTAATTTGGATACTAGTAGAAAAGTCAAAGAGATGAGTAGTAGGGAAAAAGAATGAATATTTAATAATGTGGCGTTAGCTGAGTGGCATAAATGTAAACATAATTAAGAGGAGCATACAAAATAGAAAATTGTTTACTATAAATAGAACACAAAACCCTTGAGATAGTTAGCAGTTCAACTGGAATTTTTATATATCAGAGTTTTTGTCTGAACTTGAAGCAAAAGCAAGTGAAAAAGGTATGTATTTCAAACAAACCCATCAATTTGGTAATGGATTTCTTGTGATAAATAATGGGTTTTCCTTTAATCTGACTTTTGCTTAATCCCATGAATATTTGCTTCTTATTGATTAGGATATGTGGGGACTCATTTTAGTAATTATGGAGTTGGTATGCTTTGAAGAATGTTTAAGGTTTTTCCCAATTTTGCCTACAAAATGGGTTGCTATTATTAGTTTATTAGAAAAGATGAATTTTTTACTCTAGAATCTGTAAAATTCCCAATTTCTTCAAACTCTGATCTTGTTTCTTGTTCAGATTTGGGAATCTGTATGGGTTCTTAAACTCTCCTCTCTCTCTCCAAACTCTACTCTTGTTGTTGTATTTTAGGAGTATATGTGGTGCCCACTAGTTGCTGCTATTATTGACCCTCTTTCTCATTATCTTTTATTTGGATGAAAGGATTACCATTTCAATTCTTTCTATTGCAATCTTTTAATCTTTTGTAACAAATTATAGTTTTAATATATTTCAGTTTTTTTGACCTTTTGATCAAAAAAATATATGCACAGATTTTCAGAAATTTCATAGTCTACATTTTGGTTGTTGGGATGGTTATTTCCAAGATGAAGAATCCTTAGGAACAATCCTGTTTTCCTAATTTCATACTTGTAAATACAGTTTGTAGGTAATTTGTTAGTAAAAACAAAATGCAATTTCTATTGGGGTACTTTGTGATAGTAAAGTCCTATATCAAAACATAAGGAGAAAAATTGAGAACATTTATGCTCTAATGGATCATAGACTTAATAGGTTAACTTTTTGGGTCAAGTTGTTGTTTCAGATTAGCATATATAGGCCGAATATTCCCAACAACTGATATCAAAGTTATGAATATGTGCTTAGGTCATGGATATGGTATTGGACTACGCATGATGAACGAAAAATAATTCATTAAGTGGTGGACTATTATGGATATGGTATTAGATTGCGCATGATGAACGGAAAATAATTCATTGAGCAACTGGTAGATTCTTCTCGCAGAGATTCTTAGTTGTCTTTGTCAAATATTGAATAATGGGGGCTCATCATTAGGAAGAGACGTAATGAGTTAGGCTCAATGAGTTATGGATGTTTAGTGAATTATTTACTCTTTGCGCAAGTGGTGGACTCTTCTCGAGGAAGTTTTTGGTAGATTAAACAAGAGATATTGAGAGATAAGCTCGTTAGATAGGGAGATATTTAATGGACTTGACAGAGACTCTTGGTAGATCAAACAAGAGATAATAAAGATGATGGCTCATCAACTAGAAAAAAGTGATAGGTTAAATGCTCAAAAGAGTATGATTAAGTTGAAGGGGGAGTTTGGTGTCGATGTGGATGGAGAGAAATCACACGTTGAGAGAAATTATTTAGGTACAGCGTGATAGTAAAGTCTCACATCAAAACATAAGGAGAAAATTGAGGACATATATACTCTAATGGATCATAGACCTAATAGGTTAACCTTTTGGATTAAGATATGGATTCAGATAAGTATATGGGTCGAATATTCCCAACAATTTCATCTTTGGTAGTTGATTTGAATTTTGTATTTGTTAATTTTGTCTGATGAGTATAATCCTTACGAATTTTTCCATTTATATTTGTTTCATATTCTTTTAATACTTTTCCTTTATAAATTTTGGGTGTTTGGTTTTCCCGCCATCATTATAGGCAGAAGTGTTCAAGATATTGTGGAAAGGTTTTCTTTCACCTATAATCTTCACAAAATATTTCTTATCTCACAAAGCTATCTTTTTGGTAACTTTACTCGTCTTCATGTGGATTTGAAATCTGTAGCTTATATTTACGAGTATCGGTTTCAATTTGCCAATGTTATCTTATTTTTCTTGATATCTAAATTTGTTTGCTCAGTGAAAAATGGATGTGTTTGTTATCGCTAGAAAGCTAAATTTAAAGTTGCACAATGGGATATGAAGTCAGATTTGATAGATATAACATCAGGATTTACTATCATTGTTTTTTGTCAACTAGCTTGTACTATTTAGATTAAGAAAAGACCTTCCCTCCTTCTGATGGCGTCTTACCTTTAGTCAAGAGTATACCTCATGATAGGAGTTTGTCATTACATGGGTGGCATGAACTCACCTGAGGAATTTTCTAGGTTGCACAGTGACATCAACAGTCTGCAAAATTTACAGTTATTCATTTCTTTTTCGTTTCTTATTCCCCTTTCTCGAATTCAGGTTTCTTTTGTACCAAGGAAACTATACCAGTGTTTAGATGAATAAAATTAGATTTCAAGCCACTTTTTCAGAGCCGAGGAGATGTCCTTGATGTAGGCTGACCATTTCATAGTACATATTGTTGCCTTAAAAGTTAGAAGTGCTGCAATTTCCTTTTTTTTAGTTCACAATTGAGTTGAGAAATATCTGTCACTGTGAATCTTATTGGATATTTATCACTTCATTGAAGGTAGGCTGTTCATATAATCAACAATATGTGTAATAAGAAGCAAGTTGTTTATTCATAGCCTTTACCCAATTTGAAAAGGCAATAATACATATTTAGGGACAAGGAAAGCACAAATAGTAGATGAGAAATTCAGGAAGTGCCTGGAGAGGTCAAGTCAAGCCAGAACTACTAGGACTCTGCGGCATCTTCAAAAGGAAATTGAGGTGCCTCCACAAGTAGCTTCTAGATTATAGGAGATTTCATAGCTTAATCTCGTTGGCATAACTAATCATAGAACTTATTTTTAAGGTTTATGTCTCTTGTGCTGTTATATAAGGTGCCCTGGTGTTACTTATCTGTAAACTCCCCCACCTTCACACGCTGAAATAAATTGCTTATTTGCTACATCTTTAGTTATAATGGATGCTCTAGATATGTCTTGGTATGTCGAACTCTAAATGGCTAAATGCTGCCTAACAACATTTTTAACCCGCTAAAAGATGGGTTGTAAGGCATGTCAACTGTTCCATTTTGTGGTAGGTTATTCAAGAAAGCAAAATAATCTATTGACTTTCACATATTCCGGGGATTAAATGGTCCATATTTTTCCTTTTATGCATGCTAACCTCCATGTGATTACTAAGTCCCTGGAGAACCCTCAAAGATCTAAAGGTGTAACAGTATCAGATTAAATTTTGGGATGTTACACATTCCACTTCTATTCTTTTCTTTTCTCCCCAGTAGTAAATAATAATTATTAACTTCTTTACAGGGTGTGCCAGCTTTGGAGTTATAGCACGGCCCTAGCAGATCTGTTCTAAAAATCCAAGAAATTGGAGTTGCAGAATTCGGTTAAAGTTGTCTTCTAGAGATGACTCCAAGCACTTTCTGCTGACGGGAGGCTTAGTACAGTTCTTGAATTTTACTCTTTCTAATAACTCAAAAGGCAGGTTATTCTCCAATGCAGTCTTCTCAGGAACATGACTTTTTTTATCAGACCAGCAGGTTCTACAATCAGCCTATACAGGATTTTGAGTCCTATTTCTGGAATCCAAGCGAAAATCTAGATAACAGGTTATTCTCCAATGATGGCAGCCAAGCAAGTCAGTTTGTTCAAGCACCTGAGCGCTATCGTACCCTTGAGTCATTTGCAGCCGCTGGGGATTATCTTGGTAATAGTTCTACTGTCAGTTTCTCACCATTAGATTCTCAGACATACCCCCCAGGCAAGCATCATTTCCCTGGCAATACTTACAACTCGCTAGTAAGTGACTCTTGCTATGTAGACGATGTTAACAACCTGAAGCAAAAGATAAGCGAACTCGAAACTGTCATGATGGGACCTGGACCAGATATGGTCATATCAAATGATATAGCTGAGTTTGTTGGACTCGATCAAATTTCTTCTGGAACAGAGATGATGTCCGGTGCCGACGTAAAAGGGGTTCTCATCAACTGTGCAAAAGCAGTAGCAGATAATGATCTATCAAGTGCTGAATATTTGATATCAGAACTACGCCCAATGGTATCTGTTTATGGGAATCCGATACAACGTTTAGGAGCCTACATGTTGGAAGGTCTTGTTGCCAGGTTGTCCTCTTCGGGAAGTTCCATCTACAATGCCTTACAGTGCAATGAACCTACAAGTTCTGAACTCCTATCACACATGCACTTGCTCTATGAAATCTGCCCGTACTTCAAGTTCGGATACATGTCTGCAAATGGAGCAATCGCGGAGGCCATAAAGGATGAGAACAGTATTCATATTATTGATTTTCAGATTGCTCAGGGAAGCCAGTGGTTCACCTTAATCCAGGCTCTTGCAGCTCGGCCAGGTGGACCTCCTCAGATTCGCATCACGGGTATAGATGATTCTGCATCAGCTCACGCTAGAAAAGGCGGACTAGATGTTGTGGGGAAAAGGCTATCAAATCTTGCAGAATCATGTAAAGTTCCCTTTGAGTTCCATGCTGCAGCAATTTCGGCTTCTGAGGTAAACTTTGAAGGACTTAGAATTGTCCCCGGGGAAGCATTGGCAGTTAACTTTGCCCTTATGCTTCACCACATGCCAGACGAGAGCGTAGGGACTATAAATCACCGCGACAGACTTTTGAGGCTTGTCAAGAGCTTGTCACCAAAGGTTGTGACTCTTGTTGAGCAAGAATCCAACACCAATGCTGTTCCATTCTTTCCTCGGTTTCTTGAGACGCTAAACTACTACAATGCTATTTTTGAATCAATTGACGCAACTCTACCTAGGGACCATAAGGAGCGGATCAATGTAGAACAACATTGTCTTGCGCGGGAAATTGTCAATATAATAGCTTGCGAGGGGACTGAGAGAGTGGAGCGCCATGAGCTACTTGAGAAGTGGAAGTCGCGGTTTGTCATGGCTGGGTTTACGCCATATCCATTGAGCTCCTTTGTCAATGCTACTGTCAAGACCTTGCTGGAGAACTACCGTGAACATTATACTCTTAAAGAGAGAGATGGGGCTCTATATCTTGGCTGGATGAATCAAGATTTAGTTGCCTCTTGTGCATGGAGATGAGTCCAAGCCATACTCGGTACATGTTTGTATGATTAAAGATGACCAGATGTTAAAATGTTCAAACTTTTTTGTTTTCTTATTGTATGGAGTAACAATAATGAACAAATTTGTGAATCAGCAGATAAAGTAGCGTTTCAATGACATTGTAGTTTTACATATAGCATGGTATTTACTTTTAAATTTGACAGGTATGTCCAGCATATGATGAGGGCCGTGTTTTAGGGGTCACGTTTCTGTGTTCTTTCTATGGATGCATAAAAAATGTGAATGATTCGAGTTGGCAAAAACTGACTCTTAAATTTAGCTTGTTGACTCACTCAAGTTTAATCGAGCTTGAACGAGGAATCATGTGATCGTATGCTCGTTTAAATAAATGAACCGAGCTCAATCTATACGCATCTGACTAAGCTCAGCTCATTTGGTATTTAATGAATTAAGATATTTATTTTAACATATTATATTATGAGTATAATAATAATTTATTTAATAATTATTTAAATTTGATTTAACTCG
This sequence comes from Hedera helix, assembly GCA_947179155.2. Classification (NCBI taxonomy): domain Eukaryota; kingdom Viridiplantae; phylum Streptophyta; class Magnoliopsida; order Apiales; family Araliaceae; genus Hedera; species Hedera helix. The sequence continues at coordinate 12,971,362 of OX359265.1, forward strand.
ACTAAAACTCGACTCAGTTCGACTCGCCATTTATAAACGAGTCAAATTCAAACATATTCACACTCATTGCTCGTTTAGAAGCACGCTCATTCATTTAGAAGCTGGACTAGCCTCGATTTCGTCTAATTTTTAGTCATCGGCTCATTTCGTCTCATCATTTATAAACGACTCAAATTCGAACAACATATTCATACTCATTTAAAAGCTCGACTAGCCTCGATTTCATCTAACTTTTAGTCAAACTCGAGCTTAGCAAGCCAAAGCTCAACTCGTTTAATGACACTGGGATTTTTAGAACAATTGTTGAATTTGGTTAAAGATCATAACTATTACAAGCTTACCAGGGGACTGGGAGGGAGTACAAAAGTCTTCCAAAACTCGAATCGTAACTAATACAAGCCTTTACATACCTGTTAAAAGATCAGATGGAAGAAATACTACACAGTATTTCCTGCGACTGCCTTCATTTCAAACACTTTCTAAGTTTCGAAGGTCAAAATGTACTGTCCAGTGTTCATATTTGCACAAATTTGAGTTGAAGACTAATTTAACATGCACAACATTTTGAAATTGTAGGAAAAATAAGTAGGGAATCAGTAATATAAAACAAGAAATTTATACAAGGGGTGTACTAATATTATATTATATGCTTGAGATATTTGTCCACTGCCTTGTACCCATCCACCTGGAAGCAGTAGAATACCTTACATTTGTTTTTATTCTTTCCCTCGAAACAGAAACAATTTTTATGGGCCCAAAAGTACGCTTCCAAGATTTTGGGGATATTGGCTATGAGAATGGCCGAGTGGTGGAGATTCAAAGTTACGGCTTTCAACACGGTTTTCTCTAGTTCCGTACATATTCATGCCGCCATTTACTACGCCATAGCATGTCGAAACTGAAGATGCTTGAGCTACCCTGAGATTGGAACTGATATTGTGTACCTGGCTTCGTAAAGGTTCAGAATCCAATGCTTGTTTTTGCTCGTAAGTGTTATTTTCAGCTCCATAGTTCATTCCAACCCCAAGATCAAGGCTAATTGTGTCGTTATCCTCTGATCTGATCCTTGACATTCCAATAATCGGGGCGGATCCTGCCACGTCATGGCTACTAGTCCGCGCAGTAGGTACATCATGATTGTGTTTTCCCTCGTATGTGGTTATAACTGCTTTTGGATCATGAGATGCCCTCTCCACGTGTTTTCGAACCTGGCATCCAGGATTTGTACACTTGTAATAACTCCTGCATTACATGTGAAAACAAGCACTATATTAGGGGGTAAAAATGGTGGGATAAATAAACACAATAACAAGCTCCAATGAAAGTCAAACAGGATTGGTCAAGCTTAGGAAGAGCAAATTTATAGCTGAAGACATAAACAGAACTTGCCACGGAGCAAAAGGCACAATTCACTTTAATATTAAGTGCATTTAGCAAGACATGCCCAAAAATAAAGAAAGCATTCAGCAAGACATTAGCTATTGCTAAGCTAAAAAAGACTGAAACTTTGAAGTGGAGATGAGTTATCACCAAGGAAGGTTACAGAAATTGTTTAGTGGTAAAACTGATTCTAGTTAATATCGCATTGATAAGCCATCCTATAAAGATCTTTCTTCACTTGACTTATAAAAAAAAAAACTATTTCCTCTCGATATTATTCAGAACTAGCAGTTCAGCACTAAAAGTTGTCCATGCTTAGATTTTAAGTTGTACCAAACAAGATTAGTTTAATTTCTAAATCAACTGTAAAGCAGAGACAAAACTTCACCAAAGGATGAACAATCATGATTCAAGTCAGCAATAATTGACTGGCCTAGTTCTTCAGATCTCAAACAGCAACATGCCTAAATAAGTATTAATTTTACATACAGTAAGCAATTGGTTAAGAAGACACAGAAGTGATTTCCAAAAAATAAAATTGGGCTGTTCATTAATCATATCTTTGCAATCCAGGTTAGCCAGTTGAAAGGCAAAGGCTAATAAAATCCAACGTGTTAATAACATGCTTGATTGACCCAGTTACATTTAGGTTTTTATGCCACATTTTTAATGATCAGAAAGCTTAGTTTGAAAATTTTCCGGCTCAAGCAAGTCAAAATTTTGTCATCTCAGATGTATGTAGTTTAGCCAAATTATAAACATCTGCTCAAGCCTCTTCATATGGATTAGCAGGTTATTTGAAAACTTTGGCCTGTAGTAAACTGAGTGAAATTTGTATAAGGTAAAGGACTTTTTGGGGTTTTTAACAGAAAGGTTCATGCATCCATGGTGGGTTTAGAAAAATAAAATGATTTTTCTAATTAATTTCACTATTAACCAAATAACCAGCATCGGCTAACAGATGGAATTTCTCACAAGTGCATGCTTCAGAGTATAAAAACAAAGACGATAGAAACAAGGAATATAACTGTACCAAAAAATTTCAAGTTCTTTAATGTAACCAATGGTTTGTTTAAAACTATCAAGAAAGTCGGTGGAAAGGAAATGCTGAAAAAGAATTTGGACATTCTACAGCTAAGCTGCTTAAATATTGTTCTATAGAATTCAAACAAGTTCAATTATTCAAAATAGGTTTATAAGGCTTCTCAAATTGAGTTTATTGTTCTAAACTGGACATCTAAATCTGAACCAATTTAGTACCTTTTCCAATTATTTGATAATAGGCTAGCAATTAATTAGCACAGGACTCTAAGATACAAAAGTGGATCAGTGACATTGTTCCATATGGAAAGAACTCAAGAAACACAAAACTGAATTGTACGGCACCCATACCTATCTCGAGTGTCGGACACGGGTATTTCATGACAAAGTGAAGAGTCCATGTAACATAGGAAACAAAGCAGGATGAAGATGAAGATAGGAAGGGTATGGCTGTCAATTAAGAGGACCAAATTAATTCTAGGCATTTTCGGTCACTTTTGATCATCTTGGGTTCAAGGTGCAATTGGTCTTTTTCTGCAAAGTTGGGGTGCAAGATGACACGTTTTGAAAGTGGGGGCAGCCAAACTCCTTGAGGGTTTCTTTTTCAAACGATTGATTAAGGATCAACAGCTAAGAAGCAAGCATTCTTCTGCAGTCAGCTAATCCCCAAATCGCAATTTGGATTCTTTAAGATTCTTTTAGGAGATTCTTCTGCAATTTTTTTAATGCTAAAAATTGAAAATATTACTGATACTGCTATATTAATAAATATAATGTTTTCTATACTAATATTATTTACTTAAATAGTATACATACTAAATTACTATAAGAACTAATAAGTATCTATTACAATCATATGATCAACAGCTAAGAAGCAAGCATTCTTTTTTTTTTTTTTTGCTAAATCAAGCATTCTTCTGTGGTCAGCTAATTCCCAAATCTCGATTTGGATTCTTCGAGATTCTTTCGAGAGATTTTTCTGCAATTTTTTTAATGCTAGAAATTGAAAATATTACTGATACTGCTAGACTATTTAATATAATGTTTTCTATACTACTATTATTTACTTAGTATACATACTAAATTAGTATAAGAACTAATAAGTATATATTGTATAAATTCCTAGATAAAATTAGTATATAAAATTTCATGTTTCTTGAATTTTTTACATTTTACCATGAATTAATTTTTATTAATCTGAAATTTAAATTTGTGAATGTATATATAGTTATATGTATATACAAATCTATGTAATGTGTAAATATGTGCTGAATCTCAAAATTCCCATTTCTTGAGAATTGCCTAACAGCCGAATCTCTGTATCACTGTATGGCTAATCCGAATCCTCGAGCTTCTTAGATCAGCACAGATAAATCATTAATCATATAAGGAAAAAACAAGAAATAGTCCTTCTAACTAAACACCTTGTCATAAAACATATACATACCTTGGATTGGGATTACCTCGGACCACTTTCTGGCCATATTTACGCCATCGATACCCATCATCCAGTATATCAACCTCGCTCAAAGTTTGAACAACAACACGTGGTTCACGGATGGGCTTGACCACGGGCATAATATCAATGCTGCCAACATCTGTCTTTCTAGAATATATAGATTTTAACAGTTTATTGTGAATTAGAACACAAATAGATGAATATAACTACAAAATTAAAAAGGGGAAAGGCTTTGTTGATCCAACTTACCTCCGCTTTGAAAATTGATCATCATCGTCAACATCATCGCCTAGTGGAGATGTCACATCCATATTATTAGCATTTGCTCCTCGAGGAGATGATAAAGGAGTGCCATTTGGATCATTGTCAGGAGTTTGGGTATTTATGGTGGAGTAGTCTTCAATAAAAGAATGAAACCAAGAAAATATTTATCTGGTTAGTAAAATAACTATTTGAATGACAGAAATCATAAAATAGTTGCTTAAAATACCTCCTTGACCAGTTAGAGATGAAGCCTTAACAGTTTTTTCCTCTTGGATGGACATAAGAGCGCCAGTAGTAATTCGACGGCTAGGTTGAGGTTTAGGATGATCATGTGTACCTTTATACACTATCTTCTTTATTTGTCCATCAAGGGAGCGTTCAAAAATCTTTTTCACCTCGCAGTTAGGATGAGTACATTTATAATAGCTTCGAGGAAACTCACATCCTTTCACAAGTTTCTGTCCATATTTTCGCCAGTTATATCCATCATCAGATGACTTTTCTGGCGTAACCGAAGGCCGAGTATCTTTATGATCAGATTGTGGGGGATGATTTCCCATGTTAGAGTGCCCTCTTTGGTTCAGTTCATCATACTCAACACCGGCAGGTACACTAACTCTCGAGGCAGACATATTTACAGGTGCACATTGGCTAAATTCTTTAGAGGCCGACACCTCCGAGTTGGTCAAAGGCAATGATACAAATGACTGGAACTGACACTGGTCCTGAATTTGTTCTCGCGGGTCAATTTTCTGCTGATAGAAACCTGATGAAATCTTTGAGAAATTGTACAGCATTAGGCAACTAATACTCAAAGCTATTTCAGCAGTATTCACATACAAATCAACCAGAATCTTTGTATTGATTTCTAGACTCTAAAGAATCTTGAACAAGAAAAAGGCTGTGTGTTCGTTTGTGTGATAAAGGTACAAGACAAAAAATTCAAGAAGGATTAGTCTAACATTAGCATGATTTCATTAATTACATAGGTGCAAAACTGAATAGTTTTTCAGAATCTTGCATCTGATACATTTTTTGAATCATTTAAAATCATATCCTTAACTAGTAATAAAGGTGACTAGGTCATCCAACCACCAGATTGAATATTGGGTAGATATAACAAAACTAAGAGTTTATTTAGAATTTCAGTATGACAAGCAAATAATAAAGTAACAATCAAGGCAAGGGCAGTACCGCAGGTCCTGCTGATGATAATCCTGAAACAGAATTACATCCAGTAGGGAGTTTAAACTCAAAGCAGTTGGATTTTTGTGCATCAAATGGATTGCTATTGGAAAATTTTCCACTTAAAGAAAAAGCAGCCGAACCACCAAAGCCCTGCATTAGGTGAGACTGGAAAAATGAACCAGTTGTCGGCGACGGTTCCGCCTGAAAGATTAAGAAGGAAGTTCACAACAATTATTAAACCAAGCCTTTGAACATCCACTCATCTTTCACAAAGATTTAAATAAAATTCCAGAGAAACAAACAAAAATATATAAAAAATTCACAGTTATCTTGATTCCCTAATTTGTACGACTATTATTACAAGTGCACCGTTTTCCTTATATAAAACAGCACAAAAAAAAGAAAAGGGTTAAGCACCAAACAGAAAAGGAAGTTTCATTCTGTGAAAAAACAACACTGAAGATTGAAGAGACAAAAAACGAAAAGAATGTAAAGCATTGAGAGACATCAAGAGACATATATTCTAGAAAAATCTAGACAGGCATAATTGCAGTGAGATGCTTCAATATAATACGACCTAATGTGAGCATCAGAATCCACTGGGCACACACAAGCATTCACAATTACAAACTATATATATTCTGCACAAATGAGCACTCAATATAAAGAAAAACAAGATTAATAAATTTCCTAAGTGTGAAAGTGATGGGAAGAAGAATCAAACATTAAATTGGAATTTCAAAATGTATTTTAACAAAAGAGTTGATTTTTATTGTTGATTAAAGCTAAAAGCATATCACAGATCACCAAATTCCACCAAAATTCCCTGCTAAAGCTACTACTGTGATGTTACCACACATTCATAACACAGTAAAATTGAAGCAAATCAAAACTCCTATTTCAATGGCCAACACAGCTATGTAGCAAGTACAAACCAAAGGAACGGCGTCGTATTACAGAAATCAACAGTTCAAAATCTGAATCTAGTAAAATGAAACAGTTTACCTTGATGTTGGAGAGGAGAACCGGAGACTCGAGAAACGACGTCGGACTGAAACCTGGAGGTATGGTGATAGCGGTGGACCTAGAGATCGGTAGCTTCGCCGGAGACATGAGTTTGTACCTCGATCCGGCACCGGAGTAAGCGCCAGCTCCGGCTGCAGCTCCTGCGCCAAAGTAAGAACCACATCCGTCGCCGGAATAAGCACCAGTACCAGCTCCGGCACCGGCGTCGGAATTGTTATCTCTCGACGCGCCATTGGAGTGAGAGTGGGAGTTGGAGTGAGATTGGGAGTCTTCCATTGACGAGCCAATGACATTGGGTGAGTAAAAGAGGGTCAAAATTTTCTTGAAGTAGAAAATGGAACGGAGGGGTAGTTGAGGGAATATTGGGAAAATAGAGGGATAGAATGGTAAATGGGTAGGAGGGGATTATCAAGCGGTGGAGTGATTGGTTGTACTTGTCAGGGAAGGGACGGGAGAGCGTTCGATGGTGAGTTGACTACAATATTTGTCATTGCCTAGTCAGTATCCCCCTTCTCTTCTCTTTATAAGGAAGTACTTGTTAGACTTTTTACATACGTGTATTTTAGAAGTGAAATTTCAAAAGAAAAAAAAAGAATTTAAAATGTAAAATATATTAAAAAATAATTTATATGTGAACGACGAATTTATATTGTGATAAACTTGAGTGGTAATATCAAATAATATATTGTGGCCTGTTGTTATTTTCTCTTGTATTTATGTAATCTACATTCGTCGAATTTAAATATTGACATAAATTTTATTTTATTTTTCTGATACATTCTATCTTGATGGAGTCTAAATATTGACATCAATTATTATTTTTAATACGTTTCATCCCGGGTGGCCTAAATATTGACATAATTTTTATTTATTTTTTTGATACATTTTATTCTGAAGTCCAATTTTTTTTTATCTTTTTCCATATAGTAACTTGGATAATTATAAAATCTTCTGACTTTTATTAAGGATTTGAATATATAATCTTACACGGGAAAGGGAGAGTTCTCTATCATTAGAGCATCTCCAGCAATGGCTAAAAATGAAATCTTAGACTAAATATAGTCTAGGATTTATCTTAAAGCTCCAGCAGTCAGACTATATATAGTCTGTGATTATATTTGATGGAAGAGAAAGACTAAATTAAGGAATGGGATAGTCCATGGACTATAATTTTAATAATATTTAAATGGGATGGTGGAAAATGATTGGAGTTTTTTTGAATTCTTGATTATTTTAATTTTTTATATTATAGTCCACATGATAGTCCATCTGCTGAAATGATTGAAGATTAAAGGACATTTGATGATGTCATATGGACTAAATATAGTCCATGAAATAGTCCATCTATTGGAGATGTTCTTAGACTATAACTTTTAGTCTACTTCATTTACTATTTGGTTTTTTGGTTCTCAAACTTTACTAATTTTCTATTAAACTATTTACAAAAAATTCATTTCATAATTTTTGTTGTTGTCTAATTAATTTTTTTTTTTTTTTGAAATATGTATGTAGATCATTTTATCAATATGCATGTATTAAAAGTATAAATTATTTTATATATACGTAAAATGTATTTAACCCTTTTGATTTAACAGTTGATACTTGTTCATTGATCATCTAACATGTGCAATAATTCAATTTTATTTATACCTTCACTCTTTTAAAGTGAAAATTTTCTCATTGGCATTACAAAACAAAATTTTCATAGAGTATTTCATGTTATCTCATAATATTAAGAAACCAAAACAAATTTTCAATGCAATTAGTATTGTCATGGCTGTGAAATTCATTTGCTGCCCATTCTTTACTTGTCAAACATTTGTAGCACTCCAAACTTTAAAAAATGTCTTCTTACATCCCGAAGTTACTAAGATATCTCTTTATGTCCCAAAGTTGTTGATTACGTGTTAAAGTGCACCCACTGAAAATTAATCCATCAAATATGCCCCATAGTGCCAATTTTCTAAGGGTAAATAAGTTGGATCATTAAAAATCAAATTAAAAATAAGTGAAACAAACCAAACCAAATCTAAAACTAAAAAAGTCAAAGAAAATTTCTTATAACCAAATAAATCTTTGGAATCAAATCTCGTTGTCTTTAGAACTATCTATTTCACCTTTAATAAAACTCTAGGACTTTTTTTATTCCATCTTTTTCATAATTATATATCATCAAATATATAGAACGTGAATTGGTGTTTTGTTTTATTATCAGTTTATCACCATTGTTGGGTGGTTCTGTAACGTCCCCGAAATTCGACCCAATTTATTACCTTAACTTTCATATTTGTTTAACATTATATTCCTTACGTCCAAATTTCGGTTCGTTAATAAATCTTTAATCACCTTAATTGATCCATTAATTGATTTTAAAATTATCAATTACCAAAATTCTCATATAAATTTCTAAATTTTCACCATAATTCTTACTTAAATCAAAAATCAAAAATTATAATTTTATTAACTTCCTCATTCGCTTTTCATTTAAAATTAGATTAATTTAATTATTAATCCCTTAATTTCTATAAATAATAACATTTATAATTATCAATTAAACATAACGTACATATATATATAAATGTATATATATAAACATATACATATTTAATTCATGTCTTTCACATTATCACATATCCTCATTTAAAATCATACTTTCTGTATTTTCACAATATTTTAATTGTACAATTTATTGTATCCTTACCTGACATTCTTTTATTCCTCATAAATTATTTTTAAACAATTTATTTACATTTCAATTATTTTAATTTCAACACAATTCATCATAATCTCTGCACAGATTTAATTTATCAATTAAATCACATCACATACCTTAAATCACAATATAATAATTAATTTAACAACCTTGATAATTTTATCAATTAAATTCTCATTTAATATTATTAAAGAAATCCTGGAAATTCGGATCCTCACAGGTTCCTTCTTCTTCAACATTTTACTAGATGGACAACACCGCTTTTTCTTTGACGATGACGAATAAAGAAAAGTACAACCTCTATGCCTAAGTGTTGCACATCTTTCATCCCTCGTAAATCATACCCAAATTCTCTCTCCATTTCCACTACTAATTTTAATTAGTTCTTTTCTTTTCAAAAGTACTCTTTATTTCTCTTTTTCTCTTAAACTTTGTTGTATCCCAAAGGCACTAAAAATTTAGAAGGGAGTTGAATAGATCTTTAATAACTTTTTCTTTTAAGGAAGTATTAACAGATTATAAATTAATCAAGTTGACTTGATTATGCGCAGCGGAATATTAGTTTGAAAAACCTCTTCAAAGATTTAAGGAAATTCTTAGTTCTGAATTTAGTTCACTTATGGAATTAAGTCATAAACAGATACAAAAGATAATGCAAAAATGGAAGTATAGAAAATAAAGAGACATATAATTTTTAAGTTGTTCGAAACACAAAGATCTCCCAGTCCATTATTCTACTATTGAGTAGGGAATCCACGAAGTATGAGGGTGATCACTTAGATCAGTTCACACAGAACTATTACAATCGACGAATCACTTAGGTTCCTTCAAGTCACTAAGACTTGGTATTTGTCACTCAAACTAATTCACAAAAAAACTCTTCAATAGGACCAAATAATCACAAAGAGAATAAGTGATTTTGAGGTGCTTCTAAGTTGCTTTTAGTCCAATGAAGAATGACTTTAACAACATAACAAGTAGTTCTTTTTATATAGAGTAGTTTGAGTAATGATTTGGCTTGTAGTTCGTGATTCATTACGATTGGATTAAATTTTCGTGCCCTTTTATAGAAGACCTCGAGATCTTCTCGTTGGAAAGATGTCGTTGCTCATTTAATGCTTTGATCCTAGAAACTCTAATAGTGACTTTTACAGAGGATGTGCGAACTTACTTTCAGGTTTGATATGTCACGTCAGACTGCTACAACCACGTGGATGATGTTACTTCACCACACTAGTTGTTAGACACAAGTTGATCTGATCTTTATTTTAAACCTAGGATGGTCAGCTATCATTTTGGAATCTTCACTCTACAAGTCTTCCCAATGTCAAACCTGACATACTCTGCGATTTTCCTAATCGTATAGTTTCATGGCGATCATAGAGTATCTGATTTGACTGACTCTACAATCTACAGGCTCTATGATTTGCAGACTCTACGATCTTTATTCTGCCTTACGATCTTTGAGCAAACTCCGTGGTCTTCGTTTTGCTTAACGAACTTAGAGCAGACTCAACGATTTTAACTAGCCTTACGAACTCAAAGTAGACTCTACGAACATTCGATCATCTGAACATCTTTAATGTCATTTACACAACTTTTTGATTGATTGACTTCCTATAGTCTATACATTCAATAGATCAACCTAACAAGTTTGATCTTTTACTCTAAGTCCTTTTACATCAATTACATATTTAAAGATTTCACAAAAACTATTAGTTACAAATATACACTATCTCATCATCATCATCAAATCATCAAATTAAATATGCATTTGTCCTAAGAAACTTCACTATACACACACACACACACATCCTTATTCCTCTTATAATGGTAATATCTGAGTATGAAAAGTAATCGACGATTGTGATGACAGAACATGTTGTACAAGGTTGGGGTAAAGGTGTAGCAGTCGTGATGGTACCGAAGATGGCGTAGTCGGCGACTTTGATTTAGATTTTGTTGAAATGGCCTAGTCTTACTTTAACATTATTAGTGTTGTACTAATTCAAAATCTATCATTAAAAATAGGCTATTGAATTGAATCATGTTTCCCAATTAACAATTATTTGGTCGCCTCTAATCGATGAGATGGAGAAGGAAGATTTTAGCATTTATAATTAGGATACAGACATGGGTTTAGGCGCCATTGGCAACACTTTCAACTTATCCTCCTTGGAGCGACTCTTCTCTTTTACTTGGTGCGTGGCAATTAGCGAACTCAAATAAAAGCCCTAACTAAAATGATCTACTCTTTTTATGAAACATGTTGGGATGATTTTACCCTTAAAAATCTACTAAAATAAGTGAAATCGACACTCCTAGTCACATTTGACCGGTTAATCCTCGGTGGGTGTACAGTGTACTTTGGCACGTAGTCAATAACTTTGGAAGGAGACACCTTTTGAAGTTTAGAATATAACAAATGTTTAAGAGGTAAACTATGGAGTGCAATCTGTATTTAAATCTTAATATTAAAACTTAATTACTAACGTAACATACTAAGTTGATGACTATTAGTTTAGTTTAATTTAATTTAATTTGAAAAAATAGTATCACTTTACAACCTCATGTTGCTTTCAAACCGAATAACAAGAAAAGGAAAGAAGTCCCGGTTGCCTAACCAGTTGAGGAGCCCCAATCATAAAAAATATTAAACTTATCAATCACAAAAGCATTGTAATCCACTTGGCCCGGCAAATTGATAAACAAATGGCACTCCATTTTCACATTGATTTTTCGTAATCTATCGACAGCAACAATCAACTTTTGAAATTTTCAATTTTTTCACACAAGATAAAATATTGCTACAAAAATTTCAATTTTGTTAGGGATACATATTACACTAAATATTTCAGTTCTGCTACCTTAGTGTTTAAATTCTCTAAGTCCTATTACATTCACACTTTGTTTTTTAAGGCGACTAAACACAATTACATGCTTTAGAAATATTTATTTATAAATTTAAGGACATTTTCCATCATCTATTTGGTTGGTAAGTTGGGAGAAAAGTCCTATGTTGTGACAAAAACATGTCAACTCTTGTTGTGAATAATAACAATGGCATAATCTATAAATTAATATTCTACTCGAAACAAAAGTTGTCACATTTTTGTCCCAATATTAATAAAAAAAATTATTTAAAGTTAGCCTATAAGTACTAGACCTGACAAATGGGACAAAATGTGACTAATAGCTGGTTGGTCTAGACCAATTCTTCGGCAAGCCGCTAATTATCCCATTCACATTGCTCATCATTGAACTGAAAAATATTGAACTGAATTTTCCCCAAAATTTGATACCATAAAGTATTCAAAAAGGGGAAAAACAAACAAAAAAACCAGCACCACCATGTTTTATCAAGACCACAGACCAAGTAGATTAAACCACCTGTATTGTCTTGTATATACCAGAAAGATTCGCTGGCAAATTGCACACGTACACAATTGTTCATGCTCATCAACAATCCAAGCGGCAAAACTATTATACTAAATTTGGATTGAAGAAATAAAATTGGTGAAAGAATGAATTGGAGAAAAGAATTGAATGGAATAGAGAGTGGAATAATTTATTCCATTTCAGTTGAAGTGAATCATTCTATATCCTCTCACAAGGAGTAAAATTCATTTACAGGAATGAGAACGATTATTCCATTCCAATTGAACAACCAAACACAATTTTTATTTTATTTTATAGAAATGAATCATTTCATTCTCACCTTCATTCCTGCAATCTAAATGTAACATTAGTATTCATCAGATTAAACTTCAAAACTCAACACTACACGCACACAATTCAAACAAAACATTTGCTGTGATAAGCAAGGATGAGTGGCAAGCATAAACAAAGCTTTTAGTAGTTGTTACTAAATTCATCATTTAACACTCACATTTTCATCAGGATACAAGTAAAGCCTTAAACATGTCTATTCTTGGATATCTATGCATACCTATTAACTGCAATGCAGCTTCAGACCATGTATTTACACCACAAATTGAAGCAAGAGCAGTTTTGAATGACTGTCTAAGCACGGAGTTGGTCACACAGAGGACACTCGTAGTCCTCCTTTTCTTTGATAAAGCACGATGATCCTTGGGTAGCTGATTGGTGTACGGGTGGGACTACATACGCATTCTACCACCAGAAATTATTTGCATGTAGCTCATGAACATACGCCACACAAGACCACTACACTGGAACCAAAATAGCCGTCTACATTACACAACCCATAGATTTCATTAACAGATCAACTGACTTAATTTGAAGAAACAATTTGACAACACATGTCAAGTACAAATGTGAACCTGACGTAAATAACATACGCAGAGCAATTCAACACAAATGCGCCAAACAGAACGTGGCACAAAAAAGAGCTTGCACAAAAAATTAAGTTTGGCAGCCACCAAAAGACAATAATGTAATCGCCCCAGTAATCCAACTCAGAATTCCAAGCAAATTAAATCAGTTTTGATAAGATGCTTCTTAAAAATGATTTGAAAACAGAAGTAATCAGGAACATGGAGTCCACAAGGAATTTCCATTCCGCTTTCTTCCTCAAACATAGGCACAATCACAAAAATGTCAAGTGAAATATTAAAACAAATGATAAATATTTAACCTGTTTCGACAGGTATACAACTTCCTTGTGAGAAACTGGAGAGGCCAAGAAACCAAGATACATGGTTTGCATGCAAAAAATATCCAGCTGGGAACTGGCAACGGTCCCATCATCATTAAGATAGACAGAGAAACACCAAATGGTACGTGGAGGGTGTTCATTTTCCTTGTGGCTTCAACCTTCCTTAAGAAATGTGGAATTATTCTTGCTTCCTTGTGTTTTCCGGTATGTATAAAAAGCCCTCAAAGTAAATTATAAAAATTAAAATTAAAGAACTCACGGCTAGCTTAAGAACATTTTAATCTTATAATTTATAACACTAAACTTCTGAAAAAAACTTAAAGGATCTCATAAACCTAGTAACTGTGGTACAATCATGGCAATCAAAAGACACTGCTTTCTGATAACCAGTACCACAAGGCAAAGGCAAAAGCCAACCATCCAAATCCTACTACTAAAACTTGGAAATACACAGACTACAAAGGATAATAAGATGGATGGTATCCAGGCGGAAAACCATATCCACCATAAGCAATTTGCCCATCAACATAACCAGATGGCATGTGTGATCCTGAAGAGAACAGATTGGACCCAGTAGTAGATACATTGCCATAGAAACTCATAGAGGTTCCTGACAACTCATACAGGCCTTCAGACGCGTCCATATATGGGACAATGGCAGGATTAGGTCTGGCCATTCTGTAGGGTCCAGCTGGCAAATTAAGGAATGGATCAGGATGATCCGGCAATAAACCTTCCGTCTGTGGAAGAGGTGGTTGATATAATTGAAGAGCTGAATTGGAAGCAACACTTTTTGGGATTGATAGGTTGGCAGTATCAATTGTTGGGATGGTAGCTAAATCAGCTTGTTCAGTTGTTCGAGAACGCTTTACACTCTCCTTTTGTGGCTTTGAATGCTGCTCGGGCACGGAGGCTGGGGCTGCAGTAGCACCTTTCCTGTTTAATCTTTCATTCTCTAGTTTCTTAATGCGCTGCAAAAGGATGTCCTTAGGGTACTCGGACTCGAGCTTGTAATCCTCAATACATTTGATAACCGATTTCAAATCATTTATTTCTTTTTTGGTACCCTTTTTCTGCATTAAGAAAGTCAATAGAACTCAGGCTGCCTTGCTTGATTCAAAGTGCACAAAACATAACCAAAATTACAAAAAATAGATGCAATTACCATCGCTGGACCATGTTGATTCCCACTTTTGCAACTTCTCTGATCATGAGTTTTAGATTCCGATGCATATGCCTTTAAGAGGGGTACTGGCGGGAACTTGTCAGTCATCTCAAATTCAAAAATGAATTTGATAGCTATAATTTGTTTGCCGTTACTAATGAGTTTTTGAATAAGATCTGTGACAAACAAAACAACATTGCGATATGCATTTAGAGGATTCCAAACTAGATGTAAATAAAACCAAAAGGCATATGCAGTTATCCCCTTCAATATAAAAGGGACAGATCAAGGGAAGATTCACAACCCATATAACATTGTGATCCTGGTGATGAGCTGCCTCTTGCAAGGACAAAACCTATAGGCAACTATGACGCACAGATACTTCTGTGATCTTAACGTGTCCATTTCATATATGCTTGAAGAATGACACTTCACAACACTTGTGTGGTGGTAACATTTATTTGTTCCTAAATTAAATACTATAATTTTCTTCATTTTGACCACATGGTGTCCAATAAACCTAAATTTAACTATGTTTATATATGTGTAAATATATATGTGTGTGTGTATATATATATATACACACACACACACACACACACACACACACATACATACATATAATCATAACAAAAATAAGGCAATGGACAACTACCAAAGTAGCAGGAATGATGCTAACAAGACCAAAATGGTCTAGGAAAAAGATAAAGGTGAAAGAACAGGAAAAGGGGAAGAATAAGATGCCCCAAAGACCAAAATGACATAAAGCCTGAACCTCGATTTATTAAACTCTCTAAAAAGTGAGGGATACAGATTATGTTATTTATAGGAATTATTTGGGTAACGGCAGCAGGGCCGTTAGTTGACGAAGAGGGTGTGATAAATGCAAGGATAGGTGCACTCTGGCGAAGACTAGGGGTTCCGCCTGCTGTAATGAATGAATATGGTTGTGTGAAGGAGGTGCAGCCCACAGGAACTTTTTTTTTTTTTAAGATTTGTTTCTCACTGACTTTTCAATTGTTTTCTTTTCTATATTGAAGGAATTACTAACAGAAATGGTGTAGGATAAGATTTGAAGAGGAACAATTACTGAAAACATTTGGTAAAACAAGAGAAACTTAACTCGGGTAAGGCTTTGCAGATCACTACCCCAAGGGTTTCTCAACCGCATAAGAGAGGATTTTATCTCAATTAAAATGTCTCAATAATATACGACGTATGACAAATTGAAAAATAAAAGCAAAATCTAACTTGGGAGGCATGGAACTACCCCAAGGATATTTTATTTGGGTGATGTTCTGCACATTATTACTCCAAAAGTTTCTCAAAAGAGACAAATAGCTCATAACTTAATATCATTAATCAAAGAATTTATTCAATAACTTGTGGGGATTATACCATTATTTAAATAAACTCAAAACCCTAATATTACTTGGAAAACAATAAACGTAATAAACGACTAAAATACCTTTACTAAATATTAAACTTCCCTAATCACTATTAAATGCCTTAAATCCCCACTAATAAATAAAATAAATAATTAAATACACCAAATCCTAATATGGGGGAAAAAGAAAAAGAAAAAACATTTCAAAAGAGAGAAGCTCTCCAATTTCGAGAGAGATCAATCACATACCGCAAAGGCACTCATGGGAGAAGTTATAAAGAAGCAAGGAAAAAGCTCCCATCTCTCAACAAAGCAAAAGAATTATAGCTATTTGTAAAAGGCCGAGCATAGCACTCAGTTCAACTTCACATTCTTTATCCCTCTCAACTTGAACCGTATAAGCAGAAAATCCCTCAACTGAGGCAAGACATATCCCACTTGATGCGAATTGAGGCAAAATATTAATTATTATTATTATTATTAATTTAAATTATTATTTGGAGATTAAACCATTGGAATTAGAAATTATTTTTTCAATGTATTGGTAGATTATTCTAGAACTTTTAATTATAGTGGATGGTAATTAGGGACTTGTTTCGTTTTTAAATTAGGTTGCTTCAATTATATTAGAATTAAGATTTCTTATCTCCTTATATAAACTAATGTAATTTTCATCGTTAATCACAGTGAAGTTGAATAGTATTATTTTGAGATTAAAGCTTTCAGCTTTGTGATTTTGAGTGAGTTCTACGGATTTCTTATGCAGTAGTTCCTTAACCCTTCTTTCTCATTCTTTATCTTTATTCGAAACCTTGTCTTTTCTTGTCTTGCATCACCACTCCCCCCAACACGGCAAAAATAAGTTTTACAAACCAATCAATAAGACAATATGTTACATGGACTCTTCTCTTTGTCCTTAAGTAACTGTGTTCGATACTTCATTCGAACAAGAGTATGAGTATTGGACACTTCATTTTATTGTAAAAAACGAAAAAATTGAAGAATACTTGTGTCGCACTCTTCAAAATACCATATCCAACTAGACACTGTGATAGCCCGAATAATTACAAGGCTAGCAAATATGATCTTAAAAGATTTATGCGATTGTAGAATACGATGATCCTTAAATAAGAAGGTGAAAGATAGTCATTTCAGTAAGAATGAAGCTTGTAATGTAATCGAACACGATTAAAGGTTAAGCTATAAAACCTAGTGTTGGTAAATCAATAAACGATTAGTGAAAGGTGCAAGGTTTCTATTGTTGAACGAAAACAAAGATGATTAAACATAAATGATAGAGATGTTGAAGAGAAGAAACGAGAAGATTTCGATAGATGGAGTCTTATGACTAGGAAGAAGAATACTAAAATAT
The DNA here is from genome assembly GCA_947179155.2 of Hedera helix. NCBI lineage: Eukaryota > Viridiplantae > Streptophyta > Magnoliopsida > Apiales > Araliaceae > Hedera > Hedera helix. Next base: position 12,988,996 of record OX359265.1, read on the forward strand.
AAACTGCAGAGATTTACGATTATTCGTATATGTGTTAAGGTTAGACCTTTTCACGGATAAAAAGGGAGGAAATGAAAGAATGGTTTGTAAAATAAGCTATGAGAGGCAAAAATAAAGAAATAAGTGTACGAAGTGTTAGAATCAGATGAAGATAGGACGTAATATGTCTGAATTGATGAAGACAAAGATTAATTAATGTAGTAACAAATAATTGAGCAGAAAAATAGAATAGTGAGTCAAAGGTTATAAGGTCAATAGTACCGAGCAAAGTAATGTAGAATAAAGTTATGAATATGTGTGTGAGAGATACAAAGATGTTAATACCTGAACACAAACGGGTAGTAATGAGCCGAGACAAGTAATACCCGTAAATGGGATAGGAATGAATAAATGAAAAAAGAGGCAATGTAATACCTAAGATGAAAAAGTTCGATGAAATTATTCTCCGGAAAAGATCATGTAAAGAGTTTAGAAGTAAACCGAACTTTAATTACGGTAAGAGTGATTTTGAGGATGGAATCCTTATAAGGGTTTAAGTTTAAAACCTAATGTTAAAGAAAAGGAATGTTAAGAGACGATTAAACATTTAACCTAATCCTTGTGATAGGAATTAAATGTGAGAAGTTAGGGGTCATGAGATTTAAACCCTGGAATTGGTATAATAGTTATACTTTGATGTATATATAAGCTGTCTATACGACGTATAGATACGTGAAGCCCTATTCACAAATACGACAAATACGAGTAGAATATGAGAATAACAAGAACTATTATATTAATATAATACGGAAAAAGGGTAATAATCCGAAATTCGGTAAAACTTGTAATGTGATCACAAGTGATCAATAAAAATTGATTTCTGTGATCTAATTAATGTGTTATGTGATGCAATATATGTGTTAATGAATTGTGAAAGAATAATATTTTTTCGGAAAAATAACGCGAAAAATACTATTCATGCACAAGGCATTTTTCGTTTTTTCAAAATTTCACATTCACGAATAGCGTTTATACGAGGTTTAAGAGCGTATTTACTATTCAAAAATATGAGAATCCAAATACGACTAAATACCTAACTAAGATGGTCGGTATGGAACTAGAGAAGAAAACCTAGTTACTTAATCCATTCGATTAGAAGTAAATTAGGTAAGCTAAGTTACAAAAAACCAAACTAGAGAAAGAAAACTTAGTTAGGGGAAGAAAACCTAGTTAACCTAACGAAGTATGTGGCAATCCAAGTGAAGGAGGGAGAACCAATCAAAATGAAGATTGGGAATCCAAGTGAGTAGGTTTCCACCAATCAAAAGCAAGGAAAAAACTTTTCATAAACTTTCCATAAATGGACAGTTTAGAGAATGGAAAGAGAAAGAAGGGGAGGTGGACCCCACATGTTGGTAGATATGTATATAAATAATGAAGGGAAAATGCAGGAACTTTCCATAAATAGAAATTTTAGGGAATTATGGAAGATGACCATTTTGGCCTTGAAGAAATAGAGTTATGACTTTGGTGTCCTAGAGGAAATTTCTACGAAATTACCTACTTTGGCTTGATGACTATTTTACCCTTGGTAGGTGAGGTTTAATGACTAAGTTACCCTTAAAAGGAAATTGCTAGGAAGGTACATTTTGGTAGCTTGGAAACCATTTTGCCATAATGTATAGATATAGAGTTGTGTTTGTAGTATTATTGCATTATCCCAAGAGAGAGAGGAGAGTTCATCAATTCATTTGGTGGAACTTTCCACTTAAGGAAAGATTAAGAGAAAGAGAGAGAAAGAAAGAAAGAAAAGAGATCGAGAAAAACTCTAAGGAGCTAGAGAAGAAGAAGATGGTGGAGCAAGAGCTAGCATTTATCCATTAGCAAGAAGAAGAAGATCACTTAGAAGGTTAAAAGTTTTCATAACCTTGATCTATTTAGTTTATGTTGTTAATATTGTTTATAACCATGATTGTTGTGGGAGTTTGATGATTGTATGGTGGAACATAGTGGTTCCGAAGATATAAGGAGTTTATGTTGGTGATTTAGTGTTTAAATCACATTTTGATGCAAGAAAGGCTAAGAAATCAAAGATAGTTTTTAAAGTTCAAAACCCCAATTCTAAATCTTGTGTTTTCAAAGGAAATCACTTTGTGTGGTTGAATATTTTAAAGATACTTGAGTGTTTGTCATAGATCTAAAGTTTTGATAATATTGTATTTCGGAAAAATAAGTGGAAATGGATTTAGAATGATTTTTGTCAGAAAAACCTAAGTGTCGATTTTGAATCGAACATTGTTTTAAGCTTGAAAACGTATTTTCAAAGTATAATATTTTGTGAAATGGAACAAGTGTTAATCATATTAGCCTTCCAGAGTTGTGAAACTCTGGAAGGATGGAACAGGACGCGTCGTGCTAGGGTAAAATACAACGCGGGCAGCACTGGGCCAGTTATTCTAAAAGTTTGCTGAGAGGGCTCGGGGCACGCCAATTTAAGCTTAAACCTAGCGCGGGCCACGCTGGGTGGGGTCAGTTAACCGGTTCAGGTCGGATCTGATCAGTTGGACCGGTCAGTCCGGGTCGGATTTTCGAAAATAAATTTGATTTTTGGGGATCCCAATTATGATGTTTAGACATTATAAAATGTCTGAAAAGGTAATTTATGTATAAGAAGAAGAAGGTAGTAATATAAACCAATATGGGTCCAACCGCGACAAATTTGTAGATTGACTTATTGAGTAGGTCATAGTATGGAGGATAATAAATTAAAGTAAGGGTCTTAATATGGGAGTAAGATAAGGGTCAAACTTTGACTAATATTGTATTGTCAATCTCGCATACCGCGTAGGTCGTACGAAGGACGCAGAAATTAGCGTAAATGGAAAATATGGTAACAAACAAGTTTTTTAATCCTTGTTGCTAAATGTGAACTTGTTTTAGTGTGCCACGATGTGGTAACGTGTTATTAAACTGTTGACACGCAGTCGCTTGAATGAATGTAGTTCTATGTGAACCCTATTTGTCTATACAGAAATGTGAAGCGTGTACAAAATGCAAAGCATGAATAAGTGTGATGTATGTGTAATTAATGCGAAACATGTATGAACTATAAATCACGTATGCAAATAGTGATGTATGTATAAACTAAGAAGTATGAGAAATATGAAACATGTTATGTGATAACTGTTAGACTTGTTGAGCCGTCGTGCTCATTCTTGCAAATAAATCTTAATTTGCAGTAAAGGAAGATTATCTGATAAATTTGACAGTAAAGGAAAAGAATGAAGATAGAGTAAAAGAAGCATGTTAATATATGTGAGAATTTAAGTCATTATGACTTTTTGGTAATGAGATTTGGAAGCATATTATTATTAGTGTTTCCCTTATCTGTAAATGAAAATGTAAGTTTTAATAATTTTGTAAAGGGAATTGTAAATTGTAACGCTATTATTATATCAATAATATTGAGGATTAGTTAATGAACAGAAACGAGTAAAGTTTTGAGTTTTGTAATCAAACTATGTCGTTAGAATTGAGTAATTGTTTTGATGTAATCCCTTGTGGGGTAAAGATGATTGAAAAGGATGTTTTGTAAAGAATAGAGATTAGTAAGTTGTAAAGGTAATAAAGCATTGTCAATACTAGACGTTTGTAATTATTACGAGTCTTGGATGATTAAGTAAAGAAGAATGTATAAAAAAGAAAGTTAATGTTAGATGGTGAGTTTTGTATACTCAAAGTTATTGTAATTGAATGAATCGTAATATATATGATTGTGAGAAATAAGATGAAAATGTAAAGATTGCGATTCTTGAAGAAAGAAAGGTTGTAAAGTTTTAAATTTTAATAAGTTTTATTAACTATATTGATGATGAATGAGGTGGATTTGAGAATGAGGTTGTTCACTCACGCACAAGGTCGGCCGTATCAAGTACAGGGATTCTTGGGGCGGGATAGACACTCCATCTAAGTCCATGTAACATAGACAAAACAATGCAAAAGTTTATATAAGTGCATTAAAAATTAGCGTCTTAGTTTCAAATATAAATATGCATGTATATATGTGCACAAGTATATAGCATGACTTGTTTAATTCTAATAACTACAACAAGGAATTAGAGTGAAGTTCTGCACAATACAAAGCTAATTCAGTGATAACAATTACAAACATATGGTCCATACAACCAGGTCATCTTTTAATATATTGAAAGAGTCCTTATCTTTTATCTCCCAGTTAGAAATTTAATCCATCCCATCATTTCAAAAGTTTAAACCCATAATCTACAAAGATGGTGTTTGGTTACTAGCATTTGCTGTGATAGCTTTTAGTGTGTTTGGACTTTCAAGCGCAACAAATCCACACAGTGCATTTAAGCCCCAAACTCTGCGTTTGTGAATTAAATAATAAGATATTTCTAGTCAAACAATATTCAAGAGTGCATTTAAACTTCTAAATGCACAAAACACAACAAACACCCTCTGACCAAACAAGTTCTCACAACCCAATTACCATCAAAACACACAAATAATAATAGCTAAGTACTCATATATAGTAGTTGCATTTGAAAGAAAAGTAAGACAGACTTAGCAGCTCACCAACGATTTTATCACCAAAATTGAGCACACGACACAACTGAATAGCTATCTTATTCTTTGCAACAATCACAGTATAATCCATAAGATCTTCCACACTAAAACCAGACATCAACCCATAAGCTCCCACAACTAGCAAAAACCCCAATACGTCAAAAACAACATTAGCATTATTAATACAACTATTCAACTTTGCTTTCCACCCCACTGCAAACTTCATAGCCCTTTTCTTCACTTCTCCCTTAATCTCCAATTTCAACCCCATCAACTCCTCTAACAAAAGCACACAAGCCCTCTTTAATTCAAAGTGGGTAGTAGAACTATAACCCTCCACGGCATCCAAAACCATCACTGCCGCATCTGGCGCCAACCCGAATGCATCACGTAGTTCGATCCGAATCGCCTCATGTTCTCTCGGTCGATCAAATAAGTACTTTATCAAACCTAATCCGTCCATATTCTCACATAATAATTTCAATTCGCGCCGAGCCGGGAATTCTAAATTTGTCGAGTTTCCTAAATTTGTCGAGTTTTTAACTGGTGGTTGGGATTCTAGGGTTTGGAGGAGCTTGAATTTGTCTTGTAGGGCAGATTGGAGGGAATTGAAGTGGGAATCGAGGTCCGACCATGTGAGAGTGAAGGAGGAGAGAGAGGAAGATTGGGCTTGAAGGTCTTGGAATGCTTTTCGGAGGTTTTCCTTTTTCACGTCGATTAGCTTAATTGCTGCTGATATTGCATTCATTGTCGCCATTTTTTCTGCAAATTGAAGAACAAACCCCTAATTTGCAGAATCCCTAATCTGGCATGCCCGCATATACAAAGAAAGTGACACTTAGCAATACAGCATATACGGATATGGGTGGGAGGTATGAGTTTCGAAAAGGACGAACTACAAAACTTCGGGAAGAACTAAAAATTTATTTGGTGCAAACGATTGCCCCCAGATTTATTTATAAGTAAAAAATTAAGTTAAAAAGATATTTATCTGATTTTAATTTATAAATTAAAATAAAATATAAAAATTATTAATAAAACATTAATAAAAAGATATATTAATTTAATATCATATCATAAAAATTATCATTTTTTCATTAAATAAAACACTAAACAAATAAATATATTATATTGTATTATAAATATAAAATAAATATAATGCATATTTATGATATAATATGTTGATTCCCAAAAGTACATCGTAATGATCTAGAATGGGGGTTGAATAGATCATTCTACAATTATATTTTTGTATTGTATGAATTTTTTCATTTTGAACATCTTTACCAAATATTTAGCTATTGTATACGTGGCAGAGTTAGTGTATTTGACAAATCCCCTTTTTGATTATTTAGTATGAAAACAGTTATGAGTTGCTATTGAAAAAACATAATAAGTAAATACATCAAATAAATAACATAAAGCAAATTTCTAAATGACAAAGAATGTGGTAAAGAGACAATAAGTACACAGAGATTTTTAAGAGGTTCGGAACCTGAACTACTCATACTCCTCTCTTTTGTTCCACTGAGCAGGGATATTCCACTAAGGATAAATGGACACTAAGTCCTTACAATTTGGACATTAAGTCATCCCACTAAGAGTCTGATTCACTAAGAATTAGACAGGCTAAGTCATCTTCCCTCAACAAGGGCTAATTCACTAAGAATCAGACGGGCCTCACCCGATTTTCTCCTCAGGATACTAAGTCTTCTTCTCTCAATAGGGGACATATTCCTCTAAATCTGACGGGTCACTAAGTCCCAACTTTGCTGGTGTATTGTTGTTGTTAAGGGGTGCTACCAAATTGACGTTAAGCTCATATCAAATGAACTTGGTTGCAATGTTGTGATCGATCCTCCAAAGCGTAGAGTGACTTTGAGTTGATGATTTGTTTCTGCAGTTTATCAATCCCCTCTATGGTCTTTAGTATAATGATGTTTTCATCCTTATACTCCTTTAATATATGAGTCATTCCATATATCTGATGTTTGACCATAACTTCTCTACAATTCTCCTTGTTTGTGAGTTTCTGAGTATATATCATTTATGTTCCTCATTAAGACTATACTGTCATTTTCTCTCTTAGACCTGATATATTCATTGGTCTCTTTCTCTCTCTCTTCCTTCGTGTAGAATAGTTCTTATATGCTCCGAGAGATTTCCTTCATTTTTGATATTTGAGAATTTGTTCATCAATGATTCTATCTATTGGAAGATAGTTGTTGCTTCTAAGATCGAGGATACTGAATATCTTTGATATGAATATTTCTTTGTGGAGTCAGCAAGATTTCTTTTTCTGAGTTGTCACATCAACTAGTTTGTAGCGTTATTTATCTGTTGGATAAAACTCTGCCTTCTATACAAAAGATGTCTTGTCATGTTTGCTTTAGAAGGTGTCAGCATTCTTTCAGCTCTGTCTTCATCAGTTTACCATAAATGGAAATCTTATGACAGCTGAAGTTTGACATTTATAGCCATTAGTCATAACTTTGTCTAATTCCTCTTCTGAGTTTGATCAAAGATTGTTTTGTCACTTTCATCTTTATGATCATTTCTTAGATCATACTCATTAATTAATCCATTATGGAATCTTTCTCACTTTACCACTTTGCTTAGCTTTGCAATACTTCCGCTTTACGATTTGCTGACTTGCATTACGATTTTAGAGTAACCATACGTTCTTCTTCTGTTGTCTTATGGTCTGCTCTACGGTCTGAAGATTTTATAATCTTTCTCTGGACCCGATCGTATTCTGTTTCCCTTTATGACTTATATCGTCTTTAATTTTCCTGACCATGCGAATCCTTTGGTTTTACGATCTGTTAGTTGCACTTAGTTCACTTCCTGAAAACTAAGTCTTTTCTTGTTATGATTAACTCCCCCTTACTTGAGCATCTCCATCCTCTGTAAGATTATGTTATCCACTTTCCCTCTGTTCAGCAGGATTTGGTGATAGTGGATACCCAATGTTCTCTTTTCTTCTTATACATATAACTTCTTCTGATGAGCTAACTTAGCGCTTTACTTCTTGACTTCGCTCGCTAAGTTATCATAGACAGCTTCTTATTGGAGAATTCTTTTTATAAGATCATCCCAATCATATATCGTAGTAAGTATATCTTTTAATGCCATTTGCTTCATGAATTCTAATAGGTAAGGCAATGAGCCATCTCATCATTGTTCTGGCTATGTGTCTTGGATTAGTTCTTCGAAATTTGTTACTCAATGATCTTAGGGTATTCAGTTCAGATTCATTCTTTGATCTTGAGTACATTAGTCTTTTCAGCGTGTTGTGAACTTCCATCTTTACTTCTTTGACTAAAGCCTTTTAGTCTTTTATGTGCTGTAATGAGTATGCTTGATATAATTCTATGAACTCTTCTTTTGCATTGATCTTTGTGGGATGACTTTTGCATCTTTTATAGTTATTTCTCCATGATACATTCTTCTGCTCATCAATCTTCTTATTATTTGCTGAAGATCCTTTTTATTTGATATGTTCAGTTTTATCCTTAGTGGTTTTCACTTCTTGTTGAGTCTCTTTTTCTTCTTACTCTGACTCTTCTTCAGCTATGTAATCTTCTTCAGAATTTTCTGCTTTGTTTTACGATCAGAGCTTTGCATTGTACGATTTATGCTATAATGCGATCTTTGTCTTTTGCTATACGTTTTGCCTTGTATCATTCTTGTCATACGACTTGTTCTTGCAATACGATATGATTCCTTCAATACGATTTGTCTTGCAATACAAATTGCCTTGCAATACGATCCAACAGTCTCAATACAATCTTGTATAAAGCTAATTCCTTTAGAATTCCTTCATACTATGCGAACTGAATTCTTCTATACGATCTTGTTTTTATAATGCGATTTGTTGAACTCTCAATATGATTTTGAGCTTGCTGTGTAATCTTGATTCTATACTGCTACATTTTGACCTTTTAATATAATTGTTGTATAATCTGATCTTGCTTATGCAATCTTGATGTAGCAATACGATTTAGCTCTTCTTCTATGATCTCTGCCATCATTCCTTCTATTTTTCTTCATTATCTAAGTTGTGTAGGTCTTTACTTTATTCTATTACAATCTTGATTCCAAGTGTCCTTTTACATTTCATCATTACTTTAAGGACAGTACAAAGTTCATTTTTGGATCAACCTAACAAGTTTGATCCTCTAGTCCTAGTCTAACTTTTCAAAAGTGGATCAACCTAACAAATTTGATCATCTAAGTCCTTTTACATCGATCGTTCTTTCTAAGGACTGTACAAAAATAAGTGTTTATAAATCACACTTAATTGATTTCTCTTTTTCTTTCTTTTCATCTTCTTTTTTAACGACTTCAAGTTTAACTTTACGAGAGATATAATCACATTAAGTTTCACATAGCACACATTTACTTTTTGCATAATCAAGATAATCAAGACTAACTTTACACAATACGTAAACAGTTCTTTTTCATAAATCAAATATTATTTTGTCATCATTAAATTCAAATTGGCATACTCATAAATTTATTTAACATATTATATGCATAGCTTACTCCCTAGTAATTGGTGTGTTTGAAAATTTTGTTACAGGAAAAGTAGTGGATTGATATGGTGAAAATAATGATAGTTATTTCCCAGAAGGTGTGCTCTAGCAAAGACTGGTGATTTACTTGGTGGAAAATAATTTTCGTTTAAAATAAATAAATATTTTTTATTTTTTATTTCCTTTTTTGCAAGTCAATATTTTTTGGGAGATATTAATATATTGCTGGTAATGATGACTTCTTTTATTGTATTTATTAATTCTGGGACATCTATTTTCATACATAAATATAAATATTTATTTATATTTAATTAACGTGGTATAATACGTTCTGGTGATGAAATATTGTTCTTGTTGGAGTTTCATACTTTTTTCATAATTACAGAAGTACCCCTGGGTATTGGCTTAAGTCATTTCTGTTGGTACATTGGGAATCTTTTCTTGATGTGATAGTGAGCCCCACCACTTGTGTGACGCCCCCAAATCCGGGTCCCTTGAACCATGGGTTCGGTGCTCACGTTACTATTCTACCTTGTCATCACATCCATTCATTCTGAATAAAATAATAAAACTTAATTTACATTCATACATATCTAATCCTTGGTTCTACATACCTTTATACATACATATATTCGTACCTGACATATTATAAAAAGATAATAATATTGACTTTCAAAAATTCTCTAACTAGGCCTTCATTGTTGACTAGCCTTTCCTTTCTCTTTGTCTTTGTCTACTCCTGATCCCTCTGCCTGTTCAGGTTTAACTAAAATATCATGTTTAAAATCAAGAGTGAGCATAAAATAGCTCAACAAGTATATAAACAAATGATGACTTGATATTTCGAAATGATGAATGAAAATCATATACGATTTAACTGAATCATGCATGATAACTGAATCAATATCAATTAACTGAAATATTTTCAATAAGCTGGGTTAATATCAATAGATTGAATCATGTTTAATAAACTGGATCAATATCAATAGGCTGATTAATGTAAATATCGGTTCAATATATGAACATGAGAATTATACATGAACTTTACATGAAGGACTGAGAGTATGGAGTTTACTTGCTGTATAGTCACAAGATCAAGAACTCATTAAGAACAATGTCAGTCATCAAAACTGATACTACCTAAGTTAGTCGTAAGACTGTTGTTCAAATAGATGTGTACTCTGGATGATCAGTCCATCGTGCTTTTATATTGTGCACAACATAAACATCTAGCGATGCAACCACGCCATAAAATTATATTACTTTATACTTTACTCCCCTTTATCAGGGTTGTTCTGTTATAGCATATAATAAAATCCGCACCACAACAATGTGGATTGGAGCACGTAACAATAAACATCTAATTTCAACATGTATCATCATATTTGTCTAGCCGGAATCAAGATTGGCATCGACCTTTTCAAAGTAGTTCAATAGTGAATGAACTTTACATGATCATATGGATGCATAACATGAATGACTGTTCAATGAACTATAAATGGAAGTTCAGTTAGAATACTTGCATTTGTCCTCGTCTATCTCAATTGGACAAATCTTATCCCGATTGAGTCCTACATAACCATAATATGGGTTCATGCATTAGTTATATACATATGCATGCCATAACTTACTATACAAGCTACCATTTAGCTTTATATAACCCTTAACATATAACACATTGTTTACTTAAGCTTTAATATCTATCACATTGATTATTTTTATCAAATTATAGTTTACATACATGTTTCTATCATTTAATATCAAAACATTTCATTTTTGGCAAAATAAATTTATTTTTTTCATTTTCTGGTCACTGCGCCCCGACATCATTATTTCTTCTTGGGACTTCGCTGGCCGCAAGATTGGCTCGACCAAATTGCGCCACGGCCTGCTCTACTTCCACCCCGGCGAGATCTTCACAACACCACTGGCGCCCCGGTGCAGTTCCTAGTGGAAAAGATGGCGCCCCGGCGCCATACTGCTGCTTTTGAAAAAAAATTCTTTCTAAGAATCCAAGTTATTTTTTGCCCTAAATTTAATTTCTTACTTCCAACACTTCACATAACACATATAACATGTATTTGACTTGCATAGACCTTCAAAATATTTTTAAAAAAATCATAAATTGGCCTTATTTTTTAAAAGATTTCGTTTTGGACGTCGACGAATGTTTTAAAGCATTTAAAATGGACAATTGTCGCCATACAAACCAAATGGCTTCCAATTCGATTCTAACACGTTTATTTACATAAAACTTAGATGTTTGGCCTCGTTTGACCTTCAATTACAAAAATTGGCCAAAAATCACACATTAGTTGCATTTTATCATCTTTAGCAAATTTTAAACTTGAACTCACTTGATATCTTGAACCTCATGCATCACATAGACTACCATAAACACATTTAGCAACTTTGTATGCTTGTGTAACTCCTACGTGCACCTTCCAAAATACTTTACAGATTATAATTTGGTTTACATACAAATCATAGGCTAATATTGCAATTTTCCTTAAACAAAATATACTCTTGAACCGTTAATGATCTTATAATGCTATTTAACATGAATTTTCACATGTATCCAACATGATTAACACTTTGAACTATGTCATCATCATTTCTAGCAACCCACAACACATGGTCATCCATGAATCATGCTTTCTAACTTTGAATATAAACATGAATAGTATACCACCTTTGTTCTAGCTAACTTTGAGCTTTGGGTTTCATCCAATATCAAACATATAACACATAAATTGCATGAATCACACCTTTGATCATATCTACATGCACGACTTCACATAATCTAGCATTTAAGCACATAAATGACAAGTTTCATGCTTTAAACATGAATATACCTTCTTTTGGCTCTCTTTCTTCTTGAAATAAAATTGCCAAGGTGAGATTCTCCACTTTAATAACTTATTTGAAGTCTCTTGAATAATCTTCTTGCAATCTTTTAAGCTTTTCTTTATAAACCCTAGATCACTTTCTCTTACTTTTTCTCTCTTTACTCTCACTTTGCAACTTCGAATGACCAAGTTAGAATGCTGAAAACTTATTCACATAAGGGTTGTATATACTTTCCAACACTTAACCACATATTGGTCAATTAACTCATGCATGGTTAGGCCTTATTATGTCAATTCACATGATTAACCAAGGACAAAATAGTCATTAAACCCTCTTAGGACATATATGTCATTTCTTAAGATGTCAAGGGTAGCTTGGCCCTTTCTCCAAAAATCTAGACAATTAATTTTCATATAATTTCCTTAAAATCAATTCTTGCTCATTTTACATCCAATTCAAGTCCATTTAGAATCAAATTTGTTTCATTAAGCTTGAATTTAATTCCACCATTAAATAATCCATGATTGCTTGTCCCAAAATACTTGTCACATTCCAAAATATTAAATTTTCATTAATAACTTATTAATTTACAATATTTATAAAATTTTCTATTTGCATATCATTACAACTTGCATTGCCCCTTAATTAATGTATATGTTTTGCTTTAAAAAATCGTTAAAAACAGCCTTTCGATCCAAAAATTCTGAAAAAATTATATGTCATAGAGAACTTGATTCTTTCCATTTTTTCAAATGAACGATTTGAAGGCCTATCGATTCTAACAACTGATTGCAGAGTTGATCATTCGGACCTTTCAATTCATAGATGTAGATCTCGGACCTATGAATGGGGATATTCCCGAAACTCACAAAGAAAAAGGAAGTGAGTTAGACAAAAAGAAAAACAACTTAGACAAAAAGAAGGCCTGGTTAGGTAGTGACCAGGCCAGGCCACGACAATAAAAAAGGGGCATTTCGAACAAAATCAAAGGAAAAAAGGTCCTCTCTTTTTTTCTTTCTATTGAATCCTTCGAGCCCTTACTTGATCTAAATGGAATTGCTAATAAAAGTTGTAGATATATAATGTAGATAAAGACAGAGAAAGAAAGACCGCCTAATTGACACCAACGAGTAAAATCCTCTTGTGCTTTAGGACCCCATAGTAACAATAAGGAATGTGCTAAACTATTAGCAGGAGTAGAAATTGCGGCAGTTAAGAAATCGCAGCCTTCCAAATAGGAATTGGCCAATCCATGGGTATACCATGAAGTTACAAAGGTTGTACCAGTGAACCAACCCCCTAAAGCGAAATAGGCACAAGGAAAGAGCAATAAACTGGACCAGCCTACAAAAAATGAAACGGTCCCTCCTTAACCAATCATCCATAATATCAAATAAATCATTTTCGTCTTCGGTAAATTTACTAAGGGCTATAGTCATAGTAAAATCACGATTTTTGGAGGTTTGGAGCAAAATAAAAAATCTGTTAAGAAATAGTTTTTCGCATAAAATCAAAAATTAGAAGGTGTGTTCGTAATAAAAAAAAATTATTAAAAATCGAATTCGTGACCAGGAGGGCCGATTCCTATGACCCACCCTTTAGGTGGTGGGGGTAATAAATCTAGTTTTTCTGCAGCTATTGTACACACCTAAGGGTCGCCCTTACTATTGAAACAGAGGATCGTCCATTTTGGTCGCCCTTGTAATATTAATAGTAAGCGTGACCCTTAGGTGTGTGCAGTAGCTATAAAAAAAACCAATTTTCTATATTTTGTACTTTCTTATCTCTCATAACTTAATGCAATGTATAGAATGAATCATGAATTAAGGAGACTACATAAACATTTATTTCATTAATGGTAATACACAATTCTTGAGTTTACATTAATGAAAATACGACATCAATCTCTACTCTCCCATACACAAAAGATCAAAGGACAATTCTCTTTACAATTAGAATAGATCTCCCGGACTTCTGTCCCACAATCCCTAAAATTACTTATAATCCTTTTATATTTGAGGGAAATAAATCTCTTCATAACTACACATCCACCAACTGGAGCATGACAAAATTGAAATGACTCACGACATAAAACAGTAAATTGGCTGGTTACATCTGGACGGACATGAACGCCAACACGAGATAAATGTTGTCCTTCCCCTTTTACAAACACATCATCATATCCAAGTTTAGCCACATTGCTTGGTTCTCTGTCACAAACTACATAAATACATCCAACGTCAATTCCTCTAGGTTCAGAGCCCTCAGACATTCCCACATTTGCAATAAGGGATAAGGATTGTGTACTTCCGTTATCTCCTTCAAATTTGATAACACCGTCTAGATTTATTGAATACAATTTTATACGCCGTCCATGTCTTTCTCCTGGTCCCTGACCAAGACCTGATAGACAAAAATAATCAAAAAATGGAACATCATTTCTAACTCCAGATAAAGGATCAAGCATATCATCCACAATGCCCTTGTTATAAAAATGAGCAGATCGAGTCATCCGATAAACACGCTTTCTATAGGGCCATCTAACAACCACCTTGTTTCCTGGAACAAATAACCTCCTCTTTCCACCATATTTTTGAGGAGTAACCAGATCCAATCCTCTCTTACGTTGAGTATTCCCTCTCATCTTCAAGATAATTCACGTACAAAAATCTCAATATACAATAAACGTACAACAAGTACCTATTGATAATAAAAAATAAAAGTGAGGAAATAATCAAGGTCAGTATCAAACTATAACCTTCTAGAGTACAAGAAGAACTAAACATCAGTTAATAGGTTTCGAACCCAGCACCTGATAAAACAGAGTAAATATATATTGGAAATGACATATACACCTATCTTGTAAATCAGTCAAAATGCTGAAGGGTATCGAAAAAAGAAGATACGCACCAATAGGCATGTATCACATGTTCCCCATTATCCAGACAAAAAAACTGACATCGGGTCAGTGGGACCCACTGCTTTAATAAAGCGTAAGAAGGAAGCTTCCCAGTTGCTACTCAAAATGACACCTTATGTGTCGTTCCATTTAACTACAGTATAGGCGCTATAGGAACTCACTTTTAACCACTGTTCAGTTACTTCGACCCAAAGTGACTTATAATTGTTTTGCTACTTTCACTCCCAACTTCCTGTAGCATATTCCCTTTCACCCAATCCCTAGCCAACACGTGGCGGGGAACACCTTTGTAATATCATATAAAAGGCGTTCCAACCCGACCTGGTGTGGCATTAGTATCAAGTCACTTCGACTTATAAGATAGAGTTTTTTGGCACTATTAAAAACTACGAAGTAACCGTATATATCAACGGTAGCCTATTATAAATATATGCCTTCATTCCCAATTTGACCAGTTTACTAACACGCTCCATAGCCATGGAGCTTAACGTCGACGACGCTCTCTCCGACCAAACACATAAAGCCTCTATAGAAGCCGTAGCATCGTCTGAATCACAGACGATCAAGCTAACATCATTGATGACATGTCGCTAAAATACTTAAAACATTGGAAAGAGTTTTTTGGAAGCCAACACAACTGAAAATCCAATGTAAGTACGCCAAACCTATTCTAATAAAAGGGGGTGTGCTAACCATTTTTTTATACAACACTAAGGTAGGGAAGTTCGTATAAAGAATTCTTAGATAGGATTGAGAATGTTTTCCTCAAAGTGTGGACACTTACAAACGCTGAATTTTTGTGTGTTTCACAATTGATCTTCTCCAACTCCTTCCAAAATCAAACCCCAACACGTGAGAGCGAAGAAGAGGACGAGGAGGAAGCAAATTAAATTCAACTGCGGCTGCCTTCTCCTTCATGTCAATGGTTGCACCACCGACCACCAACTACTACCATCTCATGCAAACAGGGGTTTAGTCAGACAATATAAAAAACCCTCTCCACTTCCAGTTCAAGACAACAATGAACGACAATCAGTTCATAATTACAATACGTTTCAATTATAATCTCCGAACGGTATTAAGGATCAAGACAGGGATACCAATTATCACGACTTGGATGACCTCCATTTTTCCCACTGCTGTGACGGAGCATTACTTTACCATGCGTATGAGAGCTAGGATTTATTCGATGATTGATAATTTAGGAGTAATTAGTCCTGATTCTGGGTACTTAGCTTGTAATTTAAGTTGTTCTGATTGAAAATTATATTCTACTCACAGAGTAGAATGGAAATGTATTTTATTTTATGACGAGGAATGGAATTATTAATTATTATTAATATTATTGCAAATTATATAAACACATACTATGCAAATCAAATTACAAAAAAAACACTAGCTTCACAAATCATATTTTTCACTAGTTCCCAACTTTAGCTCAGTTGAGCATTTCTAATTCTTCTCTGCATATATCAATTCATTTATCAAGCGATAAACTTCTTCTTGACATTCTTTTAATGTCAGGACATACTTTCTCAATTCATCAGCATCACCATGTTCCTTGATGTCTTCATGACATTTTCAGAAAAATATAGTTTGGAAGGTCAGGGGTGGTAAAGTAGGTTTTTTTCTTTTATATAATTAGAAAGAAAGACAAGTTTTTACTATAATTCAATCAAGTGTTTACATGTGGAAACAGAGTACCTGCAAGTACAAACAAAAAGGACTACACGTAGTACGCGTACTGTTACAAGCTTAGCGGGGAAGAAACATTCAAAATTTTAAATTTGAAAATTCAAAAGTTTGAATTTAAAAAATATTTGATTACTGTTAGTACTTTTAATATATTATGAAATCTGAAAAAGTTTGATATGATAAAAGGCTTACTGGACAATCTTCAACAAAACTTGAATTTTTAAATTTTAAATTTTCAAAAAAATACTAATTGCTACAGTAAATGCTATAGGGCTTTTTGCTATAGTGACCAACTGCCACAACAGTAACTCACTTATCGCTAAAGGAACTCACTTCTCAAAAAATAAAACTGCATCTGCCCTGTTCATATTTTTTTCCAAAAATACCCTTCACTGTACTACCCTCCTTGTAACGAATATTCTCCGAATATTCCCTATTTTCCAATCAGCGTCTGACACGTGGATTGGAACGCCTTTGTAATATTAACTTAAAGGCGTTCCCAGGCTGTAAGGGTAAGATAGTCTTTTTGCAATTTTTTTATATTATAAATAAGTTACTCCGCTGTTCTAGCCAAGTAGCACTTTGAAAGAGCGATTATTACTATTTAGCGTAGTGAGTTGCACTGTTCCAAAATGCCCAGAATTAATTCCTTTAGAATTCAATCCAAAAATATTTTCTTAACTTATCCAAAATGCCTATTACCAAAGATGAAGTGTCTTGAGCTTCTGCTTAAGCTTAATTACTCCATTACTCCCATATACATATGTGTGTGTGCTGAACTCCACGAAGATGGAACTCCACATCTTCATTGCTTTTTACAATTCAGTGCAAAATTTCAAACCACAAACCAAAAATCAAAAATTCTTCGATTTGGTTTTCAACACATGTTCCACCCTTTTTCATCATAATATCCAAGCAACTAAGAATGTCGCTGCCGTTCAATCCTATATTTCTAAAGAAGGGGATTATTACGAGCACGGAACTTTTATTAATAATTTCAAAGCTCAAGTATCTGCTGAAAGTATTAATCAGCTATATTACGTTGCGCTTGCCACCGAAGATAAAGAAATAATTATGAAGATGATCAAGCAAGGAGATCCAAGAACTTATTGGAACAATTGGGAAAGACTCTCGCACATTTGGGATCGGATGTTCCAGAAAGGTCCAGAAGTGTGCATCAGCCTGTATTCATAATTCAACAATGTCCCTGTAAACATTCAAGAATGGGCCAGGGACAACCTTCGTCGAAAAGAAAATAGGTCTTATAGGCCAATGCCTATTGCGATTGAAGGTCCATCTCGCTTAGAAAAAATTATGTGGGCTCGGTCCTTAGGCCCGTATAATTATTATGCTGGTCACTTGGATATGGCCAAACATAGCAATGACATTTATTATAACGTCATTGATAACGTGTTACATCCATGACAAACGGTTGCTAGGACTACTGTTCCGACAACCAAACCATGGGACAATTTGTTTGTTAAATTGTCTATAGCTAGAGGCTCTAGTGGTAGGAAAAAAAAATAAAAAATTGGCCTACTACTAGAGAATTTTTTGGCCTGCCTCTAGTGGCAGCATTATTATTTTTTTCCTTTATAAGTTTTAACGGCAGTATACTCTCAGCAACAGTTTGTTGTGGATGCAGTACCATACACACACACACACATACACACACACAAACACACATGCATACATGTTATATAATATATTATATTGTATCAATTATATATATTTATTTATTTATATGGATGACAACATTTTTGTCTTAACATTTTTAATTACATGTTTGTTTACGTTAAAAAAGAAATATATATTAAATTGAAAAATAGAAGAAGGACAAAATGAACATTACATTTGATCAAACCAACTTATTAGGAATGACTTATAAGTTATTTTTAAATAAGTACAAATTGTTGCTTATTTATTTTGACTTATAAGTCCACTTATAAGTTAAAAAATAAATCATTACCAAACAACTCACTGTAAGTTGGTTTGACCAATTTATAAGTCATTGTCGAACAGGGAATGTTTATATCATTATAGTTCACATTTTATATGATAGTTTATTAATTTTGTATAAATTGTAATTATTTTTAACTAATTATTTAAAATTATGAAATTATATTATTTTGTCAAATTAATTGAATGGACATCATCTTTTTCTTACGTAATAACACAAAAATAAAAAAGATTCGAAATATTAATTACATGGCAAAAAGAATAAAAAAAATGTGAAAAATGAAATTTAATTAAAATGAAAATAATTAAAATAAAAATGAAAAAACTTTCAATTCATTTTCTTATTTTATTTTTCTTCTCTCTTCTTCCTAAACATCCATAAGTTTGTGGTGAAGCTAGGCGCATTGGAGTGGGGTTAATTGACTCCACTAAAAAAAATAATTATTTTATAATGCAGAGTAAATTTTAAAATTTTTAAGTATTATATATAAATTGACTCTACTCAAATTTTATAAATTTTTTATTATACAGGGTCAAATTGAAAATTTATAACTTTCTCAATCAAATTTTAATTACATGACTCATATACCCTAAATATATGTATCTCTTTCTATAATATTTTTAAACTAAATAATAATCTAATTTATATTATTTTTCAAAATAATTAATAAATTAATTATTTATGAACAATTGTGATTAAAAAGACCTATTATGAGTCAATATAGTGTATATATAACATATATTATTAGTTATTATATTGTCATTGTAATATAGTATATATTATATATGTATGTGTGACCTAAGAGTACAAAAGTATTAAAAAAAATTAGTTCGAGGGCAATGCTTCTGAACCCCCCAAATTATTTATAACTTAATAATAATTTTGACCCTACTGAAATACATTTCTATCTTCATCCCTGTCCATAGGAAGTGAGAAACAGATACTTGCTACCTATAAAGAGCCTTATTGGGCGGAAGAGAGAACGCGGAAGAGAGAACCATAAATTAAACACCAATGGGTACCCTTTTACCTTGGGAGCCCAAGTAAGATTACCTTCAAGCCGCTATTCGTATCCATCATGTAGGAAATCTTTTAGAATTTTCAATTGCTGTAACTACTTCATGGGTTCATGAAAAGAAGAAAAAGGAAAATAAATTGAAGGACAAGTTAACTAAAAAACTAGTGAATCTATTGAATGATTGATTTGTACTTCACGTAAAAGATCAAGTGAACATGTGTTAAGAACTACATGGCCCCAAACTACCATTTTTGACGAGAATATATGGTAATAATTGTGCCTCTTTCGCTTCCAGATCTGTTCAATTTTTGGCTTCCTTTGGCGAAATAAATAATATATTCTGATACGTCTCGTTGATACAATTTTTTGACATATTATTTGCATGATTTAAGAATTAAAATGAGAGAGTTATGACTTTTAACTATTTTATGTATGTGTGGGTCGGGTTGACCCAACCGAAAGTTGAAGATGCCAATTATTTTGGGACTTCCAAACCTTTTATTTTCTTTTTTAATATAACGTGGCTGCGACCTTTTTAGTTTATCTGATTGTCTTCCTTTTTTCTATTTATTTTTTATACTTTCACGTCAGAAAAAAGGTAACGCGGAATAACACAATTACACAATATTAATTAATTTAATCAAATAATTATAATTTTTAAAAGTTCAATAGATTATTACATAAAAAGTGCCAATTACAATGGAGATAAATATTAGCTTTTACCTTTTTTTTAGAACAATTGTTTGTGCCAGTCGAATTTCTTGATAGATTTTTTTTGTTGTTTTTTTATATGGTGGCAAAAAGGAATTTCCTTAACTTAGGTGTAGACATTCAAATTTTACACATAATTTTTAAAATAAACTTAAAATCGAATATATGGGGTTATAGTGTAAAAATGTTGACAATTTAATAACCGAAGTGTGGGAATTAAAAGATTTAGAATGACCAAAACATGAAAATCAAGACCCAAGCCAATCATTAGCTACCTAGGAATCCCGATTAGGAGGATCCGATTACTATGGAGTTGGCACGCCCAGACCATCGGTCGGTGGAGGGGTCGGACGGCGATACGTGAGGCGCGGGACAAATGAACGGTGCCGATCGCGAGGGCCATGAAATTGAAAATTTTCTTCCCGCCCAATTTCTTCCCGATCGCGCTGTTCATTTGTTCCGCCCACCACGTGTCGCCGCCCGACCCCTCCCACCGACCGATGGTTGGTCGGTGTCAACTTCACAGTAGCCGAATCCCGATTAAGAAGCTGCCATATAGGGGCAGCCTGTGGGTCTAATTTGTAGTGGCGGCTTTGGGCCAAGCTGCCATTATAGTGACTATTTGTGCTCTGAAACTCCATTTTGTAATATTCTCCTCGCCTTTTCCTCTTTTTTATATAAATATGAATGGGATAGTTTAGGATTAAAGATGTATAGAAATTTTGTGAAATATTAAAGAGTATTAGCCCGTGAAAAAATGAAAAAACTTGACAAAACCCTACTCAATCTAAGGTAAAATTTGAAGATCTAAAAAAGGATTTATGGTGATTCAAAGCAAGCTTGGGAAGATTCAAGGAGGCTTTCAATTTGGTTTGCAAATTCCCACATCAAAGAAGGACCAAATTTTAACCTCTCTTTAAATTCAATTCTCTTTACGATTTAATCACTTGAATGACATTTAATCAATTACATATTGATTTCATAAATGTTTAACCTTAGGGCTTAGGGATTAGAGATTTAACCTCATTAAAGGCTAATCTCAATGATATATTCAAAATAGCGAGTTAAATGTGCAAATATATAATTCATGTTATATTATTTAAATTTAATCGTATTGATGTTTTTTTTTTGATTTATTCCTTTACTAGCTCATCGAATGAATAAAATGTTTAAATATGCTAGATCTATATGAAGAGATATTAATAATATAGAGTGAGAGGTTGAATAAATTATTATACTTTTTAAAATTTTAATTACTTGTTTCTTACTGAAGTTTGTTTCTTAATTATGATGCACTATTAAAACAAATTACTGCAAAGTTAAGAGACAAATGCAATCACACAGTGGATAGCTGATTTAGTTGGTTCACAATATATATTCGGGATATACTGATATGTTATGTCCCAAACTCCTCTCTAGGGTTTAAGATCCTATCACTATGATAAACCTCTCCTTACATAGATGGAAAAATCTTTATAAAGTTTTACAGTTTAACTTTGTAACTTTCCTACAAATTGTCTTGGGTAGTAGTTTTTCACTTTTTTCTTAAATTTAGTTATACCTGTAAACCTCCTGAGATCAGTTCTATTTTTAAATCTGGTCTTGAAATTAAAAATGTCTTTCACTAGTTTTACAAGTACATTAAAGACTCAACACATTGATCACTCTAAGACTTTAGTCTTGAATTGGATTATTTTATTTCTCAGAGACACTAAAAATAAATTACATAAATATTCCTTTTTAATAAAAGTTTATCTTTGTGAAAATAATGCTTCTTGATTAAGTAGATATGAATTTAGATCGAAGTGTTTTTCTTGATTTATGAATATGATCAATTTGGGGTAAATCAAGAATGCTCACTATTTTGTGTGTTACAAGTAGACATATATAATCAATTTAATGCTTGTAACAAATGCAACTTTAAGTATACAGGATAATTATAATAATGAATTAAGCTTCTTGAAATGTGTGTGTGTGTGTGTATATATATATATATATTAACTTGTCTTGAAACTTAAGGTTTTTTTTTGCCCTACCAATATAGTCTCTAGCGGCAGGGACTCCCACAGTAAAAATGTCATCCTGCATTGGTTACTGTAATAGTACTCCAGTAATCGGTTGCCACGGATGGGCACCCATCCGTGACAACCGACCCATCCGTGGCAACCGGTTGCTGGAGTACTATTACAACAACCAATGTAGGAAGACATTTTTAGTTGTAAATTGACCCTACCGTTACTCTCTCTTACGGTAGGTCAATCATGTCGCTACTCCCTCTTGTGGTAGGGTCAATTTTAATTGCTCTCAACAACCAATTATTAGGAATAAATTACCGTGTATATACACACACACACACACTTTTTCTCAAAGTATATATATATTTCCATATGACACTATTATATAAAGAGCGTCTCCTATTTTTAACACACTGGGTTATCTTGTTAGCAAAGGTGAGAAATAATTTAATCTTTTAGCCAATCCTTTAAACAGACAAGACGCATTATATACACTTCAAAGCCAGTATTACATTAGGAGTATATCCCTTATTTTTAGAGTGCTCTTTGAAACTATTTTGATATTCACATGATCAAATATAAAATTGTGATCCACAACCTTAAGATAATCAAATCTCTTTGTTCGCTATAGTATGAGTTTTTAGATGTAACTTCTATTAACACCACTTATAACAATTAGAGGGAGTGTGTATATACTTTTTCAAGATTATCAAGCTCAATAGCTCAAAAAACATCAATTCCCAAAAATATAATATACTTTATAACAAATAATAAAGCAATTAATAACAAGTATATCAATCAAATGTAATTGCAAGTATTGATCTTTTAAAAGAGAGAGTATAAGAAATTTGAGAGCAAAAGGTAGGCAAGTTTTTCAATTTTGGCTGTATTTTGTAAAATGAATTTAGGTTGGTATTTATAGAAAATTTTGAGAGTTTGAAAAATTGGGTTGACCCAATGGCTTGGTCCGAGAGGGTTAAGATTTTTAACCCAAGGAATAGCTACTGTCGGATATAGTGAATGTCCCAAATGGGTTAAAAAAAAACTTTTAAACAATCTGCTACCGGGTACAATAAAGTGATTTAATCACTTTTCAAATTACTTCCCAAGTTGGATATCCAATAAGTTTTCGGGCCAAGGATCAGTGACCTATCTAATGACCGTTTGGGTCCTTTTGTTTTTCCAAGTAAGCTTTAACAATCCTTTTTGACTGTTGAAATAACCCAACACTATATGCTCTTCATGTTGAAATTTTATATCATGCTTTATTTTGGGGCCTAATATACAATTTGAAATATACTAAAATGTGAATAATTGATTGTGGGATTTTATTTGAGTTGAATGACATATATAATTGTTGAATGACATACTTATTGTTAATTTAGGCTTATTGTTGATTTGAGTTATGTAGGCATCAACTCTTAGTTCTTTCTCTTCTTTCTTTTTAAGTTTCTCTAACGTTTTTATTATATGTATAATCACATTTTTGATCGAAAGTTGAACTTTCTTTACTTTTATTTATCTTTTTGAGACAGATAGTTCAGAGTGCTCATTCTATAGATATTTGGACTTTAACTCGAATGACATGTGTTTTTTTAAATTGGTCTTAAATTGAAAGACATGCCAAGTATAGATTTGGATTTTGAATTGAATGACAATTGAATAGTTTATATTTTGTTGACTTGAGCTTGCATGTTGAATTAGACCATTATGCGAGCCTATGGTGAAATTTTGGGCTCTTGGATTCATATCCACAAGACTCATATTCCTTTGGGTTCTTTACAGTAGTATACAATAATTAATAATAAATTACAAGATTAGTGCACAAATAAAGTAATTACAAAAAGAGTACAACTAGGAAAAATTAATTACACCATATATCTTTAAAATCCTGAAAACAAATTAATAATACAAAATTCAAATTAAAAGGAAATACACCCAGCTCTACAGAATCCAGAGATAAATATGTTGTATGTCACAACAGTTGGTCTTTCCCCACTTTTCTCCATTTCCTCCGGAATTTCCATGGCTTTTCCAATATCTATTGTTCGCCTTTTACAGTAAAAATTCATCATAATGGTGTAGGTGTAAGCACAAGGCGCATGTCCAAAGTTCTGCATATAAGTTCATGATTCAAGTTTTAAATGAAAGATGAAATGAGAAGAGAGCAACAAATTTCAACTTTAAGGGCGGCAACAAAATATCTTCTGTTATTATTTTTCCTGGTGGGGTAAGGCACGCACTCTTACTACTTCCGATACATGGGTAAACTTCAATCATGAATAACATTTAGTTCTTTCAGCCAAGATGTATGGAGTGGACATGGATCTGGTTTCCCTTCTGCAATTGCCTTCTTGAAGAGTGAATAAAACCAACCGTTTCTCCAATTGAACTGCAATAGAACTAGAGAGTTATTGAAATCTTTTTTGACGATTTGGGTACTCATAAAAACTAAAATGGTTACCTTTGTATGAATGTTTGGCTACCAACTGTATCACATTCAAAATAAATTTGTAACCTAATAAAATTGAATTGGTTACCTTGGTCTGAAAGTTTGGCAACCAACTGCATGAAGGTTTGGCTACCAACTGCATCACATTCAAAAAAAATTGGTAGGCTAATAAAACTGAATTGGTTACCTTGGTATGAAGGTTTTACTACCAACTGCACTATGAAAAAACTGCATTTGTGGATGTGGATTGGTTACATTGGTATAAAGGTTTGGTTACATTGGTATGAAGATTTTGGTTACCTTGGTATGAATGTTTGGTTACCTTGATATGAATGTTTGGTTACCAACTGCATTATGAAAAAACTGCAAGTGTGGAGGTGAAAAAACTGCATGTGTGGAGGTGAAAAAACTGCATGTTTGGTATGTAGGTTTGGTTATCAATTGCATGTGTAGAGTTTACAAACATTATCAGACTTTAAAAACGCAAAACCCCAAATCAAATCCAACATATCTTTATATCGAGGTCCTTGAGGGAGTGCGCATGAAGAAGGAGGCGAGCAGTAAAGTCATCGTCCATTTTTCAACCAGCAAAGTTTAACTTCTCTCTCCGACCCAACTATTGCTATGAAGGTTTTGGTATGAAGGTTTGGTTATATTGGTATGAAGGTTTTGGTTACCTTGGTATGAATGTTTGGTTACCTTGATATGAAAGTTTAGTTACCAACTGCACTATAAAAAAATTGTAAGCGTGCAAATGAAAAAATTGCAGATTTTGAGGCCACCGGGGACGGTGTCGAGGACGTTGATGAGCAAGACGTTCATAGTATTTTCGCCATAGCTTATTCTCACTGAACTCTCCAAACTAGCAATCCCAAGAGATTAGCACTTCCTTGAAATATTTTATTTCTTGATTCTAACCACTTTTCATTATTTATATTAGGCTCCGACAAGAACCTGAGAGCAAAGAATGCGCAAGAAGCACCAAAAAGCAGTTCATGAGAGAGTCAAAGAGATTGAGAAGATAAAGGCACTAATTTAGAAATTAAATATTAAGGATGCATTAATTTTGTAAATATTTTATATATGTACTTTTATTATAATATTTTTTTAAAAATATACTAATAAATGTAAATGTTCCTATTCCTTTCCTATGATGGACCATAGATCAAAATTTGGAAGTGCAAGCTTTAATTTGTTTTTGTGGGCTTGTTATGTACTAAATTGGGTGTTTTAAATGGCTTTTATACCCAACACTTGTTTTAGGCCCAATGGACTGAATGAGTTATGTTGGTTTAAAATGGACACAAAATATAGTTAAGTTGACTCTAATAGCTAAGTCTTAAACTAATTGGTTATGGTTTTTTATATGTCATAATAATTTTCCAAAAGCAACAAATGATTTCAAACCAAAAGAAATATTTTGGAAACAACTTAATATTTAAATGACTTTTGAAATCTAAAATAAAATTTGGAATGACGTCTTATAAAGCTAGCTTTGGAATTACTCTTTGAAATAAAAAATACATTTTTGAATGACATTTTAAACAAAAAAATTTAATGACTCTTGATAAAACATTTTGAATGACTTTTTAAAAGATATTTTTGAATGACTCTTTAAGAGGCATCTTTGGAATGACTTTTTAAAAATTAAAAGACTTCTTTTTAGAAAAAAATAAAAAATATCTTTGAAGTAACATATATTTTCAAAGTCAAAACCAACTCTTTAAATAGACATCCTTATTCTTACTATTAGAAAAAAGAAATACTACAAGTGACATAATTAATTGATTTCCTAGAATAAAATTTCATTCCTGTACTCTCAATTGTAATCTCATTTCTCCAATGTAAAATGATTAAGAAATAGTGGAATGACACAAAAGTACATAACTAATCTTTGAAAGACAACTTCTTCAAATAAAATAAAAAAACTTAAGGAACGTAATAACTGTGATTCATGAAAGTTGGGGGTGCCTAAGATCTCGTTCGACAACGACTTATTTTAAAATAACTTAAAGTTAAAATTTAAATTGATTTATAAGTGATTTTAAGGTGTGACTTAGATATAAAAGTGTTCGGCACCAGATTGATTTATAAGTCAAAAGTTAAGTTAAAACAAATTGTGAATGTGTTCGGCTAATAATGACTTATAAGTTAAAATAAAATGTAAAAATCACTAAAAAGAACATTAATAAAAAGATATATTGATTCAATATCATATAATAAAAATCATTATTTTTGCATTAAATAAAACACTAAACAAATAAATGTATTATATTATATTATAAATACAATATAATATAAAATAAATATAATACGTATTTATAATATATTATATTATATAATATATAATACTATATATGCATATGTTATATTATGTGTTATAATATTGTATATTTAATATTATGTTATAATATAATAAATATAATACATATTAATAATATATTATATATGTATATATGTATATTATATGTTATAATATTATATATTTAATGTTATATATTATATAGTATGCAAAGTAAGCGAACAAGGGACACCGTCAACTGATTTTTGAACCTAGAGATTGGTTTGTAGTTGTAATGACTGCGAATATTTTTAATCTATATTAATAAAATTAATTTTTGATAAATTAAATTTTGTGCGATTAAAGTAAATCATTATATGATAGTTTGGTTTATTTAATTATGTGGCAAATAATTAAAGTAAGGACCATTTAATGAATTAATTAAATTAATGGACCATCCTAGGTAATTTAATATCAAATCATTGATAGGATTTGTAAGTTGTATAATAATTCAATTAACTTGATTCTTAGCAAGTCTAATTGGATTATGTAAATTAATTAATGTGGTTGTTAATTAATGTCTATGTGCAAATATTATTAATAAAAATTAATAGTCCAACTAATTATAAATTAATAGTGGACTAGTCCAATTTATTTATTAAATGAACCCAATTTAATTTAATTGTTAATAGACTTGTATTTGGTCATGTAACTAATTTAATTGGCCCAATTAAAGGTGGTCCAATGACTTATTTATTTGGCCCAATGATTTAATTATTTAGTGGCCCAATTGATGATCTAGATAATTGCGAGCATTGGACTTTATATATATATAAGCTATGTGGCAATTAGAAAATAAAAGTAAAATAGGGTGAAAATAGGAGTGCATTGTCGGCACATTGGGGGGGAGTATTCCAGGAGTTCAAAGCTCAATAAATTATCTAGTCCCTTATTTCTCTTCCAAGCACCCATCAAATCCCCTCAAAATGTGGATCTATATTTGGTGATTAATTAGCTTAAAACAACCAATGTTAGTGGATTAGTGGAGCTTAAGTGCACTTAGCTAACTTCTATAAATAAGAGTCTCTTCTAACATTTCTAGACTTGGTTCATTTTGATATTTTGAAGAGAGCAAAAGAGAGAGCAACTTAGAGAGAAAAAGAGAAGAACACTTAGTGCTCTTGATATTTTAGAAAAAGAAAGCATCAAGTGAGGCTAAGGGGTAGTACATGGCAATCTTGGGAGTGTCTTGGATGTCCTCAAGCTTCGTCTTCTACTTTGGAAAGGAGAGAAAGAGAGCTCAGAAGCCTAAGAGGTATAAAAATCCATCAAACCCTAGTTTTAAAGCTTTTATTGTGCTTTATATGATTTCTATGGTAGAAAAATATTTTTCAAAATCATCCTGTCTAGATTTATGTTAGAATGATAAATCTAGGGTTTAATGTTCTTAACTTGTGTATTGGTATGATTTTATGTTGGAAAGTTTGATCAAAATATGAAATCAATTTTCGCCGAAAAACCCTTAAATTGGACAGTCTGTTCCTGGATTTACTGTTCACGTTTCGTAAATCGTAATCATGATCCGTTAACTTTGGGTGGTAGGACTATAAGATACAAAGATTTTTCAAGTGGATCAACTAAAAAATATTAAACGAGTTATTTATGGTAATTTTTCTAGCAAAACAGCTTCTGCTAGAAAACCTAGAAAAAACTAATGTCCAGATTTTTAAGTGGGCTGTTTTGGCCACTTGGATTGCTCTAAAAATTCGGCCATTTTGCTCATGATATTATATGGTACAGAGCAGCTACTGTCCAAAAATGAGTTCCATCCGACTTCGAATGAGTGAGTAATGACCTAACGCTTTTCCAAGTCTTAAAAGGATATGACTGCTATAACTTGAAATGTATAACTCTGAAAATTATGAAGTTTTTACTAGGAGTATTATATGATGGCATAAATCTACCATATAAATTTTAGAATTTTTTGATAAAAATTCAAGAGATATAAAAATAATAAGTCAAGTAGGTAGTTTTGATAATTACGCTTGACTTAAAAGAAATGAAGATAATAGCATAAATAATTATACATTACTTATTTTTATTAAATAATACATAAAGGTAATTATTTATTATTTAACTAATATTAAATAATAAATAAAGTAATTAAAAAGAATTAAATTAATTATTTATTATTTAAAGGCTAAATAATAAATAAAGTAAAGGAATAAATAAGTTAATAAAATGATTAAACAATTTACTTTTAAATTGTTTATGTTTTTAAATATTACTAAATGATTTAAAATATTATTAAATAATAATATTAGTTAAATTAACAGTAAATGATTAAATTATTATTAAATAATTAATAATAATAGTAAATGATTAAATTATTATTAAATGATTAATAATAATAGTAAATGATTAAATTATTATTAAATAAATAATAATAATAATAAATAATTATTTAGTATTAAATAATTAATAATAATAGTAAGTGATTAAATTATTATTAAAAGATTAAAAATAATAGTATTTGATTAAGTTATTATTAAATGATTAATAATAACAATACATGATTAAATATTATTAGGTAATTAATAATAGTAGTGATCAATTAAGATGTTATTAATTAACTAATTACATTAGTAAGTGAATTTGATATTATTAATATTATATTATTTGGTAATTAAGATATTATCTAAGTGTGATAATATTATCTTGTAAGTTATGTGTTGCTAAATAGGGAATTATGTGCTTACGTGACAGTCTGTGTAATAGTGATATATGAAATCCTATGTGCATTACTAATTGATAGATAACAGTATTTAATACTAGGTATTTCAAGGACAGTTAAATAAGTCGTGTAAGCTGTAGGCAGCGACCAATGCAAGTTTCCTAAGTTAAACTTGAATAATTATTTTCAAGCATGTTAGTGGTTTAATGTATTGTTAATTACTCCACATAAATATAAATTATTGATATCCGCACTTTATGCATTTGAAATACTGTTCTATTATTGAGTAAATCATTTAAACTTCTTCATTACATGAACTTTTCAAGAAATAGTCCACACCATTTATTCCGGCTAAACATATAAAGTTAAAATTTTTAAAAGCTATCCAAATCAATAGTTGGT
Organism: Hedera helix; assembly: GCA_947179155.2. NCBI lineage: Eukaryota > Viridiplantae > Streptophyta > Magnoliopsida > Apiales > Araliaceae > Hedera > Hedera helix. The sequence continues at coordinate 13,019,138 of OX359265.1, forward strand.
GCGAAAATCTTGTACTGAGAGAACAAACCCTAACTAGGGGATTATAAGTGTCATTTGTCCGACACATTCAGAGTTTAATGGTATGCATACACATAGTGTACAAGAGGCTGATCCCCTCGAGTCATTCAAATGATTGATTCCTTGTCAATGTTCATGGTCGGTTGGACCACTCAAAAGTAAATAATCATTCTTCATTTCTTCGTTTGAACTTTGATTATTCTATCAGTAAATTCATCAACTACTTTCAATTGTTGAGTACTTCATTTTATTTGGAATTTATTCATGATAAGTCTTTATTAATTATTTTAAATTTGCTAAGCATAGTAGTTGGTCACTCTTGCTATATATATCATGAACTAATTGCAGTTAAGCCTGAGTATTCCAAGAAGGATAAGGGTAAGGGCAAGCTTTAGGAATAGTTTGTTAGTACTATTCTGTTTTGTAAATCATGATTCCTTTTGTATTAATAGGATAATCGTGATGTATTTGTTAAGGTTTAGACCTTAGGATAGTAGTAAACCCTTTTGAAATGAATAATGTATGTTTATTTATTTTCGCAGTAGTAATATATATTGTTTAGTGGTGTTAGATGTGTTGAATTGTGAGCACTAAATACGAGGTTGAGATAACCCGGATTTGGAGGCGATACATGTTGATATCAGATCTGTAGGTTATACACTTTAGGATGCGAAACTTAGGTTATAACCTTAGAATTAAACTCGTATAGAGTACGCTAGAAGCTGGATCGAGAAGATCCATTGAGTTGAGTTAAGTCTGGAGATGGATCGTGGAGATTCATTGAGCCGAGGTTGTACAAAATAAAATATTAGTTCATTTCATTAATGAATATATTTTATTGTGATACTGATATGCTGTTATGTTTTTTCTTATCTGTAGTTATTGGATGCCTGAGGTAGGTCAGACGAGCCAGTCGGCAGATGAGGAGCTTATAGATATACATGTGGATACGGTCCAGCTGCTGGTTGCTACACCTGAGGAGGATCTCAAGGAGGATCATGTGATTGATGTTGAGGAACCAGTTAGGGGCTGGGTAATGAGGCCACATAGTGAGGATGACTTAGAGGGGTAACAGACTACCAAGGAGGAGTCAGCTGATGAGGAGGAGCCACATTCTCAGGATGACCTAGTAGAGCGGCTAGCTAAAAGGAATTTTGAACTCAAGGATAGAGTTTAACATCTAAAGGAATAGAACCAGGTTCACTAGGAGATGGATGACCAATATAAGGATGTGGTGTATCAGTTGGAGGATGAGATGAGGGAGATGAAGGCACAGCTGCAGGGTTATGAGCATTCTGCACAGCAGTTAGGGTCCCTGTGACATCAGATGGTGGCCAGGAATACAGAGCTGAAGGAGAAGAATGATCAGGCAGAGTTGAGTTTAACAGAGTTACAAGTAGAACATGAAGTCATGAAGGCCGAATTTGATCTTGAGATTGCAGACAAGATTCACATATCTAATGTAAGGATAAGAGTTGCCAGGAGAGTGGATGAGCTAGAGAGAGAGGCCTGGGATGGGGCTTCTAGGATTGATTCCCTGGGCTTTGCGATGGATACAACCTTCGATAAACTGAGGAGTCGGATTGGGAGGTATCCTCGAGAGGAGGACTTGAGTCATCGCACAGTAAGCAGCATGGTAGTTGATAGAATCGCCCGACAGGAGCACATGGATGTTGTGTATCATGGGATGCTCCGCCACTAGTTATGTTATTGTTCGTATCTTATATATAGATGCATTTAGTTCCCACTTTTGTTTATAGTAGGGACGGGTATATGGTGTAAATTTCAGTACTTTTGTTTTGATTTGGGATAGTGTTGGACCCCGACTTTTGTTTTGTCATAGGGGTACGATAGTTTTAATCCCCGCCTTATGTTCTTTAAGGGATAACTATTAGTTGGTATTAACATTTATAGCAGTATGCCATAGGTTGTTACTTGATGTATTAAAATAGTAGTATACGAATATAAATACGGTTCTATTATATTGTTGTCTTATATTTATAAGTACATTCATTTTTAATGAGAACATTAATAAAGTGTTGCATGGAATGTATATCACAAAATAATAACATAAGGTTTTGTCTAAAGCAGACAATGCCGTTGAGGAGATAAACTCGAAACCCAAGAGTAGAGGAGTCGATAAATATTGAGGGAGTTCTAGCAGACCCAATGCAAGCTTTTACAGCTATACTCGCAGAAATCATGCAAAATAGACCACCGCCCGTAGTACGACCAGTAGTGGATCAACCAGGGACTCACTTGGCAAACTTTAAGGGTATCAAACTGGTAGGACTGCTGGAGTTTCACGGAACTACCGATTTAATTGAAGCCCAGACGTAGGTGGAAGAGATGGAAAAAGTGTTCGAGGTCGCCCGAGTGGCCAAAGAACAATATACGTCATTTTCCATCTTCATGCTGAAGGGAGAGGCAAACTACTGGTGGAAAGCCAACAAAAATCAAGCGGGAGAAGGAGTGATAACGTGGACACGTTTCAAGAAGCTGTTCTTCGAAAATTATTTTCTAGAGAGCATGCAAGCGAGAACGAAAGTGAAATTCTTAGAACTAAAATAAGGGAACATGACAGTTGCCGATTATGCTACAAGATTCAATGAGCTGGCCAGATTTGCACTGAAGCAGGTAGACACGAAGGTCATGAGAGTCAGAAGATTTGACCAAGGACTGAAGCCTTGGGTGTATGAAAAAGTCGTAGTGCTACAAATCAACACGTTTTCGTTATTACTAAAGAAAGGTATCTTCGCTGAGTGAGGGAATGAAGCATTGACCAAATACTAGTAAGACCATAAGAAGAAGAACCATGAGGGGCATAAGGAAGGAAATAGTAGTGAATGAAGCAATCCTCACAAAAAAAAAATTAGAATGATAGTCAGAGCTCTAGAAAGCCATCAAGTGAGGCTAAGAAGAGCAATAAGTGCGAAAATGTGGGAAGAGTCACTCAGGGGAGTGCATGCGGGGTAAGGGTGTATGTTTTAACTGTGGACAACCGGGGAACTTTGCTTCACAATGCCCGAAGGTAAAAAAGGGAGATTGTTTCTATTTTGGCGCACCCGATCATTAAAAGAAAGACTGTCCGAAAAGAAAGAGCGACTCCGGGAGCATAAATTAGGGGAACAACAACAAACTAACTATTAGAGGGCCGACACAACAGAACAGGCCGGTGGCACACACTTTAAATATGACCGTCCACGATGCCATGGAATCAAAGGAAGTGGTTGCAGGTATTATTTCGATCAATAATATTGATAGGGCTAAATTATACGATATTTTTATTCCCTAATACTTAGTTTTTATATTTATTGTGTGCTTAAATATTTAATTATTTAGCTTATTTTGGTTTTAATAGGTTTTATAGGATTTTAGTTAATTTATGTTAATTTAGGTAATTTTATAGTAATTTTATATTTCTTTTTATTTATGTGTTTTTATTTATTTTAGGTGTTTTATTTATTATTATGTGTTTTTAGGATTTTTAGTATTTTTATATTATTTTTATTTATTTTTAATTATTTTATATTTTAATTTTGTAGGAAAAATAAGCCTGGGGACAAATCTGAAAAATTCGCAAAAGTTAAATGGCAATTTCGTAATTAACTAGCACTGGTGGTAGTTCCGTAAATAGATCCTCCGGATTTTCGCGCAATGCGCGCGTTGGAGATAAAAGGAACGCGGAGCTTGGACGACGTCGTTTGGCTTTCGACTGTTAAATCTGGTCCGCGCAATGTGCGGACGGCTGAGAGTTAAGAAAAACACGCATGCCATGCGCGCTGGCGGAAGAGCGGCTGACGTCAGCAAGCGTGTTGACTTGGTCAACTGGCGCGTTAGGCTTTGTTTGGCAAACACGGAAATGCTGGAAAACGAGATTATTTCGGATTTTTGCTACTTTTTGATTCCAAATTGGATTTTAATTCCAACTAAGGTTAGGATAATAATTATTTTAATTTTCCTTTATTTTTAATTGTAAATCCTATTAGGGTTTGGACAAGTTAGAGGCCTATAAATAGAGGGCTAGTCTCTCATTATTAATAGTAAATTTTTGGGAGCTCTCCTAGGTGATATCTCTCCATTCTCTTGTGTATTATTTTTATTATGTTTTGCTAATTTTATTTTTCAGTTCCAAAGGGATGTTGAACCTTATTTTTAATTAATGTTCTAATTGAGTTTTATTATATATTCCTTCATGCATGAGATTTATTCTTGATTCTCTGTTTTAATTGATTAGATGACATTTATTTGATTAATTTGATTTGGCCAGTTGAATTAATTAAGTTTTTGTCATATGCTAGATTAAGATTTGATATTAAGCAAACGATATTTTATCTGATCATAAGTAGCAGTTAATAATATTTAATTGTGGTCAAACTTTTGAATATTATTATGGTTATCAAGATGACAAGTTAAATGGTCCGCGATGTTGAGATTATTGCTTGGAATAATCTAATTCTCTAATTTTTAATGCAATTATTATATTAAATCTAGATTGATAGTTCTAGGTTGTATGATAGTTAGAGTCTTTTGTGAGTGATTGCTGCATTAGATTTATAATTTAAGGAGGATTTCGGGTAGCTTGGCGATTGTCGGTTATCTAGGATTATTAATTTCAATTGAAGGAAAAGATAATAATAACTTGATTAATTTGTTGATTAAAAGAAGGGGATACTGAACCAAGGAACTGAAGTTTGCTTTAATTAATTTCTCTCATCTTTATTATTTATTATTTAGTTTTATTTGTTTGAATTTTAATTAGTTAATAATTAATTCCAAACCCCCCATTTAATTAGATATTTTTTAAACATATAAAATTTATTAAAACAATTCACTCTCTGTGGGTTCGACTCTTACTTTCACTACTACATTAATATTTTTCAAAGTAAGATTTTATTTTTGGTTGCTTGCGACAGCATCCCAAATATTAATGCATATGTATTATTTGATTCAGGCACTACTTGTTCTTTTATCTCAGAAGAATTTACTAAGAGGTTAAAATTATCCTGTGAAAAACTTGAAAATCCTTTGAATATGGAAGTAGCTAACAAGGACGTTATCCCCGTAGAATACATTCATAGGAATTATTGTGTTGAAATAAGAGAATACAAACTGTGTGTAAATTTGATCCCGATATGATTAGGAGAGTTTGATGTAATTCTGGGAATGGATTGGTTGTCTAATCACGGAGCTGTGATTGACTGCCAGAAGAAGAGGATAAACCTGAAGACTTCAAATAAGTCGAATGTGGTATTTTATGGTAGTAAATCGCCGAGACAATCTTGTTATTTGACAATAATGTAAGCAAGGAGACTGCTAAGGAAGGGTTGCATAGGTTATCAGGCTTACGTGATTGATACTTAGAGAGTAGGGGTGAAGTAGGACAAATAACTGTAGTAAGGGAATTCTCAGATATTTTTCCAAATGAGTTGTCAGGTTTACCGCCAAATAGAGAGATAAAATTTATAATTGACTTGGTACTGGGGACATCATCAATATCGAAAGCACCGTATATGATGGCTCCAGTAGAAATGAAGGAATTGATGATACAATTACAGGAATTACTGGAGAAGGAAGTATATTTGACTTAGCATGTCTCCATGGGGAGCATATGTGTTGTTTTTAAAGAAGAAAGATGGGTCATTAAGACTTTGTATCGACTATCGGGAGTTAAACAAAGTTACAATTAAGAACAAGTACTCGTTGCCTAGGATAAACGATCTGTTTGATCAACTAAAGGGAGCGAAATACTTTTCAAAGATTGACTAGAGAACATGATAACACTAGCTGAAGGTAAGAAAAAAAGACATATCGAAGATAGCATTCAGGACTTGATACGGTCACTTTGAGTTTTTGGTGATGTCGTTTGGTCTAACGAACGTGCCAGGAGCATTCGTGGACATGATGAATAGAGTGTTCAAGCAACACTTGGACAAGTTCGTTATTGTATTCATAGATGATATTTTGGTTTACTTAATGACGGAGGAAGAGCACGCCAAACATTTGAGAGTGGTACTGAAAACTTTAAGAAGGGAAAAACTATACGTAAAATTTTCCAAGTGTGAATTTTGGTCACAAATGGTATAGTTTCTAGGGTATGTAATTGACAAAAATGGTATTTCAGTAGGTCTAGTAAATGTGGAGACAGTTATAAATTGAGAATAACCGAGGATGCTGACAAAAGTCAGGAGTTTTTTGGGATTGGTAGGTTATTACAGAAGGTTTATATAGGATTTCTCAAAATTAGCAACGCCATTGACAAATTTGATGAGGAAGGCAGTTAAGTTCGTATGGACGGAGAAGTATGAAGCAAGTTTCTTGGAGCTGAAAAAGAGACTTAGTGAAGCACCTGTATTGTCCCTACCAGATGATACAGGAGGATTTGTGATATTCAGTGATGCGTCACACAAGGGGCTCGACTGCGTTTTGATGCAACACGACAGGGTCATTACGTACGCTTCACAACAGTTAAAGGATTATAAGAAAGGGTATCCAACTCATGACCTGGAGTTAGCAGCGGTAGTGTTCGCACTAAAAATCTGGAGGCATTACCTGTATAGGAAAAAGTTTGAGATATACACAGACCATAAAAGTCTGAAATATATCTTCACTTAGAAAGAGATGAATATGAGGCAAAGACGATGGTTGGAATTAATCAAAGACTATGATTGTGAAATTTTATACCATCCTAGTAAGGCGAATGTGGTGGCAGATGCTTTGAGTAGAAAGGGTAGAGAAAAGTTGTTGATGCTGACGACCCAAAGAGAATTAATCAAGGATATGGAAAAACTAGAGTTACAGGTCAAGTATCCGAAAAAGGCAGATGAAAAGTTATTCGCAGTGGAGGCGAGTCCAACTTTATTAGACAAGATAAAAGAGTCTCAAGAAAAGGATAAAGAATGTGTTGCTGTAAGGACGCAAATCTTAGAAGGAGAGGAAGTGAAGTATAAAGTTGATAGCACAAGGCTACTGAGATTTGAAGGGAGGATCTGGGTACCTATGGTTCTGGAATTGAAAGATGAGATTCTGCATGAAGCTCACAGTGCAAGGTATTTGGTACACCCTAGAGGTACGAAGATGAATCAAGATTTGCGTCAGCACTTTTGGTGGCCGAACATGAAAAGGGAGGTCGCATAATGTGTGGGGTGATGTTTGACATGTCAGAGGGTTAAAGCGGAGCATCAGAAATCGGGCGGGCTGCTGCAACCATTAAAAAATTCAGAGTGAAAATGGGAGCACATCACAATGAATTTTGTGACTGGGCTTCCACCAACACAGAAGGGTTACGACGCGAACTGGGTGATCGTGGATCGTTCAACCAAATTTGCACATTTTCTACCTATTAAGATAAGGTAAAATTTGGTGTAGTTGGCAAAGTTATATATAAAGGAGATTGTGTCATGACATGAAGTGCCGATATCTATTGTGTCTGACAGAGATCCGCGCTTCACATCAAATTTTCTGGATAAGCTTATAGGAAAGATTGGGAATGCAGTTGAGGTTGAGTACGGTGTGTTGACTTAGTCACACTCCGATCCTTGGTTTTGATGATAACCTTTTTATGTTACTAAAACTGTGTTTTGAGTTATGTGCAGAAACTTGAAAATAATTCTAATAAACAAACTAATTTCATGACTGGATGAAAGCTTCATATGGAAAGTTTTGTGAAGCAACATTTGAAGAGTCTCGGGTCTTAGATTTTCATGTAAGATCTTTGCTATGATTTATGTTCCAATTCAAAGCTCATTAGGTTGCATTCCATATTTAAATATCAAAAACGTAATTTGATTACATGGATTCAAATAAAGTGTCACACTAATTTAAGGGATCAGTTATCACAATCATTCCAAATTAAGATCAATGGAATCTAAAATAAAGCTATGTAATAAATTGTCCTTTCCTTGTTGGGAGAAATTAGTTAACACTTGATTGATCGATACAATTAAAGGTTTTCATAAATCTATTATGTTAACTGTTTGACCTTTCCTTACTGGGAGATTTTAATACTTGACTGATTAATACTATATATGGTTTCCATAAAACAGTTAACAGAATCAATCAACCGAGTGTAATTTATGATTGGCTGGTATCACGATATATGGACTGATTGTTTGCTAGTGATAGAATCTTGCATTTATTTATGGTATGAATAGTTCCTGGTATTATGCTTAGTCTGACGTGTTAAAGTTGCTATCCCACGTTTTGTGCTTCAGTACGTATATTATGGGTATCATCATGTTATGGGAATAAATCGATTTTTTAATCTATATCAATTACGTGCATCACTGGGTAGACTTTTTTGAAGAGTTACCAAAGTCCAAAAAGGTTAAGTTGTAAACATTGTTGTGGACCATCCCTTAAACGACTAGTTTCAATGTCTTTATATATCATGTCTAGCTGAACCACAAACGACACAGAAAAGAATTATCAATACCCAGAATCTCAAAAAGCTAACACTGCACAGCAAGTTTTTCGGTCTTTCACGCAACATACTGCCACACTGCTGAAGAACCTTAAATCAATCTGATTCACCTTCTGTCGTGTTCTGTTTTGAGAAAAACTTGGTGATATCTTATCTTTTGATCATTGCATTTAGATTTGAGCTTTGTGTTGTTACATATTTCATACTTTGATCATAGTAAACTCTGTAATCTGTTTTTAGGACTGTACTAATCTTTTTCTGTCCGTAGGGTTGTTTACAATAAAGTTCTAAGTTAGCTAAATAGCTAGGTGAGTAAAAGTACTCAAGTAAGTGTATAGGTGTGCACAAGGGAGCATAGGTGCTCGGTAGGAAGTGTCCTCAAGATCGGGAACTGTTATTGTAAAAGGTGTCTTGTAAGGCAATATTATTTCAATAAAAAGAAGTCTCCAATATCAAGTTGATATTGGACGTGGAGTAGGCCATTAAAGTAGAGGATAAGGGCCGAACCACGTAAAAATCCTAGTGTTCATGTGATTGTGCATTTTCAGTATCTATATGCCCAACTAGTTTACTGCATCACATTTAAGTTCAAGCAAAAATAATCACATCTTCTAAATTCCATATTCAATGTAACTCAGTTTTCAAACCAGCAACCTGAAATCATTTATCCAGCAAACTGATTTACTAACTGTTTTAATAAACAAACAAAAATTGGTCATAGTTTTAATCCACACTTATTCAACCCCCCATTCTAAGTGTGCCTATTTAAATTTTATTTGGTATCAGAGCTTGGCTCTACTTATCTTGGTCTTAAAAGTGACTTGTAGGGTAAGATCTTGATATGGCACAACTTGGAAGCTACACACAAGAAGGGCAGTTAACCAATCGACCTCCATTGCTACATGGAACTGACAATTACAACTTTTGGAAGTTCAGGATAAGGATCTATCTTAAAAGAGATCTTTGGGAATGGTGGGTCGTGGAGAATGGTCCGGTCATTCCAAGGAAGGATGATGGTACACCAAAAGCTTTAACCGAAATGGACTCTACTAAAGTGTATATGACATCCTACGATTCAAAGGCAATGAATACACTACTCAGTGGCATGGTACAAACTGAAATAGATAAAGTGTCCTCATGTAACACGGCCAAAGGGATTTGGGATATTCTTAAGGTAAGTCATGAAGGAACATCAAAGGTAAGGGAAGTTTAATTGAGTATGCTCATGCACGACTACGAGATGTTCAAACTAGAAAAGGAAGAAATTATCAAGGAAGCTCAAGCTAGATTTCTGGTACTCATGAACTCATTAAAGCTACTTGACAAGAACATTCCTCAAAGTGAAATAAATCGAAAGTTGCTACGGGCTATGCCCAAAAGGTTTGCATCCAAAGTTACTACGCTTCAAGATTCGTTAAATATTTCTATTATGGATACTTTAACTTTATTTAGTGAACTAGAGGAATATGAACACCAATTAAAAAGCTATGATGACGAGGAGGAAACTCCTAGAAGAAAAGTTTTAGCTCTTACTGCAGGAAAAGGAGGAGAATCAAGTGATGACTCAGATGAGTAAATTGTTATGCTATCCAGAAAATTGAAAGGGATATTGGAAAAGAAGAATAACCGAAGGAATATTATGGGAACCAACAAGTTTAAGGGAAAGCAAAATGAAGAAACCTGTTTTAAATGCGGACGTCTAGGTCACTTCAAGAAAGATTGCTTTCAACTAAAGAATAGAGGAAAACCATACTTCAAGGAAAACAAGAAGAAAGCTCTTGTCACATGGAGTGATGATGATTCAGAAGTAGAAATCAATGCAAACGATGAGATTGCTCAAATATGCTTCATGGGACTTGAAGGTGAATCAAGTGAGGTAACTTTAAATAGTACTTTGCTTAAACAAGAAAATGAAAACCTACGAGAAAAGAATACTTATTTAAAAGGATTGATAAATACATTAATGAATGAAGTAGATACCTTAATTGAGGAAAAAGAAGAAAAAGAAAACCCGTCTAAAGATGAAAGAGTATTGAATGCTAAAATTGATTATTTAGATAACTACAATAAAATACTTCATAATAAGGTAAACTTCTTGAATAGTGAAAATGAAAAATTAAAGAAAGAAATAAAAATGAGAGATGTTTGTATTGATGCGTTTAACGATAGTCCACACCATAACCTTAATAATGAGGATGGAAAAGAATTGCAAAAAGAGATAGAATCATTAAAAAAAAACTTTGGCAAAATTTGTTCAATTTGAAGAAAACTTAAACGTAATGCTAGGAAAACAAAGACCTAGTTTAGAAAAACAAGGAATTGGATATAAGGTAACAAATAAATGGAAAAATACAAAGATGTTAAAATCCAAATCACAGTTTAAACTAAATCACTGCTCTCCTTTTACTACTTGCACAAAATGTGGGATTAAGGGACACCTAGATATTAATTATAATAAGAAAGGTAAAATGATATGGGTGAGAAAAAGTGGTTTGCATGTTACTAACTCAAATGGACCCAAACAAAAATGGGTACCAAAAACAGTAAACCGATTTCTTGATACAGGTGTCTCTCAAAGCAAGAGTTCCATCACAAAAGTGGATTCTAGATAGTGGATGTTCTCGCCACATGACGGATGATAAATCAAAGTTTTTGGAGCTCTCTCTTAAGAAGAAGAATGGAACGGTGACATTTGGTGACAACAAAACTTGCGAAATAATTGGTAAAGGTAAAATAGGAAATGGTAAGATAAACATTGAAAACGTTCATTTGGTTAAAGGTCTTGAATTTAATCTTATAAGTATAAGTCAATTAATGGATAGTGGACATCAAGTTAAATTTGAGAAAAATAAGTGTTTTATTTATCATGGTACTAACAATTCTACTCTAGTTGTACAACGAGAAGGAAACATCTATACAATTGACTTTGAACAACAACAGAAAGAAATGTGCTTATCAGCCATAGAAGATGAAGCCAATCTATGGCAAAAAAGGATGGGACATGTGCACATGGACTTAATAAGGAAGTTATTAATAAATAATCTTGTAAAAGGGTTACCCAAAATAAACTACGAAAAGAAAGGCATATCTGGATCTTGTCAGCTTGGTAAACAAGTAAGAACATCATTCAGTGCAAAAAATCAGGTATCACAATTATTACACCTTGATTTATTTGGTCCAGAAAGACATGCTAGTTTAAATGGCAAATTCTATGCTTTTGTAATAGTAGATTATTTTTCTAGATATACTTGGGTAACATTCCTTAAGACTAAAGATGAAGCATTTAGGGATTTTGAAAGACTTACAAAAAATTTGGAAACGAAGTACAGTCTCAAGCTCATAAGAATAAGAAACTATCATGGTGGGGAATTTCAAAAAGGGTTCATATCATTCTGTGAACAAAAAAGGATTAGTCATGAGTTTTCCGCACCAAGGACACCTCAACAAAATGGGGTGGTGGAAAGGAAAAATAGAACTTTACAAGAAACCGCATGAACACTATTACAAGAAGGTAAGCTTCCACAAAAGTTTTGGGTTGAAGCAGTAAATACATCTTGCTACATTTTAAATAGAGTACTTATTCGTCCTATTCTTTTGAAAACACCCTATGAGTTGTTAAATGGAAAGATACCTAACATAAGTTACTTCAAAGTATTTGGATCAAAATGTTTTATACTAAATACTAGTGGTAACTTAGGAAAGTTCGATGCTAAATCATATGAAGGAATTCTTATTAGTTATTCTCAACAAAGCAAAGCTTATCGTGTGTTTAATATGAACAAATATTTTGTTGAAGAATCTGTACATGTCAGTTTTAGTGAGTCTAACATTGATCTACCAAAGGAAAGAGAAGATGATGCAGGAAATATGGAGGCTGCAGTCACTACAGCAAGACAGAATACTGAAAACAGCTTGCTGGATTCACAATCAGCAAAACAAATAGACCAAAACAGTCTACCAGATGCAGAAATACAACAAAAATAGCAAAACAGATCTAGAAATCAGCAAACCGATTTGGAAGCTGAATTAGAAAACAAAAATGAGGAATCCCCAATTTCAAGCCCCATCCAACATCAAGAACAGCAACACAATACTCCGATGCAAAAAATAGCAAGACACATCAAAAACCATCCTCCAGAGAACATAATTGGTGACATTAATCGAGGAATTACCACAAGAAGAGGTGTACAAAATTTGTGTGCCTTCACTGCATTCTTGTCACAAATAGAACCAAAAAATACGAAGGAAGCACTTCTAGATGAAAATTGGCTTATAGTAATGCAAGAGGAACTTCAACAATTTCAAACATGTCAAGTATGGGAGTTAGTTCCTCCTCTAAATGAAGTCTCAATCATTGGAATCAAATGGATATTCAAGAACAAGCACGGTGAACATGGAAATATAACCCGCAACAGAGCAAGACTTGTGGCTCAAGGATACAATCAAGAAGAAGGGATAGACTACGAAGAAACATTTGCCCCAGTGGCAAGATTGGAGTCTATTCGAATCTTACTTGCTTTCGCCTATTACAAACAATTTAAGCTACATCAAATGGACGTAAAGATCACATTCCTAAATGGATACATAAATGAGTAAGTCTATGTCAAACAACCTCCTGGATTTGAACACGAGAAGTACCCTCATCACGTATACAAACTCAGAAAAGCACTATACGAACTCAAACAAGCACTAAGGGCTTGGTATGAAAGATTGAGCAAGTACTTATTATCCAAAGGGTTTACAAGAGGTAAAATTGATTCTACATTATTTATTAAACATGAAAATAAAGATATTATCATTGTTCAAATATATGTAGACGATATTATTTTTGGTGCCACTAATGCATTGCTTTATGAGTGGTTTTCTAAGTGTATGCATAAGGAATTTGACATGAGTTTAATGGGAGAGTTTAACTACTTTTTAGGACTACAAATTAAGCAAACTAAAGATGGTATCTATATTCATCAAACCAAGTACATCAAGGATTTGCTAAAGAGATTTGGATTCGAGGAGTCAAATTCAAAGGCAACACCAATGAGTACAACAATCAAGCTTACTACATACGATAAAGGTATTGATGTAGAAATCACCAAATATTGAGGTATGATTGGAAGTCTACTACCTAACTGCTTCACGCCCTGATATTATGTATAGTGTTTGTCTTTGTGCACATTTTCAAGCAAAACCAAAAGAATCACACTTAAATGCAGTTAAGAGAATATTTAAATACTTGTGTGGCACTATCAATGTTGGTTTATTTTATCCAATATGTGAGGATTTTGATCTAATAGGTTATTCAGATGCTGACTATGCAGGTTGTCAAACTGATAGAAAAAGTACAAGTGGTGCTTGTACATTTTTGGGACAAAGCTTAGTTTCATGGCATAGCAAAAAGCAAACTTCTGTTGCACTATCAACAACAGAGGGTGAATATTTAGCAGCAGAGAGTTGCTGCTCCCAAATTCTTTGGATGCGTCAAACCCTAATTGATTTTGATGTTATTTATATTACTGTGCCTATTCTATGTGATAACATTAGCACCATTGACATATCTAAGAATCCTGTCTTGCACTCACGTACAAAACACATTGAAGTTAGGCATCATTTTTTAAGGGATAATGTATCAAAAGGGTTGATTAAATTAGTCTTCATTCCTACTGATCACCAACTAGCTGATATATTTACCAAACCATTAGGCGAAGAAAGATTCTGTACCTTAAGACGTGAACTTGGTATGTGCACGGTTTCATAATTGCATATATCTGCATGGAAAACTAAACCTACATAATACATGCCGTTACATTTATATATTAATACAGAATTAAGGTATGATTAACTGCCTTTTATTTTAGACGGCTTTCAACATTCTTTGGAAACGCATTTCTTTTCCTCTCTCCGTCATCTACAATAAAAACTGCTCTCTCCAAGATTTCAAAAATCTTTGAAGACCGTGATTTACTGTTACAAGGTTTTCTCTTTCGTACTTTACTCTTCTTCTCCAAAAACTCTCTCTCCACAAAATCCTCCATCCTCATCGTCAGAACCATTAGCAGAGAATGAAAACTCGAACCTCCAAGAGAATCATGGAAGAAGTTTCTAGCACCAATGACGATTCCTCTGTCAAATCGGGTTATTCGAAGAAAACAAGCATGGGTGCATCCACCGTTCTATCTGAACCTAAGCAGAAAAAGGGAAAAGCTAAGATGGCCATCAAATCTCCAGAAGGTGGCTCTAAATCGGTAATACCAACTACTTCATCTTTGACTAAAAACTACTTTCGTGGAAACAATTTTGAAGCTCGGTTCCAAACTCATATTATGTCAAAACCCTTGCTTTATGAAAAATCATTGGATCTATTTATCTATAAGCAAACCACTCTAGAAGCAATATTTGATTCCTGTGGCATTGCATTAATGATTTCTCCACCAACCACTGCTTACCCACAACTTGTGCAACAATTCTATGCGAATTTTGAACTCAAATAGGGAAACCTGCACTTCCCTTGCTAAAGGAAAACTGTTCAGTTTTTCTGATAAAGGTTTAGGAGAGATTTTGTCCATTCCGTGTTCTGGTTTATGCCCTTTCACACTGAAAGGTGCAACTCAAGAACCTTTCTCCCCTCTAACTTAACTTCAAACTGTCATGAACGATCCCTCTCTAACTCAAGTGGTCCTTCCCTCTACTGTTGAAGTATCTCCTCTAGCAGTGGTCATTCATAAAATTGCACGGTCAAACTTACTGCCTCGCACTGGTGGTGGTGCAAATTTTACATTCCAAGGCCTTGGTCTGGTGTCCACTATTATGAAAGGGTTGGAATTTAACTTAGCTTCAATGATCCTATTACATATGGATAGCTATGTAAAACAGAATAAGAAGAGTCTACGTTACAGTGGAATTCTTACTAAAGTTTTTCAACACTTTGGAATTTCTATTGACACTGAAGCCTTCTTTCCATTAACCGAATCCATTGATTCTGAAAACCTCAAACAGTCCCATTTGACGATCATTGATGGTAACTTTGTTCGTCTTCCAAAAGAGAATCCACTTGATTATCCATCTCAGCTACCAAATGTCAATCCACCCATTTCCCTTTCATCTCCTGAGATCGCCTCTCTTCTTCATCAAGTTCTTTCGTCAGATATGCACATAGCAATGCAGGCTGGAATGATAGAACTCAGACAGAGGCTCAATGCACTCGAAACCATGAACTATCCATGGAGGAACGAATTGCCCGTGTTGTGCATCGCCCATACTTCACCCAACGAGCTGAGAACAACGTTGATATCGAAGTCATTGATGACTAATGTCTTAAGTTTTATTTCACATTTCTTTTTGGGTCTGTAATATACTGAATTTGAGATTTTCATTTGGCATTCTCCTTGCTTGCTACTACTTTTATATTTACTGTGTTTTGACTGAGCATTGTCTTAGCTATCTTTTTACTGATGACAAAGGGGGAGAAACATGGATTTAGGGGGAGTATTCATTATTTTCAGTTTACCCGATGCATGGTTTTAGGGAGAGTTTTTATTCATTAGGTTGTCATCATTAAAAAGGGGGAGATTGTTGACTTAGTCACACTCTGATCCTTGGTTTTGATGATAACCTTTTTATGTTACTAAAATTATGTTTTGAGTTATGTGCAGAAACTTGAAAATAATGTTAATCAGCAAACTGATTTCATGATTGGATGAAAGCTTCATATGGAAAGTTTTGTGAAACAACTTTTGAAGAGTATCGGGTCTTAGATTTTAATGTAAGATCTTTGCTATGATTTATGTTCCAATTCAAAGCTCATTAGGTTGCATTCTATATTTAAATATCAAAAACGTAATTTGGATTACATGGATTCAAATAAAGTGCCACACTAATTTAAGGGATCAGTAATCACAATCATTCCATATTAAGATCAATGGAATCTAAAATAAAGCTATGTAATAAATTGTCCTTTCCGTGTTGGGAGAAATTAGTTAACACTTAATTGATCGATGTAATTAAAGGTTTCCATAAATATATTATGTTAACTGTTTGACCTTTCCTTTCTGGGAGATTTTAATACTTAACTGATTAATACTATATAGGGTTTCCATAAAACAGTTAACAGAATCAATCAACCGAGTGTAATTTATGATTGGCTGGTATCACGATATATGGACTGATTGTTTGCTAGTGATAGAATCTTGCATTCATTTATGGTATGAATAGTTCCTGGTATTATGCTTAGTCTGACGTGTTAGAGTTTCTATCCCACGTTTTGTGCTTCAGTATGTATATTATGAGTATCATCATGTTATGGGAATAAATCGATTTTTTAATCCATATTAATTTCGTGCATCATTAGGTAGACTTTTTTGAAGAGTTACCAAAGTCCAAAAAGGTTAAGCTGTAAACATTGTTGTGGACCATCCCTTAAACGGCTAGTTTCAATGTCTTTATATATCATGTCCAGCCGAACCACAAACGACACAGAAAAGAATTATCAATACCCAGAATCTCAAAAAGCTAACACTGCACATCAAATTTTTTGGTCTTTCACGCAACATACTGCCACACTACTGAAGAACCTTAAATCAATTTGATTCACCTTCTGTCGTGTTCTGTTTTGAGAAAAACTTGGTGATATCTTATCTTTTGATCATTGCATTTAGATTTGAGCTTTGTGTTGTTACATATTTCATACTTTGATTATAGTAAACTCTGTAATCTGTTTTTGGGACTGTACTAATCTTTTTCTGTCCGTAGGGTTGTTTACAATAAAGTTCCAAGTTAGCTAAATAGCTAGGTGAGTAAAAGTACTCAAGTAAGTGTATAGGTATGCACAAGAGAGCATAGGTGCTCGGGAGGAAGTGTCCTCAAGATCGGGAACTGTTATTGTAAAAGGTGTCTTGTAAGGCAATGTTATTTCAATAAAAAGAAGTCTCCAATATCAAGTTGATATTGGACGTGGAGTAGGCCATTAGAGTAGAGGATAAGGGCCGAACCACGTAAAAATCCTAGTGTTCATGTGATTGTACATTTTCAGTATCTATATGCCCAGCTAGTTTACTGCATCACATTTAAGTTCAAGCAAAAATAATCACATCTTCTAAATTCCATATTTAGTGTAAATCAGTTTTCAAACCAGCAACCTGAAATCATTTATCCAGCAAACTAATTTACTAACTGTTTTAATAAACAAACAAAAATTGGTTATAGTTTTAATCCACACTTATTCAACCCTCCCTTCTAAGTGTGCCTATTTAAATTTCACGGTGTACCATCCTCAAATTGATGGCCAGAGTAAACTGATGATTCAAACACTAGAAGACATGCCTAGGGAAGTCGTGATGGATTTGAAAGGCAGTTGGGATGCCCATTTACCTTTGGTGGAGTTCGCATACAATAATAATTACCATGCTAATATTGGTATGCCACTGTATGAAGCACTATATGGGAGAAAATGTCGCACGCCATTATGTTAGGACGAAGTTAGTGAATGATGACTATTAGGACCTGAAGTGGTACAGCGGACCGTGAATGTTTTTAATGTAATAAGAGCTCATTTGGTAGTAGCTCAGGATCATCGGAAGCGAAACTTTGAAGTTGGTAGCTTTGTATTTTTGAAAGTATTTCACTGGAAAGGGAAGATAAGGTTTGGCAAGAAAGAAAAACTGAGTCCGAGGTTCGTAGGATCATTTGAAGTTCTGAAGTGAGTAAGTGAAGTGGCGTACGAGGTAGCCTTACCTCCTGAACTTGAGCACATTCATAACGTGTTTCATGTCTCAGTGTTGTGGTTGTATAAACCTCACTGCAAGCACGTGATATCCTAAGAACCGATTCAAGTGGAAAAAGATGTATCGTGCGAAGAAATTCTTGTCCAGATACTAGATAGAAAGGAGTAGACGCTGAGGAATAAGGTTATATATTCGGTCAAGGTTCTTTGAAGAAACCACGCAGTTGAGAAAGCTACGTGGGAACTAGAAGAAAAGATGTGGAGGAATTACCCGCATCTTTTTGATTAACCTTATGTTGAAATTCCGAGGACGAAATTCTTATGGGGGGGGGGGGGGGGGAGAATGTAACGACTGCGGATATTTTTAACCTCTATTAATGAAATTAATTATTGATCAATTAAATTTTGTGCGATTAAATTAAATCATTGTATGATAGTTTGGTTTATTTAATTATGTGGTAAATAATTAAAGTAAGGACCATTTAATGGATTAAATAAATTAATGGATTGTCCTGAGTAATTTAATATCAAATCATTGATAGGATTTGTAATTTGTGTAATAATTCAATTAACTTGATTCATAGCAAGTCTAATTGAATTATGTAAATTAATTAATGTGGTTGTTAATTAATGTCTATGTGTAAATATTATTAATGAAAATTAATTGTTCAACTATTTATAAATTAATAGTGGACTAGTCCAATTTATTTATTAAATAAACTCAATTTAATTTAATAGCTAATTGACTTGTATTTGGTCATGTAACTAATTTAATTGGCCCAATTAAAGGTGGTCCAATGACTTATTTATTTGGCCCAATGATTTAATTATTTAGTGGCCCAATTGATGATCTAGATAATTGCTAGCATTGGACTCTCTCTCTATATGTGTATATATGTATAAATAAGCTATGTGGCAATTAGAAAATAAAGCAAAATATGGTGGAAATAGGAGTGCATTGCCGGCACATTGGGGGAGTATTTCAAGAATGCAAACATCAAGATATTATTTAGAGAACATCATCCATTATTTCTCTCCCTAGCACCCATCAAATCCCCTCAAAATATGGATCTATGTTTGGTGATTAATTAGCGTAAAACAACCAATGTTGGTGGATTAGTGGAGCTTAAGTGCAGTTAGCTAACTTCTATAAATAAGAGACTCTCCTTACATTTCTAGAGTTGGTTTATTTGGATATCTTGAAGAGAGTAAAAGAGAGAGCAAGTTAGAGAGAAAAAGAGAAGAACACTTAGTGCTCTTGATATTTAAAAAAAAGAAAGCATCGAGTGAGGCTAAAGGGTAGTACACGACAGCCTTGGTAGTGTTTTGGATGTCCTCAAGCTTCATCTTCTGCTTTGGAAAGGGAAAAATTATTCTATGCACTGGGAGCAAATGAACAGTTTGCTCTCCCCTCTCACATAGTAATGTGGTCCATATTATAGATCCCACTACTATGTGAGAGGGGGAGTAAACTGTTCATTTTCTCCCGGTGCATAGAATAATTTCTCTTGGAAAGGAGAAAAAGATACCTCATAAGCCTAAGAGGTATAAAAATTCTTCAAATCCTAGTTTTGAAGCTTTTATTGTTCTTTATATGATTTATAGGTAGAAAAATATTTTTCAAATCCATTATGTCTAGATCTATGTTAGAATGATAGAAAAGGGTTTAATGTGCTTAACTTGTGTATTGATATGCTTTTATGTTGGAAAGTTTGATTAAAACATGAAATTGATTCTTGTCGGAAAACCCATAAACTGGATAGTCCGTTCCTGGATTTACTGTTTACGTTCCGTAAGTCATAATCATGATCCATCAACTTTAGGTGGTAGGACTATAAGATACAAAGATTTTTCAAGTGGAACAACTGAAAAATATTAAACGAGCTATTTATGGTGATTTTTCTAGCAAAACAGTTCTTGCAAAAAAACCTAGAAAAAACTACTATCCAGATTTTTAAGTGGGATATTTTGGCCACTTTAATTGCTCTAAAAATTCCGGCCATTTTACTCATGCTATTATATGGTATAGATCAGTCACTGTCCAAAAATAAGTTCCATCAAACTTCGGATGAGTGAGTTATGACCCAACATTTTTTTAAGTTTTAAAAATGTATGACTGCTATAACTTGAAATGTGTGACTTAAAAAATTATGAAATTTTTATTGGGTGTATTATATGATGGAAGGAAGCTATCATATATATTTTAGAATTTTTGGATAATTAATAGATTTTTAATAATTATTACAAAATCTGGATAGAATTGGTCTATTGAAAAATAGTAAATAAAGTTGAAAAACTAAAATAAAATTATTTTGTGTATAAAATGAAATACACTAAAAATATCCAAGAGATATAAAAATAATAAGTCAAGTAAGTAGTTTTGATAATTACATTTGACTTAAGAGAAATGAATATAATAGCATAAATAATTATGTATTATTTAATTTTAAGGTAATTATTTATTATTTAAATAATATTATATAATAAATAAAGTAATTAATTAAATTAATTATTTATTATTTAAAGGCTAAATAATAAATAAAGTAAAGGAATAAAGAAGTTAATAAAATGATTAAACAATTTACTTTTAATATATTGTTAATTACTCCTAGTTAATAATTCAATTACCGTTATGACTAGCAAGTCTAATTGAATTATGCGAATTAATTAATGTGATTATTAAATGAGCCCAATATCGTGGGTAATTTAAATTATGTGACTAGCACAATTTAGTATATGGGAGTAAAATAATTTAAGAGCCTAGGTATTTTAATTATATTAATTACTTGTATGTGCCCAAAGACTAATGTGACATGTTACTTATTTAATGGGAGTAACATGTAGCCCAACATGTTAATTAATTAAAATCATGCCCAAGTTCAATTAAATGGCTCAAATGTGCTACCTAAAGCTCAAATTTAAGTAGGACTAAGAATACTTGCATGTATACTCACTTATATATATATATATATATAACTACAAAAATTGCATGCAAATTTGGTAAAATCTGTAATACCCTGATGGCAAAAGTGTAATTCTGCAAGAAGCCGGTGGCAAAATCGTAATAAAACATATTTTTGGGGCCTTGATTGTAAATATCCAGTGCGGTGGCATTTTCGTAAATAAAGCATCTGGACTTTCGCGCCATGCACGCATGTAGCTTAAGGAGACCGGACGTGGGACGACACCATTTTGATGCGCCGGGAAAGAATTAAGCTTCGTGCCATGCGCAGGAGGCTGGGGTTAGCATGCAAGGCTCCATACCGCGTTGTTTTCTATTCATCATATCAGTGGTGCAAGCGTGCAATGCGCGGTAGGCGAGCGGCTACTTACGTGCGTTGACTTGGTCAACGCCACGTTTGGCTACGCGGTTTACCAGATTTTCGGGATTTTCAACCTTTTTGATTTCAAATTGGATTTCTTTTCCACATTAACTTAGGATCATTATTGTACTTCTATAAATACACTATGTAACTTTTATTTTGAGCAGAATATATTATGTTAGGGTAGAATATATTAGGTTAGAGTAGAATATATTATATTAGAGTAATTTAGGAGTAATTTTAGAAGCAAATATTCAATGCGAATGATTCAATAATTAAAGGCGGAGCTTGGGAATTGGAGATTGCGATCCGAGTGACAGATGGATATCAACATAGATTTGTTTTCTTTTTTTTTTCTCTTTTTTTTTTTGTAATTTTGAGATGTTGAATTATTTGTGGTTAATTTATTATTTAGTTATGAACTAATTTTTATTTGAGATTGCAATTGAACCCAATGTGTAGTTTAAATTAATTTATTTTCTTTTTAATTAAATTGATTATAATTGAATTGTTTATCATATTTTGTGTGTTCAAGTATTTAATTAGTTTCATTAATTAATGTAGTAATCTACATGAAGTTAACGAATTGATTATAGTGTTTAGACCTAATTAATTATTTTGTGCGTTAATGTATTAATTAATTGTGATTAATTATTGGGATAATCTATATGAAATCAAAAGTGGATTATAGATTTAGATTCGGATATGATAACATGTGAATTTGTTGATTCTTTTTAGGAAGAGTAGCATAATAATGTGTAGGATGAAGATACCTATATGTCACATGTAACTTTGTTGAAAGTTGGATCTTAATGAGTTTATTTCAAATTATTTTGCATAGCAATATAGTAACTTAATTGGAATAAATCTTTTTATTAATTATTGAAAAAGGTTAATAAATAGTTAGGTATTCTCAGTTAATAATTCTATATAGTTAGTTAATTAAAAAGCGAATAAAGATATTTAAATGAAGCATTGGGGAAAATTGTGATCTTAATTATTTTAATTTGATTTAATCATTTTTACTAGTTTAGTTTAGTTAGTAATTTTAATTAAATTGAGATTGTTTAAATAGAATTAATTTGATATTAAATTAGTGTTTGGTAATAATTATTTTTAATTTCCTCTGGGTTAGACACTCTATTTTATCACTTTATTACTTGTTGACTGTGTATATACTTACACGCATATATTCATATAGAAAATACCCAAGAAGTTTTTGACGCCGTTGCCGGGGAATTAATTTAATAATTTTGCCAATATTAATTTTAGTCAAATTAGTTTTAATTTAAACATTTTTTATTTTTATTTTTGTTTTTATTTTTTTCTTCCTTTTCAGGATAAATGGCGAACGAGGATCGAAAATTGCTGCGAGACTATGCGATGCCACAAGTCACTGAAATTTAATCGAGCATCCATAGGCCTGCAATTAATGTCATAAGTTTTGAGATCAAGCCAGGCACGATACAGATGATCTAAAATTCAGTGCAGTTTATGGGTTTGCCCAATGACGATCCGAATGATCATCTCATAAGCTTTTTAGAGATATGTGACACTTTCAAGTATGAAGGAGTTTCGGATGATGCTATAAAACTTTGCTTGTTCCCTTTCATACTTAGGGACAAGGCAAAGAGTTGGTTGCATTCACTTCCACCGGGGTCTATCACTACTTGGAACGACTTGGCTCAAAAGTTCTTAGCAAAGTTCTTTCTGCTAGCGAAGACTGCAAAAATGAGGAATGGCATCACTTCATTCATGCAGCATGATTTAGAATCATTGTATGAGGCATGGGAGCACTTCAAAGATTTATTGCGGAGATGTCCACACCATAGAATACCCAAGTGGCTTCAAGTTCAAACATTCTACAATGGGTTATTCAGTACAATGAGGACTATTATTGATGTGGCTGGAGGTGGTGCTTTAATGGCGAAGAATTTGGATGAGGCCTATGACCTGTTGGAAACTATGGCAGCGAATGATTACTAATGGCCTTCTGCAAGGGTGAATCGGCAAAGGGCAGTTGGGAGAATTGATAATGATTCAATTTCTGCAATGGCTACACAAATGTCGTTAATTACTAGGAGACTTAATGCTCTTAAAGTTCTAATATTCAACCTGTGGTAATAACTTGTGATCTATGTGCTGTGAACCATTCAGTTAATCAATGCCCAATCAATGCAGAATCGGTCCAGTATGTGGCAAACTATAATCAGCAACAGCGGCCCGATAATTCAAATTACTATCACCTGAAGGTGAGCAATCCTTCTAATAAGTCATGGAGAAATAATCAAGCTCAATCATATGCTCCAAGACAATCATGTTAACCCGGACTTCTAAATCAACCTCCACCACAACAAACAAGGGATGCGAATTTGGAGGAACTTCTTTCTAAGGTCTTAGAGGAAAATGCGTTATTAAAGAAAAGTCATGAAGCTGTAATTCATAATCTCGAGAATCAAATGGGACAACTCGTCAACCATATGGGGCAGCTTGCGAGTGCCATAAATAGTCAATCCCAAGGTACTTTGCCAAGTGATATAGTGACAAATCCTAGAAGAGAAAGCAATGAGCAATGCAATGTTGTGACCCTAAGAAGTGGTAAGGAGTTACATGAGGTTGATAGAGGAAATTCGAATAAGGCACATACGGATATGCAAGATGATAGTGAGGCTTGTTGAACATTGCATGTTTGATTTGATAATAAGAATTCAGGTGATAAAAGCATTAAATAGTAGAGTTGTAAAGTCCTTTGATTGTTCATGATGTACTAGGACTTAGTTAGTTAAGATCAAAACTGTTAGGTTGATCCTTTGGATATGAATGTATTGAGTTATAAAGTTCTGTGTTATGTTCACGAACTTAGTTTATGAAAAGATCAAATCTGTTAGGTTGATCTTGTGTTATATCTCTTCAGTCAGTCTGATCGTAGAATGGACTTTATGACTCCGCACAAAGAAGACTCAATGATTCAATCTGCTCATAGAATTGACTCTACGATTCCGTGCCAGGAAGACTCTACGATTCCGTCAAAGCAAAGGAACATACTCTATGACCAAGAAAGAAGTGATCGTAGAATGGACTCTACGACCAATAGAGCAGCCGTAGAATAAAACTCTATGATCTCAAGGTAAACTGCCTTATCACAGAGCAGTCACTGTAGTAAGGAAAAATCGTAGAGTTAAGCAAAAGCAAAAAACATTTAAGCAACTTTACGATCAAATCCTAAACCATTTGATAATTCTTCTCTTGTTCTAAAAGACAGAAGCAATTTCGTTGAGAAGAATAATCTGCATCAATGTGTCAGATAAACTTCTGCCAAGAGCCTAAAGTCAGAAATATCAGATGACTGACCAAAGCGTGCTATGCAACAGAGAGAAGACTTTCAAAGTAGTAAAAGTCAGAAGATTGTGTCATATCAGCCATATTTCTACGAAAGACCAAACGCCTCTATGAAAGTTGGTAGAAACCTACGACAATCATGACTTGTCCCAAGGAAAAAGGAAACACCTTTTTGGACAGTATTTGCAGGTCAATTAATACATCGTCACAACATTAATGAGCTAAATGAATATAATATTCAACAGCTCTACATTGTGAGGTAACTGACAAAAATTGAAGAAAAGGGCAGATTTCAAACGGGAAGAAATCTGAAGCTTCTATATGAGAAGCCCAAATTCAATACACAAAAAAGAGAAGCAACACACAAGAAAGAAAAACATACGCAAGAATTGTAAAAGATCAAAAGCAGAAGTATCTTGCATCGCTACTAAGTTCTTCAGAAACTTATGCTAAACGCAACTTAGTAGCACACCTAAATCTATACTACTCGAGAAGAGTTCTTAGTGAACTAGAGTATCCAAGTCCGCTGGATTTGTAGAGTTCTTAGTGAACTAAAGTTCTAAGACTGTTGGTCTTAAAGGAATCTTAGTGATTCAGAAATTGTAAAAGTATCCTTAGTGAATTTGCTGCTCAAGGAACAGAACAGTGGAGTAGGAGTCTTGTGAACTCTGAACCATTTAAAAACTGGTGTATTTCATCTTGTGTTTATTAATTGCTATAACTGCTATATAACTGCTTATTGAATTATTGCATTAACATATTAAGAAAGGGTAACTAAATCATATTCCGTTGTGCTAAACTATTTAATTAATAATTCATTATTTCTTGAACCCAAATAAAGAAAAAGTTTGAAAGTATCTATTCAACCCCTCCTTCTAGATATTTTTCGTGCCATTGGGAACTAACAATTGATATCAAAGCTGGTTCTCATATTTAAAGCCTTACAAGCTTGAGTAGATCTAATAGCACAAAACAAGAACGGATCAAAGCTCGGTGGAGGTAACAGACCACCAATGTGCAATAAAGAAAAATTTGCTAACTGAAAAGTTCGTATGCCGGCTTACATGGATGCAATAGACGATGAGTTGTTCGAGACAGTACTTAATGGGCCAGTCATACCAATGAAGCTTGCATTAACAATTAAAGATCCAAACAAGCTAGTAGCAAAGAAAAGAGAAGAATGGACCGACAACGAAAAGAAGGATGTTCAAAGAGACAAAAAGGCCAAAAATATCCTATTCCAATCTCTAGATGATGAGTTGTTTGAAAACGTTGTCAACTGCAAAACAGCTCAAGAAGTCTGGCAGACTCTGTTGATCATGCATGAAGGAACAGAAGAAGTCAGAGAAAATAAGCAATCACTGCTTATTCAACAATATGAAATATTCACCCAGACATCAGGGGAGAACATTACAAACACCTATGAGAGATTTAACTTCCTGCTAAACTCTCTTAGATCATTTAGAAAAGTCTACCCGAATAGAAATCTCATCATCAAATTCATGAGATCTTTGCCAAGCAAATGGGATGCCAAAACCACAGTCATCCGGGAGTCAAAGAACTTGCACGAAATAACTGTACAACAGCTCTATGGAAATCTTCTTACCTATAAGCTGGAGCTAAATCAAAGGGCAGAGACCCTATTTGAGGGAAGAAAGAAGGAGAAGAACATTGCTTTTAAAGCCTCAATTTCAGTTCACCGAAGCAATCTTAAGGTTGATCCTGACTCTAATAAAGATGAATCGGATGATGATGAAGGAGCTGCCATGCTAGTCAGACAATTTAAAAGATTCATCAACAGGAACAGACCATAGAAGTTCAGAAGCAGCAGCAGCAAAGAACAAACAAATGACCTTTGCTACAATTACAAAAAGCCAGGCCATTTCATTGCTAAGTGCCCAAAACCCTTGAGAGAATAGTCAAGGAAGGATAAAACAACAGCAAATCCAAAAAGGAAATTCAAGAGCTTCCACAAGCAAAAGAAGAAAAACAAAAGCTTCATAGCTGAAGGCTGCTGGAGTGACTCGGGGGAGGAACTAAACTCCGAGTCAAGTGACGATGAAGAACCATAGAAGGTCAACCTGTGTTTAATGGCAAACGAAGAATGAAGCAGCAAAAAGAAATTCAACATAGATGAGGTATTTGATTTTTACTCTCCTGAATTAAACATTGATGATCTCAGAGAAGGCATGCATGACTTAATGGTAGAATTACATAAATACATGAAAATGTTTAGAAGGCTATCTAAAGATTATTCTCATCTAAAGGAGGAAAAAGAGAAAATAAGCCTAAAATTTATTCTAGTCTTAAGACTGAGAATGAAAAATTGAAAAAGATAATTGAATTGAGCACTTAGAAAGAATCTTTAACAGTCTCCAAAATTCAGGAACTAGAAAAGATAATTTCCATGTGGAACAAATCAAGTTTGTCTATGAACACCCTGATCTCAAGCCAAAGAGATGTGGCTGACAGATCAGGATTAGGTTTTGAGAATTCTATCTCAGAGCCTAATATGAAGAAATCAATGGAAGTAAATGAAAGCAAATCTATTAATCTTAATAAAGGAATTGTATTCATCAAATCCACAGATTCAATTTTTCCCAGCTATCCACACTCTACTAATCCTGCTATCATATTAGTCAATAAAACTCATACTGGCCTAAGAGTCAACACCTATAACTGAACCTCGAAGGATCGTAGAGTCAAGTAAAACTTACTCTATTAACCAACCATGCAGAAATCATAGAGTTAACTTTTACTCTACGAAGTATGAGAATCGTAGAGTAGCATGGAAGCAGAATGTATATCAGCCTAACAGAAGGACTATGAGCAACTATAATCCATATAGGTCCTAGACAAATAGGAATTCACAAATATACACACATCATAATCAACATCATATCAATCATAGTTGTTGAACATTGAATGATTAAATTTGATGATTACAAATTATGTACAAGGGTTGTATTAGATAAGATCAAAACTGTTAGGTTGATCTATTGATTATTGTATAAAAGTCTTGTGTGTTGTACTAAGACTTAGATAGATCAAAATTGTTAGGTTGATCTGTTGGTGTAATAAAATCGTAGAAAGAACTCTACGATTTGTGTCAAGGAATCTACGATTTAAACAGACTCTACGATCAAGACAACCAATCGTAGAATGGACTCTACGATTGTAATTCAGAAGACTCTACGATCAAGGCAACCAATCGTAGAATGGACTCTACGATTGTGGTCCAGAAGACTCTACGACCAAATAGACTATTCTTTACGAGAAACCTTAAATTGAACTCTACGGTCTATCAGTTGAGTAAACTCTACGATGATCAGTAAGAGATGATCCTTCACAGATCAATCACGTCAGCAAGGATATTCGTAGAGTTGATCACATAAGGTCGTTGAGCAAAAAGGCAAGAGACATCACGATTCTCAGATCAGGAGCTATTCTATTCAAGCATTCAATCTTCATCAAAGTAACCAAAAAGGAAGCCTCTGCAAATCGATCAAGTCAGAAAAGTCAGGAGTCTGACCCAAGCGCACTATGGAACAGAAATAAGACTTTCAAGGCAGAAAAGTCAGTGGACTGTGTCCTATCAGTCCTATAGTTTGGATGGACCAAACGACTCTATAAAAGTTGGTGGAAACCTACGACTGACATATCTGTCCCAAAGGAAAAAGGAAACAACCTTCCATGGACTAACAGGTCAGATCAAATAAAAACTCAACAGAGCTTTAATGAGCTATATTAATATAATATACAGCAGCTCTCCTCTGTGAGGTAACGGAAAGAAATACAAGTTCAAGCAGATGATCCAACGGGAAGAAAATCTGGAGCCCTAACTTCTTAAGTACTAAGATCAGCCAAAGAGAAAAACAAGCACTGCACAAAAAGAAAAACGCAAGAAGTGAAGAAGATTGAACTGATAAGAAAGCCTGCATTGCTACTAAGCCCTTCAAACACTCAAGCTAATAAGCAACTTAGTAGCACATCCAAATATACATCAATCCAAAAGAGTTCTTTGTGAACTGGTGTAAGCAAGTCTGTTAGACTTGGAGAGTTCTTTGTGAACTAGTGTAAGCAAGTCTGTTAGACTTGTAAAGTTCTTTGTGAACTAAAATTCCAAGACTGTGGGTCTTGAAGGAATCTTAGTGATTCAGATATTGTAAAAGTATCCTTTGTGGATTTGCTGCTGGAAGAGCAGAACAGTGGAGTAGGAGTATTGTGTGCTCTGAACCACTTAAAACCCAGAGTCTCTCTCATTCTGTCTTTCATTTGCTATATCTGCCATATAATTGTTTGTTGAATTATTACTTTAACATTTCAAGAGAAGAATAACTAAATCATATTCCGCTGTGTTAAACCTCTGTTTAAGAATTAATTAAGTGAGATCTTTTCAAATAGAAGAAATTTTAAAAGAATCTATTCAACCCCCCCCCTTCTAGATTTCTATCGTGTCATTGGGAACTAACAATTGGTATCAGAGCAAGTTCTCACATCTAAAAGCCTTACAAGCTTGAGTAGATCAAATGGCACTCAACAAGAATGGATCGGAACTCGGTGGAGGTAACAGACCACCTATGTGTAATAAAGAAAAATTTGCTAACTGGAAAGTTCGTATGCAGGCTTACATGGATGCTATAGATGATGAACTGTTCGAGACAGTGATGAATGGGCCATTCATACCAATGAAGCTTGCACTATCAACTGAAGATCCAAGCAAGCTAGTAGCAAAGAAAAGAGACGAATGGACAGACAATGAAAAGAAGGATGTTCAAAGAGACAAAAGGGCTAAGAACATCTTGTTTCAATCTCTGGATGATGATCTATTTGAGAACGTTGTCAACTGCAAGACAGCTCAAGAAGTATGGCAAACTCTGTTGATCATGCATGAAGGAACAGAAGAAGTCAGAGAAAATAAGCAATCACTGCTAGTTCAACAGTATGAGATGTTCACCCACATCTCTGGTGAAAACATTACAACCACCTACGAGAGATTTAACTTGCTACTAAACTCTCTCAGATCTTATGGAAAAATCTATCCAAACAGAGATCTTATCATTAAATTCATGAGATCTCTGCCAAGCAAATGGGATGCCAAAACCACAGCCATCCGAGAGTCAAAGAACTTGCACGAGATGACTGTACAACAGTTATATGGAAATCTTCTCACCTATGAGCTGGAGCTAAATCAAAGAGCAGAAAATCTATCTGGTGAAAGAAAGAAGGAGAAAAACATTGCTCTTAAAGCCTCAACCTCAACTCACAGAAGCAATCACAAGGATATCTCTGACTCTGACAAAGATGAATCAAATGATGATGAAGGAGCTGCCATGCTAGTCAGACATTTTAAAAGATTCATCAACAGAAATAGACCTCAGAAGTTCAGAAGCAACAGCAGCAAAGAACAAGCAAATGACCTTTGCTACAATTGCAAAAAGCCAGGTCATTTCATTGCTAAATGTCCAAAACCCTTAAGAGAAGAGGTGAAGAGGGACAAATCAAGAGCAAATCCAAAAAGAGAATTCAAAAGCTTCCACAAACAAAAGAAGAAGGATAAAAGCTTCATAGCTGAAGGCTCCTGGAGTGACTCAGAAGAAGAACTAAATTCTGAGTCAAGTGATGATGAAGAGCCACAGAAGGCCAACCTGTGCTTAATGGCAAATGAAGAAGGAAGCAGCAAAAAGGAATTCATCATAGATGAGGTATTTGATTTCTATTCTCCTGATTTAAGCATTGATGATCTTAGAGAAGGCATGCATGACTTAATGACAAAATTGCACAAATATATAAAATTGTTTAGAAGGTTATCTAAAGATTACTCTCATCTAAAAGAGGATAAAGAAAAAATAAGCATGGAATTAGAAGCCTCAGTTCAAACTGCAAAACTTTACTCTAATCTTGAAACTGAGAATAAAAGACTAAAAGAGATAAATAAGTTGAGCACTTATAAAGAATCCTCACTAGTCTCCAAGATTCAGGAACTAGAAAATACTATTTCTATGTGGAACAAGTCTAGTTCGTCTATGGACACCCTGATCTCAAGTTAAAGAGATGTGACTGATAAATCAGGATTAGGATTTGAGAATTTATTCTCAGAACCCAATATGGAGAAGTCAATGGAAATAAATGAAGGCAAATCCTTTAATTTTAATAAAGGAATTGTGTTCATCAAATCCTCAGATTCGATATCTACCACCTATCCACATTCTGCTAAACCTACCATCAGTTTTAACAAAACTCACACAGGTCTTGGATTCAAAAAATTGAAAAATAAGTTGAGCAAAACTCACTCTACGAATCATGAGAAACGTAGAGTAGTATGGAAGCAAATGTAGATCAGCAAAAGACTATGAGAAATCATAATCCATACAAGTCCTGGACGAACAAACAGTCACAAATACACACATATCATTATCAATATCATGTTAATCATAGGCACCCTTATAAAAATGATAGATATTTGTTGAGATATCATAGAATGCTAGGATCTAAAATCAAACAGATTTGGGTCCCAAAAGGTACTAACAAAGAAGGACCCAAACAGATATGGGTACCAAAATGAAGATTGATTTGTTATGCAGGTAAAGAGATCCATTTGGTATCTTGACAGTGGATGCTCACGGCACATGACAGGAGATAAGGCTCTTCTATCAGAGTTTAAAGAAAAAGATGGACTTGCTGTTATTTTTGGAGACAACAACTCAGGGAAAACCAAGGGTTATGGCTCAACTGGAAATGGTGCAATATCTTTCAGTAAAGTGGCATATGTTGAGGGACTAAAGCACAACTTGCTAAGCATAAGTCAGCTCTGTGACAAAGGACATCAAGTCACCTTCCTCAACAACCAATGCCAAGTTAGAGACTTGAAAACTAATTCTCTAAAGCTAGAAGGAGTTCGAGAAGGAAATGTCTATGTGGCAATCTTGCTAAATTAAGCTCAGAACAAACTGTATGTTTTCTTGCTAAAGCCTCTGAAGATATGTGCTGGCTCTGGCATAGGAGGTTATCTCATCTTAACTTCAAGAGCATTTCAAAGCTTGCCTCCAAAGATCTAGTAAAAGGATTGCCAAAGCTAAACTTCATTAAAGAAAAGCCCTGCAAAGCTTGTCAGTTTGGAAAGCAAACAAAGACGTCATTCCAAAGCAAATCAGCAAACTCAAATGATAGAGCTCTTCAACTACTTCACATGGATTTATTCGGACCAGTATCTACGACCAGCCTCGGAGGAAAGAGATACTCTCTAGTTGTAATTGATGACTACACCAGATATACATGAGTATTCTTTCTAAGCTCTAAAGATGAAACCATTTCACATCTCATCAAGCTCTTCAGACTGATCATGAATGAAAAGGGCGAAAAGATCAAGGCCATCAGAAGTGATCATGGACGAGAATTTGATTTCTCAGAAATGGACCTGTTCTGTGAAGAAAATGGAATAAATCACAACTTCTCAGCCCCAAGAACGCCTCAGCAAAATGGAGTAGCAGAAAGGAAGAATAGGACTCTTATTGAAGCAGAAAGAACCCTCTTAGCAGCAGCTTCTTTCCCTGAATATTTCTTGGCTGAAGCCATCAGTACTGCATGTTACACTCAAAACAGGTCACTCATACACTCAACATTGAAGAAAACTCCGTACGAATTATGGAAAGGAAGAAAACCAAATATAAGTTATTTTCATGCATTTGGTTGCCTGTGCTATGTACTCAACAATGGCAAAAAGCATCTTACCAAATTCCAGCCAAAATCAGATGAAGGAATCTTCCTTTGTTATGCAACAGATAGCAGAGCATTTACAGTGTTCAACAAGGAGTCACTAACTGTTGAAATCTCTATCCACGTCACATTCGATGAATCAGATCCTGAAAAGAAAAGATCACCATTCAACGAGTCAGCAGACACAAGCTCAACAATCGAAGAACTCAAAATCGTAGAGTCCGACTCTACGACCATGGAACCAGCAACAGAAATCGTTGAGCTAGGAGAGGAAATCGTAGAGCACACCACATCAGACATTGGAACTCTACGATCAGAACCAGAAGCTGATTTAGAGGAACTCAGACAAGAAGGCACCAGAACAGACGTTCCTAGCAGAATAAAATGGACCAAAGATCACACTCAAGATCTTATTATTGGAAATCCAAACACCGGAATCAAGACTAGAGCTGCAACCTCTAATGAATGCTTTTACCTAAGCTTTCTCTCTCAAGAGGAACCCAAGAAGATTGAAGAGGCCTTAGGAGATTCAAGTTGGATAGAGGTCATGCAAGAGGAGCTAAATCAATTTGAAAGAAGCAAGGTCTGGAGATTAGTGGCCAGGCCTCAGCGTAAACCTGTCATTGGCACCAAATGGGTTTTCAGAAACAAGATGGATGAAAATGGTGTGATAACAAGGAACAAAGCAAGACTAGTGGCCAAAGGTTACTCTCAAGAAGAAGGAATTGACTACGATGAAACATATGCTCCAGTTGCCAGGTTGGAAGCCATAAGGATCTTCCTTGCCCATGCTGCTCACATGAAGTTCAAAGTCTTCCAAATGGATGTCAAGAGTGATTTTCTAAATGGGGAACTCCAAGAAGAAGTTTACGTGGAACAATCTCCAGGTTTCATCAATCCAACTTTTTCAAATTATGTTTATAAATTAGATAAAGCACTATATGGTCTAAAACAAGCACCTAGAGCATGATATGAAACCTTGACTAACTTTCTCATTGAAAAGGGATTTACTAGAGGAAGAATTGATACTACCTTATTTTTGAGAAAACATAAGGATAAGACACTGCTAGTTCAAATTTATGTAGATGATATCATATTTGGTTCCTCTGATGAAAAGTTATGTGAAAGATTTGCCAAGCTTATGCAGAGCAAATTTGAAATGAGCATGATGGGAGAACTCAACTTCTTCCTTGGACTACAAGTGAAGCAGACTGATGAAGGCATATTCATTAATCAAGCCAAATACATCAAAGACTTATTAAAGAAATATGACATGGAATCTGCATCTATCATGAAGACTCCTATGCCACCTGCCACCAAGCTTGACAAAGATGAAAATGGTAAATCCACTGAAATCACTCAGTACAGAGGTATGATAGGTTCACTATTATATCTTACTGCGAGTCGACCAGATATAATGTTTGCTACATGTATATGTGCTAGATTTCAGGCTAACCCCAAAGAATCTCATCTATTAGCTGTGAAAAGAATTTTCAAGTATCTTAAAGAAACTCCAAATTTAGGATTATGGTATCCCAAGGAGTCCTCCTTTGATCTTGTGGGATACTCAGATGCTGACTATGCAGGATGCAAAATAGACAGAAAAAGCAGAAGTGGAACTTGTCAGATGCTTGGCAACAGACTTGTTTCTTGGTTTAGTAAAAAGCAGAACTCAGTATCGACATCTACTGCAGAAGCTGAATATATAGCCGCAGGCAGTTGCTGTGCACAAATTCTATGGATGAAGACCCAACTTGCAGACTATGGGTTTGAGCTAAATTCTATTCCTATATACTGTGATAATACTAGTGCAATTGCTATAACACATAATCCTGTTATGCACTCAAGAACTAAGCATATAGATATAAGATATCATTTCATCAGGGATCATGTACAAAATGAAAATATATCACTTCACTACATCCCAACTGAAGATCAACTAGCAGATGTCTTTACAAAGCCTTTAGATGAATCAAGATTTAATAAACTAATAAGTGAGTTAGGAATGCTAAATCTAGACCCTTAATATATATATATCATGTTTTTTTTATATATACTAACTCTGCAGAAATAAAAGTGAGCGAGGAAAATTAGTAAAAGTCAAAATCGTGAAATACACTAAACGATCATCAGGCAAGAGATCGTAGAGTTTACTCAACGATTGTCAGGCCAAGATCGTAGAGTACACTTCAAATCGTAGAGCTCACTTAACGATTGGCAAGCCAAGGGTCGCAGAGTCTTCCTTATCGTAAAGCTAACTCAACGAACATCAACAAAAGATTTAAAGTGACGAAGGATCGCAAATCTCTGGGGGCAAAAAGGTCATCAACCAAATGAGATGCTCCTATCAGAATATGACACGCGTCTCAGCAAACTTAGAGGGAAGTTTTAAATACTTTGAAAACTGCACGTCGTTTATTTCTTCAAATCAAAGATCTAACATTTCTATCCATCTCTCTCAATCCAAAACCCTAAGTTTTCAATACTCAGATAAATCGTTCCTACTATTTCAAGAAAAACTACCAAATGGCATCTGCACAAGTCATTTCTGGAAACGAGCTCAACTTCAAAGCCTTCATATCTGCAGATAAGGATTTCAAAAGGATAATCCAGTTGCTCGAAAAGGCGGGTCTACGAGAAGCTATGGGAACTAATACGAGGATTCTTTCAAAGCTTATCCGAGAATTCTACTTAAATGGATCCTACGCAAATGGAACTCTAACCACCACTGTAAAAGGAGTACAACTCAACCTCACTGCTGAAGAATTTAATCTTGCCCTACGATTCAAGCAAGGAGGCCTCACATCACTAACTATGGTGAATACCAAAGAAGGCCTGAGAAGAATGCACCATCAAAAGAATCCTGGGCTGAAAGGGTTAAAGAAGAAAGAATTTCCTTAGAAATATGAGTTCCTGGCAGATGTGGTTGGTAAATGCCTGCTTTGCAAAGACTCGGCTCGTGACTCAGTCAGTGAGGTGCAGCTGAAATTGATGATAGCTATAGTCAAGAAGACAAATATCAACTATGGCTCTTTACTGATGGAATGGATAGGGAACTGGATCCAGAATACGGAAAAAGCAAAGGGGACAAGAAAAATGTTCTATGGGAGATTCATCAGCATTCTTCTTAGATCATCTCTGGGGGATCTGATTGAGCCTGACGAAGGAGAAGTCCTAAACACAAACAAAAGAATCACCCAGAGAATCTTCGACAACTGGAGGAGGAATCCAGTTGAAAACAGGAAACTATCCCGGTCAGGGGATAGTGAAGGAACGCAGAGTGGGGCAGGGCCATCTCTATTAAAGGATACTCCTGCAGAAGAGGAATCTCGGGATGTTAGCATTCAGTCTCAGGGTCTCATCAGAAAGAGAAAAGGAAAGAAAGCCCTTGAGATTGAAGAACCTCAGGGCTCATCTAATGAGGCTCCTATTGCTGCTCCTGAAGAGAAGGCTGCATCAGAGGATGAAGATTCTGATCTGCGAAGGGAAACTCGCAGCAAGTATGAAGCTGAAGAAGCAACCCCAAAAGAGCCAAAAAGAAAGAGAAGAAGGCTAGTTAAATTAGCTGACAAAGACTCAGTAGCTAAGGGGGAGCTACTTGAAAAAGTTGTCATATCTCCAGTTGAGAAGGAGTCTTCTATGGCAGCTGAGCCTATGGATGCTCGGGCTGAGGGGGAGCCTATGGATGCTCGAGCTGATGAAGAGGATGACATCGAAATAGTGGCTGTTGGAAGAGATGAGCAAAGGCATCTGAACTACAACTGCTTGCTGAAATTTTTGCCATTGATGCCATTCCATCGAGCTCTGGTTCACAATGCATGGGATCAAGTTTTCTGGACGTTCAAAGCTTACCTAAATGTGGTGATTATAGCTCAAGGCTATCCTCAGAATCTGTTTTATGCCCAGAAGCTTATTTCTTGCAGCCCCTTTTCACATTCTTTAGGGCAAAAGGTACATGTTATTCCTCTAGCCCTCATTCATATTCATTCACCCTCATCTATGTTCAATAAATTTGAGGAGTTCTCAAATACCAACTCTGCTTCAAACTCTACGATCAACACATCCCCGATCGTAGAGTCACCACCCTCTACGACTGATGCTCAAGACAGCCTATCTAATCAAAACGTAGAGTGCCCTCCAGACTCTCCTGAAATTCTGCCTACTCAGCAAACAATTCCTCCGGCTCCATCTTCAAGACTCCTGTTAACTCACGAGGATATTCCCTCCACCTCTGGTCACGAATACTTTCATATTACAAGCTCTACGGCTGACCAGGGACAATCATCTCAACTTCTCAAGAAAATTTTAGACAAGGTATTTCGGCTTCCTACATCTGAGGGCTTAACTGACTTGACAAGCCATATCCATACAGAGATACAAAACGACCTGGCATCGAAATCCCACAACCTTTAACGTAGAATGGACGATATCATTGATGCTGCCAATGGTCTCTCTACCAGTCTGAATAGACAATTTTCCACAAGATTAAAGCAGCTAACGGCAGCAGTCTCTGAAAATCTCCAAAAGAGGGATAAAATTATTCTGGAAGCCTTGAACTCACATCAGCAGGCCATTGTTATTCTTCAAGAAACCAATGATAAATCTATCACATTCCTCAGTAATGAAATCATTGCCTTGAAGGACTCTCTCACCGAACAAAAACATCGGTCGAATGACACTTTGTCATTGGTGGAGCAAAAACAAATCATGGCTAACGAAAGACTCCAAGCCCACCAAGATGATGTAGCTGCCACTAAGACCCAACTTCAAGAAATTATTCAGGGCATCCAGCAGCTTTCAGAACAGGTAGCAACAATTAATGATGCCAACAAGGGGGAGAAGAAACTGAGCACAGCAGAGTAAACAAGAACTAGCTCAGACTACAGCAGAAGAGGAAGAGCACCTCAAGGGATGAGGATGGTTCAAACTTCAATATATCCTCCTAGATTCGAAGCAGTACCATCTCGTCCCAGACAGGAGGTGACAGCAAGACCTTCTTCCTCAACTATAAGGCCTTTTGGCTTACAACAGGAGGTGGTGTCAGCAAGACCTTCTTCCTCATCAATGAGGCCTTCTAGCTCACAGGAATGGTTTCACATTAAAGAAGAAGAAGCTGTGTTAAGGGAAGAAGAGCTGAGAAAAGCTGAAGAAGAAAGGAGAGCATTCTTCAGGCAGAGGGAAGAAGAAGGCAAAAGACCTCCTAGCAGAAGGAGATAAGTTTTTTATTTTCTTTTTCTGTTGTTTTCTCAATTGTATCATCTGACTAAAACATCAATAAAATTCATATTTTTCTCTAGAAAATACAGCTGCTCACTGTATGATTAGGCATTCAAATACTCTTACATTTTGCCTATTTTAATATGTTCAAATCACTATCTGTTAATAATGTTGTCATCATCAAATTGGGGGAGATTGTTGAACATTGAATGATTAAATTTGATGATTAGAAATTATGTACAAGGGTTGTATTAGATAAGATCAAAACTATTAGTTTGATCTATTGATTATTATACAAAAGTCTTGTGTGTTGTACTAAGACTTAGATAGATCAAAACTGTTAGGTTGATCTGTTGGCGTAATAAAATCGTAGAAAGAACTCTACGATTTGTGTCAAGGAAACTCTACGATTTAAACAGACTCTACGATCAAGACAACCAATCGTAGAATGGACTCTACGATTGTAATTCAGAAGACTCTACGATCAAGGCAACCAATCGTAGAATGGACTCTACGATTGTGGTCCAGAAGACTCTACGACCAAACCGACTGTTCTTTACGAGAAACCTTAAATTGAACTCTACGATCAACAGTCTATCAGTTGAGTAAACTCTACGATGATCAGTAAGAGATGATCCTTCACAGATCAATCACGTCAGCAAGGATATTCGTAGAGTTGATCACATAAGGTCGTTGAGCAAAAAGGCAAGAGACATCACGATTCTCAGATCAGGAGCTATTCTATTCAAGCATTCAATCTTCATCAAAGTAACCAAAAAGGAAGCCTCTGCAAATCGATCAAGTCAGAAAAGTCAGGAGTCTGACCCAAGCGCACTATGGAACAGAAAGAAGACTTTCAAGGCAGAAAAGTCAGTGGACTGTGTCCTATCAGTCCTATAGTTTGGATGGACCAAACGACTCTATAAAAGTTGGTGGAAACCTACGACTGACATATCTGTCCCAAAGGAAAAAGGAAACAACCTTCCATGGACTAACAGGTCAGATCAAATAAAAACTCAACAGAGCTTTAATGAGCTATATTAATATAATATACAACAGCTCTCCTCTGTGAGGTAACGGAAAGAAATACAAGTTCAAGCAGATGATCCAACGGGAAGAAAATCTGGAGCCCTAACTTCTTAAGTACTAAGATCAGCCAAAGAGAAAAACAAGCACTGCACAAAAAGAAAAACGCAAGAAGTGAAAAAGATTGAACTGATAAGAAAGCCTGCATTGCTACTAAGCCCTTCAAACACTCAAGCTAATAAGCAACTTAATAGCACATCCAAATATACATCAATCCAAAAGAGTTCTTTATGAACTGGTGTAAGCAAGTCTGTTAGACTTGTAAAGTTCTTTGTGAACTAAAATTCCAAGACTGCGGGTCTTGAAGGAATCTTAGTGATTCAGATATTGTAAAAGTATCCTTAGTGAATTTGCTGCTGGAAGAGCAGAACAGTGGAGTAGGAGTATTGTGTGCTCTGAACCACTTAAAACCCAGAGTCTCTCTCATTCTGTCTTTCATTTGCTATATCTGCCATATAATTATTTGTTGAATTATTACTTTAACATTTCAAGAGAAGAATAACTAAATCATATTCCGCTGTGTTAAACCTCTGTTTAAGAATTAATTAAGTGAGATCTTTTCAAATAGAAGAAATTTTAAAAGAATCTATTCAACCCCCCCCCCTTCTAGATTTCTATCGTGTCATTGGGAACTAACAATAGTTACCGTCATAAAAATGATAAATATTTATCAGGTTATCATTATTATAAACTGCAAAGATCAAAAATCAAACAGATTTAGGTCCCAAAATGTACTAACAAAACAGAACCCAAACAATTGTGGGTACCAAAATGAAGATTGATTTGTTATGCAGGTAAAGAGATCCATCTGGTATCTTAACAGTAGATGCTCAAGACACATAACAGAAGACAAGACTTTTCTGATAGATTACAAGGAAAAGGATGGATCTGCAGTCATATTTGGAGACAACAATTCGGGGAAAACCAAAGGATATAGCTCAACTGGAAATGGTGCAATATCATTCAGTAAAGTTGCTTATTTTGAAGGACTAAAGCATAACCTGTTAAGTATCAGTCAACTATGTGACAAAGGGCATCAAGTCACTTTCCTCAACAACCAATGCCAAATCAGAGATTTGAAGACTAACTCTCTAAAGCGAGTAGGAGTTCAAGAAGGAAACGTCTATGTGGTCAACCTTGCCAAATTATGTTCAAATGAAGCAGTCTATTTTCTTGCTAAAGCCTCTGAAGATATGTGATGGCTCTGGCACAGGAGATTATTTCATCTTAACTTTAAGAGTATGTTAAAGCTTGCCTCCAAAGACCTAGTAAGAGGATTGCCAAAGCTTAATTTCATCACAGAAAACCCTGCAAAGCATGCCAGCTTGGAAAGCAAACAAAGACCTCCTTCCAGAGCAAGACAGTCAACTCAAATGATAGAGCCCTTCAATTACAACACATGGATCTATTCGGGCCTATCCCAACTACAAGCCTTGGAGGAAATAGATATTCTCTAGTGGTAGTAGATGATTACACCAGATATACATGGGTATCCTTTCTAAGCTCTAAAGATGAAATCATTTCACATCTTATCAAGCTCTTCAAACTAATCATAAATGAAAAGGGCGAAAAGATCAAGGCCATAAGAAGTGATCATGGAAGAGAGTTTGACTTTTTAAATATGGACTAGTTCTGCGAAGAAGAATACCCAATACTCAAAAATATAAACTGAACAATTAAAATAAATTAGATCTCATAGTGTATAAATCTTGATGGCTTCAATCACTTAAACCAAGAAAAATAATTTAGCCACACATAGCTGTAGAAAACACCAAAGAATAAAAGAGAGAATTTTTCTAATGAAAGTTGTGTTTTCTCCATTGTATCTTATGCCCTCTATTTATAGGCTACATAATCCTCCTAACCCTAATAGGAATTACACTTTACAAACCCTAATAGGATTTAAAATATAAAATTCTTATTTATTTTTCTTTTCCAAATTGTAACTAGATTCCTAAATTATTTGCTGGTTACAACCACACGTGGACATAAGGAAGAAATCTGCTGCATTGCCAACACGCGTATGGGCCCCACACGAAAAATAAGAATCATAGTCGCTTAATCCACGCACTAATTCCTTTCTCTGCCAAGTCTCGCACATGGCGCGTTCCTTTTCTTTCTTCCCAGCCGGCACTGCGCATTGCGTGTGTTTTGTATGCTCCAGCCCACGCATTGTGCAGGTGTCCAAATTCTGCTGCACCTCAAAACATACGATTTCGTGTGCTGTAGTGACTTGCTCCCTCATCGCGCAAAGTGCGAATGACTTCTTTTCAGTTTATTTACAACTTTTCCACTTGCAGCTTAGTTCTTACAAAATTAAATAAAAATTAAATAAAAATAAAAAAAATAATAAAAATGCATAAAATTAAATAAATTACTTAAAACACTAAAAATACTTAAAAACTCACAAATAATTAGAGCTAAAAATACCTAATAAATAGACATAAAAGCTATTTATCAGTGGTTGAAGTAGACGATAAAAATACTTAATGTCCTGCGATGTGTAGATGATCAGAAGGTGTTATTCGCCACCTTTATGTTACGAGGTGAGGCAGACTATTGGTGGGAGGCGGTCAAACATATCCATCATTCGGCTCTCAAAATGTCTTGACTGAAATTTCAAGAGTTGTTCAACGAAAAGTACTTTCCAGAAAGCATCCGTCATGTGAAGGAGGTGGAGTTCATAAAGCTAGAGCAGGAAAATATGACAGTCTCACAATATGAAGCTAAGTTTGTCGAGTTATCTCATTTTGTGACCCATTTAGTGAATGACGAAGCACGAATGAGTCAGATGTTCTTACGAGGTTTGAGAATCATCAAAATTCGTCAACAACTTAGCTCTCATAAATTTAGTTTGGATTCAAATGTTGTGGCTATGGCTCAAAGGGTAGAACAAACAGATGAAATATTACAACTAAGAGTCAATGATCAGCATAAAGAGAGAAATGACAATAACCACAGGAACGAGAACCCTAGAAGAGGTAACCAGCACTTCAGTGGTAATCCAGCATCGAATAACAGAATAGGAGAATCCAGTGGAAACAATTTCAAGAGGAGAAGATCCCATAATGATTATGGAAGGGCACCTGCACCAGTACCAGCACCGGCACCAATTTCAAGGGGGAGATCGTCCACCAGTAAGATGCTACAGGTGTGGTCAAGAAGGTCTCATCAGCCCAAACTGTACTTAGCAGTCTAAGTTATGCTACAGTTGCGAAAAGGAAGGTTATGTTGCTCGATTTTGTCCTGTTACAAAATCAAGTCCAGTTGCAATGATGGTACCAAAAGCTAGTGCGGATAAGGGAAAATCTATGATTCAATGGAAAGCTTTTGTTGTGACATCCCAAATGGCACAAAACCCGAACGAGGTGATAACCGGTAAGCTATTCATAAATTCTCGTGAAGTCTATACCCTGTTAGATACTGGTTCTACCCATTCTTTTATCTCACCTACGTGTGCACAATGATTAAACTTAACTCCTGAAAATTTGGACTTTGACTTATCAGTTGAAACCTCATTAGGAGCAATAGACATTACATCTATTGTATATAAATCTTACTTAGTTCAAGTCAATAGCCTTATATTACTCGTTGACCTTATTTATTTAGAAATGTATGAATTTGATGTGATTTTAGAAATTGATTGGTTGACTAATCATCATACTAAAATTGATTGCTTTCAAAAGATCATTAGTTTTCATATTCCTAATCAACCTGTCATGCAAATTCAAACAATCAAACTATTGAAATCTATAACTATCATTTCTAGTCATAAAGTCACTCGTTTATTGAAAAACGGATGTCAAGCCTTTTTATCTCATGTCACTGACTTGAACAAAGATATGTCAAACTTGAATTATATTCCTATTGTTAATGAGTTTTCTGATATTTTTCCCGATGAACTTTCTAACTTACCTCCAAACCAGAAAATTAAATTCTGTATTGATCTTGAACCCAGTACTAAGCCTATTTCCAAAGCCCGATACTGAATAGCTCCTATTGAACTTCAAGAGCTAAAGGTCCAACAACAGGAATTGTTAGATACTGGTTTCATTCGTCCGAGTGCATCGCCTTGGGGTGCCCTTATTCTTTCTGTTAAGAAGAAGGAAACGAGTATGAGATTGTGCATTAACTATCGAGACTTGAATCATGTCACGATCAAAAACAGGTACTGGTGACTGGTTATTTAATACCTTTGAACTTGATTATATTGTGATTTTTTTAGCATTTTAGTTAGTTTATATATATTTTTTTGTTATTATTGTAAAATATGATGTAATATTAGTTTTATGTGTGTTATTTATATTATTACTATATATTTTATTATTCTAATTTGATTTTTGTAGGAAAATATAGCTGAAAGGGCATTTTTGTAAAATTTACACAGAGACCACC
The DNA here is from genome assembly GCA_947179155.2 of Hedera helix. Taxonomy (NCBI): domain Eukaryota; kingdom Viridiplantae; phylum Streptophyta; class Magnoliopsida; order Apiales; family Araliaceae; genus Hedera; species Hedera helix. The sequence continues at coordinate 13,062,366 of OX359265.1, forward strand.
GCCGCAGCGGTAGCACAAAGTAGAATCTAGCAGCAGGTTCACCGCCGCGGTGCTTCATTCCACCGTCGCGATGCCCAAAGTTTCTTCCTTGAAAAATTAACACTACCGCCACAGCGCTCCCCTGCAACCGTCGCGGCAGCGGTACTGTTTATAGTTGGTAGATTCAGTTTTAAAGTCCATTTTCCAGCCCTAAACCAGATATTTTTCCTTCCTTTTTCCTTTTGAGGGATGAGAGAGGCGATTCTTGGGAGAGAGAAGATGAGGAAAGGTAGTTTCCTTCATGAGAAACTATCTAACATTTGATTCTTGAACCCTAAATCTCCTATTTTTGGAATAAGTAACAATGAAGAAGATGAATATCAAGCTTGAAACCATTGATGGAGGCCATGGATGCTTAAGTCTATGAGGTTTATGCTTGGATGACAATAAGTTGTATCTTCTTAACTCTTAGTTGTCTTTGTATTACATTATTTGGGATTTCTTGAAGGATTTGTAATGAATATTTGCTAAACTTCTTATATTGGAATCTAAGTATGCTTTTAAATATAATTTATTGTTGGAATTGATTTGATTGGCACCATATGGATTGGTTTGTCATATTTGTGCTTAATGTATCAATTAATTGCAAGTGATTGATTTGGGAAAACCTATATGAAATTGGGAGATGGATTATAGGTTTGGACCTAAATAGCATAACATATGTTGTGTGATTGTTCTTAGGAGTATATGCATGATTTGCTTGTAGGATAGACATATACCTATGTGCCGCGTGTAGCCATGTGCTGTGTGTAGCCAATGTGAGAATCTGTGCTTAGAAACCTTGCTTGTGTTAGTTCTCATAGTAATATAGTGAACTATCTTACTTGGGTTGTTCTTGTCTGAATTCTGTCGAATTGGATATGTTAGGATGGGATACGCTTATTTGGCTATCGAAAGATGCCTATAAGTACTATTGTATTCTCGGTTGACAATTTGTCATGACCATATAATATTGAAAAAGTTAAGAGATAAAAATAGCATGTTGGGAGAAATTGCTTTCTTAGATTCACTTATCTTAAATTGCTTTCTAGTTTAAATGTTAATTTGTATTATTTTTATTTTTCTTTCTTCCATTAAATCAACTGTTTGAATTAAGATTGACTTGATTGATTCGATATTTAGGAAACTGTTAGAACTAATTCCTCGTGGGATCGATTTTTCTTATCACTTTATTACTTTTTGACTGTGTATGCTTGCACGTTTTTCATTCAATTGAATTCGAGATCGGAATTTATCTAGTAAAATAAAATATAAATAAATAGTTCCGATTTCGACCAGCAAGTTTTTGGCGCCGTTGTCGGGAAATTAGTTTCTAATTATTTTCTAATATTGATTTCAATCAAGCTAGTCTTTGTTTAACTTTTTATCTCTGTTTTACTTTTTGCCTGGACTTTTGATTTGTTCGCGGCATTTTCAAGGTTAGGAATAAGAAATAAGAAGTCGGGCTGTTAACTATAAAATAAGCGCTAACTGGGAGGCAACCCAAGTTTCTCTAATATTTTGTTTAGTTTTATTTTTCGTGTTCAGGTCATATCTTAGCAAATCTCAAGAGCTGGTTACGGAAGGCGACAGTTGACAAATTGGCCCAATTTTTCAGGGAAGTACCTTGCATTTAATTCTTTCATTGCATATAGAGAAGACTTTGTCAATTTCAAATTTGGGGTTCTTTTGCGTTTTGTTTTGATATGATTGGTGTTGTTTTATTTTTTTTATTTTGTTTTAAGGTGTTGTGTTTAGTCTCATTATTTTTTCTTTTAGTTTTATTTTATGTTTTGAATTTTATGGGTATATTCTCTGTAAACCCTCACGAGACACAACTCGTCCTATTGGACAACCTTGGGGTTTAACGGCTTGTTGCACGTGCTAAGTGCAACCAAGTTTCCTACGAAAAAGGATTTATTAATGTTGTTTTCGTTTTGTTTTTGTTTGTTTTGTTTTTGTTTTTGTTTTTGTTTTATTTTTGTGTGTTTTGTTTTAGAGTCGTTGTAGTATAAGTTTGTGTTCTTCAGCATTGTTGATATGATTAGAACTTTAATCGAGAACTAGACTATTGATTGTTCTTATGATAACTCGTAGAAAATGGGTTGACGTTGCTTAGTCTGTGTGCTTGACTTGTTATTGGTTTTTACATTCCTTGTGATCCCTTACACTTTGAGCACATATCCATTTGTAATAAGCTGATTGTATGCTTAGAGATTGCTTGTATAACCAAATGCTTGTGAAAGTTATCACTAAACTCTAGAACACGTTAAACATCACTTGGAGCAAAACACCCTCGTTTGAATAGCAAACCATGTGGTGAGTGAGATGGAGCGTAAAACACACTCACTCATAAACACATGCTTAGGTGAAATGGTGCATAAAATGTACTCACCGCTGAAATAAAAATAAAAAGGGAAAAATAATATAATTTAAATAGTATTCGTGTGGTGGATTATGAGGGAGCGTAAAACGCACTTATCCATAAACGTGTGATTAGGTGAAAATGAGCATAAAATACACTCACCTATAATTTTTGGACGAGTGGTGTGAAAACAAGTTCAGGAGTTTTTTTCTTTCAATAAGGTAATGTGGTCGTTTAAGCTCAATCGAGCTATAATTAGTTTGTTACAAACGGTGCACACACACACTTGTGGGTCATAAATAATGTATGATTAACATATAAGTTGAAATTCTAGATTTTGCGATGTTTTGAAATTTTCTTGCAATTATCATTTGAAGTAAATCTTTGTGCCCATTTTGTATTCCATATCGATTCATTGCTCAAGTTCGTGTTATTTATTTTTGTTTGTATAGTTTGTCTTTGTTTTGCTTGAGGACACGCAAAGATTTAAGTTTGGAGGTATTTGATGACTGATTTTTATACCTATTTATTTAATACCTTTGAACTTGATTATGTTATGAATTTTTTAGCATTTTAGTTAGTTTTATATGTTTTTCTGTTATTATTGTAAAATATGATGTAATATTAGTTTTAGGTGTGTTATTTATATTTTAGGTAGTTTATATTATTTCTATATATTTTAGTTATTCTAATTTGATTTTTGTAGAAAAATATAATTGAAAGTGCATTTTGGTAAAATTTGCACAGAGATTACCGCCGCTGCGATAGCACAAAGCAGAATCCAACAGTAGGTTTCACCGCTGCGGCGCTCCATTCCACCACCGCGGTGCCTAAAGTTTCTTCCTTGAAAAATTAACACTACCACCGCAGCGCTCCCCTGATACTGTCGCGACGATGGTAATATTCATAGTCAGCAGATTTAGTTTTAAAGTCCATTTTTCAGCCCTAAATCAGATATCTTTCATTCCTTTTTCCTTTTGAGGGTTGAGAGAGGAAATTCTTGGGAGAGAGAAGAGGAGGAAAAGTAGTTTCCTTCATGGGAAACTATCCAACCTTTCATTCTTAAACCCTAAATCTCTTATTTTTAAGGAATAAGTAACAATGAAGAAGATGAAGACCAAGCTTGAAACCATTGATGGAGGCCATGGATGCTTGGGTCTAGGAGGTTTATGCTTGGATGACAACAAGTTATATCTTCTTAACTCTTACTTTTCTTTGTATTACATTATTTGGGATTTCTTAATGGATTTGTAATGAATATTTGCTAAACTTCTTACATTGGAATCTAAGTATGCTTTTGAATATAATTTGTTATTGGAATTGATTTTCTCTCTCTTGATTGGCACCATATGAATTGGTTTGTCATATTTGTGCTTAATGTATCAATTAATTGCAAGTGATTGATTTGGAAAAACCTATATGAAATTGGAAGATGGATTATAGGTTTCGACCTAAATATGATAACATGTGTTGTGTAATTGTTCTTAGGAGCATATGCATTATTTGCTTGTAGGATAGACTTATACCTATGTGCCGCATGTAACCAATGTGAGAATCTGTGCTTAGAAACCCTGCTTGTGTTAGTTCTCATAGTAATATAGTGAACTATCTTGCTTGGGTTGTTCTTGTCTGAATTCTATCGAATGGGATAGGTTTGGATGGGATACGCTTATTTGTCTATCGAAAGATGCCTATAAGTACTATTGTATCCTCGGTTGACAATTCGTCATGACTGTATAATTGAGAGAGAGTTAAGAGATAAAAATGGCATGTTGGGGGAAATTGCATCTTTAGATTCATTTATCTTAAATTGCTTTCTAGTTTAAATATTAATTTGCATTATTTCCATTTTCCTTACTTCCATTAAATTAACTGTTTGAATTAAGATCGACTTGATGGATTTATTTGGGAAACTACTAGAACTAATTTCTTGTGGGATCGACTTTTCTTATCACTTGATTACTTGTTGACCATGTATGCTTGCACGCTATTCATTCAAATGAATTCGAGATTAGAATTTATCTAGTAAAATAAAATATAAATAAATAGTTCTGATTTCGACCAGCAGGTACCCGTTAGCTCGAATTGATGACATGTTTGATCAATTGCAGGGTGCTCAACATTTTTTAAAGATTGATCTTCGCTCTGGATATCATCACTTAAAAGTTAAAGCTGATGACATTCCAAAGGCTGCTTTCAGAACTCGCTATGAGAATTATGAGTTTTTAGTCATGCCTTTTGGACTAACAAATGCTCATGCAGCTTTTATGGACATGATGAACCGGATATTCAAAGAACATTTAGATCATTTTGTAGTTGTCTTTATTGATGACATTCTCACATACTCCAAGAGTCGTGAAAATCATGAACAACACATGAGATTAATACTCCAAAAGTTAAGTGAGAATAAGTTATATGCCAAGCTGAAGAAGTGTGAGTTTTGGCTTGAGGAAGTCACGTTCCTTGGGCATGTGATTTCTAGTCAGGAAATATCAGTTGATCCTGCAAAGATTGAAGCAATATTAAATTGGGAGCAACCTCAGTCAGTAACTGAAGTCCGAAGTTTTCTGGGCTTAGCTGGTTATTATCGGAGATTCGTAGAAGGATTTTCTCGAATCGCCACTCCATTAACTCAGCTGACTCGGAAAAGCACAAAATTCGTATGGAACGAGGAATGCGAGAAAAGTTTTCAAGAACTTAAGAAGAGACATATTTCAGCTCCTGTTCTGACCATACCATCAGGATCAGTAGAATTTGTTATCTACAGCGATACTTCGGGCAAAGGTCTAGGCTGTGTACTTATGCAACATGGAAAATTTATAGCCTATGTCTCTCGACAACTCAAAGATTATGAGAAAAATTATCCTATTCATGATTTAGAGTTAGCAACAGTTGTTTTCGTATTGAAGATCAGGAGGCACTACTTGTACGGGGAGAAAGTGGAAATCTTCACAGATCACAAAAGCCTTAATTATTTTTTCACCCAGAAGAAACTCAACATGCGACAATGACGTTGGCTTGAGCTGTTAAAGGATTACGACCACACCATCCAGTATCACCCCGGAAAAACAAACGTTGTAGCTAATGCATTAAGCAGAAGATCTTATGCGAGTACAAGTACAATGCTGACTACGCATAAATACATTTTGTACGACTTGCAAAAGATGGAGATAGAGTTAAAGTCACCAGGGACCCACATGAAGATTACGCACATACAAGTAGAACTAGCTTTAATCGATAAAATTAAAGTTGCTCAAGCTACTGATCCAAAAATGATGAACATGATGAAGAAAAGAACAAAAATGTGTTATTTCAGAAGCAAGAATCGACGAGAAAGAAACACTTCGAGTTAACTCTCGACTCTGTGTTCCTAACGACCCTGAATTGAAGCATAAAATTATAATGGAGGCACAAAACACACCATTTGCAATCCACCAGGGAAGTACCAAAATGTATCATGACCTTCGACATACATTTTGGTGGAATAATATGAAGAGGGAGATTACAGAGTTTATCTCAAGGTGCTTAACTTGTCAACGTCTCAAGGCAGAGCATCAAGTGCCTAAGGGTCCATTGCAATCACTCGAAATTCCAGAATGGAAGTGGGAACACATCACTATGGATTTTGTGATGGGTCTTCCTAAAGTTTCTCAAGGCTTTGATGCGATTTGGGTCATCGTAGATAGATTGACCAAGTCCGCTCATTTCTTGCCTATAAGAGAAAACTTTTCACTCGAGCGACTTGCCGGTATGTACATAAATGATATTGTAAGATTGCATGGCATACCAGTTTTCATAGTTTTTGATCGAGATCCTAGATTCACTTCACGCTTTTGGATCAGTCTACAAAAAGTTATGGGCACCGAGCTACGATTTAGTTCTACATACCATCCTCAAACGAACGGATAATCTAAAAGGATGATTCAGACTCTCGAAGATCTTTTGAGACTTTGCGTATTAAACTTCAAGAGAAGTTGGGACAAGTACTTGCCATTGGTTGAATTTTCCTATAACAACAGTTACCAAACAAGCATAAGCATGGCTCCATTTGAGGTCTTGTATGGACGAAAGTGTCGCTCTCCAGTATGTTGGAATAAGGTAGGAGAAGCAAAATTGTTGGGACCTGAGTTGGTACGTTTAATAACAGAAAAATATTCAAATAATTCGATAACGAATACAAACCGCACAAGAACAATAAAAGAGTTATGCTGATCTACATCGAAGAGATGAAAGTTTCAATGTCGGAGACTATGTATTCTTACGTGTTTCTCTATGGAAAGGAGTTACGAGATTTAGAATGAGAGAAGCTCAACCCTCGATTTATTGGCCCATTTGAAATTCTAGATTTAGTAGGATTCCTGGCCTACAGACTAGCCTTACTACCAAGCATGTCTCGCATTCATAACGTTTTTCACATATCCATGCAACGTAAATATGTGAAGGATTCAAATCACATCATTGAGTTAGAGCCAGACGTTATAGCAGAGGATTTAACGTATAAAGAGGTACCTGTCAAGATCTTAGATAAGAAAGAGCAGATCCTACGCTCAAATGTTATACCTCAAGTTAAGATTTTATGGAGAAACCAAGATACTGAGGAAATGACCTGGGAGCTAGAATCTGAAATAAAATCTAAGTATCCTTACCTCTTCGAAATACCAGGTACGTCAAATTCGGGGACAAAATTTCATAAGTAAGGGAGGTTGTAATACCCCGACTTTTATGAAATACAAATTTAATTTTTCTTTATATATTTTTGTCTAAAACAGTAAGTGAATAAATTGACAAAAATGAAAATTAATAAATAATTTGTGCAAATTTTATCTTGTCGGAGAATATTCGTTTTGTCGGGGAATATTCGTTCTATCGGGGAATATTCGATTTGTACGACGGCGCCAAAATAACCAAATATTGGTGGACCCCTCACAACGAAATATTGTCGGATATAGAAAACGACATATATATCCTTTCTAAATAAAATAGTCAACGGTACAATCACTTTTAACTAATAAAATACCTGATGGTAAAGGAATAGTAACATACGGTATTGCACAGTAGCACACGGTATTGCATAGTGTTTCATATTATTGAACTAATAAAGTGGCTATTGTACTATATTGACTTTATTGAACCAATAATTGTCACATGCACAATAATTCATATTATTGAACTGGTAATTGTCACAGTAGTATATGCACAGTAATTCACATTACTGAATCAATAATTGTCATTACATAGTAACGTACTCTTTCTTTTAATTATTTTCTACACTGTTGTTATCTCTATTATGATGTTGATTAAACTACTGTATTCCATTATTAGTTGATTTTTCTACTTGTATTGTGAGTATCTAACTCAGAAAGTCAACTACACTGCATTTATAACAATTAGTCATAATAATGAATAATTATGAATTATTGTTGAATAATTAAATTGATAAAGTTATTTATTTTTATTATAATATATTATATAAAGTTATTTATTTTTATATATAAAGTTAGTTGTTTTATATATAAAGTTAGTTGATTTATAAAGTTAGTTATTTTATATATAAAGTTAATTGAATGGTATAGATTAAAAAACACTGAAATGAATGGTATATATTAAAGATAATGTAATAATTATAGAATTTAAAATGAACGGTGTAGATTAAAAATAATCTTTAAATAAATGTTTTAGATTAAGGAAATCTTAAAAGATTAAATGAGTGGTATGGATTAAACATTATCTTGAAATATATAGTTTCGATTAAATTAGGAAATCTTGATTTATGATAAGATTTTTGGCTATAAATAGAGGCTTTAACTTAAGAATTTTTCATAAAAACTTCCTTGCTTATTCTTTCTTTCACTCTCTAAATATTAGTCTGTGTAAATTCTCTTTGAGTGTGCTAAAGTCATTTTGAGTATTTGTGAAAATTTGTAAGTGTACGAGTACTGTTCAAGTAAATATTTTTATAAAAGTTATATAAGCAACCACACACGTCACACGGTGTTTATAAATCTTCCTTTAAAAGACTCTTCCTTTAGAAGATTTATTTTGAAAAACTTCATTTAGAAGATTTATTTTGAAATATTATTTTTTTTTTAAAAAAAATTATATTAAAGTTATTCTACTTTATTCTATCAAATCACTTTTAATGATTTCATACGAATTGGTATACACGATGAAATTATATGTGGTAATTACTAATTAAATTATAAATATATAGGTTGATCAACTTCATATCCAGTCACGTGTTAAGGTAAGGGGTATTATTCTTTTCATACTCTTAACTTACTATGGTAAGTACTATTTGGTAAAGTTTCCTGAAATGATTATATGTTCCTTAATAGTTTACGCTTCATCTAATATCATTTTAATTGAACCTTCCTATTTTTCTAAATCTTTCTATTGAACTTTAACTGTTATTCTGAACTGTGGATTTTGAATATCATTCTTCAATTTGAGTCCACATCATGTTAACAATTTGAACATTATTTAAATCTGTACAAAGTAAAATCATAAACTTTCGATATTTATTGATCATCATGTTTCTTCTGTTCATCATTTATATCGCTGTTGTTATTCTAATCATCAAAAATCATGTTGTTGTAAATATCTGTGGCCTGAGACACAAATGATAGGATAAAGGCGATATAACCGTTGTGTGTCTTTTAGGGCACGTGGTGAATGTTCTCTTTGGCCTGGGACAAAAAAGAATTATTATTTTGTATGATTATGATCAAAGGCTGAAGACTAGTATAATCATGATCATTGGTGTTATATTTGAATATCTTTGACCCGTAGTGCAAAGATGAACTGTTAAATTGCATGATTATGATCAGGAATTGTGAATTTATATTATCATAACCAGTGGTATTTAAGATGATAAAATTTGATGATATTTTTCTTATAAAGAGAAGCTAATGAACATCATAGTCTACATGATTCTTCTAATGGATTTCTCATTCCGCTACTATTATTGATCTAAAACTTGTTGTTTATTGTATTCTATCAAAAACTCAATTATTGAAGGCTAATGATAATTTACTCATTATTATCTTAGTCATGATATTTCTTACTGAACTATTTGAGCTCACCCTTTCTTTTTTGTTCCATTGTTCTTCAGGAAATAAGAGAATAGTTGGGTCTAGCTGGGGAATGGAGTGAAGGTCCGAGAGATAGTTGTAGTAGTCTTCACATGTTGTATATAGTGTGACAATAATAGTGAAGACTTAGTTGTGTATTATTAAGTTCTATATTTCTGTTCTATGTACTGTTTGCTTTAGTTACTGTGTATTTTATGGCGTCTCAAATTAGACTATGTAAACCCAGATTTGGGGGTGTCACATCATTTATAAACAAGTTGGATTCAAGCTCGAGCTGAGTTTATGCGAGTCAAGTTGCTCTTAAGCTCGACTCATTTAATTTTCTTTTTCATTTTCAACTATTTTTGAAAAAGTATATATAAATTTAAATTAAGTCATCTACGATCTTAATTTACCAGTAGTCATATACTTATGGTGCATTATAAAATAAATTAACTTTATTATAATCTGGGTGAATATGTGTGTATATATCAGTTGTTTGACATTATCACATGTATTTTGTATCTCTCTCTCCATGTGTGTATGTGTGGTGTGTGTGTGTATTATAGAGTGAGAAAATTAAATTATATACCTTTTTTTTAACACATTATATATTAGATTCATATATTGATATGATTATATTTATTTAATTTAATAATTTAGTAATGATGAAATAATAATTGATTATGACAAGCAATTGAATATATTTATATACTATGTTCTCTAACAATATGATTAATTTTAAAAATACTATAATTGACTTTAAAAAGTACACTCACGAGACAATGAATTTTTGTCGCATCAACTATATATGTTTGTGTATGTATTATAGTTAAAATTAAAACATATCATACACAAACATAATTAGGAACTCAAATTTAATTATGTTTATTTTTATATTATATACAAATAAAATAAAATTTTAATTAAATAACTGTTAAATGAGCCGAGCTTAAACAAGCTGATCTCAAGTCAGGCCTAAACGAGTCAAGCTCGAGTCGAACGCCACACTATTCTAGTTCAATTTGTTTAACTAAACAAACTAAAAATTTTATTCAAACTCGAGTTGGACTTAATCGAGTCAACCCGGCCGGAGACCATAATATTGCCAAAAAAAAGTTTTAACAATGATAAATTGATTACACTTCGTGGAAAGCACAGATAGTTACAAAATAAACAGAAAATACAGCATTTCATAAAGTCGTATAAACCCAACGTTTATAAAGCGTAGAAAGGAAATGCAACCAAGGGCATTGAATGATTGAGTAGCCAACGAGACTTCTTTCATCAATGTGGCGTTTCCATATAAAAACACAACAATATGACTAATAATGCTACAATGCAGACAGACTGCTCATGTTTTAACTGATGACCCAAAAATAATGAATGCACTGAAGTTGAATCTCTTGCTCACAGGACACACACTGTTGCGCAAATGGAAATAAAGTCACCTGACCAAATACTTCTGCTGTTTCAGTTGTACAGTACACGGACCTGATCTGATTGTCATCAATTAAAAGTCATAGTCTGACCTGATTCAAGTAACTAAACAGTACTTACAGAAACCCCAATTTTTTAGGACTAATATAATTTTCCCAAGTAAAGCAAAATTAACAAATACGCATAATTTATAGCAAAATATTACTCGCTGTAAATGCTATACCACCTGTTATAAACAATAAAACAAATCGTACACTCTTTGAATACAATCTTTCCTCATATTACTCTCTATTTAATTTCAGGCTGCTAACAATCACTATAAACTGAAGAATCTAGCAGAAATGAACATATATGCTTCATAAAAGTAGCATAATAATCTATATTACCATTACCGCGCCGTACCACCGAGTTATTTGATAAGGGCAAGGAAGCAGCTAAGTTGAGTGAGCTCAAATCCGGTGTTGACTCAGTTGAGATGACCAATTTAACGTTCTTCAATACAAAATCACTTCCCGCAAGTTGATTCAGGATACCTGACTCGGTCATCATGTTCTTTCTCGTGTTGCATTGTTTTGCTGCTCGTACAATCTCCATTAGCATAGCATTTGATAATCGTCGCTCGCTCCACCTGTTATGATAGACGGGTTAACCTGATTCTGATGATGGGGCTGAGTTTTATCAGTTCTTTCTGCCATGTTTGGTTAGCATAGTAAATGTAGATAAATAGACTGACTCAGGACTCCAATTCCTAACTCGGCCGAGTGGGTCACTGAGTAGAAACAGGTCGAGTAGCATTGGATAACAAGCCCATCTTCTCAAACTCATAGGAAGGTGGTCCAAAAATCAAGCCAACGAGTTCTCTGGGTCAAGCTCCGCAACTTCAAAACTGGTCAAGCTCCGCAACTTCAAAACCAACAACGGAGCCGTAACTCAACCGAGTCAATTCAGTCTCCTCTTCTCTGCTGTAATTGCTCTGAGTTCTCTGACCCCATATCGGCTCTTCATTTTCCTTCTCCTTCTTGCTTGATTTCATGAACTGGGTCAAGCCAAAACTCGTCGCCGAGTTGACACTATCATCGAGTTCTTTGAATTGAGGAATGACTAATCTTGGCAAACAGTGGAATCGAAAGAAACCGATGAAGAAGAGAAAATAAACAAGAGGTCCTATCTCGAAGTGAGAAGACCTGTGTAATAGTCTCAAAAAAAGCACAAGTTCATTTACAGTAACAGATTCCATTACATGGCAGATAATTAACATGTTCATGGCTTTTGTGCCTCTGGTATACAGAGTACCCAATTCTGCTGGAGTTGCTCAAGAAGGAAATGGCAGCTCTAAAATCTAAAATCTGAACTAAATGCAGAGTTGCCATTTCCTTCTTGAGCAACTCCAGCAGATTGAAGATGTAGAACCTGATCTCTCCACTCTCAGGAAAGGAAACATGGCTTACAGAACTTTGGTCATTCCATTGCTAAACTGATCCCACAACCTGACTTAGCTCCATTCATTCCATTGCTAAAGTTGGAGATCCCACAAATTCTGAACTAAATGCAGATGATGTCATTGCACGTTGAACCATCCTAGTTTTGTTGCATCATTCAGATTACGAAGTGTGTGAGAAACCACATTGTACGACATGCTTCTTTTAAGTTTCAAACATGCACTTTCTCCCCTAGGATTCTGCAGGATGACCAAAACATAGTTATCTTCATGAAATGCAAAGATCCTGCACTGCTACCTCATATTTTCATTCCATTGACCAATGCAGTGGAGTGAACTAATTCATCATACAACTTGTTTGATGCAATTTCAACTCCGGATTTTCTCCTCAAGGATTCTCTCATAACATCAAACCAGATGGAAGTCCAGAGAATTGGCAGTTGTCCTAATGAAAATATAAAAATGTACAATAACACAAACAAATTTAACTACAATTGCATTCAGTGTGACTAACACAGAGTGAAATTGTATCGACCCCGAAATCCTAACATTTCTTTACTAATGGCAATTTCGTGTGCTAATATAAACATTTTACCTTTAAAACCATTCATTTAACCATAATACGGTCTATAAATCTGTTTATTTATCTTACCTTCATTACCTGCCTCAGAATCATAACCTTCAATTACTTTGCGCTAGAACTCAGATCATATAAATTGATTTATGACCTAGTCTATTACATTTTCAAAATCATATATATATTATGATTCACATAATATAAACTGTGAATAATTTCACCATTAGTCTATCCATACATAATCTTGCTCACCTCATACCTGTTCGAGTTTATTAGATATAAAACTCCGCTAACAATAATACATTAATCTTATCATTTACATCCTCTCTCTGGATAATTTATACATACATGTACATTTATCTCTATGAATTTACAATTCATTCATTCTTTATTACCATCAAGATTCAACATTTAAAACCAAGCTCTTATATAACTTGCATTTATACAAATTTCACATTCATCCATTGAATTTCTGTATCACACTTAAAGATATAATACATTTCTTCATGCTTATCCATACATTCACATTCTTTTACCTTTAAGTTAACCGGAACCTCCGACCTTCTCGTACTTTACCTGAAATTGTTAGTCATAGTAAGGGTGAGCACAAAGGCTCAGCAAGTCAATCAGATAACACATTTCATTCTTCCAATTTATATTCATGCGTCATGCATCCTTTACTTTACCATGATATGCATAATGTCACATATTGCATTTAACCGTTAAAACACATAGTTGCACGAAGTGCACATCTGAAAACATTTAATGTCATATAGTTCACGTAGAACAATTATCACATTTAAGTCTGAAAAACTTGTCTGATCTGCATTTATTTATTTAACTTTTACGCTTTTTTAATCGTCTGTCATAACCGTCTTGTCGGTTTGCTATTCCAAGCTTTATCTGTAAACATACAACCTATATATCATTATAGGATCATAAAACTTTACATAATTCCTTTTACTTAAACCATAAATATTAGACCATTAATCTCTATTCATTTCTCTTTTGATGTATTATACCTTACATAGGTTAATAATACATCCTAACTTGTTCTCAACCTTTTTAATAAATCATAACATGTTTTGACTTAGCTTTAGGCATGTTATTTATGTCATTCATTAGTTCATTAAACATTATCACCCTTTACATTGGTCATTCTTTATCTATCTAGAGTTTTACATAACTTATCTTTATCATTCCCTGTTAAAACGTCACATTTCGGACACTTTAAAAAAAATTTGGGCACTGTTCACTGCGCCCCGGCACAGAACATCTTGCTGGGGGCGAGATGTTCTCGGCCACACCGCGCCCCAGCGAGCTCTGAGCTCACTGGCCGCGAAAAGCTCTCAGCCATGAACAGTAACACTGCACCCCGACGCAGTGTTCAGTACAAAACATTGCGCCCCGGAACAGTGCTACTGCATCAGAAACTTTTGATTTTTGCTGCTATTTTGTTGATTTTTAACTCATTCATCATACATCCAATTAAGTCCAAATTTGGAACAAAACTAGGTCTTACTACCTAGTATTTCACAAAATTTTTACTTGCCTCATTTGGCTTCTCAAAATCATTGATACCTTAGCCTGTAGGAGGGCGTTTCAAAACTCGTTTTCAACCTAAAAATCAAATTTTACCAACTTTGTGATTTTTTGGCCATTTTCTTTAAAACTTCATTACAACACTTGAAAAAGTTCATATATGTCATATATGACATGTCTAGACCTTTAAAACAGTTTAACTTCGTACAAGGCGAGATTTGTTCGTAAAAATCCATTTAGGGTCGAAACGATCGATTTCGATCGTTCGAATCGCCTTTTCATTCAAATTTCCATTCGTTGATTATCAAGCTAAACACGTGTAATAATATAAAACCAAGTCATTTGACTTCATTTCACCTTTAATTATTCAAAATTGCCAAAAATAACCTATATGTTGGATTTTCCTTAACTTTTGCAAAACTTTTCATTTCAAAACTTAAACTCAACTCAAGCTCTTAAATTTTATGCACCACATATGCTACCACATATACATTTTACAATTTTGTGTATTCACATAACTTCTATATGCATCTTCTAATGTACTTTACAGATTATGATTTGGTTTATATACCAATCATAGCCTAATATTGATCTTTTCCTTCACAACTCTTGCTTTTAAACCTTTAATTAATCTTTGAAGCTATCTAACATGAAATTTCTCATGCTTCAAACATGTTCAACTTTTCTAACTAGGTTTTCATCGATTCTAACAACATATAACACATAATCATCCAATAAATCATGGTTTTTAGCTTGAATTCAAACATGAATAGTGCACCACCTTTGTAACACAACTTTTAAGCCTAGGGTTTCATCATAAACCAAACATATAACACATAAACTCACATAAATCTTACTTCTAGCCACAAGTACATGCATGGCTATACATGTCCTTGCATTTAAACACATAAATACCAAATTTTTATGGCTTGAACATCATTATACCTTCTTTGAGCTTTCTTCCTTCATGCAATAAACCTTCTTAAGGTTGTAAACTCCACTTTGATAGCTTGTTCATCCTTCTTTGGACACTTCTCTAACAATCTTTCAAGCTGTTCAAGCAAGCCCTAGCCCTTCCCCTATTTTCTCTCTTAAGCTCTTTTGCTTATCAAACTTGGAAAACACATGAAGATGAACTCAATCTTACTATACTTACAATTATATACATACATAAGTTGTATATAATTATCCAACACTTAACTCATCCTAGTTAAACTTAACTCATGCATGGTTAGGGACAATCATATCAATTCACATTGATAACTAAGGATAACTTGGTCATTGCACTATTCTAGGACACAAATGGCATTAATCAATTTGCCAAAGGTACTTTAGACTTTTCTCAAAATTTCTAGAGAATTTAATTCTCATAAATTCCCATTAATTCCTTCTTGCTTATTTCAATCCAATTCAAGTCTTTTTTTATCCAAACTTGTTTCTTTAGGCTTGAATTTTATTCCATAATCAAATAATCCATAACTTGTTTGTCCCATAATACTTGTCACATTTCCAAATGCAAATTTCATTAATTAATTATAATAATTTACAATAAATACTAATTTGTATATCATTACATTCTTAATTTTCTACAAACTTTCTCGGTTTTGAATTTCACAAATTTCAATTTCCAACATCTCAATTAGTTGAATTGCTCATTTTTCCATAAACCGCTTCCTCAAAAAGCGAACCTCGACCAGATTACCAAAATCCATCATCCTTTATCATTTTAAACTCATAATACCTTTATTACGACTTTTACATCATTTCACTTATTTACTTAGCACTTAAATGCCAATTTAAACCATATTTGTATACAAATTTCTTTCTACTCATTCTCGGGGGTATTACATCATGTATTTACACATCGTATACATGATTATCTTATTGCAATCAATAAATATCAATTTCTTAATAACTTCAAAACATTCAAAGATCATTAACTTTATTTTTCCTTTAATCCCCAATAAACGAATTATGGTAAGTTGTTCCTTCTTTTCTGCGCATACTGACTTACCTTAGCTTGTCATTCTCGCAACCTAGCCTCTCCAGGCCTATTCATTAAGCTCGCTAATAATATTCATAACTAAAGCATTAATTCACATACTCTTTCCACATTTCCATTATTCTCTCCATTTTTAATTTTTCTTTCTTTATCAGATCAAATACATACATATTCATACATTTAACCTATCACCTGCTGACATATCATAGCGTCTTACATTGATTCCTCTCATACATTTAATCCATTCTATCACTTTTCAATCTTTGAAATTTAAATATGTTATAATTTCATCATCCGATACATCACTAAAGCACTTCAAATTAATAATTGGTCCTTTTACGTTCTATAGAACCTAATTTACATCAAGAGTCCTTCATTACCAATTTAACCATATAGGTCATTTTTAACACTTTGATTAAATAATAAATATATTTAATCACTCTTACTACTTTTCTGTCCTTCATAACTAAGTTTTAACTGTTAACATTTACTTAATTATCCAATATTCTTATTTAGAAATCTTGTCATAATCCGGGATGCCACATAAATTGATTTCAAAAAACACCAGTCATAACAATACTGACATAACATACTGTTTTTTTACGACTGCACTAAACTGAAGTAATTTTGCAATGACACCACATAACAATTTGTAATAGCAATAAGGTGATATCACGTTTGCTAGATGTCTAAAAAGTTACATGAGTAGACTTGCGTGGCTAAATTCATAAACTGTCCCAGCCCTTGGAACCCAACTCACATCATATGATTGTCGAGGGTAGTTATTTGATAGTGTCTCAAGAGTGAAAATGAGAATCAACAGGAACTTGACACCAATTTATTAATGAATCATAATAAGTGCAAACACAAGAATTCCAAAGCGTGAGGTAGCCCTCAAAATGACGTTGTTTTGCATAATTAAATACAATCCCTCCTATATTATGTACAAAAAAATATTTTTATAATTTCCCAAAACATTGTTAATATAAAAAGACACCTCATGCAAGAGCGTGAGGTAACTCTCACCCCATGCTCTCTTCTATATATTTATATATATAATTATAATATAATATAATATAAAACAAATATAATATTATTATATTATATATTAAATAAATATGTGCATATATTTAATATATAATATAATATATATCATATATTATAATATATTATAAAATAAATATAATACATACTAATGTATATTATATTATATATATATATATATATATATATATATAATTACAATATATTATTAAATAAATATAATATTACATATATGATATTATATATTATTATATTACATAATAAATATATATTTAATATATATTCTATTAATATAATATAATACAATATAAATATATACTACCTATTAATATATAAATATAATATTATATATATTTATTTATATGGGTGAGGGTATTTTATCTTTAACATTTTTTTCTCATTCTTTTACTCATTGGAATGCGATTTCAATGTATAAAGGAAACGCAAATTTCGTCGGAATGGACCAAGTTACTTCTCACGGAATTCTGTCCGAACTTTATTTTTTTTTTAAAAAATAAAAAAATTCATTTTTTTCTCTTGCTTTCATAACAATGCATGTGCAGTAATCATTCTAATTGTGCACGATAACTACGATAAAATCACATATGGAGCACATTGATGCAGAAAAACTACTCTCAACTTTGAACAGTTTGCGTATTAGATGCAGAAAGACAACACCCATTGACAAGGTCTAAAGCCGGACTTGCCCATAAAAGAAATTCAGGCAAACAAACCAGTTACTCTCCCTGGAGTCAAAATTTTAAGAACTGGACCAAAAACATGTCAACCCAGAATTATAGAGAAACTGAAACTGATTTCTATCTAACTTGATCACTTGTCAATGTGAAAGAATTACAAAACTCTACATAAGATTGCAGCATACTACCAATAACAGATGTAACATAAAACTATTGAATAATTCCCAAGGATAAAGGGAATGTCGCCTGTAAATAATAGTCTCCAAACCCTAATTGAAATGAAAGACCAACAATACTCTTATAACAACGTTCTCACCTGAACAATACATATCCTGAACATCATATCAAGTCCAAGCAAGCCAACTTTAGGCATATAATTCCTCATAATCTCATATATCTTCCCTGAGACAAAATACTATGCAAGTATACTCAGTTGATCAAAGTTCAAATACTATGTAAGTATGCTCGGTTGATCAAAGTCCAAAAATTTTGTAAGTACACAATAGATTATAGTTGTTGGTTTATGGCTTCCTAAATACATTTACTCATCTTCAAGTTTGGGAAAAACCTGGTAAAGGTGTGAATTAACCTCAGCCCAAGTTTGATGAAGAGTTTCACGAGGTGCGCCACTAAGCTCAAATTGACCGCCAGTACTAGAAAGATGCTTTGCTTCCTCTGCCCAACAGTAAATAAAGATTCTCTACATAAATACCTCATATGCAAAATGAAAAGGAAATTTAAATAACACCACTATCAAAATAAAATGGAGATGAACTGGATGTTGGATCTAAAATTGTCAAGCATGAACAAACCTAATGGAACAATATGCAAATACGGCAATATATCTACACTGGCAGTTTGCCAGCCAAAATAAGCAATAGAAGAAACAGTTTACCTGTTCGAGTCCAATAAAGTTGTCACCTTCCATAATTTTATCTCAATCAAATCTCTAAGAAATACCATAAAGCAACTTAGATATCCGTTTGTACTTCATAGGTCGTAACCTATTCTGCAATAACAGCTTAAGCCAATATTAAAGAGAGAGAGTGTTTCTTCTAATCAACGTATAATTTTCTAAATTAGAACTATACGGTGCAACAGGACAAGGGAATTGATATAACTAACTTGGGGTATAAATTACAAAATTTTGTGGAATGCAATGAAAGGTGCATCGCATCCACTTATCACTACCTTGTATATTTCATGACCAACTCCAAGAAACAGTTGTATCCTAAGTACCAGGATTAATCGAAATTGTGGGGCGGGGGTGAAGTAAAGCTTTTAGATTTTTCAACAATTATCCAGGTGGAAAGAGGAGATTTAGTATGTGAGTAAAGGAATCAGCTTCTAATTGCAATACCTTTGTAGAAGTCACTTCATCCAAGCACCACAGTTTCAGAATCCCACATGTTCCAACGACTAAGTGAGAGCAACTTTGTACTTTGATGAAGATAGGCATCCAAATCATACCCCACGTACTCCATTCTGTCCATTTGATCAAATGCATGCTTTGTTTTCTCTCGAGAATGAAGAAGGGACTTGAGCAGGTAGTTGCAAATTCGCGGTGCCAGCATGAAACCTTTCTCCATAGTATAGACAGACACATTTATTGCCTGGCCTAAATTCCCTACTTTGAAAAGGCTACGAATCAACATGACACAACTCGCAGGAGACAAATTGACTCCACACTCCTCAAGAATAGAAATACCTTTAAAGCTTCCTCTGATTTGTGCAATTGGCACAATCCAGTGAGCTAAATGGTATAAAGTGCCGAATCAAAATCCCTCAACTTAATGTCCGCTTCAAGTAATTCCCGAACTGCCTCAACAACCTTTCTTTCTTTAAAGAGTTCCTCAGCTAACTTAATTTCTTCTTCTTGACCAGCTTCAACCAAAGACTACAAGGTACAGAGATTTTCCCCTTTGGGCAACCAAGTCATAACTCATAAGCGCCTTGTAAACTGCTGAGCTACGAGTACGCCCATTCTTGATCATTTGTTCGAAGAGGGCTAAGGAATCATCTTCTCGGCCAACCCTTTGGAGTCCGTTAAAGAGTGTTCCATATGTAACTGAATTTGGGAATGCCCTTTAAGTTGGAGCTCCTTGAAGAGTTTAAAAGCACCATTTATATTTTTTGCTTTGCAAAATCCATTAATAAATATGTTATACGTCCGGATGTCTGGCAAAACCCCACTATCAGCAAGCTGCATAAGAAACCAGTAAGTTTTAAGATTTTCCCTGAATCGCACAATTTAGCCACCAATGTTTGAAGGCTTGCACTATCAAGAACCCTATCTGCACCTTCAGAGAGCTGAAGAAACAAAGAAGGATTTCTCCCAATTTCCATCTTGTATAACATAAGATGAGCATCCTCAAGCTCGTCAGTCTTACAAAGCCCATCAATATTGGCATTGAAGGTTACAACAGAAGGAAGGCATCCAAGCTTCTCCATGTCATTGAAAATTTTCTATGCCCCACAAGACCATTCCTACACATACCACAAACAACAATGGTGTAAGTGCCGAAGTCTGGGAATCGATCAACATTCAATATTTCAAGTTGAAGGGACCAAGCCTGGTCCAAGAGACCCGTATCACAAAACCCTTTGATCAACGAATTGTAACAGTGAGTATCCGGTAATACACCTCTCTCTGTCATCCCCCTCAGCAACGTCAATCCATCCTTTACCCTGCCCGCCTCAGATAATCCCCGTATCATGATTGTGTACAACACAAGGTCCGGTGTAATATTAGCCTCATAGAGCTTTTGAAACATATCATGAGCTTCATTAAACCTCCTTGGCCTAAGTAAACCATCAATCAAACAACTGTATCCATTCAGATTAAGAACATACCCGTCCTTCAAAAAGACTTGAGAAGCACCAAGTCTTCGTCTATTCTACCCAACTTACTAACACCATTGAGCAAAGCATTGTAAGTAATAGAATCCGGAGAACACCCACTACTTTTCATCTTATTAAAAAGTCGATAAGCATCATAAGTCCTCTTTGCATCACACCACCCCGAAATGATAACAGTATAGGTAAATTATTATTTTATTTTTTTGCTAATTACGGTATAGGTAATTTTATCAGGCATAATACATCTTTGAGTCATTTCATCAAACAGTTGAAGCACGCCTGCAGTATTCCCACTTTTACATAATCCATCAATCAATATACTAAAAGTAGAGCAATTTGGGCTACAATTCGACTTCAACATCAAATTATAAACTGCTAATGCCAACAAAATTACATCTTTCGGAACCATAATATGCAATATCAAATTATAAGTGAACAAATCAGGTTTACAATCAAAATCAATCATCCTACCAAATGATTCCACGGCCATTTCTGCCATCAGCATCTTCCAATAAGCATCAATCAATACCGCGAAACGCGTCAGAAGATATTAAAACCCAAGAAGTATTAAGCTCTTGTAGAATCTTCCAATACAAATCAATACCACCGTTCCCAACACGCAAGTCAACAATCAAATTATGAGAAACCCAGCTACGGAATTGCTTTCTTCTAGCAGCCCAGATGAAGAAACGAAAAGACAATTGTGGGCTTCGATTTTCTAGGAGAACAGAAGTTACGCTTTCAGAGGAATTAAATGGGACGACCTTCTCGAGAGCGTGTTCCATGGGACTAACGGTGGAGATGAGGTTGAGAATGTCATTGGAGATGGAGGGAGAGCACAGAGGTGTGGAAGCTGTGGGATTTTGTGAAGTGTGAGATTGGGCGGCATAGGAGAACTGGGAGTTCCATGGATGTGAGGAGAATCTTGTCCTATATATTACATTACCATCAATAGGGTTTAGTATTCAGTTTTAACCGAACCAAATTTGGAAAGATGGGACATGAGTTTTCACGCTTTGGGATTACTACATACATACATACATTAATTGAGCAGAGTGTCCACAAACCGAAGTTACAAACCAAATACCAATACCAATAACAATAACAATCAATGTCATTGTTTCATGATATTTGTGTGTTTAGTAAAGGTTTAGAATAAATAGATGATAGCTTTCCAGAATTATGAAGAGGAGAGAAAAAAATTGGGGTCAGAGCTTGCACTTTCCTGCAGTACTGAAGTATTGCGGCCAGTCGGCCGGACGGAGTTTTAATAATCCAGACCGCATATGTGAACATTCGAGCGGAGAGAGATCAAGGGGTGGTTAGTGGTGGCGCCACATCTCTTTGTAACTGATTGATTTATTTAAGAGTTAATATTTTCATAAATAAAATTTAATTTTTCTCATATAAAATTTATTTATTATTTATACGAGTTAAATTTTATAAAATTATTATTTTTATTAGTAAAAATATCAATTCACTTTATTTATTTTATTTGTTGATTTTAAATTCTAGTTTATCTTTTAGGACACGTTGACACAATGTGTCGTTGGGTGAAACAAAAAATAATAAAAATAATGTGTATTCTTTTTATGCTATTATTAAATTTATAAATAAAAAAAAAAAAGCATAAAGAAACAACATTTAAGTTTTACATAAATTTTTAGTTCATGTTTTATAATAATATTTAATATTCAAAATAATATAGCTCTAATTTTTGGAACTATTAATTTATTTTAGAACAATTTTTGTTTTTTTTTAGAAAACTATTTGGAACTATTAGAAATCTCTTAGAACTGACTGCAGCTCTTGTTCAAAAAATTTCTCAAACATAACTATATTATTTATTTATTATATTATTAAAAAAGAGGAAGAAAAATAATCATTTTTTTATGATACTGTGTAACAGTTTACGAGTAAAAAAAAATTAAAAAAATCTGACATTGTCTAATTTTTATTTTTTCTTTTAATTTTCTCCTTACAATTAACAAGGTGAAGAAGCTATATAAAAAAACTAATTCATAATTTTTATGTGCCCTAGGACTAGTTAATTTATATTTGACAATAGTAGTATTTATTTATTTATTTTCTCTTTTTGTTTTTATTCTTTATCTTTAAGGTTTTATCACACTTGCGGGTCAGAAGCCCATACAATTTAAGGACGTTACTTCAACACTCTATTGAAGCTTGTTAACTTAAAACAAATCAAACTTTGGCTTTAGATTAATCCATGATGAGTCTATCTATAAATTTAGGACTACTATGTACATAAAAATATAAAATATTTAATAACATGCATAAAATATATTCAACGATACCATAAACTTTTATAGTTTTATTAAAGCAAAAAAAATCATTTTCAAATTGGACAAAGACACGTTAATTCATCTTTTTCCTAATTATTTAGCAAATCATAAAAGGGTGTCACTTTTTAAGAAAGAGAATAAAAGAAGTCAGTGTTAGCTGTCTATATGCAAGTGGATCGTCTAGTTTGAATTGTCACCTGAGCTTGTAATTATTTACATTCACATGAGAATTAGATTATGTTTGACAGGCTTTTTTTCCCCTTCAAAATATTAGGAAATAGGTAAGGTAGTATTAACAACAACTATACACACATGAGAGAATTCTCACCGTACTTATGTCGAGATTGAAATTTAAGGATCCTTCGTGAGTAACGTATAGGATGTAGAGTTGCTCACCAGCTCACCAACCATACGTTGAGTGAGATAAACAACTCATTTACACTAATAACTAGACTAACAGATGATACAAAATACAAAAATTACTATTAGGTTTGTGAAAATTTCAAACAGCTCGCTAATAATTAGGTGGAGAGAGAAATAAATAGCAGTCAAGTCGAAGAATAATTAATAGTCGTACACAAGTGACTAATTAACAAGAACCTGAGAAAAAGTGAGAGAAAATGAAGGCAGTGGGAGAAATTTTTGAGTTAATGACAACGGCAAATAATCATTAAAAAGTTATTTGTAGGAGCACATAAAGAAAACATTCTTAATACTCCCTAAAGTTGTTGGTTCTAAAATTAAAATCTAAAATTAAAAATACATTTTAATTTTAAATTATAAAGTAATATAAATTCTTAATATTTGATTATTTTTGTTTTTAACTGATTAAGTATTATCATGCTATCTGTACTATATTTTTAAATAATGTTAAAGATATGTTTATTATAAAAAAAAAAAATCTCTCTTTGAGTGTGTTGTATTGATTTGAAAATCTCTATTAATTTTCAGATGGAATAAATTCAGTGGAAAAGTACATATAAACCTTAAAAATTAATAATTTCTTATTGATTGGAAAATCCATGTATCTAGAAGTTTAAAGGGCAGGCTGCGATTAGAATTATAGGGTAAAATGCAATTTAAAATCAATAGTTTTGTGGTAATTTCAACTCACCACCTATAATTTAAAAATCTCCAAATTAACGCCTGTAATTTACTTCACTTTGCATGTTACCTCTTTTCCTTGAATGCTCAAGTATAATGAATAAATTTTGTGGCTTCTTAGCCTTTAATCAAGTTTAGATGTAAAGACAGTTACCAGGGAGCTCTTATTCCCTTGCGTACCATGTATCGGGTATTATGGTTCAAAATTTTGGTACGAGAATTAAACGTTTTATACATTTTACTATACATAACATTTTTCTTGTGTTCGATTTTATTCTGCATGCCCATTTGATCAACGTTCTTGATAACCATTATAAATCAACATATTATTCTAGTCATTTTAGACTATTAATAAAAACTTGGATTTTAGTGAACAAAAAATTCAATTACATTGTCATTACAAGATATTAATGATCATTAATGAACTTCTGAGTCACCAGTTTGAGCCATGGTAACTCATGCATCACTTAAAAGTTTTTCTCTATAAATTTAACATGTCAGCTGAGGTAAAAACTAAATACCCAAGTTGGTTTTTTCTAAATTGGGTGAGGTATAAATTCATAAATACACTTTGAAGTGAAGCCACCAAAGAAATCAAGGGTGAAATGTATTTAATCACTTTAATGTAGGTAAGTTGTCAACGACATAAGGGTTAGGGGGACCTCTCTAAAAAATGTATACACCCAGAAATCAGATCACAGACTGGTGTTTGATATCTCTCCCATATATTATTTATTCTTCCGCACTGAATCAAAGTAAGTCTTTAAGATGGTAGTTATTCTTCTTTGTGGTCTAGCTTCACTATTAGTTGCATCTTAAATGCAACTTAATATGAATGACATGAAAATACTTGCCCCTACCCCTAGGGAAAAAAAGAAGAACAATTGCGGTCCTATATATGGTCAAGTTATATGAGTCTAAATCTGCTATCTCATCTCCTGCCGATCGCATGTTTTACCTCTTGTCCCATTTTATGTAGTATTTGTTGTTAGGTAATTTAGTTACTTAATTACAGTTAAAATTTTAAAATAAATAAGTATTACGGGATACCAATATATAAATGTGACATAAAAATAATACTCCCTAAGTCTCAAGATAAAAATCTTGATTGACTTTTTGCGCATATTAAGAAATAGGATAAAATGACAAAAGTATCCATATTTAAATTCTCATTTAATTACATAGTTTTCTGTACATGACTAGTATATGCATAGATAATAGAAATATGACAATTAATATGAAGGATATTATATGCAAATTATTGTAAAAAATAAATTATTTAAGGTAAGTAAATATTTAATTTGGGACTACTTAAAATAATAATAAAGACTTTTATTGTGGGACGGAAGAAATAATAATTTTGAATTTAAATGATATATTCTTATGGGAATAATTACAGCAAAATAGACAATTAAATTGAATGACACTAAAATATCATTGGAAAATACATTATAGTAAAAAAAATTATAGCTATTTTCACATGGACCACATCCCTCGAAATCTCCAGTATTTTTTTTATTCAACCCAATCTTAACCATCCATTGCAATATCCAATTGCTTAAGTTGAAATCTATCGCATAATTGTTTGTATATATATATATATATATAAGAGAATGATGCATAGCCAAAAAGTGATGGGAGTATTTTTTCTATTCAATCAAATCTTAACTATCCATTGCAATATCCAATGGCCATAATACCCCATAGAGCAAAAATAAAAAAATAAAATTCCCTAAATTTTTTTTGGTACCGCAGAATAATAATGAGGTATGTCTAGAATACAAAAAAAAAAATTAAAAATAAAATAAAATTAGGAGTACCACATAACTATTATGCGGTTTCCTAATTTTTTATTTTTTTTTCCCTGCTGCTTCTTTTATTAGAGTTCTAAGCTAATGGATATGGACTGAATATGTATATATAGATAGATTAGATTAGATAGCTAGGCAAAAAGGATCGACTGTCATCCTAATTCCTTCCTTTGAAAAAGGAATGGGATAAGGCCCATAATGGATGGGATTGCCATAGTTTCCAATACAAATAGTTCTTTCTTCAAGAGAAGAGATATGGTGGACCATTGTTAAATTAATTGGAAGCTGCTGGTTTTCCTACAAAGTGGTTTTGTTTGGATTCTATGGATATTATAATATAAAAATAAATAATGTTTCTGGAGTCTTGACTTGTGCTAGTGTGTATGGTTGTGTTGAAAGACACCAAGGAGAGGAGGTTGGGCCCACCTACGATTGCAACTAAAAGTTTGTCATGTGTTCCTTCCAACAATTGACCGCCATGAAGAATGGAATGGAATAGGGGGAGAGAATTTGAAGTATAAATGTCCCTCTTTTGTTTATCCATCCATCTATCTTGCCACTTTCCCTTTCTCCTTGCTGGATTGAGAGCAAAAACAGGACTCAAGGTGGATGATGAATGAATAATTGAACATAAGCAAGCTTATCAGTCTTGAGAATGCCCCCTCTATTCAAATGCTCTGCCTTTTTCTGTTCTCTAATGGTAGGTATGAATTGACAATATCTAGAACTCTAATAAAAAAAAAAAGAAGGGAAACAAAAATTAGGGGTACCACATAACTAAAAAATTAGAGGGTACCGCGTAATAGTTATACGGTACCCCCTAAATTTATTTTTTTTTGCATTCTAGACTTACCGTAGAACTATTACGCGGTACCAAAAATTTTTTTTAAGGAGTACCGAATAATAGTTATGCGGTACTCCCTAATTTTTATTTTTTTAACTCTAAGGGTATTATGGACAATATTTATGTAGGGCATATATCGCTAATTATTGTACGGTAATATTATAAATAATTATGCGGTAGGTTTCTCCCTAAGCCATTTAATATTGCAATGGATGACTAAGAGTGGATTGGCTGAAAAAAATACTCACTTTGGCTATATAAATCATTCCCTATATATATATATATATATATATAGATGAAATAGTTTGGTAAAGCCACATATTTCGTTAAGCAGATGATTTCATCATATTATTTTATCTAATTTAGTTTTTAAGATTAAATTTTTTCATATTTTAATTTTAACTCTAATAATACAATATAAATTACATATGTAGTGCAAATGCCCAAACCCTAGTTTAGATAATCCATGTCAATTGAGTTCCAAAGTCTCGTTAACCCTTTGTGATTTTGTAACTATTGTGCTTCCATGAATATGAAGAATCTTATACAAGGGGATATAAGAATATATATAAATACGGCAACTCCATATACAATACTAGTAGTAATTTTTGTAATTTATGAACATAGTCCAGAAAAGATTACTGCAATGGCAGCACAGCTCAATAACTACTTGACTCAAATACTACTAATACAATAATGGAGTGAGTTTATTGATTTGGGATATAAAATTGCTCATTGTGCATTAAAAAGTCAAGTATGAGTTTGTTCGTGTTGATGAGTTGAAAAAGTGCGTTTAGACGGTTTTTAAGTCTCAAAGTACTAAAAATGATGCAAGTTTGGGGCTTAAAACTACGCTTTTGAGTTAAACAAATTGTGTTTGAAATAAACTCATGTAAACGAACAAGTTGATTAAACTGCAAAAGCCCCGAAAACTCCAAAAGCCTTAAACCAAACATGCATTATATTAACTAATCGTACGAGGATAAAGTTGTAATTTCGGCAGAAGGATGTGGATTAGTTACTTATCATGCACTACATATGTCTCCTGTCTTTTGTATCTGTTCAATTAAAGAATAGTGAGTGTAACCCTCTAATCTAGCTTGACTAGCCTAAAGCTTATCTTGGCTCATAATTAAGGTGGTCCATATATACAGCTAAGGAAGAAAGGTGACTAAGAAAAAACATTATCAAGAAATAAAGCAGTATAGAATTTCTTTTTTAAGAAACAAATAATATTGCTTAATAAGGGCATTTTGTTGTTTATTGTTTGAGCATTTGAAGAAGGTGGTATGTCACCTCACCTATGTTTCATTGAAAACTCAATGAAATTCTTTTTTCGAACTTGAGAGAATATTTAATTATGTAAGAATTAAAATTATTTGCACTACATAAAACAAGTTTAGCCCTCCTGTTCATAGAGTTTGTTTTGGTAATCACAATGGTAGGAATGTGTTGAAAATTACGCTAGAATTTTTATTTCTGAACATTATCATTCCACTTTTTCTTTTTCTTTTTCCTTTTTCGAAAGCCCAAATTTGGAAAGATACCGGTATAATTAAGTTATGAATTTCATATATAGCTTAAACGAAAACTAAATTTGCACAAATGTTATTTGATTCGAGACACATATTTTAAATAATTTATGTTATTGATTTTGACTTTTTGCCACTTTGAGTATGGGTATATTCACTTATCAATATTTACGGTAGTAGTGTTTAGTGTATTTGAAGATCCAAACACATCGCACTAATTTTGTTGCGTTGTGTTTGAGCTTTGTTAACGTTCAATTTCGTCCAAGACTTATCGTTGGATCTAAAAGTGAAATAAACTTGCAAAAATGAATACACCAGTAACCTAACAGTGGTAACTGTCAGAGAGAACCCTCCGATACTGTGAGAATCAATACAATGTTTAGAAGAATAAAACGATTAACAATGAAGATATTAGGGTTTAGAGCTAATATAATAATATGTGTGTATCTTGCACATCTTATACCTTATATTTATATAATTTCTACATCATATTAGAAGAGAAGGATTATTATTTGAGTCAACTAAGGAATTGTCATTTCTTAAGTCTCCATAGGAAAAGATATGTTCATGTAGAAATAGAATCCTTTATGGATATTACTAGTTGATATTTGGTTGACAAGTAATGTCAAGCGGGTAAATACTTAGCTTTATTTTTGTAGTTATTGTCTTCCGTTGTGTATATAAATAATATCCAGTGGAATGTCGAGTCTTTACCCGACACTGAACATGTACATCCGAACATGTATGTACCCCCAATCTTTTGAAACTTTTTTTATTAAAAACAAACATTGAAAATGATTTAAAGATTAACGAAAGATCTATCAGAGGGGGCTAATTCAAAGTCCTAAAGCATTTGAGGGTGAGTTATAAATTATTTTTTTGAAGCAGGCAAGGTGTGCACGACGTCTCCCATGCGGACCCTCAAGCGTGGGTGCGCATACGTGAGCTAGCGCGAACGGGAATTCGGCTAGACGCTAGTGCGTTGGCTCTGGCACCTCCTTTATTCAGCCAACTTAACGGAATAATATAAATGTTGATCTTGATGAATTTTCAGTATCAAATAATTCTAGCGACAAATTTTTTTTTTCTCTAAATCTCTAGAGATCTTCCTTTTAGCGCTAATGTTAATGTTTGCTTTTGTCCACACGTTCAACCACCAGTTTGGACATGGGCCTGCACGAAAAAAATCACCAAAAGCAATTGACGGCTTGGGTCGTTAGGAGATACCTCTAGTGTGAGAGCAAGAATATGTTCAAGGTTAAAAATAGAGGTAAAAAGTACTTAGTAAGTTTAGAATATAATAAGATATATACATCTCTATTATTCATCTGTATTTATAATTTAACTTCCCCATCTCAATAGAATTAGAGCTCTTAGTTAAATTATATAAAGAGATCCTATTAAAATAGGAAAAGGAAAAGAAAATGAAAAAGGTAAGTATCATATAAAAATTAGTATAGAATATAATAACTACATGATAACTTAGTTGATAAGACAGTGATCTAAGTTTATTAGACTTACGAGTTTATTATGAATGTTTAAGAAATAATGGGTTGACTGGGAACAAAACCCATTAAAGCAGCCCATAATATGCAGCTCAATCACTTCTTTAATGAATTAAATAAATTATGTTTAAAGTAAATTGATTGTAGACAAACAAAAAATGATTCATAAACTATTAATAAACTAGTAAACAAATAAGTATTATAAAATTTAAATAATTACCACATACAAACACACAAATAAGAAAAAAGAAAAAAATTTAGTTAAATGCAGTTGAGTTTAAAACATGTAATTCAAGATTAGAAAAAGAGTGCATAAATTCTCAACCTCTTCCTACTTATATTTTATTGGAATAAAATAATAAAATATACTACTTTGTTTTTTCAAATGCACGTTTAAAAAGCTCATCATCCCCTGTCATCTCTCTTTAGGCTCCTCCAAATATTCTTACACCAGAGGATTGCCTAGCACACATACACTCTCTCTATCTATCCCCTCTCTCTATTTATATATTCTTTCTTACCCATCTCTGGTAGGAATTCCATTTTTGATTTAATTACAAAGTAGTGGTATAACAAAGAAGAAAAAAGGAGAGAGACATTTGGAGAGAGAAAGAGGGTGGGAACATCCTCTGTTTTAATTTTGCATATGCCTTTTTTTAGATCGTAATTCCTTTCCAATTTTCCAAATCCGGGTTGCCTTGTAATATGGTGAGCCTTAAATAGGATTCTTTTTCCTAATTTTATCTTAATATATTTTATTCTATACTTTGATCGTACTGATTTTAATTTGGTATTTGATCTACTTGAATTTTGAATTAGTAGGACTTTTTGATTGAGTTGTAATTAATTCCTGAAGGATCCGATGTTGCTGGATTCAATTCGACAATTCCCACTTATTATTTGATCAGTGTCTGTACTGGGTTCAGCGGATAAGGTATTTTATTCTTGTTCCAATGATTTATTATCCACATTTAGATCTGTTAGATTGGTTTTTGATGTTGGATTGATTTATTATCTTCTGGGTATTTTTGCTATAGAACTATGAATTATCCCTGTGGGATTGAATTTTGTTATTGATGATTTTCCATCGGTTGATAATGATGGGTACATTAGAAACAGTGAATTGTAGTTGAATTGGTCATTTTTCTGTCAAAGTAAATTTTTTTTCGAACTGATGTTATTGATTTTTATGCAAATTCTACGTGGAATTGTAGAAAAGATGGAATCGGATCATGGTAAGCTATTTGTAGGTGGGATTTCTTGGGACACGGATGAGGATCGCCTTAGAGAATATTTTAGAGCATATGGAGAAGTGGTGGAGACCGTAATTATGCGAGATCGCACCACTGGTCGTGCTCGTGGCTTTGGTTTTGTTATCTTTGCTGATCCTGTGGTTGCAAAGAGAGTGGTTATGGAGAAGCACATGATCGATGGTCGAACGGTAAGTAGTTTATCTTTTTGCTACTACCATTTTATAGACACGACAATGTAATGAGTAATAACTATCCAATCAGTTCTATAAGTAGATTTTGGTTATTGATGAGAGCTAATAAAAGACTCGTTTTTGTTTTTTCAACTTCAATTGGCTAAATGGACTTCATTTTCATAATGGTTCAAAGCTGACATCGTTTTTTTTTTTAACTGCAATTAGATGTATTAGAAACTCTTTTTTTTTTTTTGGCTATGGCATTTTGGACTTGCCAAAAGAATTGACTTGATTGTTTTCTTGAGATGTAGGAAATCAGATTACTCTTGTGTTATATCATTTTTGGCTTCTCAATTCATAGGTCGAAGCAAAGAAAGCTGTTCCGAGAGATGACCATCACATTATGAACAGGAACACCAATAGTATTCAAGGATCTCCAGGTCCTGGCCGTACCAAAAAGATTTTTGTTGGTGGTTTAGCATCTACAGTCACCGAGAGTGACTTTAAGTTGTACTTTGATCAATTTGGTTCAATTACGGATGTTGTAGTGATGTATGACCACAATACCCAAAGGCCACGAGGCTTTGGATTCATCACATATGAATCAGAGGAAGCAGTGGATTGGGTGTTACATAAAACCTTCCATGAACTCAATGGTAAAAGGGTTGAGGTCAAGCGGGCGGTTCCTAAAGAGCTCTCGCCAAGTCCCGCTCGTAGCCCTCTAGTTGGATACAGCTATAGTATTGGAAGAACCAACAACTTCCTTAATAGCTATGCTCAGGAGTATAACCTGAGCTCAGACGGTGGATATGCGGTTAGGATGGATGGTAGACTTAATCCGGTTGCTAGTGGTCGTTTTGGGTTCTCCCCATTTGGTTCCCCTGCTTATGGAATGAATATGAGTACGGAGCCATTGAACCCAAGCTTTGGGGCGAGCTCCAATTTTAATAACACTATTGGGTATGGGCGGGTTCTGAGTTATGGTGGCGATTCAAACAGGTACAATACTCCTATTGGAGTTAATGGGGGTAATGGCCGAAGTGAATCTTTTCTAACCTCATCAACTAGAAATTTATGGGGTAATGGTGGCCTTAATAGTTCTGCAAACTCTGGCACCGCTGGTACATACTTGGGCTCTGGAAATGGGAGTTTTGGAGTCTTTGGAAATGGTGGAGCAAATTGGGGTTCTTCTCCTATTTCTGCACAAGGTGGAGGGAGTTCTTCTGGATATAGAAGCCGGACTATGGGATATGGAGGTGGAGAAAACAATTACGGGTCTGGTGCTGGAGAACTAGGAAGAAACAATGGATTAGGCGTTGCCGTAACATCATCTTTTGCTGCGTCAAGTGGTGGTTATGAAGGGTCCTATGGAGACTTATTTAGTGGTAATTCTATGTATGGAGATGCGACATGGCAATCTGCATCTTCAGAGCTAGGTGGTTCTGGTTCATTTGGCGGACTTGGCAATGCAGCTAAAGCCACTGAGAAAAGCTCTGAGGGATACGTTGGGAATTATAGTATTGCAAATAGACAAGCTGATAGAGGTAATACTGTTATGCTGCTTATAAATTTTTAGATTATGGTATAGAAAACTTGATATACTTCTTTATCAAATCCCAATTAAAATGTTACAGACTTGCACGCATTTTCAATTTGAATAATATGGATTTCCTTATCTGGCTAGCATTTTTTTTTATTGAACTTATATATGAGTATATTTCAATGGCCTGTAGACCAAACAACGTTAGCCTCATTGTATCTAATTGTACTGCTCGAAAGGAAGTTCTTATATTAAACGTAAGGGAAACAAATAGAGGTTTTGCTTCTGTCGTTTATATAACATGTTCTTAATCCAAGTATAAACTTAAAGTTTTGAATATTATGGCAGACAACAATAAGAAATGAGCATTATTTTTGTCTTCCTCTTTCACTTTCAAGTAAGTGTCACACTGACAGCATGTCCTGATTAAGAGTTGAAGTTTTGAATTTTATGGTAGACAACAATAAGAAATGAGCATTATTTTTGACTTCCTCTTTCACTTTCAAGTAAGTACCACACTGACAGCATGTCCTGATTAAGACTTGAACCTTGCATCACACTCTTTTTGGGTTTCAGGAGATGCTACTCAAGCTTAAACTACTTTACTAACAGTCTAACAATGAGAGAGATCTTTTACAAAAACTGTCTTTTCTGAAGTCTTGTTGATTCCATCTTATATAAACTTATTGAGAACTCTATTACTTTTATAACTCAGAAGTGGACATGACCTCGTCCATGCAGCTTGATTCTTGTGACTTCTAGTTACCTGATGGATCATGTTGCACATGATGTATCAAGCTAAAAAGGATTTTACCGCTGCCACACACTTGATGAAGAAGCCTCTAGCACTCCCTTGCACCTGTATAAAAAAATCCTGGCACATGTGCGAGTCTATATGAGGATATGAGCTCATGATAAATGATAATCCTTTGCAATGTCTCTAATTTTTACCACATTTAGGGGTTACTTTGAAATGTAGATGCCAAAGAGTTGAAGTTGGTTTCCTTCAAACTGCTAAATATTTAAGAGAATTACAGCTTGTGAGCAAGTACTACTATGTTATGGAGTAGCTCTTGTTCAATTCTTAGTAACTACTGCTTGTGAGCAACACCATTTAGTGAGTTTTTTATAATGTCGAACATTTTCCCATGATCTTTTACCTAGATGGGTATCTCCTAATCTTGTGTAAGGTTGTAGTTTTAGCGTTCTTTTAGGAAGTACGCCCTTGGATAGAGAGCACCAACCCCTGTTACATGGGGCAAGTAATTGAAAGATAACATAGACTTGCATCTTACCCCTGCATATAGCATTGCAGTATATTAAGTATGAGCCATATTACTCTCTGTTAAAAGTTTGCATTTTTCTCCTTAAGTTTTTGTAGTAGATTGATAAACTTTCGACTTCTCTTTTATCTTAACTGGCATTTTGGTATTAATTTATGTTTGATCATCATTTGCTTCAGGAATTGCTGCATAGAAGATTTCATTATTCGGAAATCCGAAGGTAAATTTAGGTAAAGAAACTTAAAGGGAGCTGGTGGAGAACTCTAAATTCCGTATATATCAGCTTATAAGTAGTGTCTGGAAAATTTGCTTGTAGTTAGTCTGTATACTTCTTCGCTCTTTTCTGGGATTTGCTTTTCGCTCAGATTGTATGTGAGCTTCTGTTGGAGTTGCCAGTGTGAAGTATTAGAGGGATTCCCATTAAAAAGTTACTGAATATTTTGATTAATGTCTTGATGTAGATCGACTATTTTCAACTGTATGAAACAGATTATACGTCTTAATTTGATTTACAAGCTCAGGTTAGCCGATTCCTTTGCTTTTGTTTCTGTTTAAATGTGCTGAACATTGAATAGTTCTGGTACTTCAGAATTCTATTTCTAATTTTCTATTTAGAATTCCTTTTCTTTACTTGTTTAGAGAGCACGTATTTGTGTGCCTAGTTATTTTATCAGGTCAAGTAGATTATTCTAAACCGTGAAAATAGATTGAATGGCTAGAGCTGTAAGTGCCGCTCCGTCTGCGAGCGTAGCCCGGCTTGACTTAAACTCATCAAACGGGTCAAATTCAAATAATTTTTTTTATCCGTTTAGTTAAATGAGCCGAACTCAAACTTGAATGATATGTAATAAAAAAGAATTCTTTTTTTTATTATTATTTATATTAAAAAAAAAATCAACGTGTTGGATTTGAGTACGATTAGGGAGATGAGGTGTCCATTTGGGAGATTATCCTCCTCACTCTTTTTTTTTTCTATCTTTTATTGTGTGTGTAACAATATACCTCTAAAACGGTCCTACATGCCCTTTTAGCCGCTAGTAGTTTTGTTCACGTTACCCTGCAGTTGTACGTTTTCTTCACTTGCATAAAATTGATACGTAGGGATAAGTATCCTTCGATTACACTAATTCTCTAATTTATTTATTTTTAGAATATGATCCTTTCATTATATTTATTCTTTAATTTCTCCTAATACATAAATATTATATTAAATGATAAAATAAAATTTGTCGTAAATGTTTAGCGACAATAATTTTTTGTGGTTAAAAAATTAGAGAATAATTGTAATGAAGGTGGTAGAGTTTTCAAGCGCGGCAAAAGAAGTTTTAGAGAGATTGAAAATGGAACAGGAAGATCTGCACGCGTGAGCTATTGAGCTGCAGCTGTAAAACGTTTAGAGCCTGTCTAAAGTAACCCATTCTACATTATGTAGATTCTTTAATATCATTTTAATTCTTCAATGGTAGTCAAATTGCTCCAATTGATTTAAGGGGTCTAGAATTATTATTTTTTTCTCTTTTGGTTTTGGAAGATGATCTAAGGAGAAAGAAAAAAAGATTGATTATTTTATTTTTTTGACGAAAAATAAAGTAAGCAAAACACACAAAAAAACTAAAAATTCTACTCAAAACAAGATATATATATATATATATATATATATATATATATATATATATATATATATATGAGAAAATATATACACACAGCCGCACAATCAGCTATGACAATCGTTTTTTGGATTACGGTGACGATTCAACTATCGTTATAGTTATTTTTGATCTATGACGACTGTTGAACGTTATAGTTGATTATGTATTATACAACTGTATATATATATATATATATAATCCATATATATATATATATATATATTTATCAAAGTGGTATTTAAAGAAGGGCTTAATATTTCCAAGTACATTTATACTTGAATGTAATTTCGTTGCTGAAAATATTATTTTTCTTAAATAAAATAAATTTGACAAACAATCACTTCCTCTTTTCTTTACTTTATTGGATTCTTCATTCTTCCAAATTCCAATGAGAGAAAATGTAAAGGAGTAATAAGGTCAAATTCTAACTGTGCTAATAGTTCGAAAAGTGAACTTCACCGTTTTCAACCGTCCCATTTATCCAAGGTGAAAAATAATTACAAACAGTTAAATCATTCTCCTTTCTTTCTTACTGTTTTTCCTTTTTTTAATTTTATTTTTGACAAAAGTGAAGTTTCCCCCTGGTATTAGCTGTACGAGACTGGTTAAATGTGATGATAAATTTATGTCGATATTAAATAATAAAATATAAATAAATGTGATTAAACAAAAGAATTTATATATTATTATTTTATTTTCTTATTTATTATTTTATATTAGTCGTAATACAAATTTATTATAAATTAATCGATATTAAATAACAAAATATGTGAATAAATGGGATAAAAAAGAATTAAAAAAGAACTTATACATTATTATTTTATTTTATTATTTATTATTTTACGTTGATCATAATACAAATTTATTATAAATTAATCGACATATAAATTATTTCTTACATGTGTATAAATTGTTGAAAGGAAAGAAAATCTTATTTAACTCATCAAGAAAACTCATTGATAGGGAAATCTTAACAACAAGATTTGGCCCACATGTCTTTTGTAATTTTCAGTGACATTCTTGCCTGCTCAGAATAGAGCTGGGAGGGCAGTTGGGTCACTACATTGACATGCCTGCTTAAAAATTAAAAAATATATATATATTAAAAAACTCCTCATCTGGCAGGTAGTTCTTCCAGCAATCCAGTGAAGAGAATGCCAAAAATCTAAACCACCCACAGATAAATAAAAACACAATTTATGCCTCTGCAGCAATTAAAATAGTCACTACTCTATTCCTGCAGATGACATATATGATTATGAGAGAGATTTGAAGCAGGAAATTATAAGGAATGAGAAAATAATGAACATAGACTATATTTGGTTGCAAAACTGATGGGAGATAAAATTACTTATACTAATTTATTAGCATTATGGATTATCTTATCCCATAATTAGTCCATTATTTAATCTCATCTCACGGTCTATGTTTTGTCATTTCTAAAGTTATCTGATGATAAATTATAATACCTCATGAAAATGTAGTATTTATATAATCTCCGTTTTGAAGTATCAAATGACCTTAAAAATTATAATAAATAGTTCATGAGATTAAATAACAGATTAATCATAGAATAAAATAGTCCCTAATTGTGTTAAATTAATAAACATAATACTATCTTATATATCATTTTTGTAGCCATGTTGAGCTGTATTGCGAAATAAACTAACCTTGTGAACTACAACATTTAACATTCAAGCATGAATCTGTTTGACTGTCTACATGACCTTTAGTATAATGGTTTATTACACA
Organism: Hedera helix; assembly: GCA_947179155.2. NCBI lineage: Eukaryota > Viridiplantae > Streptophyta > Magnoliopsida > Apiales > Araliaceae > Hedera > Hedera helix. The sequence continues at coordinate 13,100,171 of OX359265.1, forward strand.
AGATATAAACTCACTTGAACAATTTACAATTGTTGATACTCGAGTGTCAAATGTGTAGATAAGAAAAGAGACCTCACATGAACAATCAGGGAAGAAACACCAACAACCGAACCCTGGAAAAGTATAAATCTTTACTAAAAAGCTGGAGCTTGTGGATGTTCCGGCCAAAGTTCACTATTTGCTCCAAAATCACATGCATAAAACCTAGACATCCCATAGATATAAAGCAGAATGATATGTTGTCAACACAATTATTGAAATGGGAGCAAAGAGAAACTTACAAAGAGAAACTTACATAATAACTAATCGCATAATGAAGTTTAGTTGTTACAAAGAAAGATGAGAATAATCTCAACTATACACCACGAGAAATACCACTTGAACAAAGCTTATAAGTCGTAACACATGCATGTCAAGGATTTTCAATCAGCTTAAACAATCCAACTAACAAAGGATAACACCATGATAAACCCCAACTAACAAAGGATAACACCATGATACATAGTTACATACTACATTATATAGCATCATCAGTCTTAATCTCTAAAAGTCACCTGCATATTGTCGCCTTAACCAGTGAAACAAAAGCTCAGAAGAAAGCTCTACTCCCATAGAAAACACGGGAACCAGTGGTGTTTGATCCCGGTAAATTCTGATCAGTACTCGAATCTCCAGAACTGGTTGGTCCACTTCCTACATCCATTGGAAGCTTCATCTTTGCCAAGGAATCGGTGAATTCTTGCATACTTTTCATGTACATATTCACGAAATCTTGCTGCACCACCTTTTTCTCTGGTTCAATGTTTATGGTGACAACAGGCTTTACGAGTGAATTTTCACAAGCTCCCCCAGATGCATCACTCCCAGCATCTCCCGATTCTGCAGCCTTTTCTTTTGAATTGCCTTTTGGAGATGAAATATATTCCTCACTCACAGATTTTGAGGCTCTTGGGGTATCAGAAGACTGGCAATTACTTGCGGGATTTGAAGCAGTTGGGGATCCATTAGCAGATACACTGCACGGGGGAGAATTAGTACTTGCTGAAAAGTTCTCCACCGCTTGTGTACCAATTTCCGAACTGAGATGAGTATCGGTATCAATAGACTCCAAACTGTCAGAGCTCTGTGAATCCAAATCAGAACATTGGATCCCATAATACTCCGAAACCATTAGATGATTCTCATTTGCTATATTAGGATCTGGGAACTCGAGCTTCTCAAACGCAATGGAAAGAGAATCAGTGATAACTTCCCCATCAGGCACAGATGTGGACAGTGCAGAAATTGCCATCACTTCTGGTGAGGCCCCACTGTAAGAGAGAGACAATTGAACAAACCCTGCTGGGGAATGGAAAAGATCAGTTGAAGAAAGAGAGAATTCCTTCTCTAGCTTCCCATTCTTGATAACAACTTCAGAAAGAGGTACCAAAGCAAAGCCTAGAAGCTGGTCTTCGAGATAATTCTTCACCCTGCTCAACATCCATATTTCACATTTGATCGATGTGTCGATTTTCCTAACGTTGAGACAGAGATTCTCATTGAACACGGGATTCTTCCCGCCACCATTGATGATCTTTGTGGAGACTGCATTTTCGGGATCATTGGTGAGGCAGATCTTAGCATAAACATCTTGCTTCTGGTATATGCATATGTTGTGGATGTCCCTAGCTTGATGTATATACACCTCAACAACACCAATGAAGCTTTCTATTCTTTGAACCTCATTCACGCTGGAAAAATAACCAGGCTTCCTTGTGAATAGATCGGTAGTTTGTTTCTCGGACTCAGAAAAAGCAGAGGAATTCTTCAATGGTGACACAACGGATTGAGGGGAATCCATGATGATGACCAAAATTTGAACCTAAAACAATTAACCAAAGAGCAAGGGAAGTGAAAACCTACCCGCAGCAAATTTAGAAACCCCGATAAGAAAAAAAGAAACTCAGGTTTTAGTTATTTGGTTTTTATTGAGTAGATACAACAATAATAAAATCAAACTATAGTGCAGAACTAGAATTCCTACGAAGTAACATTCTCTTACTCAAGACCAGATAACAGTAATAACTCTTCATAATTCTTAAACTTAAAATCCAGACTTTTACCAATTTCCAATATCATTATCTCAGATACAAACATAAAAAGTCTAAAAAAATTCGCAAAATTTGATACTCCCCTCCATTCATTTTTAATTGCGATTTTAGAAGAAAACACAAAGATTAAGAAATGTAATTAATGCTTTATCTGACCGATCAAATTGTATATAAAAAGGGAACTTGATATTTTCTCATGTATCTTTGATATTCCACATGATGTCCTCTCACATGAGAAGAAAGCGGATCCCACCTTCATGTGCGATTCATGTGCGAGAAGGCTATGTGAAAATATCAAAAACTCATGTGTAAATAGTGTCCTCTGTAAAAACAAATCTCAATATTACCCTTCTAAAATTCATTGGAAAGTAAAGAGAAACAAGTTAATATTGCTAAAAGGATAATACGAGAAAGTAAGTCGTTAATACTTCCTTAAAATCTACAAACTACATATAGAAAGGAATAAATTTCACCATCTAAAAAACAGATAAAAATGAACGGAAGGAGTATCAGATTTTATTGCGATTAATTCCCAGAGCACCAAACATGATATCAACAACTAAACTATAACACAAAATTAGCTGGAACTGAGTACAATTTAATATTATGTAAACAAAATCCAGAACCCAAACACCTAAAATTACTACAGCTTTCCGATCAACTGCTCAGAAACCAGAACAAGAAGCAAAATTCTTGTTAAAATATGGAACATATGTGATTGTTAGAACTGCAAACCCAACATAAAGTGCCAATTAAATAACTTAATGCCTAACTGAGCTAATAAAATTTATATAATTAGAAACTAAAAAACTCAACCTCTTGATGAACTAATAAAAGCCAAACTATTGGAGTTAAAATAGGGAAAATATATGATTTTCAGAACTTCAAACCAAACATAAAGTCCCAATTTATAAAACTCAACACCTAACACAGTTAAAGTACAGATAAATTTTTCATAATCAGAAGCAAAAAAGAAAGAAAGAAAGAAAAAACTCACCAGTAGAACCCTCTTGATGAACTAATGAAAATTTAAACTGGACATCCTAATTATAAACCCCAGTCCCAAACTTAAATATAGGCAACACCCACAAACAGTTAAGTCAAGATATGATCAGATACCAATAAAGCAAACATCTTTTTGCCTAAAAATAATAATAAATAAATAAATAAGAAAGAAAAAATCTCACAGCCCAGAATCCAAGAGAGTAGAACAGGGAAAGGAGAAAGCTAAAACAGTAGCTCCGATCTCACAAATACTTTCAAGTTCTCAACTTGAAATCCATCAAAAAAGCATGAAAGGGTAAAGAACAAAATTTAAAGAAAATCAATAAATAAATAAGAAAACATACTCTTTTTTTTTATTATTGAACTTTACCTACAAAGTCCAATCAACTTTTTTGACCAAAATCTGTAATCCAATCCAAGATCTGTCAATGAATTAGCTCGGCAATCGAGGGGTTTATGAAGAACACAAGTAGAAATTTGCAACTTGCAAGCAAGTAGCAAGGACAGGAGTATAAAGAAACAGGAGGCGGTAGAGAATAAAATCTACTGGAGCTATGTGGGTTTTCGTAGCTTGTCGGAACCAAACTGTGTACGTGTGTATTTATAGGATTATTTATATTAATGTAGGTAACTGATATTGTTATAATAATTATATTATTGACAAAATAATAAATATCGGTTAAATATTATAATATTATAATATCTTTAAATATATATTTATTCTGATAAAATTTGTTTAAATATATGAGAATTTTTTTAATATTTCATCTAATTAAAATTTAAAGTGAATATTTTTAATATTTTCTTAAAGAACGTTAATATTTACACACAAGTATACGTGCGATTAATTATATATAATAAAATGTTATTTTGTGATATAATTTTAAGTTTAATTTTACACTATTAATTATATTTTAAAAAATAAAATTTTACACTAATAATTATATCACGAGTTAATGTAATTTTTTATATAATAAACTCAAATACTATATTACTATAAATTAATAATACATTTTAGTCAATTTAATAGTTCTAGGTTAATAGTCATTATTAAATTTATAATAAGCCTTAAGATGACAAAATATTTCGAATTATAAGGTTAATATTAATTTTTTAAAAGTTAATTTGAGAAAATTTTAAATTTTAAATTAAAACAATTCATTTAAGTTTGTAAAATAATAAATATTATAACTAATAATATTTATAATTGTATTGATATAGATTAAATTAATTTATCTTAATTTTAAATTTAAAAATATTTAAAATTAATGTTAATTTTATAATTCAAAATAGAGGGAGCATTTTAAAATATAACTAACAATCTTGTTTCATTCTTTGAAAGCAAATCCACAACTAATTTTATTATATGTAATAATTCATATAATAATTTATATAATAATCATTTATAAAATAATAAATTTCATATTTTAATTATTTTATAAAATTTATTATTTTATAAAAAAATTATTATATAAATTATTGTATAAATCATTATTCTTTACGTAAAACAAAACTGAATCCACAACTAAATGTAGGATTAGAACATAAAAAATTACTACAATGGGACGCTCTTACTCTTTTGGGGGAAACACGTGAACGTGCCGACAGATATACGCGGTGACCAAACCAAAGCCAATGAGATGTGGTTTGAGTGCCCTCAAGAAGGGAAGGGACCCCTATGGCCCTATCTACACTTCCACGGTTTCACCTTGCCAAAACACGTGCAATCCATATTTTCTCGACCCAGTCGCCGGATTCAAGTCGGTGCTTTATATTATTGGGTGGGTTGGTAAGACGAAATATAATATATACCATAAATATTCTATTAATATAATATAATATAAAATAAAATAAATATAATACTTGTTAATATGTATAAACACACACACGGGTGAGAGTATTTTTGTCTTAATAATTTTCTTCTCATTCTTTTACTCATTAAAATCGTGATTTCAATGTATAAAAAAAATGTGATTACGTCGAAATGTAAATTTCAAATTTTTTTTTTTATTAGAATGACCATTTCTAATCGCCCTCAATTCTTATATACCGAACAACGGCCGTATGTTTTTTAGTTTATGAAAGAAAGATTATAATTAAAAAAAATAGGTTGGAAAAGAAAAAAAAAATTAAGTTTTTTATATTGATATTGAATTTATAAAGTAAATGAAAAAAAAAACTTAAATTTACATTTAGATTACCATAAGATTTAATTATAAAAATTAAAAATTAAAATTAATCACTCTAACTAATAAAATATATTCATGAAAAAAATATAAATAATATAATAATTTCATAACAAGATTCGTGCTTTCCAGGAATGCTAAAATCGTTAGTACTAATAGCAGTATAAAATGACAGAAATTTCTAAAATATGTTATTGTATTTTATTTTATTACCGTACCACCACTATTAAAAAAAATAACTATTATAATTTTTAAGAGTGAAAAGGGAACATTATACATGCTTAATATTTACAAACTTTGTTTATGAAATTCTTTTCATGCAACGAAATAAACAAACAAATTTTATAAAAGTTTATATGCTCTAAATTTTTATAAACTCTTTGCATTCATATGGTATAATTCCTTCGAGAAAAATCTAAAAATAATCATTTAAACATATCTATTATGGTATCTGCCATTTCTCTTTTTTTTTTCACTCAATGCTTTTTCTATTTTTCACATATATATGTAGCCCCACTTTACAATTTTGTTTCTACTTTGACATTAAAGATTATTTCTTCTTTTATGTTAAGATGTTTTTGTAACGTCAAAAAATAATTTATCTAAAAGAAAGTAACAAACTAAGACTAGACATATTTAAAAGATGGGTTTAATTAGTTACATATACTATTAAATTTGGGAATGTTTTATAACTATATTTATAATGATAGTCTTAACTTTACAACAAATTTTTTATCTTTAAATTTATAGCCTAATTTGAATACTAGATTACACATGAAACGGTGACAAAACTGTTATAAAAATAAGACAATCTATGAAGAATGATCCATAATTACAGTTATAAAAATTAATCTATCCCTACAACATATTTTTACTATCCAAATTATAATCGAATGGTTAGGGGTGATTATGGTTCGCAACTTAGTTTATGGGACTGTAACAAACTAAACTGCAAACATAAGTAAAATTGAACTTTCATATGCAATTTAATTATAGACAAAAGTTAAATTTGTCTTACGTTTGTTTGCAATTTAATTATATATTATACAGACGATAATTGTCGTTGTAACTTAATTATGCAGGTGATTATTATTTTTTTAAAATAAATATTTTTAACAAATTATATGATACATTCATCCACAATTTAATTTAATGGAGAATTTTAATATTTCGCCGTTCAATCAAATTCTAAACGCGTCTTTCTGATTGAATGAAGTTTTAGAATAATCCTGCCCGCTGGGCAGAAAAAGGAAGTTCTTTATTTATTGATTTTGCTTGGCCCCTTCAACAATGCAATTCTCCCAATGTAATGTGGTGTGTATTATTCAAACTAAAAGTCTTATTGTGAAAGCCTAAAACATTAGATCAAGAAATCAAAGGGTAATTACTGTGCGGGGTCCACCGCTTACATTTTAAAAAAAAAAATCAAAACGGCTTCACCATTCATTGCTCCTCAACTATCTCTTTGAATTTTCTATCCTATCCAAATAAGACTTGTGAGAGAATGCCTTAATTAGTAGACTCTTTACTTTTCATGAATAGTTGAAAGCTCTGTATCACCAAAATTGACAACCGCCCACAAAAAAAGGACGATTGATATTTATTACCATCGCTTAAAGGTGCTTAAAGGTGTTATTTAATGATCTTAGATACTGTCGTATGATATTTTAAATCATTAAAATGTTGTTATATTAGTATATATAGTAAAAAAAAAATTATTGTAAATACTAAAATGGACATCACGTGACTATATCTCAAGATCATAAAATAATTTTTCGTTAAGTTGCGAAAAATACATACTCTCTTTATTCTGTATTATTTAATTATTATTTATTTTTAAAGTAAACTTAAAAGATTTTTATATTCAAAGTTGACATAATTTTGTTGTTTAATTCTAATCAATATAATGATAAATATTATAAATTATTTAAAAAATATTACTTATTATAAAGTTTATTGTTACATAATTTTTAATGAGTCATCTTAATTTTAAATTTATAAATATTTTAAATTAATTTTCAAATGTCAATTACGATCATATAATTTAAAACGAATGGAGTATTTGTTTTGACAGCATAGTTTCCTCTTTGACAATATTAACAGTTCACAAGAGTTGTTATATATATATATATATATGTGTGTGTGTGTGTGTGTGGAGACCGATCCATTAACAACGCTATAAAGTTAATTTGATAACTTATATAGCCATCATCCGTAGTATATTCAGGTATCCGCATTATTATACTGCGAACGATGAATATTGTCCAAAATGTCCGAACATTTAAATGAACAAACTCATCGTCCGCAGTATTATACTACGGACGATGAAAATTACGAAAATATCATCCGTAATATTAAACAAGTGATGACATTTTTGAAATATCTACCGTCTGTAGTATAATACTACTTGCGGACGATAGAAATGGGATACATCGACATTTTTTGCTTTGACTTTTTCCCAATCCGCAATTTCTATCGTCCACGGTATTAAACTACAGGCGGCAGAAATAGTATATGTCGATGTACGTTTTTGACTTTGGTTTTTCCCCAATCTACAGTTTATTAAGTAGATTCATATTGAACATAAGAATAACTTCATCAATTTAATCCTTTGTCAAAACTGACTTATATATCTTCTTCATCATCATATTTTGCTAAATGTATATTTTGGCCCTATAAGAAAAGGAAAAGGTGCAAACAATACAGAAGAAAAAGATATAACAAAATAATTGAAAAAACTTATTTTCTAAATAATATTATTATAATTCATATGAGATTTTATTATGTAATTGCTTGTATAGATGTTTTTTGCCTCTTTAATCGGTTTTCTTATTTAGTTCAAATCATAGGGTTCATCAAAGAAGGTAAATGAAGGAAAAAATGTTCAATGTGAATCTACCTATTATTGGAGAGAGCCAAAGTCAAAAACGTCGTATATTATTTCTAACTTATTTCTTTCTCTATAAATTTTAGTGTTATTGTACCTATTTTTTTTTCTCTCTAAAATCTATTTCTTCCCATACTTTTTCTGTTGTAGATTCATATTTATTATTTGTTTCTTACCCTTCGATTTTAGAATTCAAATTGTGTTAAGATAAATTTGGTGAATGTACATGTATCATCCGCGGTCTAATACTGCAGATGATACATTTATTTTAACCCAATTTGAATTCTAAGGTCTAAGAGTCGTTCATTTTCAAACATAAGAAATATGAATCTACAGCAAGCAGAGCAGAGAAAACAAGGAAGGAAAAGTAAAATAACACTAAAATCTATAAAGAAAGAAAGAAGTTAGAAATAATATATAACGTTTTTGACTTTGACTCTCTCCCAATAATAGGTAGATTCACATTGAACATCTACACAAACAATTACATAATAAAATCTCATATTGATTATGATAATTTTATTTAAAAAATAAGTTTTTTCAATTATTTTGTTTTATCTTTTCCTTCTGTATTGTCTGTCCTATTTCCTTCTCCTATGATGTCAAAATATACACTAGGCAAAATACGATGATGAAGAAGATGTATCAACCAGTTTTGACAGATGATTAAATTGATGAAACTATTTCTATATTCAATATGAATTTACCTATTAAACTACGGATTGGGGAAAAACCAAAGCCAAAAAGTGGACGTATATTATTTTTACCGTCCGCAATTTAATGCTGTAGACGATAAAAATTGTAGATTAGGAAAAAGCCAAGTCAAAAACGTCGACGTATACTATTTACATCGTCCGCAGTATTATATTGCAGATGATGAGTTACTGCGGACGCTGAATTTGTTCATTTAAATGTTGAGGACATTTTGGACAATATCTCTCGTCCGCTGTAAAATACTACCGATACCTGGATATTATACTGCGAACGAGGGCTATATAAGTCACGATTGAGATCTGTTATAAGAATATATTTACTTTTATAATATTGTCAATGGATCGGTCCCTTATATATATATATATAACAAAAATTCTGAAAATTCATACTGCGGACGAAGACTATATAAACCGTCAGATCTCAGCCTAAACGATTTAGATCTGTTGTAAGAATAGATCAATTTTTATAACATTATCAATAGATCGATTTCATATATATATATATATATATATATATAACGAAAACTCTAAAAATCCTATCGCATATAAGAATTATATTTCGTACATAAGTAATTGAACAAAATATTTAAAAAGAGTTATAATTGTCTATTCAATTCATATACAGAATACAACATGCAAAATTGGATTACTTATTTAAAGTGTTTAAGCTAAAATTTAGGAGTAATTTTATTTGTACAAAATTGTATATAAATAGTTGTGCAAAACACACTATTATTTATGTATTGAATAGTTATATTTTGACGACTTTTTAACATTAAAATTTAATAATTGAAATTAAAAATTAAAGAGATATTAAAAAATATAAAAATCTCATTAATCTACTTTTCAAAATCAATATCAAATAAGTGTAACCTTTTCGATAAGTAAAACTAATACCAAAAAAACTCCCTTGGATGCCGTTTTTTTCAAAATGAAACGTCACGAGTGATGTGGTTGGAATGCAAACAAAACTTCAACAAAGACTTGATTTTTCTGGCACTTTGATTGCTTCAAGACCGGTGTAGAGAGTCAGCAAATCTTGACTATTTTTAGAAGAATCCTCTTAATATGTGTTTTAGGAAACATATTAAGCACAAAACATAAGAGATAAAATTTATTAAATATTATTTATTTAAATATTTATATTGAATTTAATACATGAGAAATGTTCTCTTAATATGTATTCTTAGAGTACATGCTAAGTACGAAAAATAAGAGATGAAACCCACTAAATATTATTTGTTTATATATTTACACTGAATTCAATACATGAGGTTCACTAGTATATTATTTTTTTACATATTGAATTCAGTGTAAATACATAAACAAATAATATTTAGTGGGTCTCATTTTTTATTTTTTGCGCTTAACATGTACTCTTAAAGCACATATTAAAAAAATTATTTTCAGAATCATTAAAAAGTGTATCATAAGAAAATATTGTATGTGTGATATATTAAAGCTATGTTTATTTGTAGAAATGATCAATAAGATAATATTATTTATATTAATTTAATGTTATTATAGTCAATTTTATTTTATAATTAATTTTTTATTTAATTTGATAAATTATTTATTATTATTTTTACATAAGATTATAATCTATTATTAAATAAATTTTAAAAATAATAAATTATAATTCATAAAATTAATAAAAGATTAATTATAAAATAAAATAATTTATAATAATATTTAATACAAATGATCTTATCCTATCTATTATTTTTGTAAGAAATAGCTTAGCCCAATTGTATCTTTTTGTTTTATAAATCAAATCACTTTCAGGTATTTTTTAAGAGGTGACTTTGACATAATGACAATTATGGTTTGTCAATATCTTATCCTCTGTATAAATAATTATTTCTTTTAATCATACACGATATCAATAATTATAAATTTGGGGAACTTATAGGTTGATCTTTATATTATTTTTTAAGTATTATTGTTTGTTTCTTTATATTTTTTTATCCAATTCTTTTAGTATTTATAAAATATTACTTTCAACGATATTATTAAAAAAAATAATATTTATTAAAAAAATTAAATAAATAATATAATGAAAGGAATCTTAATCGTAATTTTTACTTGCAAATGTTTGACCGAGTGAAAGACATTGTTACCCTTGATCTTTTTAATGAACTACCCTATTCTCTTTTATTGCTTTCTTTCTACGTCTCACTTCTCTCAAAAATCACATTACTCCTTTCACTTGTAACTATTTTTTAAAAAGTTATTCCATCTGTACCCAGAAGGATAATTAAAATAATAAATAAAATAATTTTTAAAAGTACGACAAAAATAAACAAGTCAATTATATAAATTTATTCATTAATTAATTTACCTTTAAATAAATAATTCACATTAATTTTTTCTCTCTCTCAACTTAAAATTCAAGTATAAATCGAAAAGAATATTTATATTTTATCTTAATTCTTTGATTACCTTAATTTATGTGAATTTTTTTTTGTCATCCATTTGGGGACGGAGAAAATAATAATTAATGATATTTTTGTTATTTAACTTAATATTAGTTATTAATAATTATATATTATTTACTAAATATTTTCCCAATTTAATTTAATTTACAAGTGTAAAGGGTACCCACATACTTTTAATAATAAGTTATAATTTGTTTTAACTTACATGAAATATGTTTATCTTATAAATTCTTTAAAACAAGCTTTCCAATCTAAGCTTATGGTAAGCATGCTACATGCACGTGGTTAGAACTTGTTTAAATTGATAAATACATAGTTACATTTGTGATTTTGTATGAAACTCATTTTTTGTATATTAACTCAATGGCTTCTCGAACTTCACAATTGTAAGCTTATAGGAATTGATTCTAGAAGGAATCTCAATTTTTGAGCCTAGATCTAGAAGTTCATTAGATAATGCTAAAAATAAGTTGTCAGATGAATGGGTTAGTTTTCTTATATTTATTTTATTTTAAGCCGGGGTGGGGGCAGACGGTAAATTCATAAACCCAATAAAGCATAATGTAATAATTCCACCTGTTTCAGAAATCATGCTTTTTAGGAAAGTTTTTTTTTTTTTTTTTTTTTCATTTTAGTTTCCCGATTCAGTTAAATAATAATAGAATTATTAATTTAATTTAACTACTTTTTGAAAATGATAAGTATTTAAAACATCATAAAAATAGTATATTATAAAAGGGGTAATATTTATTTTGAGATGATTCAAAATTTTATTATATATATTTTTTAAGAAAATTGAATATCTTTCAACTTTATGTGTTGACTTTTTTGTTATCAGTTACGTGAATAAATTACTAATAATAACTCTTTTAATGAGATATATAATATAGTGACCAACCTTATAATCTTATTTAATTTTATATATTAATGTACGTTATAATTATAATTTAATAATTTTTTTATATTAATAATATAATTCTTTTGTTTTTAAATTTTTAACTGGGATGGAGAGAGTACACAACCTAAGGGTGAGTGTGGATTAATTTGGGGTAATTCTTTTGGTTTAAGTTGACATTTAAATTCTCACGTGGAACAAAATAAGCTTGAGTACTTATTATATTATACTTTTGATAGTTTGTATGAAACATGAGTTAATTTATATTAATATATTTATTATTATTTATTGACATAATACAAATATAATGTTGAAGACAACTCATGCATGGATGTGTGTATGTGTATAGAATAGTCATCCACAACAATCGATTGCTGAACGTATTGAATTGCTATAACAGTACTTCAAACAATTGATTACTGTGGTTGGGTATCTTTTATATATATATATATATATATATATATATATATATATATCATAGTATATGAAAATTTTATATATTGTATCAAAAAATAGAAAGTCTTAAATAATTGACTCAATATTAATTTAATTTTAACTCAATATGAACTTATGATCAACTAAAACGACTCAATAATATTATAAAATTATTAAATAAAAACTCGTAATGTCTTATTATATATAACTATTAATTTGAGCATTCTATTCATTTATTATTAATTGATATTAATTTGGGACACACATATTCTGCGTACCCTTTTACATTATGTCTGACATCGAACAAATAGGAAATAGATACTTATCGTATTACTTGAGAGATGTCTTCGCTAAATAAAGCAATGCAGTGAGTGTGTACAAGACATGAGTAATCGTTATATAACTTCAAACACTTGTCCACTTGCACTAATTAGTCTTCAATTGAATGTTTTAACATAGAATCATAAGATCACTTTTTAAACCACCTCTTTCCAAATAGTTTTGGAAGAAATCTAAATTCAATACTTTATTACAAAAACATTTGAGCAAATCACAAAAAAGTACCACACAACATAAAATTAAACAATCAGCAAAATTGTTCCTTCATAATAACACACTTATACAATGTGCTCCGTTATAGTCTACCATTATAGTCTAGTCAATACTAATAATATATAACAACGTAAGAGTCAATTTTAAATTTAATTATTCTGAGTCAATTTTTGTTATAATAATGTAAAAGGTAATTTTAAATTTAATTATTTTGAGTCAGTTTTGTTCGTCACGAGTCAATTAATTGAGTTTGACTTAACCCAAATTCTAAAGTCGAAGGTCGTTTCTTCCTAAACTCTTCTTCTCCTATAAAACTCTTATTTGAAAGAGTCATTATTCGATCCAATCTTTCTGTATTTCTCTCTATGTTGACCTTTGAACTACTGGTACTTCTGCTCCATTATACTCCCTTCCAAGGAATACTAATACATAACAACGCAAGAACAAATCTCAATCCAATTATTCCGAGTCAATTTTCGTTATAATAATGTAAGAGGCGATTCCAAATTTAATTATTTCGAGTCAATTTCGTTCATCACGAGTCAATTAATCGAGTTTTGCTTAACCCAAATTCTAAGGTTGAAGGGTCGTTCCTTCCCAAACTCTTCTTCTCCCATAAAACTCTTTTTTGAAAGAGTCATTATTCGATCCAATCTTTCTCTATTTCTCTCTATATCTATATCTATATCTATATATCCTTCGTAGTTATCAATGATTCTTTGGAAGGGAGTATAATGGAGCAGGAGTATCAGCAGTTCAAAGGTTAGCCTAGGCTCCCTAAATTCGTAGTCCCCAAATACTATAACATAAAGCTGAAACTAGACTTCGCCGCCTTCAAATTTGTTGGCACCGTTGATATCTCTGTTGATGTCGTCGCGGATACCAAGTTCATCGTTCTCAATGCCGCTGAGCTCTCTGTTGATTCCAATTCCGTACGGTTCGGATCGCAAGATGGTTTGAAGGTATTCCCTGATCCATGTAACTAAGCTTTAATTAATTGATGTTAGTGTTAATTGTGTGATGAATGAATAAATTAGTCAAAATGATTTTGTTTTCTGCTTAAGGTATTGGAGGCCAAGGAGGTGGAATTGCTCGAAGAGGATGAGATAATGGTGGTGGAGTTTGCTGAGAGTCTTCCCACGGGAGCTGAAAATTTGTGTATTGCATTTGATGGAACCTAAACAATAAGATGAAAGGCTTTTACAGAAGGTTAGTGGCTCTCCTTTTGATACATGTCATTGTTTTGCACGACTCTATTTTGTTTTTCTTTTATGTACGACATTTGACGTATGAAAAAAATAAATGAAATTTTGTGATCATTAGTGTGTCCTTTTGACAGAGTTAGATGTGATTGATTTTTATTTTCACCTATTAAGTTTAAGACTAATTTTTGTGATTTTGGAAAATTTTGTTGAAATGATTTATGTGCAATTGGGCCCAAAGGTGTGGCAGAGCTAAGTGTTTGTAAAATCATGCTTTACGTTAGATTCTAAATTTAAAAAAAAATAATACTATCAAACTGGTTTGTGCCTTGCATGGACTATCAAACTCGTGTTTGAAATGTTCTCCTTAATGAAAATTTTGTTCCCTCTAACCATTGAATTTGGAAAAATAGACACATGTGACCAAATATGAAAGGCATTTTTGTTCAAATTATATGACAATCAACTGTCTTCTATTTTCTTGGAATGTCTTCACTTTGGAGGAATGTTAATACAAATAAATTATATAATCAATATCAAGAATTTCCCAATTATAATATTAGTAAATTTCACATTTTATAGGTAATAATACAAGCCTTATAATAAGAAGAAAAGAAAGCTTGACAATAACAGGCAAAAAAAATCACACAAAAAAGAAAAAAATATATATTATAAACTCACATAATAGTGAGAATCAAACTTAAGACCTAATAGTTGTAGAGTCCCAATTTTAAATATTTGGCTAAGATCTCATTAGCAATCAACATTTTTCTATTTCTGAATAGAGGAGAAAATAGTCTTTTTAAGAAAAACTCATTTCTCATAAAAATAAATGATAATAATTATAATAATAATTTGATTAAATAAATGCACACAAACAATATATATGTTAACTCCCCATACTTGGTAACCTTAGAACTCGACTTTGGATTTGTCAATATATAAGCAACAATAAAAATTTACCTTTGTAAGGAAATATGTTATTCTATGCATGACCTAAGTAGAAATAGAAAGCTAAACAAGGGAGGAGTTATCTTGCATGTTGGGAATAGAGCAATAGTTGTTGCATTAGTCGTAAGAATTTATAGTTTAGTATTGACTATGGACAAGTCTATTAAGTTAGTTAATTGTTTCTATGTTTCAGTTTGAGAAACATGACTTCTATTTTGTTGTTAGACAAGGAATGTTTTGATTTTATAATAAATAACAATTGTTCTTCTATTTATAATAATAATGTTTAATTTGTTTGGAACTGGTAGATTACTTGATAGACTTTATATTCTCTTGACTTACATGATAATATTTTTCAAATTGAACAAACAAGGAAAAGAAAAAGAGATGATGTAAATTATACTTTCATGTGACATTGTAGATTCGATCATATTACTGAAACGAGATTAAGCAAATTACATAAATATGGGGGTTGATAGAATTATTTGATTATGAATCATATCCAACTTGTGAATCTTGTCTCATGTGTAAGATGACTAAATCTCAATTTAGTAGACATAGAGAGAGAGTTGCAGGGTTGTTAGAGTTGGTACACACTGATGTGTGTGGAGCTATGACAACACATGTTAGAAGTGGGTATCCATACTTCATTACATCACTGATGATTATTCTAGATTTAGATATGTGTATTTAATAAAATATGAATATGAATTGTTTGAAAAATTCAAAGAATTTAAAAGTGAAGTAGAGAAACAAACGCGCAAGAGTATTAAACTTCTTTGATTGGATCGATGAGGTAAATACTTAAGAAATGCGTTTCTAAATCATCTTAAAAATAATGGTATTATCTCACAATGGATTCCTCCAGGTATACCATAGTTGAATGATGTATCTGAAAGAAAAAATCAGACCTTGTTAGATATGGTGTGATCCATGATGAAACTTACGAATCTTTTGATATTCTTCTAGGGTTATGCCCTAGAAACGACAATATATTTACTAAATAAGGTACCTTTAAAATCTGTCCTTAAAACTCTATATAAGATGTGGATAGGAAAGAAACGTGGTCTTAAGCCTTTTAAAACTTAGGATTGTCCAATTTATGATAAGAGATTTAACTTTAACTTATTTCTAAATAATAATAATAATTTAGATGTAAAAAAACTCAATTTAAAATTTTGTATAAATAAAATTAGGAATAATAATAATTAATGTGTTGTTTTGCTATGAAACAATCCAAGGGTCAACATATATGATATAAGGGTATTTAATGTTACTTATTTTACCGAAAGCCTTTGACCCGAGTAGTATTAATTAACCCACGGTAACCATGAGATTGATACTTGGCATGCCGAGGTAGGATGTGTGAGTGTATTTAAATTTTATTTTAAATTAGCAAAAAAAAAAAGTGTTACCTATTTTGGTGGCTGTGTTTTGAGTTTCTCTTGGTGCATGAGTTGAATGTGTTATATGGGAAAATACTAACAAAATGTTAAATAATTATTAATTTGTTAAGCTTCTCTTGTTGAAGTAAAAGTACTGTAATTTTTTTTTATCACATTATTATTGTCTTCTTCAAGTAAATGATTGTACATAACTACTATCTTTTATTTTTTATACCTTTGTTCAAGAAAAATCCTTCTCAGTTAGAAAATATGTGAGAAAATAATTCACGAAATAAATTTCCTGTGGACCGGTGGAACAAAACTCAAGCAAGGATGAGGAGAAGGATGATTATACTGGAAAAACGAGAAGGAAAATTTCATGACCTGCAAGGTATAGTTTCTAATTATTATCTCATTGAGTTATAAGAACACCAACTCAATATTTAGTATTATCATTGTTCTTAATTTTGTAGATAATGTTGATTTTCAAAGCACACGATTGCGTGGTTCACATGTTAACAGTTCTCATTCAAATCAAAGCATAAGGTGCCCAAGGAACGTAACGGTGGAAATGGCAAACAACAATCCATCTACATTGAATGAACTAACAAATGATAATAAAATATACCTGATAATTCTGATATGCTTTATTTTTCAATTTGAAAAAATTTACTGTATATTTTTGCAGTATTTAAAAAAAATAAAATCTAAGATTTCTTCTCTAAAGTATTTTTGTACTTTTGTCTCACACGTTATGGTATACATAATAATAAATATCTTTAAACACGATGATTTGGATATATGATTTTATAATGTTACATCTAATTATAAATTTTGTTTGTGTATAAAGTATTTTTTTGCTGTTAAATTATCCTATGAATATTGATTGTACTTCTAATTTTATGTTATAATGTACCAACAAAATGAGCACAAGTGATAAATCTATTAGTGCAAAAAATAATTCAATAATGCATTGAGTGACATTTCAAAAGGTAATTTATCTCATTATCTCTTTATATTTATTTTTTAAAATATAATTGTTTATGCAAATATAATTTAAATTTTTTATGTAGTTTGTTCAAATCTGAATGAAGCTTTTAATGAAGTTTATGTTAGTTGTATTGATTCAAGATCAAATAAAGCTTTACAAACAGTAAGATTGAATGATCGGGGTAGTCCTCTTTTGATAGCTGGAATGAATATTATAAAAAATAGAAAACTTATATCATCTTACAAAGGAAATAACTTCGCAATTTTATTTCATGTAACCACACATTTTTTATTATGTTGTAGAGAACATTGTTAGGTCCAAATATCCAATAATTAATTTTTTTTGGGAGGGGGGAGGGGGGGGGGGGGGGGGGTTGGGGTTGTTAGTAAATTTATGTGATATCTTATTCGGATTTAATGATGACAAAATAATAATGAAAGTTATATGGTATATCACTTATTTACTTGTACTAGCCTTTATATGGATTTAATTTGTTGATAAATCTGTAAGCAAAAGGAAAACAACTATTTGCTAAGAGTAATTTTATTTTTCGTAGAGTCATATAACATACTCTATGGAGTCGTACATTTCGTAGAGTTATCTGTAATAATGTAATATTCTTTTACATGCTATATGTGACTTGATGAGTTAATGTAATAACCTATAAATTGGAAGAACAAAGCAAAATTGAAGAAACAGACTCAAACACAATAGAACCAAGAAATCCCAGAGTTAAGAAGTTCAACAAGAATATCGTAGAGTATATGCACAGTTCATAAAGTTGACATCTTGAAAAATTTGCCAAAGAGCCTACGAAGCAGTAGAAGTAGTAGAACAAGCAAAATCCACAATAAACTCTATGATACGAAAGCTCAGAGAGAGAAAGGAAGGAAAGCAAGATCGCAGAGCATATTTAAAGATCGTAAAGTTCATATTTTGTAGAGTAAGTCAAGTTGGGAACTTTATGGAAGTTGTAGAGTAATTTGAAGCTGAACTCTACGATACAAGACTTTGAGATCGTCGAACACAGAATAAGGATAAGATCGTTGAGTGCAGAAAAGATGAAGCTGTCAAGAGAAGAACATATTGAATAATATAAAATAAAGAAGAATCATTAAGTACAAAGATGACGAAGCCACTAAAAATATAAAACTGAACATATTAAAAGAAGAATTTAAGAGATCTTGTATTGAGCATGATGAAGTCAGAAAAGGATGCTTGAAGGAATATATCAGACATACTTTACAAGAGAAAGAACTAGAAGAAGAAGAAGTCATCCCACAAGATCAACACAAGTGAAGAGTTCGTAGAGTTCTATTAAGAAGGCTCATCACAGCACATTAAGGACAAAAAACTCTAGCTAAGGAAGTGAAGATAGAAGCTGTACTCAAGATCGTTGAATGAAGCTGAGCTGAATATCCTCAGATCATTGAGTTATAAATTTTGTTGAGTTACTTTATGACGAAGAGCTACATCAATAATGAGAAGACTCGGTGCTATACCTATCAGAGTTCATAAAGTTAACGACACTGAGAGATAGATTCACTACGATAGATGATTGGGATGGCCTTACCAAAGAACTCTCGAGTGAAGAAGTAGTCTAAGGTAAACTAGCTGAAGTAGACAAGGAATGAAGCTGGATCAAGTAACAGCTAGATTATCAAGAGGATAAGACATATGATGACCACTACAATAGAAGAAGTGCATTGAATAGAGATAAAGTGGAGATCATAGTCTTGTAAATGGTAAGTGCTTAAGTAGGGGGGGGGGGTTGATCAAGCAGAACGAGAATTGACTGAAGAATAGTTAAAGATCAAACTCAAAGAAGTAAAAGTCTTAGGAAGTGAACTAAGATTGACTGACAGAGCATAGAGCAGAAAAGTGAAGATCGAAGTACAACTGCAGACATCAGATGAAAGAAGAAAATAGGAGGATCGTAGAGCTTACAAAGTTGAAACACAATGACGATTGTGAAGCTTACATATCGTAAAGTCTGCAGGTTATGAAGCTACAAGGTGTACAAACAATCTAATCATCTACAAAGGAATATCACACCTTAGTCAGAACTAATAATGGATTTAAGATTGGAAGATAAACAAAAATGAAGATCTTGAGAAAGTTGTTGCACATCCAATGCTCAAAGTTGAAGATCAAATTTGAATTAAACGGCTAAATGACGTCACCCACGCCGACACTTCTACAGCAAACTGATGTGACATATCAAAATAGAAAGTAAACTAATACATCCGAGCCGAAAGTAAGTTGACAAGTCCAGAACGTCTACATAAAAGATCTTTAGTAGCTACAACAAAGATACTTAACGCAATGACTATCTTCAAACGGATAAAATATTAGAGATCGCTCTACAAATAAGAAATCTTCATAAAAAAAAGGGTGAGTGTTGGTGGAACAAAAGAGAAGAGCTGCAGAACCCACCAGCAAAGAGAGAGAGAGAGAGAGAGAGAGAGAGAGAGAGAGAGAGAAAGAGAGAGAAGTAGAGAAAGCTATGGTAAAAAAAATGAGAAGAAAAATATTGGTGCAAACACTGAAGGAGAATAAGGAGAAAAAAAATCTACCGAAGACCATAAAGGGAGTCAATCAATTGTAAAGATATATCATTAACCCAAAGCCACTCTACGCTTTAAAGGATTGGTTAAGAATGATTCTAGAGCAAGTGCTGATCAGAATGCATGGAAGGCTCTTGGAATCATCCCTCAACTGCCAAGTTCATTTGATATAAGCTTAACGTCAACTTGACAGCACCCCTCCCCAGCAACAATAACAAACAACAAAAAATCAGGACTTAGTGACCGGTCTGATTCTTAATAAATCAACCCCTGCTGAGGGAAAAAGACTTAATGTCATCAGAAAAAAATCAAGACTTAGTGATCCATCTGATTCTTAGTGAATCAGGCCATACTGAGGGAAGATGACTTTGTGTCTTGAAGAGAAAATCATGACTTTGACCCGTCTGATTCTTAGTGAATCAACCCCTGTTGAGGGAAGAGTGTTTAGTGTCCTGGAGATTTGAAAGGACTGAGTGTCTTGGACTTAGTGTTCGAACTAAAGACTTAGTGTCTAAATTATAAGGACCAAGTATCCATTTATCCTTAGTGGAATATCCTTACTCAGCAGAATGAAAGAGAGGAGTATGAGTAGTTCAGGCTCCGAACCTCTTAAAAGTCCTTGTGTATTCAATGTCTTTTTACCCCTTCTTTGTCTTACATAAATATATTGTATTTAATTATAATCTCTTTTCAATAGCAAATCATAACTGTATATTCTTTCTTAATGATTCAGAAAAGGGCCCTACTAAACAACTTAATTCCGCTACACAAACAATTGCATATTTATTTGGTAAACATGCTTATAATAAAAATTATACGAAATTGTATAATGATCTATTCAACCCCCATTTCTAGATCATATTCATGTACTTTTGGGAACTAACAATTGGTATTAGAGCAGGTTCTCACAAAACTTGTTTAACCGCAATGAGTAGATCCCATGGTACTAGAACCAGTTCTGTAAAAGGTAAAGAATATTTACCTCTGGGCTTTAAAGTTTCTGCTATCTAGAAAGATTAAGTAAAAGCATTATTTTTGGAAGATTATAAGAAGAAGGTTTGAGCTAGTCTATATGTCTTTACAAAGATGACACCATCCATTAGACTAATGTACGATGGTAGTCAAATTCAATTCAAAATGGACAAACATAGAGAAGCAGTTTGTCACTCTAAAAATGTAAATAGTATCTTATTCATGGTTTTAGAAGACAAATGGTCAAGATATGTTGAACTGCAAAATCATTAAGGAAAAATAGGGAGTCTCATCTGAATGTATGAAGAAACTTCACAAAAAGAATTCTTCTCAAATGAAGCTTACTCTAAGACGAATGCTTACTTCAAAATTATGCGAGCTCCATCCGGCCTCAATATCTTGAGAGATGAAGAACATGATCAACTTGTCAGGAAGCTATCGAATATCTAAAAAAAAGGCAAGAGCTGCTTCATCTAAACTCTTCTCAACAGCATATTAAGCATCCAGTTTTTAAAATTTGTGCTTTATTTAGCCAGATTATCATAACTGTTGCAAATCCCTCCATGGGGAAGATATTTAATGAATCACGACGGATTATCTAATCCGGAGTCATGCTGTTGTTGGAGGTCATCAAATTTGATAATGTCTGATGTTACTTGAGTGTGAGAGAAAATGATATGTCTGGAAAGAAAGTAAGGGCATAATCCAGAGAAAGAAATTGTGAGAAGAAAATGAAGAAGACCAGGAGCTGGAGAACAACTCAGAGCCAACCCTACCATAAGAAAAGAAAGGAGTAACAAAGGACATCACTACTAATACTCAAATTGATGTTAGTAAGGTATGATTTTTATTTTTATTTTTATATTCATGTGTATAATTCTTAACTGTCTGTGTGCTATACGTGCTAATTTATATGCACACAACACTGTTCAAGATACTCTTAGAAGACCATTAGCCATCTCAAATTAATATATAGAAAAACACTATTTGAGTTAGGAAGAATTCAGGTACTTGCTTTCCACATGTAAATCTGAGAATGATAATGACTTTTTAAGATCTATTCATGAGTAATGGAATAGGTGATTCAACTATTTTGGAAAGGAGAATTGAGCTAACCACTTCTGTTAAGGCTATGAATAGTAATCAAAAAATTTGTATCTGTTCGTATTCGAAATAAAGCAGATATTATTCGTATTCAAAATTAAGCCGATATATCCGCATTCGATTTTAAGGTATTCATAAATAAACGGATATGAATATGAATATAGCAATATCTGTATTCGTTTAATAACTGACCATAAATATATCCAACAAATAGTGGATATTTGGTATTCGATAGTCGAATTTGTATTTAAAATTTGTATATGAATAACTTTAAATATCAAAGTTCATAATTTGGAATACTTTATTGAGAATATGAATAAGATAATTTTTTGTATATGAATAACTTTAAATATCAAAGTTCACAGTTTGAAATAATTTATTGAAAACATGAATAAGATAATTTATTGTATATGAATAATTTATACTTAATTTTTCTTAAGATAAAATTCCTCCATGACTTTATTTTTTATGGTCAAATTAACTATTTTTCAAATCAATATATCTTATTATTCTTTTACATATTTACAAAAAGCCAATAAATATTATTAGCAACATACAGTTTAGTTAACTGAGGACTTTAATTTATGCATTTTTACAATTGTAAAATATAAAATATCTAAAATGTATCATTTAACAAAAAAATATATATACTAAAAGAACAAAACTATAATTTATTAGCTTAGTGCATGTGTTTTATTTTTAAAACTTATGTAAGATAAGTTTTTATGGATTCTTTAACAATTTAAATTCAAATAAGGATCTAAGACTGTTGAAAGTTGGTATCGTTTTAAATCACATGCACTAAGCTAACAACCTTGGATCAAAGAATGCTACTATGTGTAATGAAAGTTGAATACGATGATATCATGATCCTCAACCCTCCAATCTCAAAAAAGAGCTGACAAACCCTATAATTGGTATTTTATCAATCATAGTGTCAAGAGATGAATACGATAGATATGCAAACACTACTTTTCTAAACTTTATGATCGGTTGACCTTGGAACTTGATATCTTTTCTCTTCCTCACTCACTTAGAAATTCAAACCTATGGTCTTTCTAAGATCTTGGTCTTGGAATAAAAATTACTCAATTTCTTACACACTTGAAAAACACCCTGCTCTACCCATTTTGTTAAAAGAATTATTATCTTTAATTAAATGCTTCTTAGATTAAGTGGATAGATAACAGTTTAAGAGCAGATATGTTAAATATTGCAAGATATAAATATTGGCAGTTTAAGAATTGATTCCTGTAAAATGATAGTTAAACCAATTATCACAAATAATATGACAGTTTATGCATTTAGATCAGTTTGGTTTATGTAGAACACTTTTTATAAGGTGGGATTAACTCTTTAAATAAAGGTTAATCTACTACACCTTGTAACTCAAGTGTCTCTTAATTTTGCTTATCACTCTCAAAGAGAGGACTATATACGAATCGTCCTTATACAAAGGAATAATTTTCCCATTATAAGAATTATAAGGATAAATTAGTTATCCAGTCTTGAAAAAAATTACCTTGTATCACTTTACTAGAAAGGACTACAGTTCTCGACTTTCAAATCGGCCTATTCAGTACTTTTATTACGTAGTGGACATTTACTGAAGGTCTGATAATTTGTTTTTCAGCTTCTTTAAAAGGACTGTGTATAAAAAATATAACAATAATAATAATATTAAACATAAATAAGAAAGTGATATGTTAGCACAAAATATAATAAATTGTTTGTGCTAATTTGTGTGGAAGAGCAATGTCTAGATTTTATAGTAGTATGTATTTTTCTTGTTCTTCTGATCACTTTTTATCCTACTAGAATCTAGCTTTTTGAGAATCTGAGATTGAGAGAGAATTATGGTCAGAGTTTGACTTTTTGCTAGATTACCCAAAACTGAATGAGGTATGATAGTATTTATAGCCCAAAAATATTTGAATGAATGGCTAGGATTAGTTTGATTCAATTATTGATCCAATGGTCTATAATTCACTTAACTTTTTCTTTCTCTTTCTTACTTATGTGGCCAATAGAATAGGAAATAAAATTTTCTTGGCACGTGAAAGAAAGAGTTTGCATGGCATGGGAAAGTGTACCTTTCTTTGCATAATTTTGGGTGTAATGGGAAGAGAGAGAAAGTACATATGGTTTATCCGATTGGAGAGAGTGAGATAGATATTAGAGGATCTGAGTCTGATAGTGCTGAAATCAGCTTTGATGCCAATGCTGAGTTTTTCAGATAATACGTTGATGGTGCTGAAATACCTTGAGTTGGCAGATTAGCGCAAAGATATCAAGTGATCGGATCTCTTCGGCTGTTTCGGGGGTATAACTTTGGGAGTTCGGCTTCTAGGTATGACTTCGGGAGTTCGACTTCTGGGTAGACTTTGGGAGTTTGGCTTCTGGGTCGAATGGATCTCTTCGAGAGTTCGACAGTCTTCGAGAATGACTTCGGGATTGTGTTCTAGTGATTGGCCTCGGGTATTCTTTTCGGGTCGAACTTTAGGCGTCATTGTTTTCCTTTTAAGATAATATTTTATCTGAGCCCGATTTGGACTAGATTTTGTAATATAAAATCTTATTGAGAGGATTCTATCTTAGTTTTTCTAAAGACTTTTAATTTTTATTTTGTTATCATTAAAACAATAGAATAATTTATACACTTCAAACATAATATATGCTAACAATTGTGTCAGCCTTTTATTCCAACTAACAACCGTTATGTTCAACAAGATAATTTAAGTGCACTAAGTTATTTGACTAGACAGAGCACATTTTCTTTTATAGATCAATTCCTGCAAGTTTGTGATAGGAAAACTCTAGATAAGATACGGGAGGACAAAGAGGTAAAACATGTATGATAACTTCTTACTTTTGTGCATACCTGAACTATTCTTTATATAAAAACTGAGTACAATTGGTTTCACAATTCCTGTAAAAAGTGTAAGAAAAAAGTAAAAACTGACAGTGAAAAATATTGGTGTGATAAATGTTGTAAGTATGTCAATTTTGTTGCAAAAATAGTATGCCCTCAAACTAATCACATTTGATGTGGTTGAATTTACTTTGTAATCTTATTCAATTTATTAATAGAAGAATTTAATTAAAGGCATTTATTATCCATGTTTAATTAGTATAATTAATTATTGGATAAACCTATAGTTTTGAGCAATGCTTTTAGAATTATGGTGTTGATCATGTTAATGAGATCTAAATTCAAGATAGCTCAAAACTAAAATATTTCTAATATTATGATTACTAATGTGGGGTACCGGATAGATTAATAC
Organism: Hedera helix; assembly: GCA_947179155.2. Classification (NCBI taxonomy): domain Eukaryota; kingdom Viridiplantae; phylum Streptophyta; class Magnoliopsida; order Apiales; family Araliaceae; genus Hedera; species Hedera helix. The sequence goes on from OX359265.1 coordinate 13,125,828, forward strand.
ATATTATGCTTGCTATTTTGAATAGGATGATCGATCTCATAATCATTTGTGTGGAGATACTAAAGCAAGTATGTAGGTGCTTATTGTAGAATAAGTTCACTGAACATGACTGGCTTAAGGAACATCTAATGGAGTTTTACTTGCTTGTCAATAGGAGTTCCTAACGTGATAGTAATACAAGTGATCCTTAGGCTTGAGATTATCATAATATTTTGTTTATGATAAGTTATATTCCGTCATATTCCTTAAGACTATTTTGGTATAAAAAAGGATATGTTCGGGTATAATAAGTTGTTGTTAGGATGAATATTTCGCTAAGCCTGGTCTGGTAAATCTATGACGGGCTAGGCCTAACGGATCGTCAACTTGGCAAATTCTTATGAGGACTTCTAAGTCCAATAGGCTTGGGATAGGTCCCTAACCTATCTGGACTGTGGCTATTTACTATATCTAATCCGAATTAGAATAGGAGTCAGGTTCCTAGATGGTTTAGGAGATTACCTTCCTATTCAAACTATACCACGTTGATGGACAATCCCAAAGGGAATCGGTAAGAGTCAGGTATACACTATAAATACCCAGTCAATGATGGAGGAAAAGGTTACGCACACATGCATATTACTACTATACTAAATACTTAGACCTCCATTGTTGACCTTTCTTAAAACCTTCACTAACTCTCACACCGGAGGAGTCCATCAACGGCCCAAGCCGTTAGGACTTTTGTGCAGGTATCCTACCCGGACGGCCAACAGGACAGCCGGACAGAACCAGGCGTCAACAGTTGTACATGGAGGTAGGTGAATGATCAACAAAGGATCTACCACTTCTAATAAAGGGAGAGAATGACTTATGCAATTCAATAAATGATAGCTCAGAAATCCTTAGCCAAGGTGAAATGAAAATTAGATAGGAGTTTCTAATTTATATTAATTAGAATTGTGCATTTGAGAATTGAAATGCATATGATCAAATAAAATAAGATTTTACAGTAATTTCATGTATTGTATTTAATTGGGATATTGTGTGATAGAATGATTGGATTATATGGTAACTATTCACGGAATAAGTTCTTTGTGATTAAATGTTGAAATTCATATTATCTATAAAGTCGTGAATTGCTAAGGGAGTTTACTCTTATTGTAGAATAAATATATTTATTTATTTTGAATTAAAGAAGTTTAATTCATAATAAATTATATTAAAATGGTTCTAATTTATTTATTCTATAACTGGAATAATATTGAACCTAAAGGGTCACACCCTAAAATAGAATATTTATTTTAAAAGTAAGTGGCATAATGATAATAATAAATTACGTATACTTAATTTATACTATGGTGATAGAATAAATTAAATAGCTTAATATTTATAATTTAGTATTTTGAAAATACTAATTATAAAAAATAAGAGGATTATTTAGTTTCTAAATGATTTAGAATTGTAATTATTATAATAATTAATTTAGTTTTTAATTAGATTGGAAGTTAAATTAAAATTATACTCCTAAAGAGTTTAGGAGGGTTGAATAAGTGTATAAATAAAAGGGATCTTATTTTATATGGGGTTGCTATATAATTGCGAGTATTAGAAAATAAATTATATTTTCTCTATATCTAAAGAGTTAGAGAGAGAAAAAAAAAATTGGGGCTAGCCACCTAAGATTTAGTAGAATCTAAATTATTTCTTAAATCCATATTTATCTTGATGGATCACCTTTAGAGGTTGCATGCTTGAGTACCTAACGTTGATTCGTGAATCTTGTAAAATTGTGAAGGATTTAAGGAGGTGAACTCGTAGCTGATTAAAAGTTATTCGTCTACTAATGTATAACTTTTATCCTTCCTTATTTAATAGTTTTGCATAAGTTAGATATTAGGTAATTGTTGAGAATTTTAAATCTTATTTATGCCGTGCTTCCGCGCTTTTATTATAATTTGATTGTATGTCTATTATTTTTGTAATTTACAATGATATCAGAGTCAACCTTATTGCAAATTATTAATTATTTTTGATTTTGTATATATATAGGTATATGTTTAGAACAATTTATATGAACAATTATTGGTGTAAAATCATATTTTTTGGAAGAAAATGTTAAAAATCGTGATCTGCAGCGAAATATGAAAAATTAGAAAATCGACGTAGCACGACCGCGCCGTCCATGGCACTGCTGCGCCGGGCTTCTGCAGGTATGGCGCGGCCACGCCGCAATAACAAAGAAAATAGGCGCCGCCACGTTGGTCCGTCAGATTTTCTATTTTTCTAATTTTGTGCGATTTTAAAAAAAATAAAAAATAACGGGTTATTTTGGATGATTTTATAATTAAAATATAGAATTTATTTTAAACTTAAAATTGGATTTCATGCTAACTAAAATGCACATTAAATGATATCGATATATATATATATATATATATATATATATATATATGGAATTATTTATTTAATACACGCGATGAATGGTTTATTGATACATATGATGATATGTATGATAATAAAAGAATTGATTATGGACTATTGACCAATGAGATTGGGTTAATTTTAATGTGGATGCTTGAATAAATAGGTTTTGATAAATGGGATCTGCGTACCCCGCCTATCCAATTTTTGTTTGTTTTGAAAATGCTACTTCCCTCCTATGTACTTCCCCTTGACTAGTGATCAAAGTTTCTGTTTTATTAGATATAATTATTTGAAGAATTAGAGCTGAAGAGCAAGGAGCAACGAAGACCCATTTGTATTGGAGCTTAGGTTTGAATATAATAGTTATATTCAATGTTTTATTCTTACACCCTAAGTTTAACCTTTAGGTTCACTTGATCGCTTGAGTGAACTAAACTAGAATAAAGTCCATAATCAATCCAAGTAGAATATAATATTCAATACGTGTATGGTAACTATATATATATATATATATATATATCTGTGTGTGTGTGTGCGTGTGTGTGTGCATGCTAAACAAGATGAGACTATTAATAATAATAACAAATCCCTCACGGTATACAATATTAAGTTGTAACATTGAAAGACATTAAGAATGTCAAATGTTGTCTTCTAGCATGATAAAGCAATAAAGTATCAAATACTTAATATAAATTTGTTGTGCACACACAAGACTTGTATTAATTGTTTGAGATGTTGTTTTTATTACCATGTATGTTTATAAGGAATTGAACGATACTGTTTTGTTGTGCACACACAAGGACGGTATTTTTCTCTTCATTTATATGAAAATACTAGGTCAGACGTAACTTAGATAATTCTGATTTGGATGCACACACACATTATCATAATAATCTAAGATACAAAATAAAAGGAGTTACATGTTGATGTAATTGACAAGGAGTTGTCTACCTATTTATAAATATATGGTTTGTTATGCACACACAAGACTATATCAACAAACCATATATTTATGAAATAAGATCCTTAAGCTCACTATTAAATCTTTAACTAGATTTGTTGAACTATAAATGTAGGGTTATATAGTATGAAGAAAATAGTGAGAGATATTATTTTAAATAAAAACCTAATTAATTTGGTGATTAATAAAATGAATACACATTAATGTTGTTATTAAAATTCACTTAAAGAATTATGCTATGCCTAATTCATTAACACTGTGTGGCATATTGGATGATAACAAATTAATTGAACTGAATTACATGGATTTGTTAAGGAATATGAGAATAGTTCTCACTACTGAAAATCTAGCACATATCCTTAATTTGGATGTCTCTGCAATAGTTGTAGACAAAGCCTCTTAAGAAGATATTGGTAATTTTAAGAAGCGACAATATGATGCACAGGTGGTTCAGTGTATCATGTTGGCCTGCATGAGTATCGAATTACAGCATCAACACGAGAAATTGAATGCGTCTACTATATTGCTTCACCTTCATGAGTTGTATGGTGAGCAAAGTAGGTCAGTTATATATAAGATATCTAAGGAGTTCTTCCTATCTAAAATAATTGATAGCATTGCAGTACAATCTCATGTTCTGAAAATGATTAATTTGATTAATCAATTGGGACAACTAAATTTTGTCATGGATGAAGAGTTGAGTCAAAATTTGATCTTGCAATCACTCATTGACTTTTTTTTTTCACAATTTATTGTGAACTTTCACATGAATAAGCCAGATGTTATCTTGTCTGATTTTTTTACAATGTTGAAGAATTTTAAGAAGTGGAAGAGGGCCAAAGGTTTTTCTGAAGGGCCAAAGGTTTTTCTGAAAAGCTAAAAAGAAGAAGACAAAAGAAAAGACACCTGCAAAGGACAACTAGTAAAAATGACCCTGAGAACAAAACAGTTTATTTTCATTGCGATAAGTTGGAATACTATAAGAGAAACTGCAAGGTGTATCTTACAATGACTAAGTAAAAGAAGCTTGGTGAAGCTTCAGCTACAGATAAATATTTTATGGTTGAAATAAATTTTTCTGTAACTTAAAGTTCTACTTGAATATTAGATACCGGTTGTGGTTCTCATATATGCAATTCCATACATAGACTAAGCAGAAGTAGAAAGCTAAACAAAGGACAAGTAATCCTAAGCATGGGGAATGGAGCAAAGGTTGCTGCATTAGTCGTAGGAACTTATAGTTTAGCGTTGTCTACGGACAAGTCTATTAACTTAGTAAGTTGTTCTTCTATTCTAATTCTTATTAGAAATATTATTTCTATTCTAATGAAGGTTTTGATAGTCTAATAAAGAACAATTGTTGTTCTATTTATAATGATAATGTTTTATTTAGAAATGGTTGATTACTTGATAGACTTTGCATACTTGACTTACATATAAATATTTTTCAAATTGAATAAACTAATAAAAAAAAGAAGATGATGTGAATCATACGTTCATATGACACTGTTTGAAAGTAATATACCCTCAAGCCAATCACATTTGATGAGATAGTACTTACTTTGTAATCTTATTCAATTTATTAATAAAAGTTTTATTTAAAGATATTTTTTTATTCATAGTTAATTAATTGAATTGATTAAATGAATAAACCCATAATTTTGGAGCAATATTTTTAGAATCATGATGTTGATCATGCTAATAAGATCTAAATTTAACATAGCTAAAAACTAAAATGTCCCTAATTGTGGGATCATTAAAAAGGGAATTAGTGAATTCAGATAGATTAATACATACTATGTTTGTTTTTAAGAAGAGGATAATTGATCTCATAATCATTTTTGTGGTGACACTAAAACAAGTATATATGTACTTATTAGAGAATAAATTTACTGAACGTGATTCGCTGAAGGAACACTTAATGGAGTTTTTTTACTTGTCTGTCAATAAAAATTTCTAATGTGATAGTAGTATAAGTGATCATTGGACTTGAGATCATCATAGTATCTTATATATGATGAATTATACTTTGTCATATTCCTTAAGACTATTCGGGTATAGCAAATGATATGTTCGGGTATAATAAGTTGTACATGGATATAAGTGAATAATCAACAAATGATCTACCACTTTCAGTAAAGGGAGATAATGTCTTATGTGATTAGATAAATGACAACTTAGTAGTCATTGGCCAAGGCAGAATGCATATTAGAAAGAAGTTTCTAATTTACATTAATTAAAGTTGTTCATTTGAGAGTTCAAATGCATATGATCAAATTAAATTACACTTGACAGTAATTACATGTCTTATATTTGATTGAGATATTATATGGTAGAATGATTGAATTGTATGGTAACTATTCGCGGTATATGTTCTCAGTAATCAAACATTAAAATTTATATTATCCGGATAGTCATGATATGCTGAGAAGTTATTCCTCATAATGTAGAATAAATAAGTATTTATTTATAAATAAATTAATAGAGTTTAATTTATTATTATAAATAATATTAGAATTGTTTTAATTTATTTATTCTACTACTGGCTTAATATTGAACCTAAAGGGTCATACCATAAAAGAGAAATATTTATTTAAGAAATAAATAATATAATGGTAATAATAATAAATTAAGTATATTTAATTAATTCTATGGTGATAAAATAAATTAAATAGCTTAATATTTATAATTACTATTTTAGAAATATTAATTATAAATAAATAAGAGAAGTCTTATTATTATTATTATTATTATTATTATTATTATTATTATTATTATTATGAATTAATTAATAAATAGTAGTATTATTATAAATAATTAAGTTACAAAATGGTTTAGAAATTATAATTATTATAATAAATTAATTTAATTCATAATTAGATTATGAGTTAAATTAAAACCCTACTCCTAAAAAGTTTAGGAGGGTTGTTCAAATCTATAAATAAGAGAAGTTTTATTATAGGTTGGGGTTACTCAGATTTTTGCAAGTATTGGAGAATACTTCTAATAATTATCTACATCTACGGAGTTAGAGAGAATTAGGACTAGCCACCCAAGATTTGGAGAAACCTAAATCTACTTCTGTAATTTATATTATTTCTTGGTGGATTACCTTTAGAAGTAGCACGCTTGGGTAGCTGACGTTGATATGTAGATTCTAATTCATCGATTTGAAGAATGCGAAGGATAAAAGGAGGTGAATTCGTAGCTGCTCAGGAGTTGAATCTACTAATGTATAAACTTTTATCCTTCCTCAATTAATAAGTATCACATAAGAAAGATCCTGAAAGTTGGTTTGTAATTTTTTTTAAAATATAATTTATGCATGCTTCTGCTGTCTTATGCAATTTGATTGTATGAATGTACTATTTTTGCAAACCAATAATGGCATCAATAGCTAAACTTATGCGAATTATTAATTATTTTGATTTCGTATATATATGGGTATGTGTTTAGAACAATTTATTTGGGCATATTTGTCAGTATAAAAACATGTTTTATCAAAAGAACACAAAAATCACGATTGTTTGTGTCGGTTGTTTATGATCTGTGTGCAGGGAACCATTCGATTAATTAGGGTCCTATCAGCTTAGAATCAATTTAGTGTATTGGGAACTGCAACCAGCAACAAGGGATCAATAATTCAAGTTACTATCATCAAAGGGTGCGAAATCCTCCCAATCAGTCATGGAGTAATAATCAAGCAAAATCCTATGCTCCAAGACAATCATATTAGGCGGGCTTTCATAATCAACCTACACCACAACAAGAGAATAAATCAAATTTTGAGGAGTTTATTACAAAGTATATATCGCAAAATGAGGTTAGAATGAATAGTCTAGAAGTATCAATTCGGAACCTCGAGAATAAAATGGGACAACTCGTCAGCCAAATGGGGCAACTTATTAGTGCCTTAAGTAGACGACCTCAAAGTGTTTTTCCACGCTATACAAAGAGAAATCCAATGAGGGAAGGTAATGAATAATGTAATGCAGTGACCCTAAGGAGTGGTAAAGAATTGTATGAGGTTAATGGAGGATAATTAAAAAGATCAAATCTTGACATGAAAGATGATGGTAGTATTGCTGAAAAGAAAAAGAAAAAGCATGAGAGCGAGAAAAAGGTGGCAGAGAATCTAGCAGTGAATCCGAAGCATGATCAAATTGTGCCACCCGTACCATTTCCATAACGACTTCAAAAATTGAAACTTGATAAGCAGTTCTCAAAGTTTCTGAGGATATTTAAAAAGTTTCATATCGACATCCCGTTTTCAAATGCCTTAGAACAAATGCTTAGATACGTAAAGTTTATGGATAAAATCTTATCCAATAAAAAGAAGCTAGATGACTTTGAAACAATGGCATTTACGGAGGAATGTAGTGCGATTTTACAAAAGAAGCTACCACCAAAGCTCAAGGATCCGGGTAGTTTCACAATTTCGTGCACCATTGGAAATCTATTTTTCGGGAAGACGTTGTCCGATTTGGGAGTAAGCATAAATCTAATGCCGTTATCTATTTATAAGAAGCTTGGTTTGAATGAAGCGAAACTAATGATACCTTATCTAAGAAAGATTGTTGAAGATGTGTTAGTTAAGGTGGATAAGTTTATATTTTCTGTGGATTTCATTGTTTTGGATTATGAGGAAGATAAAGACATATCTATCATTCTTGGGCGGTTGTTTTTAGTTACTGGGAGAACACTCATTGACGTGCAAAAATGAGAGTTAACTATGCAAGTCCAAGATGAAAAGGTGACGTTTAAGGTTCTCAAGGAAATAAAACTCCCAAGTGATTTTGAGGATAGTTTCCAAGTTGACGACGTGGTTGAAGATTTTGGAAAGAATAAAAAGGGCAAAAAAGGGTAAAAATAAAAGTATGTTTCAGTGAAAGAAGAACGATGAGTACGAGTTTGGGAGTTGTTAATCTCAAGGGAAGGCTAAGCGAATATTCAATAATTGGTTTTCAAGGCGGTTCATAATGCATAAATTCGATCATGGTTAAGAGAAGAAGGAGTAGTCAGACTGAGACTTTAAAATAAATGCTTATTGGGAGTCAACCCAAGTTTTATTTTTATTTTTATTTTTATTTTTATAGATGTCTTAGTAGTAAATTTTAGATTATTTAGTTATTTATTTTAATGTTTTATTTTTACTTTGTTTTAGGTTTGTCCAATACATCCAAGCTTAGCAGATGATGAGGAAATTGATACATTTTTAGGAGAGTCATTTTATTTTTATTTTTTATTTTATTTTATACATTGAGAACAATGTCTATTTTAAGTTTGGGGATGAGGGTAAAGTTTTAAAATTTAATTCTTTTAAAGATTTTTTAAAGGTTTTATTTAAGAATTTTGTGGATAAATTTATTGCAAACTTTCACGAGACACAACTCGTCTACTTGAGATAACTTTGGGGTTTAAATGTTTGTTGCACATGCTAAGTGTGATTGTGTTTTTTACGAAAATGGGGTAACTTAATTTTTAGGTAGAGTCACTTGGGTAATGAATTAATTGGATTAAATTTATGACAAATGATAAAAAAATTAGTTTTTATTTAATAACTTTTGAAAAATTGATAAATTTTTGCTTAGTCTAATTTTTGGTTTTTTATTAGTTATTATTTTGTTTAAAATCCTTTAAACTTTGAAGCACATATCCATTTGTGTGAACTAGTTTAAACTTAGAGAAAATTTATGTTGTTAGATGCTTGTGAAGGATATTAATTTTCTCTATAACTTATTTTAATTATGTTTTAAAGTGAGATATAGGTAAAATATAATTGGGAGATTAAAAGAAAAAAATATATAATAAGTAGCTTGATTAGTCTAATTTTGTAGCCTTTGTTACTCGAGTTAGTAGATCCTTAGGGGTGTCTTTACACTTAGTGCCCTAAAGCCAATTAGTTTGGGAGTTATTGATTAAACCCTCGTTACATGGGGAGCTTTAAAAAGCCTTAGAATATTAGACATTGCACACTTCAAGAATACAAATTGAAGTGAGATGTAACATAAAATGCACTCAATTGAAAAATAGAGAAAAAATATATATGAAAAAGAAAAGAAATTGAAAAAATATGAAAAAAATGCTTTTGATCATTTAAGTTTTGTTTTGCTTGTGTTAGGTTTGAGACATGTTAAATTAATTTTTTAGAGTATTAAATATCTTTTATGTGGCATTTGAATTGCATAAACTAATTTGAGTTTTAAATTAGTTTGATACATTTGGATTCATACACACACAAAGGATCGTGAGTAAAGTAAGACTAATAAATATATTAAATTTTTTGGCTTTGCGTGATTTTGATATTTTTCAAAGTTATTATCTGAAGAATCTTTGAGGCAATGTTTATATTCTTATTGATTCATTGCTTAAGTAAGTTAGTTGAATTGTTAAAGTGTTAGTTTTTATTTTTATTTTGCTTGAGGGTAAGCAAATGATTAAGTGTGGGAGTATTTGATAAGTGTGTTTTATACCTATGTATTAATTATCTTTTAACTTAATAGTTTATGAGTTCTTAAGTATTTTAAGTTATTTTAATTTTTTTTATATTAGTTTTATGTGTTTCAACTTTGTTTTGTAGGAATTGGAGTAAAAGTTTGGTGGATCAAAGTTTAGAGTTGCTATGCTTGCATTTTCACGCAATAGTCACTTCAAACCTAATTTTAATTTTGATCTAGTTAGAATTTCACAAATCATAAAACATGAAAGTTGTATATCTACTTCTCAAATTTTTGGAACAACTTAAATCATTTTAATCGGAGTTCATATGAAGAAGTTATGGTCGTTTTATTGAAAGACATTAGAGCAAAAAATAGGCGAGCATCGGGGCACAGGTTTTTAGGCATATTTGAGCACTGGGGTGTAGTTTGGCAGAATGTTCAATGCTGGGGAGCTCCAAAACAACGTTGAGGCTCTGGTTGTCTGACCAAGACTCTTTTTTTTTTTGACGCGTTTTTGATATTTTTTACTCCGAATTGGATTGGGTTGTCCATATATGCTAGGGGTCGGATATGCAACTTATAAATACCCATAAAAACTCATATTTTATGAAGAACTAGCATAAAATTAACATAGATTATTATAGTTTAGAGTATATTCAAGCAATGGTTTATTAAGATAAGAAGGAGAAATCAAGAAAGATTTATGAACTAATCGTTTAATTAAGATTGCAATGGAACTCAATGTGTAATTTATATTAATTTGCTTTTATTTATTTATTATATTTGATTAAATATGAATTTTTTAATCATATTTTGAGCGTTTGGATATTAATTATTCATAGTAATTAATTTGATAATCTATATGAAGTTGTTGAATGGATTATAGATTTAGATTCAAATATTTTTGTGCTAAATATTTGTGGGCATTCATGTATGAATTATTTGCGAGTAATTAATTAGGATAATCTACATAAAATCTAAGGATGGAGTATATGTTTAGATCTGAATATGATATCATATATCTAATTTATTCTTTTTTGGAATGAATAATTGAGTTAGTGTAGAGGATAAAAATATTTATATGTCATATGTAACATGTTGAGAGTTTGTTTTTAATGAGTTTATTTCAAGTTATTTCGCATAGTAATATAACAACTTAATTAGAATAGATCTTTTTATTAATTATTGAAAAAAGTTAATAAATGGTTAGACATTCTCAGTTAACAATTCTATATAATTAAATAATTAAAAAATGAGTGAAATGATTTAAATGAATCCTCGGGGGAAATTGTGATCTTAAGTCTTTAAAATCTGATTTAATCCTAGTAATTAGTTTAATTAGTTGTTAATTTTACTTAGAATTTATTTTATAGGTCTCAATCAATTGGTTAAATAAAATTAATTTAGTTAAGGGTTAATAATTGGTGAATAATTATTTTTAATTCCTTGTGGGTTTGACACTATTCTTACCATTGTATTACTTGTTGATTGTGTATACTTGCCTATAATTGTTAATTATTAAATTACACAAACAATGAATACTTTTTTTCATTTGTTTTATTTGCAATCCTGAAAAGAAGTTTAGTTCTCCTATCATACTCGTCTCAAACTCTTTACGCATATTATCAGAGAATTCATTACACATAAGCATATCAGTAGAGTCAAATATAATAGCATCAACATATATTTGAACAATCAAGATATCATTATAATGAGACTTAGTAAACAGTGTGGCATCAATAATGCCCATTTAAAACTCTTTTTCAAGTAAAAATTTACTAAAACGGTCATATCGAGCTCTAGAAGTTTGTTTTAATCCATATAATGCTTTATGCAATTTATAGACATGATCTGGATATTCATAATCCTTAAAGTCATAAGGTTATTTTTACATAAACTTTATCTTCAATGAAACAGTTTAAGAACGAAGACTTAACATCTATTTGAAACATTTTGAAATTCTTATGACATGCAGTTACAAAAAATATTCTTATAGACTTAATTCTTGCAACATGTGCATATGTTTCACCAAAATCAGTACCTTTTAATTTAGTGTAACCTTGTGCAACTAATATAACTTTATTTCTTACCACATTACCATGTTCATCTAATTTATTTCTAAATACCCATTTTGTACCAATAATAGAAGTATATGATGGTTTAGGAATCAATTCCTAGACTTTATTTCGGGTAAATTGGCCAAGCTTTTCTCGCATAACTGATATCCAGTCTTCATCTAATAAGGGTTCATTAGAATTCTTAGGTTCAAGTTGGTATATAAATGCTAGATTGCCAATAAAGTTATGAATTTGAGATTTGGTTTGTACTCCTTGTTTGGGATCACCAATAATTGTGACACCCCCAAAATTCGGGTCCTGTAACATCGAATATGGTGCTCACGATACAACCAACCATCACATTTAGATATAGTCTTAACGCGGAATAACAAAAATAATTATATAAATGAATAACATCCCAGGTTCTTCTAACTTTACATATACAAAACATATTTTAATTTAAGAGATTAGCATCAGTCTTGATATTAAAGTCTAATATAAAATAAACTTAAACTTTGACTAATCATCTACTTTTTCTTTTCCTTTGTCTTTACCGGAGCTCTTGCCCTTCTTTAGTTTAACTAAAAAATTTATTTTAAAGCAAGGGTGAGCAACTAATTGCTCAGTAAGTATAAAATATTCAAGGAATAATGAATTATGAACAAGGTTTAATCTTTAAAGGATCTTTGACAAATGAATAATGAGCAATAAAACAATTTTGTTTAAGGGAATATTTAACTTTCATCACTGAGTGGTCTCTATGGACCATGAACTCTTAGAAGGATTTACCTTCAGAGTATTTGACAAACAAAAAGATTGCAAACACTCTTTGCAAGTACTTAAGGTGATCAACCTATTGTACTTTATGTTATGCATAACATTCAGACATAGTGTGCAAAGTCGGTTTCCCGACATAAAATAATACCTATTTTATAAGGGTTGTTCTTCTGAGTTTCATCATAAGAATCTACATAAGAATAATCTACTTTGGATTAGCTTCTCAATAATATGATCATTTCAATAATTTATTTCATCAACTGTCTAGCCGAATTAAATGAGATAAACTTACTTCTTAAAACAGTTTATAAACAATTAGAACTTCAAACTTCAACAATTCGATAAATGAATAAAACTTTTAAGAGCACAAAAGTGCGAGCAATTATATTTAATCTTAATATGTATTATCTTCAAGAACTATTGTGGTTTAAAATTCTTGCACATGATAGTAAATGTGTACAAGTTAAGGAAACTTGTCTGATTCGTCATCTATAATTAACATTAACATATCGTCCTCCGCATAACCTACATATTTAATAGGTCAATTGTAAGACTCCGACTTTTATGAAATACAAATTAATTTTTTTAATATATTTTCTCTAAAGAGTTAAGTGAATAAATTGACAAAAGTTAAAATTAAAAAATAATATTTTTTTTGTAAATTTTATTTTGTCGAAGAATATTATTTTTATACGAGAATATTCATTCTGTCGGGGGATATTCGATTCATACGACGGCGCCGAAATAACCAAACATTGGTAGACCCACCCCAAAATAAAATATTGTCGGATATAAAAAATGACATAAGTAATTTTTTAAAATAAAAATAGTTAACGGTACTATCATTTTTAACTGTTAAAATACCCAGTGGTAAAGGAACAATAAAACACGGTATTGTACAGTAATATACAGTATTTCACAGTAGCACACGATATTTCATAGTATTTTATATTATTGAACTGATAAAGTGGTTATTATACAATATTGACTTTATTGAACCAATAATTGTTACAGGCACAATAATTTATATTATTAAACTGATAATTGTCACAGTAGCATATGCACAGTAATTTACATTACTGAATTAATAATTGTCATTATATAGTAACATGTTCTTTCTTTTATTTGTTGTATTATTGTTATCATTATTATGATGTTGATTTAACTGTCGTATTTTATTATTAGTTGGTATTTCTACTTGTATGATGAGTCTCTAATTCAGAAAGCCAACTACACTGCATTTACAACAATTAGTCACAATAATTAATAATTGTGAATTATTGTTGAATAATTGAATTGATAAAGTTATTTGTTTTATTATAATAAATTATATAAAGTTATTTACTTTATATAAATTATGTAAAGTTAATTGTTTTATTATGATATATTATATAAAGTTATTTGTTTTATATATAAAGTTCGTTGTTTTATGTATAAAATTAGTTGTTTTTATTAAATGAATGATATATATTAAAGAAAATCTAAAATGAATAGTATAGATTAAAGATAATGTAATAATTATAGAATTTGAAATGAACGGTGTAGATTAAAGATGATCTTTAAACAAATGATTTAGATTAAAGAAATCTTAAAAGATAAAATGTGTGGTATGGATAAAACATTATCTTGAAATATAGTGTTTGGATTAAATTAGAAAATCTTGAATTATGATAAGATTTTTGGTTATAAAGAGATGTCTTAACTTAAGAATTTTTCATAAACTTCGTTACTTATTCTTTATTTCACTATCTAAATATTACTTTGTGTAAGTTCTTTCTAAGTGTACTTAAGCTATCGTGTATATTTGAAGATCTATAAAAGTACAAGTATTGTTCAAGTAAGTCTTTTCATAATAGTTAGTCAGTAACCACACACATCACACGGTGTTTATAAATATTCATTTTGAAAAACTTTCTTTTGAAGATTCTTTTGAAAAAATATTTTTAAAAACTATTTTGAAGTTTATTATACTTTATTCTGTACACTACATAAATTTTTACTATCAAATCACTTTTGATGATTTCATACGAATCAATACACCATGAAATTATATGTGGTAGTTACTAATTAAATTATAAATATATAGGTTTATCAACTTCATTTAAATCAATATCTAATCACGTGTTAAGGTAAGAGATATCATTTTCGTACTCTTAAACTTACTGCGGTAAGGGATATCATTTTATTTCATACTCTTAAACTTATTATGGTAAGTATTATTCGGTAAAATTCCTGAAATGATTATATGTTCCTTAATAATTTGCGCATCATTTAATATCATTTCATTTGAACCTTCCTATTTACTTGAACCTTTCTAGTGAACTTCAAGCGTTATTTTTAATTATGGATCTTGAATATCATTCTTGAATTTGAATCCACATCATGTTGACAATTTGGATATTATTTAACTTAGGATAAAGTATCATGTTATTCCATTCATCATTTATAACTTTATTGTTATTCTAATCATCAAGATTTAAGTTGTTGTGAATATACGTGACCTTGAGTACAGATGATAGGATAAAGGTGATATAATTGTTGTGTGTCTTTTAGGACACGTGGTGAATGTTCTCTTTGGCCTGGGGCAAAGAAGAACTGTTGTTGGTATGATCATGACCAGAAGTATTTCAGATAATAAAAGTTAATGATATTTTTCTTAAAAAAATAAGTTAGTGGACATCATAGTCTACATGATTCTTCTAATGGATTGCTCATTCTGCTGCTATTATTAATCTAAAACTTGTAGTTTATTATATTCTATAAAGAACTCAACTGTTGAAGGCTAATGCTAATTTATTCATTGTTATCTTAGTCATGATATTTCTTTACTGGGATATTTAAGCTCACCCTTTCTTTTTGTTCCATTGTTCTTTAGGAAATGAGAGAGTAATTGGGTCTAGATGGGGAATTGAGTGAATGTAATGATTCGAAAATTTATGTAACACTGTTTATGCACTGTATTGAGTTATAAAAAGTATTTTTGTGTGGTATCTGATGTACTGTCTTATAATTATGAGGTGTAAGGGAATTGTGAAAGAATAAAATTTTTCAGAAATTTTTTCTTGAAAAACACTATTCACGCGAAAACGTGTTTTCGTTTTTTCGAAATTTCACATTCGCAATTAATATATATTTGCCAATTAGTAATTTCATTAGTAGTTTTAAATCCGAAAATTGAAGAATGAATTTATTCCTAATGAGACAAAATTAGTAAGCAATTAACGATGGAAACCCTAATCGGGCTGATTAGGTTAAATTATGAAAATTAGGGTTAACCTAATTGAGTTATAAACCCTAATTTTGGGATGATATGGATTGTAGGGTGTGTTTCAAGTCTATTATGTGACATAATTAATATTAGGGCTAATATTGGTGTTAATTTAAATAAAATCTTAATATAAATTAATGTGAGAATTAAATTAAAATCCTAATCAATAGTCAAATTAAATTAATTGCCTAGCAAGTCTAATTGGATTATGTGTTTATTAATGATGAATTTAATTAAGCATCATGTGATTTAAATAATAATCCGATCAAGCTAATTACCTAGCCATTTGATTAATATATGCAAGGCCCAAGTATTTAATTAAAATTGAGCCCAAATAAAATGTGACATAGGCCCAATAAAATTTATTAAAATTAAGGTCCAAACATAGCAAAGTAGATGTGTTGGTGATTATATATATATATATATATATATATATATATATATATATATATATATATATTTCACTAACTTATTTTGGGCATTAAATTAAAAGGGAAATAAAATAATTCTTGGACCCTTTTATCCCCAAACTTGCGGCAGCCAAGGTGGACTTTAAGGGGCTGATTTCCTAAGTCTTTTAGGAACTCAAGGTATTGGTAGAAGCAAGGAATTAATACAAACTAGTAGGCCTATGCTTGGTTGATGTGAATGATGTATATACTTACAGAATTTATAAGTATACACAACAACTAATACACTCACTCTCTCCTATCATCCATCATCTTATTTTTCATCTATCAAGTTGCTAGAGAGCAAAAGGGTTAAAGAGAAAAGAAAAGTTGAGAGCAAAATAGAGAGAAAGTAAGAGAAACCCTAGAAAATCAAGATCAAGCAAGAAGGAAGATCATCAACCATACCAAGGTGGATCATCCATTTCTAGTCAATTTCCTATCTAAAAGAAAGAAAGCAACAAAAATGTTTAAAAGCGTTCTAAACTTTAGCTCTTCTTTAAATTATGTTCTAAATGTGTTTTAAGTGATTTTATTGGTCAAAAATGTGTTTTAATGTTAAAAAATCATTTTTAAAACTATTGATGCTTAAAACCATGCTAGACTAGTATATCTAAAATAGGTTTAACATGAGTTTTGGTATTCATTTATGTGGAAAAATTTAACAAAACATGAAAGTGATGTTCGTCGGAAAAATCTTAAACGGAGCAGTGGGTTCCCGGAGTTACTGTTTACATTCCGTAACTCATTTTTGCGATCTATCAATTTTGGGTGGTAGGTATATCAGATAAGAAGAGATTCCAAGTGGAACGACTGAAAAATATTAAACAACTGATTTATGGTAATTTTTCTAACAAAACAGTTTTTACCCAAAAATCTGTCAAATGCTACTGCCAAGATTTCTCTTGGGACTGTTTTTGCCATTTTTCATGCTCCAAAAATTCTGGCCATTTTAGATGTGGTACTATATGGTAATAATCAGCCCCTGTAAAAAAATGAGCTCAATCCGACCTCAGATGAGTGATTTATGACCCAATGTTTATTTATATTTTAAAATAAAGTTACGGTTATAACTTGAAATGTATAAATCCAAATCTTATGTCATTTTTACTAGAGGTTTTCTATGGTGGCAGGAAGATTCCATACAAATTTCATCATTTTTGGATAAAAATCGATTTTTAATCAATTCTGTAAATTTCGGACAGTTGGCATTTTAAAAAATAGCAAATAAAGTTGAAAAATTAAAAGAAAATTATTTTGTGTATAAAATTAAATCTACTAAAGATATCCTAGAGAAAAAAAAAGTCAATTAAGTATTTTTAATAAATAAAATTGACTTAAGGAAAATAAGAAAAATTGCATAAAATAATTATGTATCATTTAATTTTAATTAAATGATACATAAATGTAATTATTTATTATTTATATAATATTAAATAATAAGTAAAGTAATTAAAAAGAATTAGAGTCATTATTTATTATTTAAATGCTAAATAATGAATAAAGTAAATGACTAAAGAAGTGAATAAAATAATTAAATAATTTAGTTTTAATTGTTTAAAGTTTTTAAATATTATTAAATGATTGAAATATTATTAAATAATAATATTAGTTAAGTTATTATTAAATGGTTAATAATAATAGTAAATTATTATTAAATTATTAAATAATAATTGTAATGACCACGAATTTGATTAGACATTGTAATTATGATTATTAAATAATTAGCAATGAATTAAAATTTTTGTACTAATTAATTGAGCATTAGATAATTAAATAGATATATTTGTGTATGTGTATATTTAGTTAAAGCAATGAAGCAAGAGGTTATAATTAAGTAACGCAAATCTAATTGGATTATATTTTTAAATCCAAAGGAGTTGATAAACTAGGTCAATTAAATTTACCTAGTAGCCCGAGTAATTAAATTAAACCTTAGTCAATGTAATTAATTAAACAAGCCCAATGCTTATTTTAATTAAAGGTAGCATAGTTTATTTAATGCTAGCCCAATGTGTTAAATAAATTGAGCCCAAACAATTTAATTGAATGAGCCCAATAGAATGTATTCTCAAGTCCAAAATAGAGCGCATTTGAAGTCAAAGCTTTGGTCAATATACATATATATAAGTGTATATATATATAGATGTTGATGAGGGCATGCTTGGCTTGGATGGGAATCAAGGAATCAAAGCTTGGAGAGACCAAGTTCAAATTCCTATTGGACCGGTTACATGAGTGCGGGCTAAACGTTTTAAGGAAGGGCTTGTTGGATTAATTCATGAAGAATGGACTAGTCAAATTGCAAGTTATTCGACTCAAAATGAAGATTTAAAATTAATTCATTTGTTGCAAACAAGCACAAGTCAAGAAGAAAATACTAGTTTCATTCATATATAGCAATTCAAACCAAGCACGGGGCCTACCATATCTCAGTAATGAAATTGCAATTTGGTTTCACTTTCATCAATACAAGGAGTCTACGTGGCATTCAATCAATTGCAACTTGGGTTCAATTTTCTTAGGTTCAATTTTCTTATCAAGGCAAGGAGTTTACGTGGCATGGGACTCAATTACAATTGAAGCTAGTAATCCGAAGCATAGCAGGAATCTTTACTTAGAACACGACAAATTAATGCGACGCGTTATTATTTTAATTGTCGGCATATTTGTTAATTAATTAGGATATTTATTTCCTACTTTAATTAGGAGTTTTATATAATTTATTTTTCTTTTATTATTAGAATTAGGGATTCTAGTATTCTTTTTAAAATACTATAAATAAGGGTTTATGTAAACAATACAGAAGAGAATTCAATATATTCTGTTGAGAGAATTTATTCTTCATCTTTTGGTTCTTTGAGAATTTCTAAACTGTTCTTAGTATTCGTAATATTTAATTTGTCTTATCATACAATAATACATAATTGTGTGTGGCGACTTCTACCGCATCAATCGTCGATTGTACCGAGGTTCTTGTCTCTTTATAGACAACGGGTTTAGGTGTCGTTGGTGTCCATTCAACACTGAGTTCTTGCACGAGCAATTGTACCAAGGTTCGCGTATCTATTTAGGCGTTGGGTTGCGGTGTTGTGAGTGTTTCACTGTACAACTTGGCTAGAAAACGATCCGGGCAGCGTTCTCCTTACGCAAGCGTACCATGGACCTTATCAGTTGGCATCAGAGCTACGTTCATCTAGCGGGTTATTTATCTTTACTTTTATTATTCTAGTTTGATTATTTGTTATTAAAAAAAAAAGTATATAAAAAAAAAAGTTTAAAAAAAAAAAAGTATAAAATAATAATTAGAATTAGTTTGTGTTCAATTGTTGCGTTAAGTTTTATATTTCCAGTCAATTCGTGAGAAAGTGGGAAGCTTTTGTTATTCTAAAAGGCTTTCAATAATTGTAACCTGGTGGTATAACTTGATTGCAAATTTAAGGAGTTAATTCGTGGGTCCATTGAATTTGCATATTGTGGGGAATAAGTTAACGAGTAAGATATTATCTTACTATAATCCAAAGTGTTCCAGGAGGTCCTACCCGTGAGCCTCACCATCCAATCCGAACGAGTCATCAATTTCAAGTTCAATATGTGCACTAGAAGTTAGCATCAAATTGGGACATAGCATGGACAAGGTTTTGCAGATTTTTAGCTAATCAATTCGTGAATTACGGCTGCAATTGTTCCAAAAATTTTGTAGTTCAAGCGGTCTGCAATTCCAGCATCCTATAGTCGAGCTATTAAACTGCACAAAATTCTGCCGCAGAATAACTCCTAATTTTTGCAGCCTATTCGAAGTAATTCTACAACAGTTTGTCTCCCAATCCAAATCAGTTTGTGTACCCCAAGAACCTGTTCAATCCGAGATAAAGAAGTAGCCACAAATTTGAAATATTTTGGGTAGTCTATAACGCACATCTTGTTATTTATTATTTTGATAAGTTCTTATTGAATTGATAGAAAACTTTGATTTTTGTTTGGTGAATTCAAAAAGAACCTATAAGAGAGAATATTTGAGTGGTAAAAGGCAAGAGTTGTGAGACTAAATAAGGGTAAAAGCCTATAGAGTGATACACGAGCTATTCATTGATCGAGCGAAACACGTAAGGGAGTGGTGAGAAAATTTTTATATACTAACTTTTGTTTTACAGAAATCATGTCTGGTATGAAGGATAAAGGGTTGTTTGGAAATAGTTCTTCGACAAAGGATCACAAGGCAGATTCTAATATAGGTACAGATGAAATACTGCAACAGATACTTCGAAGGTTGGAACAATTTGAAGATAAATTTGAGAGGATAGAAAGTATTCAAAGAGAGCAGTCCCAACTAATTATGGGTTCTAACAAGAAGGAAAATCCCCGACGGAAGATTATCAAAGAGGATGATGAGGAATCTGTTGGTGGAAAGTACAGTGAAGAGGAAGACTTTGATCTAGATTTTCGAAGGGTGAATGATAATAGATATCGAAGAAATAATCACCGAGAATGGGAAAATCGACGTGATAGAGAAGATAGAAAGGATAGAGGAGATAGGAATCGGGTAGACGATAATTTGGGAAGCATTAAGCTAAAAATTCCAGCTTTCCAAGGAAGGAGCGATCCAGAGGCCTATCTTGAATGGGAAAAGAAGGTGGAATGAGTATTTGATTGCCATAATTATTCGGAGCGCAAGAAGGTTCAATTGGCAGCCACGGAGTTTACGGACTATGCTGTTACTTGGTGGGATCAATTGAAGACTAGTAGGCGAAGATGTGGGGAACCACAGCTTGAGACTTGGGCGGAGATGAAACGAGTAATGAAGAAGCGATTTGTTCCAAGCCACTACTATAGGGAACTTTATAGAAGTCTGCAAACACTCAAGCAAGGCAGTAAAAGTGTGGAGGACTACTACAAGGAGATGGAGGTTATCATGGCTAGGGGAAAAATTGTAGAAGACCGTGAGGCAACAATGGCGAGGTTTCTGACGGGTTTGAATTGGGAGATTGCTGATTTGGTGGAGCGACAACATTATGTGCTATTGGAAGACATGGTACACATGGCCATCAAGATTGAGAAGCAACTCAAGAGGAGAGGTGGTCAACGATCAATGTCTACCACGAGTTCATCTTGGAAGTATAACACACCAAAGAGGGAGGAAAAGCCAATCATAAACAAGCCCAAGAGTGAGCCGAAGAAAGAATCATCTAATCGGGGAAATCAAGGTAAAGCTGATTTTTCCTCTAATAGAAATCGTGACATTGTTTGTTTTAAATGTCAAGGGAAGGATCATATCTCGAGTCAATGTCCAAATCGAAGAACGATGATCATACGTGATGATGGAGAGGTAGAGACCAAGGAGGAGAGCAATGATGATGATTCTATGCCACCATTGGAAGAAGTGGACGATAGGGAGTTTGCTATGCCGGGTTCGGCATTGGTTACTAGGAGAGTTCTTAGTGCACAAGTGAAGGAAGATAGTACGGAGCAACGAGAGAATCTTTTCCACACTCGATGTCTTGTCAATGGGAAGATTTGTTGTGTGGTGATTGATGGTGGGAGTTGTACCAATGTTGCGAGTACTACCATGGTGGAGAAATTAGGACTACCTTCAACTAAACATCCACAACCGTACAGATTACAATGGCTCAACAATAGTGGCGAAGTGAAGGTGACAAAACAAGTAGTGGTTCCATTTAGTATTGGTAGATATGTTGATGAGGTGCAATGCGATGTGGTTCCAATGCAAGCGGGGCACCTATTACTTGGAAGACTATGGCAGTTTGATAGGCGTGTGAAACATGATGGCTTTACAAATCAATATTCCTTTATTCACAATAAAAGATCAGTTACGCTTTGTCCTATGACACCAAAGCAAGTACATGAGGATCAATTGCATTTACAAAAAGATTATGTACAAAAAAAAGAGAGTGAGGCAAAAGGAAAAGAATGATAAAGAAAAGAATGAAAAAGAGAAACTTGAGATAAAAGAAAGTGAGAGAAAAATTGAGAAAAGAGTAAATTACTTGGCAAAAGAAAGTGATGTGAAGAGAGTTTTATTATCTAAGCAGCCAATGATTGTACTTTTGTACAAGGAGGCATTAAATACTAACGTAACTAATGTTTCTTTGCCTAGTGTTGTTTCATCTCTTTTGCAGGAATATGACGATGTATTTCTCGAGGATCTACCTAAAGGGTTACCACCAATTCGGGGAATCAAACATCAAATTGACTTTATTGCCGGTGCTACCATTCTAAATCGACCGGCTTATAGGAGCAATCCCAAGGAAACGAAAAAGCTACAAAGGCAGGTTGATGAGCTTATGGAGAAGGGATTTGTGAAAGAAAGTATGAGTCCATGTGCAGTTCCAGTGATTTTAGTACCTAAAAAGGATGGAAAATGGCATATGTGCATTGATTGTCGTGCAGTAAATAATATCACAGTAAAGTATCGACATCCTATTCCTAGGTTAGATGATATGTTAGATGAATTGCATGGATCTTACATATTTTCTAAAATTGATTTAAAAAGTGGATATCATCAAATTCGAATGAAAGAGGGAGATGAGTGGAAAACTGCTTTTAAAATAAAATATGGTTTATATGAGTGGTTAGTTTTACCTTTTGGTTTATCTAATGCGCCTAACACTTTCATGAGATTAATGAACCATGTTTTATGACCTTTCATTGGAAAATTTGTTGTTGTTTACTTCGATGATATTTTAGTTTATAGCAAAAACTTGGAAGATCATGTTAAGCATTTAAAATATGTTCTAGATGTTCTTAAGAAAGAGAAATTATATGCTAACATGAATAAATGCACGTTTTGCACGGATAGAATTATGTTTCTTGGTTTTGTTGTTAGTGCAAAGGGTATTCAAGTTGGTGAAGAGAAGATACGTGCAATCCAAGAATGGCCAAGTCCGACAAATGTAAGCCAAGTGCGGAGTTTTCACGGGCTAACAAGTTTTTATCGGCGGTTTGTAAGAGATTTTAGTACGATCACGGCCCCACTTACGGAAGTCATAAAAAAGAGCATTGGATTTAAATGGGGAAGTGAACAAGAAAATGTGTTTCAATTAATTAAATCTAAATTGACTAACGCGCCTTTACTTGCGTTACCTAATTTTTCTAAGATGTTTGAACTTGAATGTGATGCTTCAGGTTTAGGCATTGGAGCAGTTTTGATGCAAGAAGGGAAACCGGTTGCATATTTTAGCGAGAAGTTAAGTGGAGTAGTTTTGAACTATCCTACTTACGACAAGGAATTGTATGCATTGGTTAGAACGTTGGAGACATGGCAACACTACCTTTGGCCTAGGGGGTTCGTGATTCATACGGATCATGAATCATTGAAGTATTTAAAGAGTCAACATAAGCTGAATAAGAGGCATGCACGATGGATGGAATTTATTGAGACGTTTCCGTATGTCATCAAATATAAACAGGGTAAAGAGAACGTCGTTGCAGATGCACTTTCGAGAAGGTATGTGTTATTAAATACTCTTGATGCTAAATTATTTGGTTTTGAACAAATTAAGGAATTATATGTTAATGAACATGATTTTTGTGAAGAGTATAAATCTTGTGAAAAGAATGCAGTAGGTAAGTATTATAGACATGACCGATTCTTATTTCGTGAATATAAGTTATGCATACCTGCTTGTTCTTTACGTGAATTACTTGTTAAAGAGTCTCATGGGGGAGGTTTAATGGGTCATTTTAGTGTGGACAAGACTTTATCTGTTTTACAAGAACATTTTTATTGTCCACACATGAAAAGGGATGTAGAAAGAACATGTGATAGATGTATTATGTGTCATCAAGCTAAGTCACGTGTTCAACCCCATGGATTATATACACCATTGCCTATTTCTAGTGAACCTTGGGTTGATATTTCTATGGATTTTGTGTTAGGTTTACCTAGATCTAAGAATGGTCATGATTCTATTTTTGTGATTGTGGATCGATTTTCTAAAATGGCGCGTTTTATTCCATGTCACAAAACTGATGATGCTTCCAATGTTGCTAATTTGTTCTTTAGAGAAATTGTTAGGTTACATGGAATGCCTAAAACAATTATTTCTGATAGAGATGCTAAGTTCTTGAGTTATTTTTGGAAAACTTTATGGTGTAAGTTGGGTACTAAATTGTTGTTTTTTACTACATGTCACCCACAAACCGATGGACAAACGGAAGTTGTAAATAGAACTTTGTTTTCTTTGTTAAGAGCAATAATTAAAAAGAACATAAAGCATTGGGAAGAATGTTTACCACATGTTGAGTTTGTTTATAATAGATCTGTTCATTCTGCTACAAAGTACTCACCTTTTGAAATTGTGTATGGTTTTAATCCTTTAACACCATTGGATTT
The DNA here is from genome assembly GCA_947179155.2 of Hedera helix. Taxonomy (NCBI): domain Eukaryota; kingdom Viridiplantae; phylum Streptophyta; class Magnoliopsida; order Apiales; family Araliaceae; genus Hedera; species Hedera helix. The sequence goes on from OX359265.1 coordinate 13,150,539, forward strand.
ATCACCGTTACTGGTGTCTGAATTTACTAACATGGATGGAAAGAAAAAGGCTGATTTTGTTAAGCAGATACATGCAAAAGCTAAGCTCAATATTGAAAGGCGGACGGAACAATATGCTAAACATGCGAATAAGGGCCGAAAACAAGTAATCTTTGAGCCTGGTGAATGGGTATGGTTACATTTACGAAAGGAAATATTTTCGGTTCAAAGGCGGTCTAAGTTGCTTCGACGAGAGGATGGTCCTTTTCAAGTTTTAAAGCGCATTAATGACAACGCATACAAATTGGATTTACCTGGTGAGTACAGTGTTAGTGCTACCTTTAATGTTACTGATTTAAGTCCGTTTGATGCAGACGAAGATTTGAGGGCAAATCGTTTTCAAGAGGAGATGAATGATGATGGCATGATTGGCTTGGATGGGAATCAAGGAATCAAAGCTTGGAGAGACCCAGTTCAAATTCCTATTGGACCGGTTACGCGAGCGCAGGCTAAACGTTTTAAGGAAGGGCTTCTTAGATTAATTCATGAAGAATGGACTAGTCAAATTGCAAGTTATTCAACTCAAAATGAAGATTTAAAATTAATTCATTTGTTGCAAGCAAGCACAAGTCAAGAAGAAAATACTTGTTTCATTCATATATAACAATTCAAACCAAGCACGGGGCCTACCATATCTCAGTAATGAAATTGCAATTTGGTTTCACTTTCATCAATACAAGGAGTCTACGTGGCATTCAATCAATTGCAACTTGGGTTCAATTTTCTTATCAAGGCAAGGAGTTTACGTGGCATGGGACTCAATTACAATTGAAGCTAGTAATCCGAAGCATAGCAGGAATCTTTACTTAGAACACGGCAAATTAATGCGACGCGTTATTATTTTAATTGTCGGCATATTTGTTAATTAATTAGGATATTTATTTCCTACTTTAATTAGGAGTTTTATATAATTTATTTTTCTTTTATTATTAGAATTAGGTATTCTAGTATTTTTTTAAAATACTATAAATAGGGGTTTATGTAAACAATACAGGAAGAGAATTCAATATATTCTGTTGAGAGAATTTATTCTTCATATTTTGGTTCTTTGAGAATTTTTAAACTGTTCTTAGTATTCTTAATATTTAATTTGTCTTATCATACAATAATACATAATTGTGTGTGGCAACTTCTACCGCATCAATCGTCGATTGTACCGAGGTTCTTGTCTCTTTATAGACAACGGGTTTAGGTGTCGTTGGTGTCCATTTAACACTGAGTTCTTGCACGAGCAATTGTACCAAGGTTCGCGTATCCATTTAGGCGTTGGGTTGCGGTGTTGTGAGTGTTTCACCGTACAACTTGGCTAGAAAACGATCCGGGCAGCGTTCACCTTACGCAAGCGTACCGTGGACCTTATCAGATGTACATATGTGTAATTTAGCATTTAAATTAAATCAAAAATGGGGCAAAAAGAAGTGGTTTGGTTGGCACTTTTAGGGGAGTCAATTGAGTGACTTGTTTGCTCTTTATTGCTTCATATACACACTTGGTTTTGGTAGTTCAACCAGCCATGTCAATCACCTTGTCATTCTTCATGTCAATCCATCAAATAGTAATCACAATTAGCCTCTTAATTGACCAATGCTAGTTGATTAGGGAGTTAATGAAGGGTTACCAAAGTCCTATAAATAAGACCTCCACCAAGGTTCAATAGGTTGGTCATTTCATTTCCTAGCAATCCTAGAGAGAAAAGGGAGAGTTCTAGTGATAGTTGAGAGAAAAATACTTTGAGTGTGGAGGATATTGCTAGAAGAAGAGCTTGGTAGATGACCTATAGTCTCATAACTTGCTATGGAAGGAGAAGGAGAAGAGCACATAAGTCTAAGAGGTTCAAAAGTGCTCCAACTCTTCCTTAGTTCATTTTATGGTCTATATATGTTTTATATGGTCAAAAATATATTTTTAACCAATCAAAACTTTTTTTGATGATCTAGAAGTCTAAAACTATGTTATATTGGTATATTCATGGTTTGATATGTTTAATACATGTTTTGGTATGTGTTGATTGCATAAAAATGGAAGAACAATCCATATTAGCCTTTACCGGTAAACCCTAGTCAAGCATGTTATGTTTTTATATTGTAGTTTGAAATATGCAAGTTGAAAAATTGATTTCTATGGCTAGAAAGTTACATATATGAGTTATAAATAAAACCCAACTTGAACCTCTCAAAAATATGGAAAAATGAAGAAGTTATGGCTTTTACCGCAAAACATGTCATTTTAAAACCCTAATGCACAACAGTCCACTTTGAGCCCTTTTTCATGATCTTTACATATCCAAAAATGTGTTTCAATGATGGAATATTACAGTTCAAGAAGATACGAATCCAACAAGACCAATTTGAGGTCATTTGGATTTGTAGATTTCATTTTATGCAAGATTGAACAAAGGAGGTAAAAGTCACAAAACAAAACACAAAATAGCAAACATTCTGCATAAAAAATCCTGGATAAGGGCGCCTAGGTGCCTAACTTAGCACTGGGCGCCATCTTGAGCGCCTAGACGCCTGTGTGAGTGCCTGGGTACGTGGCTTGGTTTGAGTCGGGTCGTGCCGAAAATAGTTTCGGGTCGGTTTTAATTAATTAAACGGGTCGTGTAATGTTTTAAATATTAAAATAATTAATATGGGATCCAAATAAAATAATTATTTATTATTTAAATAAACTTTAAATGATAAATAATGTAAACTGAGAATATTTAAGAAAATCAATTATTATTTAAATAAAATAATAATTAACAATGATTAATTAGTTATTGTTTAATTGTTATTAAAGGGAATTAAAAGTAATTGATTATTTATTATTTAATTTATTAAATAATAAATAAAGGAAATTAAGAATAATTTATTGAAGTAATTAAAGTAATTATTTATTATTTAATAATAAATAAAGCAAATAGGTTCATCAATGGTTATTTAATTGTTCAATAAAGTTAATAAAATAATTATTTATTATTTAATTTATATTAAATAATAAATAAGGGTAATAATTAATAAATTATTATTTAGTTGATATTAAATAATAATTAAAGAAGAATTTGGATTAATAATATAAATAAATGAATTAAATGATTAATAACATTATAAGGTTAATAAAATATTATTAAATAATTAATAATATTAGATAATTAATAAAATATTATTAAATAATTAATAGTATTAGATAATTAATAAAATATTATTAAATGATTAAGAATATTAGATACTTAATAAAATATTATTAAATAGTTAATAATATTAGATAAAATATTATTAAATATTGAATAATACTACAAGGCTAATAAAATATTATTAAATTGTTAATAATATTAGATAAGTGGTTGAACTATATTAAATAATTAATATAGGTTCTTTGTGTATGAAAGATTATCAAGTAGTGATAATATTTCATAAGTGTTTAAATACCCGTAATTATTCAATTATGTGGTTCATAAGAGTTATAAAGGTCATCATACTTATGAGTATATGATACTAATTTAAGATCAAACTAATTTAATTATTAGGCCCGTTCAAGGATTATTAAATTAAATTGGTTAGTCGTAGACGACGCACGAGACAAGTTCTTCTTAACCCTAACTTGTATTTATTGTTACAAGTATTCTTCAACCTTATTTACATTGAGCAATTCAATTATTGTTGAGCAAGTATTTACACTCGTAGTTATTTGACAGACCTTTGAGCGAATTAATTATCGAAAATTACTTCACATCATTATTGTATTGTATTCGCATATAGTGCATTTGCAAATGTTATAGTTCAGTAATTTAAAAACTGTTTAAGAATGTCTAAAGTAATTGTTTCAGCTAGACAATGCATGTTGAAATTCATCTAATTGAATATATAAAAGCTTATCCAAACTATTGGTTAGTGAGGATTCTGATAGTAAGACTGAGAATGAACAACCCTAGTTAAAGGGAATTTTTATTTGTCGGGAAATTGAATTTGCGCAAGAAATCTAAATGTTATGCATATACATAAGATACGAGAAACTGATCCCCTCAAGTGTCCCATTTTTCGAGGTGTCAGATATATGTATGTCTGTTCTACCTTAGTAGCAGTTCATGGTCATTAAAGACCACTCAGCAGTAAAGAGTCAATCCCTTCTTATATTGAAATATTGATTCTTGATTTCTTTCGCAACTGTTATTCATTGTTGATAGCCCTGATGTTATTTTCCTTTTCATTATGATATATCGTATGTTGTTGCTTATAAACTTGTTGAGCCATTTAGTTGCTCATTTTTGCTATATCATGACTTAATTTCAGCTAAGCCTGAATACTCTAAACAAGACAAAGGCAAGGGGAAAGCAAACGCTTAGTTTAGCTAATGCATGCTAGATTTAAATTATTGTTATGTAATTTCCTTGTAAAATGATTAATAATAATAGTACCTCATTAAATTATTAATAATAGTAGTAAGTCATTAATTTTTTATTAAATGATTAATAATAATAGTAACTCATTAAATTATTTTTAAATAATTAATAATAATAGCAAGTAATTAAATTATTATTAGATAATTAATAATAATAGTAACTCATTATATTATTATTAAATGATTAATAATAATAGTAGGTAATCAATTAAGGTGTTAGTACTTAATTAATAACATTTGTAAATGAGCTTGATATTAATAATATTATAATAATATTATTTGGTAATTAAAATATTATCCAAGTGTGATAATATTGTTGTGTAAGCTATGTGTTGATAAATAGAAGATGATGTGCTTAAGTAGCAGTCTGTATGATAGTAATATATAGATCTCTATGTGCTATACTAATTGAAAGATAAACCTATTTAATATTAGGTGTTTCAATGGCTGTAATTTAAGTTGTGTGAGCTGTAATCAACAACTGAGGCAAGTTTCCTAACTTAAATTCGAGCTATTATTTTTTAGCATGTAAATGGTAAAATTTATCGTTAATTATCCCATGTAAATGCAAGTATTGATATTCACACGTTGGTGCATTTGAAAATTATGTTCTATCATTGAACAAGCAAATTATTTAAAGTTCTTTATTTCTGGAACTGTTCAAAAATTGGTTTACGCCATTTGTTTTGGCTAGACATATAAAGTAAATGTTTTTAAAAGCCATTCCAAACCAGTTGATTGGTACGGAAGTCTTGTACTGAGAGAACAAACCTTAAATGGGGAATTATAAGTGTCGTTGTCCAGAGTTTAATGTTATGCATACACATGGTGTACAAGAGGCTGATCCCCTCGAGTACAAACTAATTTATAAAATGATAAATCGAAAGATGAACCACTCAACAGTAAATAATCATCTTTCATTCATTCGTTTGAATTTTGATTATCTTATCAGTTATTTCATCAACTTCTATAAAATGTTGAGCATTCTCTTTATTCGTAGTTATTCATGATATGCCTGTATTATTTATTTTAAACTTGCTGAGCATATTAGTTACTCACTCTTGCTATATATATCATGAACTAATTGTAGTTAGGCTTGAGCACTTCAAGAAGGACAAAGGCAAAGGCAAACTTTAAGAATAGTTTAAATATTTCTATTTCTGTTTTGTAAATCATGGAACCCTATTTGTATTAATAGGATCGTCATGAGGTATTTTATTAAGGTTAAGACCTTGGGTCTTAGTAAACCTTTTGTAATGAACAACTTATGATGATTTATTCTGCATTTAGGAATATAAGTTGTTTAGAGGTGATGTATGTATTTGATCGTGAGCATTGAATACGAGGCTGAGATAACCCGGATTTGGGGGCATCACAGGTTGGTATCAGAGTCGTAGGTTATAAACTTTAGGAAGTGGGAAACCTAATTTATAACCTTAGAATTAAACTCATACAGAGTACGCTAGGTTGACGGGTCGAGAAGATTTATTGAGTCGAGTTTTGTTTGGAGATGAATTTTGAAAATTCATCGAGTCGATGTTGCACATAATGAAATACTATTTTATTTCATCAATGAATATATTTTATTGTGATACTAACATGCTGTTTATTATTTTCTGTCTGTGGCTGTAGGATTCCTGAGGTAGGAGAGTCCAGTCAACATGTTGTTGAGGAGGATTTTATTGACATACCGATAAATACAGAGCAGTTGTATAGGATTGAGCTGGGGACAGAGGATGGAGATGATTTCGATGATCACACATATGATACAGAGTCCCCAGTACGAGGAGGGGTGATTAGATTTGATGGTGATGATGAGTTTGAGGTACAGCAGACAGACCCCGATGAGGGGGAAGAGACAAATGATACCGAGGGTTCGGAATTGGAGCTGGCACCCACTGAGAGTCCAGTTACTGTGCCGGAGGAGCTAGCGGAGTATCACGATAACATGGGCATTACGGCCAGTGACATTATTGAAGAGCTGACCAATGATGTCATAGAGCTGGAAGCTAGAGTCTAGCATTTGGAGGCAAAAAATCAGACCCACTAAGAGTTAGAAGATGGATACAAGAGTGTGGCCTATCAGTTATCCGGGGAGGTAATTGAACTAAAGGAGGAGTGTGATTAGGTGAAGCTGAGTCTAACAGAGCTTTAGGTGGAAAATGAGGCCTTAAGGGCCAACTTTGACCTAGAGATTGCAAAAAGAATCCGTATCAAGGAAGCATAGGATGGAGCTGCCATGAGGGTGGATGGACTTGAAAGGGAGGTTCGAACTCGAGCAGTTAGGTTTGATCGTCTGAACTTTATGTTTGACACTGTCTTTCAAAGGATGAGGTATAGGATCCGAAGGTATCCTCGGGAGGAGGATCTCTATAGGCGCACTATCAGTCGCCGTGTAGCAGACATAATAGCCAGGCAGGAGTATGAAGATGTTATCTTCAAGGGATTGTAGTTTCCATTAGCACTATGATTGTAAATAGATGCAGTTTAGTTCCCACTTTTGTTAATAGTAGGGACAGTGGTATGTTGTAAATCCCATTACTTTTGTTTTGACTTGGGATATTGTTAGACCTCGACTTTTGTTTGGTATAGCGGTAGGTTGGTTTAAATTCCTTCTTTTTGTTCTTTTGGAGATAACCATTGGTTAGTATTAGCATTTATAGTAGTATGCCACAAGTTGTTACTTGATATATTTAAAACAGTGGTATATGAATATAAATGCAGTTATTTGTATCTGTTTGGGATTTTGATTAAATTGTGTTTTACCTGTTAAATGTAAGCATAAATGAAATATGGCATGGAATGTAAAGACACAAACTAATAACATAAGATTTTGTTTATATCAGACAATGCCGCCCAGAAGAAGAACCCGAGTTCCATGCAGGTATTTGCAGCCATGATTGTAAGGTACATGCAGAATAGGCCGCTGCCCATGGTACCACCAGTAGTAGAGCAGCCACGGGCTCACTTGGCTAATTTCAAGGATTTCAAATTAATAGGACTGCCAAAGTTTCGCGGGACTACTAATCCCATTGAAGCCCAGACTTGGGTGGGAGAATTAGAAAAAGTGTTCGAGGTTGCAAGGGTGGCCAACAAACAACATACGTCATTCGCCACCTTCATGCTGAAAGGTGAAGCGAATTATTGGTAGAAGGCAAATAAAAACAGAGCCGAAGAATGAGTAACTACGTGGGTATGTTTCCAGAAGCAGTTCTTTGAGAATTATTTTTCGGAGAGCATACAAGCGAGGATGGAAGTGAAATTCCTAGGATTGAAGCAAGGAAACATGTCAGTTGCTAACTATGCTACAAGAGTCTATGAGCTGGCCAGATTTGCGCCGAAACAAGTAGACACAGAAGTCCGAAGAGCCTAGAGGTTTGAACAAGGACTAAAGCCTTGGATTTATGGAAAGGTAGCTGTGCTACAAATTAACACATTTTTGTCATTACTGGAGAAAGCGTTAATTGCTAAGGGAGGGAATGAAACAGTGGCCAAGTATCAACAAGATCACAAGAAGAAAGGCCATGAAAGGCCCACTGAAGGGCTTAACAATGGAGGAAGCAATTCTCACAAGCAAAAATAGAGCAACAGTCAAAGATCGGGAAAGCCATCAAGTGAGACTAAGCAAGGCAATAAGTGCAATAAGTGTGGGAAGAGTCACTCGGGGGAGTGTATGTGAGGTAAGGGGGTGTGCTTTAACTGTGGACAGTCGGGGCACTTTGCTCCATAATGTCCAAAGGTGAAAAGAGGGGACTGTTTCTATTGTGGTGCAGCTGACCATCAAAAGAAGGACTGCCCGAAGAGGAAGAGTGATTTCGATAATGCTAATCAGGGAAACCAAAGCAAGCTAACTAGTGGAGGGCCGTCACAGCAGAACAGGCCGGTGGTGCGCACTTTCAATATGACCATCCAGGATGCCATGGAATCAAAGGAAGTGGTGGCAGGTATTATTCCGATCAATAATATTAATGCATATGTATTATTTGATTCGGGTGCCACCTGTTCTTTTGTATTAGATGAATTTGTGAGCCGATTAAAATTTCCCCGTGAAAAATTAGAGAACCCAATGAATGTAGAGGTAGAAAATAAAGAAGTGATCCCTGTAGATTATATATATAAGAATTGTTATGCTGAGATAAGGGGACATAAACTGTGTGTGAATTTAATTTCGATATGTCTAGGAAAGTTTGACATGATCTTGGGAATGAATTGGTTATTTAATCACGGAGCTGTGATTGACTGTTAAAAGAAAAGTATACACCTAAAAATTACAAATAAATCTAAGGTCGCATTCTATGGGAGTAAATCGCCAGGATAATCTTGTTGTCTGATGATGATGCAATCAAAGAGGTTGCTTAGGAAGGGTTACATAGGTTATCTGACCCATGTAGTTGATACTCAAAGAACAGGGAGAGAAATGGGACAGATACCTGTGGTAAGGGAATTCTTAGACGTTTTCCCTGATGAGTTACCAGGTTTATCGCCGGACATAGAGGTGGAGTTTGTAATCGACTTAGTACCGGGGACCGCACCAATATCGAAAGCACCATATAAGATGGCTCCGGTGCAGTTGAAGGAATTGATGATACAACTGAAAGAGTTGTTAGAGAAGAAGTACATTCAGCCGAGTGTATCTCCGTGGGGAGCGCCAATACTGTTTGTAAAGAATAAAGATGGATCGTTAAGGTTTTGTGTCGACTATAGGGAGTTAAACAAGGTCACAATTAAGAATAAATACCCATTACACAGGATCGATGATCTTTTTGATTAGCTTAAGGGGGCTAAGTATTTTTCAAAAATTGACTTGAGGATCGGGTATCATCAGCTGAAGGTGAGACCGGGAGACATACCGAAGATAGCTTTTAGGACTCGATACGGTCACTTTGAGTTCCTGGTGATGTCTTTTGGACTGACGAACACGTTAGCAACATTTATGGACATTATGAACAGAGTATTCAAGCAGTACTTGGATAAGTTTGTTGTTGTGTTTATCGATGATATACTGGTGTATTCAAAGACGGAGGAAGAACACACAGAACATTTGAGGATAGTACTAGAGACATTGAGAAGGGAACAACTATAGGCCACGTTCTCTAAGTGTGAGTTTTGGTTGCAAAGGGTACAATTTTTAGGACATGTCATCGACAAGGAGGGTGTTTCAATGGATCCTGCAAAGCTGGAGTCAGTTATCAACTAGGAGCAGCCGAAGACTCCAACAGAGATCAAAAGTTTCTTGGGATTAATGGGATACTATCGGAGATTTATCAAGGACTTTTCAAAGCTAGCATCGCCATTGACTAATCTGACTAGGAAGATAGTAAAGTTTGTATGGAAGGAGAAGTGTGAAGAAAGCTTCAGGGAATTGAAAAAGAGGCTTAGTGAAGCACATGTGTTATCATTGCCTGATCATACAGGGGAATTCGTGGTTTATAGTGATGCATCACTCAAGGGTCTTGGTTGTGTATTGATGCAGCATGTCAAGGTTATCGCGTACGCGTCACACTAGTTAAAGGATTATGAGAAGGGATATTTGACTCACGATTTAGAATTGACAGCAGTAGTGTTTGCTCTGAAGATCTGGAGGCACTATCTGTATGGAGAGAAGTGCGAGATATACATAGGCCACAAAATTCTGAAGTATATCTTCACTCAAAGGGAGCTGAATATAAGGCAGAGGCGATGGTTGGAATTGATCAAGGACTATGATTGTGAGATTTTGTACCATCTTGGCAAAGCCAATGTTGTAGGTGATGCTCTGAACAGAAAGGGCAGGGAGAAGTTGTTGATGTTAACAACGCAGGAGGAATTAATCAAGGATAAGAAAAGATTGGAGTTAGAACTCAAGTATCTAAAGGAGGCAGACGAGAAACTGTTTGTAATAGAGGTGAGCCAAACTTTATTAGACAAGATAAAAGAGGCTCAAGAGGGTGATGAGGAATGCATTGACATTAAGAAGCAGCTATCCGATAGTGAGAAATTAAAGCACTCAGTGGATGGCACATGGTTAATCCGATTCGTAGGAAAAGTCTGGGTACCATTGATTCCAGAATTGAGAGAAGAAATTCTATAGGAGGCCTACAACACGAGATACGTAATACACCGAGTAGTACCAAGCTGTATCAAGATCTACGGCTGCATTTGTGGTGACCTAACATGAATAGGGAAGTGGCTGGGTGTGTTAGTAGGTGTTTAACTTGCCAGAAGGTTAAAGCAGAACATCAGAAATCGGGTGGACTGTTGCAACCATTGGAGATTCCGGAATGGAAATGGGAGCATATCACAATGCATTTTGTGGTAGGACTTTCAGCAACTCAAAAGGGGTAAGATGCGATCTGGGTGATCGTGTGACCAAGTTTGCACATTTTCTATCGATCAAAATCAGGTATAACTTGGGGCAGCTGGCAAAGCTATATGTTAAAGAAATTGTGTCGTGACATGGAATGCCAGTATCTATTGTATCTGATAGAGATCCGCACAATTAAGGTTTAGTACCGCGTATCATCCCCAGACTGATGGGCAGAGCGAGCGAACAATTCAGACGCTGGAGAATATATTGAGAGCATATGTGATGGACTTTAAAGGCAGTTGGGATGATCAGCTACCATTAGTGGAGTTTTCATACAATAACAGTTATCATGCAAGTATTGGCATGCCGCCTTATGAAGCACTGTATAGGAGAAAGTGTAGAACACCCTTGTGCTAGGATGAAGTTGGTGAACGGAGATTGTTGGGACCCGAACTGGTACAACATACCATAGATGTGATCAAGGTGATAAGAGCTCATCTGGTTATTGCTCAGGATCGACAAAAGAAGTACGCGAATTTACATCGCCAGAAGAGAGACTTCGAGGTTGGAAGTTTTATTTTTCTGAAGGTATCTCCATGGAAAGGGAAAATCATGTTCAGAAAGAAGGGAGAATTGAGCCCTAGATTTATTGGACCATTTGAAATTTTGAAGTGAGTTGATGAGGTGGCGTATGAGATAGCTCTACCTCCTGAACTAGGGAATATTCATAATATGTTTCACGTGTCAGTGTTGCGGCCATATAAACCGGACTACAAGCATGTCATCTTATACGAGCCGATTCAAGTTGAGAAGGACTTATCGTATGAAGAAAAATTCCTATTCAGATATTAGATAGGAAGGAGCAGACCTTAAGAAATAAAATCATTCATTCTGTCAAAGTGCTATGACGGAATAACAATGCCGAGGAGGCTATGTGGGAGCTAAAAGAAAATATGAGGAGCAGTTATCCTAATCTTTTTGAGTAACCTTATATTTATAATTCCGGGGACGAAATTCTTATAAGGGGGGGAGAAAGTAATGATCCGAAAATTTCTATAACACTGTTTATGCACTGTATTGAGTTATAAAAAGTATTTCTGTGTGGTATCTGACGTATTGTCCTATAATTATGAGGTGTCAGGGAATTATGAAAGAATAAAAATTTTCGAATTTTTTTTCTCAAAAAATACTATTCACGCGAAAGTGCGTCTTTCGTTTTTTTGAAATTTCACATTTGTGATTAACATATATTTGTCAATAAGTAATATCATTATTAGTTTTAAATCTGAAAATTGAAGAATGGATTTATTCCTAATGAGACAAAATTAGGAAGCGATTAACGATGGAAATCCTAATCGAGCTGATTAGGTTAAATTATTAAAATTAGGGTTAACCTAATTGAGTTATAAACCCTAATTAAAATTCAAACCCTAGTTTTGGGATGATATGAATTGTAGGGTATGTTTAAAGTCTATTATGTGACATAATTAATATTAGGGCTAATATTGGTGTTAATTTAAATAAAAGCCTAATATAAATTAATGTGAGAATTAAATTAAAACCCTAATCAATAGTCAAATTAAATTAATTGCCTAACAAGTCTAATTGGATTATGTGTTTATTAATGATGAATTTAATTAAGTATCATGTGATTTAAATAATAATCCAATCAAGCTAATTACCTAGCCATTTGATTAATTAATGCAAGGCCCAAGTATTTAATTAAAATTGAGCCCAAATGAAATGTGACACAGTCCTAATGAAATTAATTAAATCAAGGTCCAAACATAGCAAAGTAGATGTGTGTTGGTGATTATATATATATATATATATATATGTATGTATGTATGTATGTATGTATCTATATATTACTAACTCATTTTGGACATTAAATTAAAAGGGAAATAAAACAATTCTTGGACCCTTTTACCCTCAAACTTGCGGCAGCCAAAGTGGACTTTAAGGGGCTGATTTCTTAAGTCTTTTAAGAGCTTAAGGTATTGGTAGAAGCAAGGAATTAATACAAGCTAGTAGGCATATGCTTGGTTGATGTGAATGATGTTTATACTTACATAATTTGTAAGTATACACAGCAACTAATACACTCACTCTCTCCTATCATCCATCATCTTATTTTTCATCTACCAAGTTGCTAGAGAGCAAAAGAGTTAGAGAGAAAAGAAAAGTTGAGAGCAAAATAGAGAGAAAGTAAGAGAAACCTTAGAAAATCAAAATCAAGCAAGAAGGAAGATCATCAACCATACCAAGGTGGATCATCCATTACTAGTCAAGTTCCTATCTAGAAGAAATAAAGCAACGAAAAGGTTTAAAAGTGTTCTAAGTTTTTGCTTTTCTTTAAACTATGTTCTAAATGTGTTTTAAGTGATTTTATTGGTCAAAAATATGTTTTGATGGTAGAAAATTATTTTTAAAACTCTTGATGCTTAAAATCATGCTAGACTAGTATATCTAAAGTTTAATGGGTTTAACATGAGTTTTGGTATTTATTTATGTGAAAAAATTTAACAAAACATGAAAGCGGTTTTTGCTGGAAAAAACCCTAAACAGAGCAATGGATTTCCGGAGTTACTGTTCACGTTTCGTAACTCATTTTTGTGATCCGTCAGTTTTGGGTGGTAGGTCTATCAGATAAGAAGTGATTCCAAGTGTAAAGACTAAAAATATTAAACAAACGATTTATGGTGATTTTTCTAACGAAACAGTTTCTACCGAAAAATCTGTCAAACGCTACTGCCAAGATTTTTCTTGGGGCTGTTTTGGCCATTTTTTGTGCCCCTACTATATGGTAATAAGTAGTCACTGTATAAAAATGAGCTCAATCCGACCTCGGATGAGTGAGTTATGACCCAATGTTTATTTACGTTTTAAAATAAAGTTACGGTTATAACTTGAAATCTATAAATCCAAATCTTATGAAATTTGTACTGGAGGTTTTCTATGGTGGCAGGAAGCTGCCATAGAAATTTTAGCATTTTTGGATAAAAACTCGATTTGTTATCAATCTTGTAAATTTCAGACAGTTGGTTTTTTGAAAAAATAGCAAATGAAGTTGAAAAATTAAAAGAAAATTATTTTGTTTATAAAATTAAATATAATAAAGATATCTAAGAGAAAGAAAAAAATAATAAGTCAATTAATTATTTTTAATAAATACAATTGACTTAAGGAAAATAAGAATAATTGCATAAAATAATTATGCATCATTTAATTTTAATTAGATAATACATAAAAGTAATTATTTATTATTTATCTAATATTAAATAATAAGTAAAGTAATTAAAAAGAATTAGAGTCATTATTTATTATTTAAATGCTAAATAATGAATAAAGTAAATGAATAAAGAAGTGAATAAAATAATTAAACAATTTTGTTTTAATTGTTTAAAGTTTTTAAATATTATTAAATGATTGAAATATTATTAAATAATAATATTAGTTAAGTTATTATTAAATGGTTAATAATAATAGTAAATTATTAAATTATTAAATAATAGTAATAATGGATTAAATTATTATTAAATGATTAATAATAATAACAAGCAATTAAATTATTATTAGATAATTAATAATAATAGTAACTCACTATATTATTATTAAATGATTAATAATAATAATAATAATAGGTAATCAATTAATGTGTTAGTGCTTAATTAATAACATTTGTAAATGAGTTTGATATTAATAATATTATAATAATATTATTTGGTAATTAAAATATTATCAAAGTGTGATAATATTGTCGTGTAAGCTATGTGTTGATAAATAGAAGATGATGTACTTAAGTAGCAGTCTGTATGATAGTAATATATGGATCTCTATGTGCTATACTAATTGAAAGATAAACCTATGTAACATTAGGTCTTTCAAGGGCTGTAATTTAAGTTGAGTGAGCTGTAATCAACAACTGAGGCAAGTTTCCTAACTTAAACTCGAGCTATTATTTTTGAGCATGTAAATGGTTAAATTTATCGTTAATTATCCCATGTAAATGCAAGTATTGATATTCGAACGTTGGTGCATTTGAAAATTATGTTCTATCATTGAATATGTAAATTATTTAAAGTTCTTTATTTCATGAACTGTTCAAAAATTGGTCTATTCCATTTGTTTTGGCTAGACATATAAAGTAAAGGTTTTTAAAAGCTATTCCAAACCAGTTGATTGATGCAGAAGTCTTATATTGAGAAAACAAACCTTAAATGAGGAATTATAAGTGTCGTTGTCCGACACGGTCAGAGTTTAATGTTATGCATACATATGGTGTACAAGAGACTGATCCCCTTGAATACGAACTGATTTATAAAAGGATAAATCGAAAGATTGATTCCTTGTAAATGTTTATGGTCGGTTGGACCACTCAGTAGTAAATAATCATCTTTCATTCATTCGTTTGAATTTTGATTATTTTATCAGTTATTTCATCAACTTCTATAAAATGCTGAGTATTCTCTTTATTTACAGTTATTCATGATATGTGATAACGAGTTTTTATACATATTTATTATATATTTTTAGGCTTAATTAATTGTGAGTTTTTAAGTATTTTTAGTAATTTTAGGTGTTTTATTTATTTATTATTATTATTTTTAGTGTTTTTATATTATTTTTTATTTTTTATTTTATTTTATAGGAAAAAATCAAGCTAATGGCAAAAGGGTAAATATGCAGCAACGAGGGGCAAAGTTGTAAATATTGGAGCTGGGACATCCACACTTTGCGCGCATGGGGACAAGAACAACAGCTATTGGCGCGACGTCGTTTGGGAGTGGAACCGGTTAAGCATCCGCGCCATGCGCGGAAGGTCTTTGGCAAGGAATTGATGCATAACACGGCGTTGTTTAGCTTTAGGAGCATTAGGAAGCGCGCAATGCACGCGATGCAGTGAGGTGGCGCGGATGTTCAGCAGATAAAGCGCGTTGACCGAAGTCAACACCGCGTAGGGAAGCATTTGGCTTGCGCGTTATTTCCAGATTTCGCGAATTTTGCTACTTTTTGATTCCGAATTGGATTTTAATTCCTAGTAGGGTTAGGAAAAATAAAGACTCCTATAAATATTCTCATTCTATGTATTAGTCAAGTGTTGGGAAAAAGCCAATGAACATTATGAGAGGCTAATTTCTTTCCAAATTTTGGAGTTTAAGAGCAAACAAGATATCAACAAAGATGGATGCCATGGATGAAATAAGCTTGGAGATAGAAGATTGGCGGGAGACTATTTTTCTTCTCTAGTCTTTTTATTATTTATGTTTTTCATTATTATTGAATATTTTGTGATTATAATTTTATCTACTATGAACGACTTTTTAATTAAAGATTTTAATGGAGCTTAATGTTTAGTTTAAATTGATTATCTTTTCGTTTAATTGACACTATATGAATTGATCATTATATTTTGTGCGTTCATGTAATAATTGCTTGGCTAGTAATTAATTTGGGATAATCTATATGAAATTGGGAGATTAATTATATAGATTTGGATCTGAATATAATAACACGTGTTTGTGATATTCTGCATTAGTTGGAATTCATAATTTATGTATAGGATAGGAAAATACCTATACGCCACAAGTAACCAATTTAGGGAATTTGTTCTTAAAGAATCTGTTCTAATATAATTTATGTATAGGATAGGAATATATCTAAGATTTGAGATTGTCCAGCTTAAGTTAAGAGGTTTAAGAATGATAAGCTGGAGACTAGATCTAACAAGTGTAAATTTATGAGAAATCCTAAAGAAATTGTAGTGTATTACTTCTATCATTCTACTTATCAAATATATTTGTTGCAAAACATACTACCTTTATGAAAAAACAGTTTATCCTTGAATCGGTCAGTATGAGTAAGATAAATCCTGAAGAAGTTGAAGAACCACAAAACACTATGTATCAAGGTGAGGTACCTAACAAAGTAAAGGAACCTACTGTACCACATCCTATTCATAATTGTGGAAGAGTACTGAAAATACCTGAGAGGTATGGATTCATTATAGAAGGTAATGATGAGGTACACATCATAGATGATGATGATCCATTGATTTACGAAGATGTTAAGAGTAATAAAGACTCAGAGAAATGACTAGCAGCCCTGAAATTTGAGATGGATTTCATGCATGAGAATCAAGTATGGACTTTGGTTACTCCACCTGAGGGCATTAAACATATTGGTTGTAAATGGGTCTTTAAGAGAAAGACTGGAGCAGACGGCAAGGTAGAGACCTATAAGGCCCGATTGGTTGGAAAAGGTCTTAAACAAAGACAATGTGTAGACTATGATGAAACCTTCTCACCGATAGTGATGTTTAAGTCCATTTGAATTTTGCTTGCGATTGCAGCTTATTATGACTACGAAATCTGACAAATGGACGTAAAAGTGGTCTTCCTCAATGGGAAACTAGAAGAGAATGTATATATAATACAGTCGAAGGGTTTTATTTCAAAGGTTGGAACAAATCAAGTAAGCTACAACGATCAATTTATGAATTGAAGTAAGCTTCTCGAAAATGGAACATCCATTCTGATGAGACAATAAAAGAGTTTGATTTTATTAAAAATGAGGATAAACCATGTGTGTACAAAAATGTTAGTGGAAGCACTGTCACATTCTTAGTATTATATGTTGATGATATATTACTGATAGGAAATGATGTTCCTATGCTTCAGTCGATCAATATATGGTTAAATAAACACTTCTCCATGAGGGACTTGGAAGAAGCATCCAACATTTTGAGAATAAAGATCTATAGAGATATATCTAAAAGGATGCTCGACTTATCCCAAGAAACGCGTATTGACTCGATGCTAAAGAAGTTTAACATGGAAGATTCCAATAGAGGACTCATATGGGTAATGAAATACATCTCTCCAAGAAATAGGCCCCAAAGACACCTAAAGAGAGAGACTGTATGAGTAAAATTCCTTAAGCCTCGACAATATGATCTATCATGTACGGAATGATATGTACTAGTGTAACAAGCAAATATCAGTCGTATCCTGGAGATGAACACTGGAAGATAGTGAAAAATATCTTAAAGTACTTAAGAAGAACTAAGATTGTATTTCTTATTTATAATGGGTCTCATTTGAAACTAGAGGGCTATACAGACTCAAGTTTTCAAACAGACCAAGATGACAATAAATATGTTTTGGGTTATGTGTTTACCATAAACGGTGGCGCAATGAGTTGGAAGAGTTCCAAGATGTAAACAATTGTTAATTCAGTGACAGAGGCAGAGTACATAGCTGTAAATGAAGCTGCAAAGGAAGCTGTTTGGATGAAGAAGTTCGTATTTGAACTCGGGATGGTTCCTAGCATTCAATGACTAATGCCTATATTTTGTGACAACACGGGAGCTATTGCGCAAGCCAAGGAACCCAGGTCTCATAATAAATTCAAACATGTGTTGCGGCGGTTTCATTTGATTAGATAAATCAATAAAAGAGGAGTCGTCACCGTGGATCGTGTGGACTCTCAAGACAACATTTTAGATCCATTTACTAAAATGTTAACTCAACAACAGTTTGATCGTCACTTAAAGAATATAGGTATGAGACACCATGACGATTGACTTTAGCGTAAGTGGGAGAATAAAAGTTATATGCATACAAGCCAATCATATTTGATGTTATATAACATATACTTTATAATCTTATTCATTTATTAATAAAAGAATTCATTTATTCAAAGGTATTTTCTTTATCCGTATTTAAATGTTGAATTAATTGCGATAAACCCATAATTTTCTAGCAATGCTTTTAGAATCATGATGATGATCATGTTAATGAGATCTAAATTCTAGATAACTTAAAACTAAAATTGTTCCTAATCATGGGATCACTAATATAGAGAATAGTGAATCCGGATAGATTAGTACATACTATGATTGCTCTTTATGAAGAGAATGATTGATCTCATAATTATTTGTGTGGAGACACTAAAGCTAGTATGTAGGTGCTTATTAGAGAATAAGTTCACTGAACGTGACTCGCTAAATGAACACCTAATAGAGTTTTACTTGTCTGTCAATAGGAGTTTCTTATGTGATAGTAGTACAAGTGATCCTTGGACTTGAGATCATTATAGTATCTTGTATATAATAAGTTATGATTTGACATATTTCTTAAGACCTTTAGGCTATGTTTGTTTACAAAAAACATACTTAAGATTGGACTATTTGTATTAATTTAACACTATTTCGGACTATTTTATCCCATGATAAGAGATTTTTAGCACCTTAATGTTGGATTAGTAGTCCTAAAAAGTCATTTAATTGCTTAAAATGAGGGGAATTATTAATTTCAAATTCATCATGGGATTATATAATTTCTCATAAATATCCTTAAGAATGAATTTTTTATTTATTTATATGACTATTTAAAGGACTATTAATCCCCTATTATGAGATAAAATAGTCTAAAATTGTGTTAAATTAATACAAATAGTCCAATACCAATCATAATTTTTGTAAATAAACATAGCCTTAGGGTATAGCAAAGGGTATGCTTGGGTATAATAAGTTGTACGTGGAGATAGGTGAATGATCAACAAAGAATCTACCACTTCTAGTAAAAGGAGAGAATGTCCTATATGATTCAATAAATGCTAATGCAGTAGTCCTTGGTCAAGGCAAAATAAAATTAAAAAGGAGTTTCTAATTTGTATTATTTAGAGTTGTGCATTTGAGAATCGAAATGCATATGATCAAATAAAATAAGACTTAACAGTAATTTTATATCTTATATTTGATTAAGACATTGTATGGTAGATTGATTGAATTGTGCGGTAACTATTCAAAAAAGGTTATTTTATGATCAAATGTTAAAATTTATATTACCTAAAAAGTCTTTGATCGCTAAGGAGGCTTACCCATATTATGGAATAACTATTATTTATTTAAATAAATTAAATAGTTTAATTTATTTATATAAATAATAGTAAAATAGTTCTAATTGATTTATTCTACAAGGGTCACACCGCAAAATAAAAATAATTATTTAAGAAGTGAATGACATAATCGTAATAATAAATTAAGTATATTTAATTTATACTATGGTAACAAAATAAATTAAATAGCTTAATATTTATTATTTAGTATTTTAGAAATACTAATTATAGATTAATAGGAGTCTTATTATTATTATTATTATTATTATTATTATTATTATTATTATTATTATTTAGTTCCTAAATGGTTTAAGAATTAATTAATAAGAGTACTCTCATATTAGTTCCTAATAAGATTAAGAGTTTAACTAAAAATCATACTCCTAAAGAGTTTAGAAGGGTTTTCTATATCCATAAATAAGAGGAGTCTTATTATGAATTAGGATTATATACACTTCCATAAGATTTAGGAGAGTACTTCTATACATCTAAAGAGTTAGAAGAGAGAGAAAATTAGGGTTTGTCACCACCAATTTCTTAAATTCATATTTTTCTTGGTAGATCATCTCTAAATGTTACACACTTTGGTAGCTAACGTTGGTCAAAGGAATTTAATTGGTGAATTTGGAGAAGAACGCGAAGAAATTAAAATTAAACTCGTACCTATGGAAGCTTTAGTTTTAGAACGGTGTAATTTTCTAACTTTTTCTTGTTTAATTAATAATTGTGCATAAAGGTCGATCTTGGTTATGGTTTGTAAAATTTTAAAATATGATTTCACCATGCTTCCGCTGTTATTATGTAATTTAATTATATGTTCATAGATTTTTGCAAACCAACATTATTTATTTGATCATATAAATTTCGATTCTTAAATGCACAACTCAAATTAATGTAAATTAAAAACTAATTTCTAATTTTCATTCCGCCTTGGTCAATGACTCTTGAGTTGTCATTTATCGAATCGCACATGACATTCTCTCCATTTACTAAAAGTGATAGATCCTTTGTTGATCATTCACATACCTCCATGTATAACTTATTATATCTGAAAATATCCATTGTTATACCCAAATAATCTTAAGGAATATGACAAAGTATAACTCATCATACACAAAGTACTATGATAATCTCAAGTCCAAGGATCACTTAGACTACAATCATATTAGGAACTCCTATTGACAGATGTGTAAAACTCCATTAGGTGTTCCTTAAGCGAGTCATGTTAAGTGAACTTATTTTCTAATAAGCACCTCCATACTTGATTTAGTGTCTCAACACTAATGATTATAGGATCAATCATCATCTTTAAAAGAGCAAACATATTATGTACTAATCTATCTGAATTCACTAATTCCCATTTTAGTGATCTTACGATTAGGAACATTTTAGTTTTTGAGTTATCTTAAATTTAGATCTCATTAGCATAATTAACATTATGATTCTAAAAACATTGCCCTAAAACTATAAGTTTATCCATTTAATCAATACAACCAATTAATCATGAATAAAGAAATGCCTTTAAATAATTTTTTTTATTAATAAATGAATAAGATTGCAAAGTATATGTTTATCATATCAACATGTGATTGTCTTGAGGGCATACTACTTTCAATAGTTGGGTGGAAGTGAAAAATGAAGTAAACATTGTAAGCTTCTTGGGGTTCTTCTATTTATAGGCTAAGTATAACTCTACTTACTTACCTCTTATCATCCAATATATTGAAATTTAAGTAGGCACACTTAGAATGAGGTTGAATAAGTTTGGAGTAAATAGTGTCCAATTTTCACAAATCAGTAAAACAGTTAACAATGCAGTTTACTAGATTATGAAAACAGTATACTGTATTAGAGATTTAATCTGCTGGATACTGAGAACAATATGTAGTATTAATAATTCAACCTGTTATATATCCAATACAATGAACATGATAAAGAACTATTTTGAACCTGTTATGGAATGACTTTTGTAAATTACAATAGATAAATTTATGATATTAATGTTTGTGAGTTTTTATATATTGAGAAGCTTAAGTATGCAATAAACAAAATGGAGGGAACAACCAATAACATGAACACGAAGAATTTTTACGTGATTCAGCCCCTAACCTCTATACCAATCGCCTATATCCAATATCAACTAGTATTGGAGACTCTTTTTATTAATTAACTTGATTCACAAATCACCCTTTTATAATTCAAGTTTCTGACCTTTGAGGACCAAACCTCCCGAGCACTTATGCTCTTCTTGTGCAATCCTATGCTCCCCTTAAGTAAACTAACTCACCCAGCTCCTAAGCTCACTTGAAACTTGATCATAAAACCTCTTAACCCAAATCAGATTAGACAACAATTAATTGAAACAATGATATAAAGAATTTTACACATTAACTATGATCAAAGCAAGAGAAATAAATCAATTCAAGGCTAAAATCAATATATAATGATCAAATAGATAAAGATAAGATATCAACAATTTGTGCTTAAGAATAAGAAAGCTATAATATCAGATTATTCATGGAAGACTTTTAGCAGCTATGTAAATTTCACTTGTAAAAATAAAACTTGAACTGAGTAGGTAAAGAATGAAAAAAAAGTAGAAATTAAGTGCCTATTTTTCTTCTTGTATTCGTATACTTTCTATGTATTGCTCAGCTAGAAAATATAAGTTTTATACTAGAAAACTTACTAGCTGTTATAAGCCAATAAGGCAAATTACCGATACAATCAATCTTAAGTTAATTGGAATAAATTTAAGTAAAATTGTTGCAGATAAAATAACGCCCAGCAATGATGTTATTTTTAAGTTCAAGAATCAAGGTTATTACCGCTAGGACAAAATCAGTTTATAACAACCTCTATTTGTAAAAGCTTTTTAGCATTTATCTTATCGTTAAGCTTGACTGATATGGTAATAAACCAAAAATCAAGGTTGTTTCATTTATGAGCAGTTTATATATATATATATATATATATATATATAACATGAAGTAGTCACTGATTATCCCAAATTTATAACTTAACAAATTTGTTCTTTAATCAACCGTCGTAATTGATTCCATTAAACATAGTAAGCATAAATCAATAACTAAGCCATGGTTTATGGAATGTTTATTGTGCCTTACTAGATTGATATGATTTATTTATTTTTGAAGACCCAATTAATTCATTAATCTTGGTACATGGAATCTTTATTGACAAGGAAACCTAAATTAATTTACCCAAATCTGTTTAAGCCTTTATAATTGATTTCAAAACACCCGTGATGGTTATTTCCTTTTAAAAATGGTTTTGAAAACTCTAAACTTAGTTTCCATGCATACAATGCAATCTAGGATCTTTGATTGAAATATAACTTTATGATAATATCTGAAATGGAATCCTAGAAGCCCTTAATCCCTCACATTCTTCTTTAATCCTTCGCGTTCTTATTCAAATCTACCAATTAAAATCCACAGATTAACATTTGCTACCCAATTTTGTAGCCTCTAGAGGTGATCCACCAAGAGATCTATAAATTAAAGAACTAAATTTTGATTTCTTCAAACCATAGGTGACTAACCCTAATTCTCTCTCTATATAGCTTAGATGTAGAGAATTATGAAGTATTCTCTAATACTTTAACCAAGTGAGTAACCCTAATCTATCACAAGGCTCCTCCTTATATAGGGAAACTCATTTCTCCTAAATTCTTTAGGATTATGGTTTTAATTTAGTTCTCAATCTAATTAGGAACTAAATTAATTATTATAATAATTATAATTTTTAAACCATTTAGGAACATAATTATTTATAATAATACTACTACTTATTAATTAATTCCTAAATTATTTAGGAATTAAATAATAATAATAATAATAATAATAATAATAATAATAATAATAATAATAATAATAATAATAATAAGACTCCTCTTATTAATTTATAATTAGTATTTTTAAAATACTAAATTATAAATATTAAGCAATTTAATTTATTATATCACCATAATATAAATTAAATATACTTAATTTATTATCATAATTATGCCACTTACTTCTTAAATAAATATTTTTTCTTTTGCGGTGTGACCCTTTAGATTCAATATTATCACGGTTGTAGAATAAATAAATTAGAATAATTCTAATTTTATTTATAATAATAAATTAAACTTTTTTAATTTATTTATAAATAAATACTTATTTATTCCACAATAAGGGTTAGCCCCCTTAGCAATTCATAACTTTTCATATAATATAAACATCAACGTTTGATCACAAATAACCTATTGTACAAATAGTTACCGTACAATTCAAAAATTGAACCAAATCAGCCCTTTGCCACATCACCACGCAGCTGTGCCACGTCACCACATAGTTGTATCTGAGTGAATAGTATTTTTTTTCTTATTCACGAAAAAAAATTATTGGTTCATTGGTCTCTAAACCACGTATAATTACTATGTAGTGAAATACGAAAAGCCAAAACGACGAATAAAACTGTTTAAAAGACGATTTTTTTTTTTATGAATCGTGTTTTTCGTCATTTTCTTGAAAAACAATTTATTGGCTCCATAGGTTCTATGAATCATATAAATACTATTTCGTGAAATGCAAAAAGTCCCAAAAAGATGTAAGACGAATGTCACAGGCATAACTGATTTTTAGGTTTTAACCCTAACTAGGTTTTGACCCTAAAATAACTTTTTAAGATTTTATCAAGCATTTAAGGTTGGATACTTAAACCAAAAGACATAATCATACACACCGAAAAATCACATAACATATTCTTGAAGCATAATATAATCTTTAATATTCATATAAAGTTGGACTACAAGACTCTCAGAATTTTGGAACATTACAGACACCATATCCTTTGAGGTTACTATTTCCTGCATAGTCATGTTAAATATTCGGGCGGTTGGACGATTCGGCTGAGCAGGTCTGGTGATAGTCAATTTGCTATTGTTTCCCTTAATGTCGTTACCTCATTCTGTCCCCTTCTTTGAACACTTTCGAATCTGATGTTCCGTTGATCCGCACGCAGAACATCCATTGATTTTCTTTGGATTGGGGCAGTTAGTAGAAATGTGTCCCTCATGCCCGTAGTTATAGCAAATATTCTTGGCCTTCAGACACATTCATTGGTGGTTCTTTCCATAATTTCTGCAAGCTTCTCCTCTTTTCTTAAACTCCCATTGCTTATTTACTGAATTATTGTTATTGTTGGTGTTGTCCTATTTCCTCTTACTCTAGTTACTTCCACCACAACTTACTCATCTATTTTCTCCTCCATTCTTCTTGTTCTTTTTCTCCCTATTATACTAACACAACGCCTCACTCCATCATTTGGCTATGATAGCCTTTTCCAATAACATCCCGAACGAATCAATCTGGAATACCGACACCTTGTTGTAAAGCCAAGGCAACAATCCCTGTTCAAAACGATGCGCTTTTCTTTCTTCTGTGTGCACCTTATGTGGAGTGAATCGTGCCAACTCATTGAACTTTGTATCGTACTGAGTTACGATCATATCTCCCTGTTTTAGCTATAAGAATTTCATCTCCATTCTGTTTTGCATGCTCCTCAAGAAGTAGTTCTCGAAGAACAATTCTTTGAAATGTTCCCATGGTACAATCCCTTCTCCAGTTCGCTGTTGGTGGGCCTCCCACCAATAGTTGGTCTCTCCCTTCATCATGTATGTTGCAAATGAGGTCTTTTGTTCCTCCCCCACTTTGACAATAATAAATGCCTTTTCCATCTCATTCACCCAAGTTTGGGTTTCTATCAGAACTGTGGTCCCCTTGAATTCTGGCGACCCCACACTTTTAAAATCCTTAAAACTGGCCACCTGGGCCACTGAGGGTTTGTGTCTACGACATTCTGGTTTCTTCCTTGCAGGGCACATATTAGTAGGTTTACAAATCTCTGCATGGAATCCACTTGATCCCTTTCTTCGTCATTAACTGACTCTTCTTATGTCTGTTGTGCTGGTTGTCTTCGTCAAGCAGGCATTTTCTGTTTAGTAACATTCATATCATTATCTCATCATTTATTCTAAAACATTAATTTAAACACTCAATTATCATAAAGCACATTTAATAATCATGTTTACATTCATATGCCATCTGCTCGTACATAGTACACTAACATCCTATAACATAATGCTATAAACAACGTTTATCCTAATACACCAAAAGTTGGGATTTACTAACATCATACCCCCTAGGATAACAAAAGTTGGGGGTAACACTACCTATCCCAATTTTTACATAAAAGGTTTGGGATTTACATACACACATAATACTTGTAATAACCATGAATTTCAAATGACATGGTAATTGAATTATTAACTAATTACCAATGAAGTAAATTTTTATATAAATTAATTGTTCAAATAATTAAATTATACTAGTGGATTAGCCCATAAGTTGAATTTAACAAGCTCAAGTCTTGTATGTTTTTTTTATGGGTTGGTATTTTATAAACTAGCCCAACTTAGTAGCCCAAAAGAATTAATAAAGCAAGTGTAATTGGATTATGAGTTTCAATTAATGGATTTACTAATTAAAATCCAAAAGAATTAATTTAGTAGTCTATGGATTTAATGTAATGGTTATTCTATGTAGTGAGTCCATGTTATAATTAAATTACACAATGTTTCATTTAATTTCAAGTATCATGTGTTAGTTAATGTTAGCCCAATAAAATGAATTATTCAAGCCCAAACAAATTAAATGAATGAGTCCAATAAAATAAATTCTAGAGCCCAATGTGGAGCTCATTGTGAAGTCAAATGTGGTCAATATGCAGTGATATATATATAAGCATTGTAGGAATAAAATTTAAAGCAAAAAAGGGAGCAATATTAGGCCATTTGGCAAGCCACTTTAAGGTCCCGCAAGGGTGGAGTGCTAATTTTTTGGTTGCTTCATTTACACACTAAATGAAGCTTCACTCAATGACCATAAAATAAATATAAGCAACATATCAATCACATAGTCAATCAAAGTGTTAATCCATCAAATAGTAAGCATATTTATGGAGCTTAATTGACTTGATGTTAATTGTTTAGGGGGCTAATGATGCAATCCTAGACTTCTATAAATAAGACATTCACCAAGCTTGGCTAGGTTGTTAATCTTTTTGCTAGAAATATAAGAGAGAGAAAAAAAAAGTTTTCTAGAGAGAAAAATTGAGAGTTCTTGAAGGTTGAGAGTTAAAAGTCTAGAGAAGAGCTTGGTGGATGTCATCTAGTCTCTCAACCTACTTTGAAATGAGAAAAAGAAGAAGAGTATCTAAGTCTAAAAGGTT
This sequence comes from Hedera helix, assembly GCA_947179155.2. Classification (NCBI taxonomy): domain Eukaryota; kingdom Viridiplantae; phylum Streptophyta; class Magnoliopsida; order Apiales; family Araliaceae; genus Hedera; species Hedera helix. Next base: position 13,177,438 of record OX359265.1, read on the forward strand.
TAAAAGTGTTAAAAACCTTAGCTTCTATTTAATCTTTGTGTTTTTGTATGTTTGAAGTGATTTTGATGGTCAAAAGTGCATTTCTATAGTAGCAAACCATTTTCAAAACTCTCTAGTCTTAAATACATACTAGATTTGTAGATATATGATTTAATGGGTGTAACATGAGTATTTATATGCTCTAATGTTGGAAAATTTGATCAAATGCATGGAATCAACTTTACCGAAAAAAACCCTAAACTAGTCAATCCAGTTCCCGGAGTTACTGTTCACGTTCCGTAGCTCGTATTCGAGATTCGTCAATTTCGAGTGATAGGACTATGAGATACGAAATTTTTTCAAGTGGAACAACAAAAAAATATTAAAAGGGATATTTTTGGCAATTTTTCTAGCAAAACAAGTTCCTGCCGAAAAAATCTCAATAACCCTACTGTCCAAAATAGTCTGTGGGTTGTTTTGGCTAGTTAATTTACTCTAAAAATTTCATGCTTCTGGATTACGAAACTGTACATTTTTATTGACATACTGTCCTAAAATGAGCTTATTAAGACTTCAGATGAGTGAGATATGACCTGGTTAACATTTTACGATATTAAAAAGAAACTGTTATAACTTGAATATTGTAGCTCAGACAATTATGCAACTTTTTATGAAATTAGTATGTGTTGAGATGTAGTTATTACGTAAATTATCACATTCTGATGTAAGTATATGTTTTGATGAATGTTAATATTTTGGACAGAAATGACATATTTAAAAATAGGAAATGAACTTGAAAAATTACAACAAAATTATTTTGTGAGTAATATATATTATACTAAAGTCATTCATAATATATAAAAATAATATAAAAATAATAAGTCAATTAGGCATTTTTTTAAATACAATTGAGTTAAGAAGGATTAAATAAATTAATGTAAATTAAGTCATAAAATTATAAAATATAATTTTATTGATTGATAAGTGCTAAAATAAGTTAATAAAATTAATCAAGGGTAATTTAGTTATTTTTATATTAATATTATAATAATGGCATAATTTGGTTATTAAATAAATTGAATTATGAGAATTAAACAATTAAATTAAGTTGTTTAATAGTGTTTGTCTAGTAGTTGAATACAAGTTTATTATTTAATGATGTAATAATAAATTAATTTAAAATCAATTTAAATAATTTGGAAGATTAGGTAAGATATCACTTTATCATTATGAGTGACATTAAAATGATTTAAATCATTTGAAAAGAGTTAAACATTATTAACTATTACAAAATTAATAAAATATTATTAAATGATTAATAATATTAAAAAATGAATAAAATATTATTAAATGATTAATAATATTAGAAAATAAATAAAATATTAAATAATTAATAATATTAGAAAATAAATAAAATATTATTAAATAATTAATAATATTAGAAAATTAAACTGAATAAGGATCAGGGGTACATAGACTCCGTGAAGCATATTGGGGCATTGACCCATCAGTTGGTAGATCAGGATACAGAGCTACAGGCTAAATTAGTAGAGACAGAGGCTAGGTTAGTAGAGTCAGAGTTGAAGGTTCAGCAAGTTCAGGCTGAGAAAGAGGCTATCAAGGCCCACTAACAATAGGCGATAGAGGAGATGATTGAGATGGAGACATACAGAGATGTTGCACATAGGCAGATGCTCGAGTTGGAGGATGAGGTTCAGGAGAAGAGGCTAAAGATTGATAGGGTCAGCTATGTTTATCACTCTTCATTCGGTAGATTTTAGAGTATGGTGTACTATTAACCAGCTGAGGCGGGTCAGTCCAGGCACACTATTGGTAGAAGCTTGGTGATGGCCATTGAGGATGACGAGTATGATGATGCGGTTCGTCGAGGGATGCGCAATCATTAGTAGTAGTTATTTTATGCCATTATATGTATATAGATGTAGTAGAACCCAACTTTTGTGTTGATCAAGGGTTAATATGTTTGTAAATCCCAACTCTAGAAGTTTGTGGGATATGTTTATGTTAGATCCCATCTTTTGCAGCCTTTTAGGGATAGAGGCATTTATAGCAGTATGTTGGTGATGTATGGTGTTATGTACTATTGTTTTAGCATATGAATATAAATACAGTTATGTTTTATGTTTATATGTGTTGATGAGATTAATTGTACCTTAGGTTTAATTGTGTAAGCAATAAAACGAAAGTAAATATAAAAGACAAGAATAATAACTTAAATTTTCTTTTAAACATAAAATGCCGCCACGAAGAAGAAATCAGCCAGCACCATCACCACCACATACGGAATCAGTAAATACAGAAAGGGGATCACCGAACCCAATACAAGAATTTGTGAAGTTGCTATTGGGAGCATTCCATAATAAAAATACTAACGTTACGAGAGCACCAATCCTAGTCAATCCATTGACAAATTTTAAAGATTTTAAGATGATAGGAACACCGAAGTTTAAATGGACGGCAGATCCAATTGAAGCACCTATGTGAATTGAGGAAATAGAAAAGGTATTTGAGGTTGCACAAGTGGCAGAGGAGCAGAAGACAGCGTTTGCCACATTCATGATGAAAAGAGAGGCAAACTATTGGTGAAAGGCCAATAAGAATAGAGCAGGAGAAAGAATAATTTCTTGGACTCGGTTCAAGGAGTTGTTCTTTGAGAACTACTTTTCGGAGAGCACACAAAACAGAATGAAAGTTAAATTCTTGGAATTGAAGCAAGGGAATATGACAGTAGTCGATTATGCAGCCAAGTTCAACGAATTGACACGATTTGTTCCACATCAGGTGGACACTGAGACAAGGAAGGCGAGGAGGTTCGAGCAGGGACTGAAGCCCTGGGTTATTGGCAAAGTCAATGTACTTCAAATTAATATTTTCTCAACCTTGTTGGATAAAGCTATCATAGCAGAGGGTGGAAGTGAAACTCTAACAAAATTTAACCAAAAGTGAAACAAGAAGAAATGTGATGGAGAAAGCAAATAAGGAAGCAGCGGGGGTAGTAACTTTAATAAACACAAATTAAACAACAATAGCTCAGGGACACGCCAGGGAAGTGAACAAAAGAAGGGGAACAAATGTAACAAGTGTGGAAATAATCATTCCGGGGAATGCATGAAAGGCAAGAACATCTGCTATAATCGTGGGCAATAAGGGCATATCGTCCCTAATTTTCCCAAACCAAAGAAGGGAGATTATTTCTCGTGTGGAGCTACGGACCATCAGATCAAGGATTGTCCCAAGAAGAAGAATGACGGAGGAAGTGGAACTAAGGGAAGCAACAACAGGCTTACCATTGGAGGGCCGGTGCAACAAAACAAGCCAACAACACGGACTTTCAACATGACGGTGTAATACGCCGTGAAATCTAAAGACGTGATGTCAGGTATTATTTCAATAAATAATATAAATGCTTACTTATTGTTTGATTCTGTTACTATCTGTTCATTTGTGTTTGATGATTTCGCTAGACGGTTAGAATTGCCTAAAGAAAAACTAGAAAACCCTATGAACATAGAAGTTGCAAATAAAGAAGTGATTCATGTTGAGCATATACATAGAAATTGTTGTACGGAGATCAGGGGTCAGAAGTTGTGTGTGAACTTAATTTCGATACGTTTAAAAGAGTTCGATGTTATACTTGGAATGGATTGACTGTTTAACTATGGAGCGATAATTGATTATTAGAAGAAGTGTATACACCTTAAGACTAATAATAAGTCTAAGGTCTTATTTTATGGAAGGAAGTCGTCAAGACAATCTTGTTATATGACGATTATGTAAGTTAAGAAACTATTGAAGAAAGGATGTGTAGGATATCTGGCACATGTAGTGGATACACAAATAGTGAATCCTGAGATGGAACAAATACCAGTAGTTAAGGAGTTCATGGATGTTTTTTCAGATGAACTGTCAGGTCTTCCGCCAGATAGGGAGATATAATTTGTGATTGATTTAGTACCGGGGACAGCGCTAATATCAAAAGCACCATATAGGTTGGCTCTAGTAGAAATGAAGGAGTTGATGGTTCAATTACAATAATTATTGGATATGAAGTACATTCAACCTAGTGTTTCTTCATATGGAGCACCTGTGTTGTTTATAAAGAAGAATGATGGATCAATGAGGCTTTGTATGGACTATAGAGAGTTGAACAAAGTAACAATTAAGAACAAGTACCCGTTACCAAGAATTGACGATCTATTTGATCAACTAAAAAGGACAAAATACTTTTCAAAGATTGACTTAAGGACTAGTTATCATCAATTAAAAGTAAGGAAGGAGGATGTACCAAAGACAGCATTCAGAACTCGTTACGGCCATTATGAGTTTCTGGTAATGTCGTATGGACTGACGAATACACCAGCCGCATTTATGGACATGATGAACAAAGTATTCAAGCAGTACTTGGACAAGCTTGTAGTTGTGTCCATTGACGATATTCTGGTTTATTCTAAGACTGAAGAAGAGCATGCCAAACATTTAAGATTGGTATTAGAGATATTAAGGAAAGAGCAGTTATATGCAAAAAATTTAAAGTGTGAATTCTGGTTGGAGATAGTTCAATTTTTAGGTCATATTATTGACAAGGAATGAGTTTTAGTAGGTCCTACAAAGGTGGAAGCAGTGATAAATTGGGAACAACCAAGGACGTCGACGGAGATTAGGAGTTTCTTAAGATTAACGGGTTATTATCGGAGATTTATCAAGAATTTTTCAAAGATAGCAACCTCGTTAACCAATTTGACAAAGAAGACAGTAAAGTATGTATGGACTGAGAATTGCAAGGAGAGTTTTTAGTAGCTGAAGAAAATACTTAGTGAGACACCTGAGTTGACTTTACCAGACAATACGGGACATTTTACGGTCTATAGTGATGCATCGCATAAGGGACTAGGCTGTATGCTTATGCAGAATGGTAAGGTCATTGCGTATGCCTTAAGGCAATTAAAGGATTATGAAAAGGGATACCCTGCCCATAACTTGGAGTTGACAATGGTAGTGTTTGCCTTTAAATTTGGAGATATTATTTGTATGGAGAAAAATGTGAGATATTAACATATCATAAAAGTTTGAAGTATATCTTCACATAAAAGGAGTTGAACATGAGGCAGAGGAGATGGTTGGAATTGATCAAAGATTACAATTGTGAAATTTTATATCATCCCGGCAAAGCCAATGTAATAGCATATGCTCTAAGCAGAAAGAGCAGATAGAAGTTGTTTGTATTAATAGATCAAGAAGAGTTGATAAAGGAAATGGCTAGAGTGGAGTTTGAGGTGAAAAATTTGAAGGAGTCGGAAGAGAAATCGACAGAGATGGAAGCGATTCCAACCTTATTAGATAAGGTGAAAGTGGCTTAAGATAAAGATGAAGAATGTGATAGAATAAGGCAAAGGATGGTCGATGGTGAAAAGGTCAAATTTAAAGTTGATAGTAAAGCGTTGCTAAGGTTTGAAAATCGAGTTTGGGTACCATTAGTGCATGAATTACGAGAGGAGATTTTGTAAGAGACTCACAGTACGAGATACTTGATACATCCGGGTAGTACGAAGATGTATCAAGATCTGTGTCAGAATTTTTGGTGGCCAAATATGAAAAGAGAGGTTGCAGAGTCTGTCAGTGGTTGCCTAACTTGTCAGAGGGTAAATGCATAACATCAAAGACCAAGCGGGTTATTACATCCATTAGAGATTCATGAATGAAAATGGGAGCATATCACGATGGATTTTGTTGTAGGACTTTCAACGATACCGAAGTGTTTCAGCGCAATATGGGTAATTATAGATCGACTTACAAAGTCAACACACTTTTTACCGATCAAGATTAGATTTAATTTGCATCAGTTGACCAAGTTATACATCAAAAAGATAGTTTCAAGACATGGAGTGCCAGTATCAATTATATCTGACAGAGATCTGCACTTCATGTCAAATTTTTGGAGGAGTCTTAAGGAAAGAATGGGGACATAGTTAAGATTGAGTACCGTGTATCATTCACAGACTTATAGGCAAAGTGAGAGAATAATTCAGACATTGAAATACATGCTCAGAGTCTGTGTGATTGATTTCAAAGGCAGTTGGAAAGATCATCTACCTTTAGTAGAATTTACATATAATAATATTTTTCATACGAGTATAAGCATGACGCCTTACGAAGCATTGTATAGGAGAAAATGTAGAACACCTCTATGTTGGGATGAAGTGGGAGAACGACTACTGTTGGGGCTGAAATTGGTTCAGCAGACCTTGGAAATTATTAAAGTAATAAAAACTCGTCTTATAGCAGCTCAGGACTGACAGAAGAAATATGCAGATTTGCATCGATAAAAGTGAGATTTAGAAGTGGGAAGTTTTGTGTTTTTAAAAGTGTCGTGCTGGAAAGGGAAAATCAAATTTGGAAAAAAAGGAAAATTGAGTTCAAGGTTCATAGGACCGTTCAAAATATTGAAGAGAGTTGGCGAAGTGGCGTACGAGGTAGCTATACCTCCTGAACTGGAGCATATTCAAAATGTGTTTCATGTGTTAGTATTGCGACTATACAAGCCTGATTATAAGCACAACATATCCTATAAGCCGATTCAAGTTGAGAAAGACTTATCATATGAAAAAATTCATGTCCAAATATTAAATAGGAAAGAAAATATTTAAAGAAATAAGGTTATACATTCTGTTAAAGTGCTTTGTAGAACCCACAACTCTAAAGAAACTATGTGGGAATTTGAAGAAAAGATGAGAAATATTACCCGAATCTTTTTGAGTAACCTTAAATTTATAATTTTGGGACGAAATTCTTATAAAGGGGGATAATGTAATAACCATGAATTTCAAATGACATTGTAATTGAATTATTAACTAATTATCAATTAATTAAATTTTTATATGAATTAATTGTTCATTTGCATAATTGAATGAATATATGTATGTGTGTGTATATTTATTAATCTAATAATGTATCAAGGTAGTGAAATTAATTTAATTAATCCAAAAAGAGTTCAAATAATTAAACTATACTAGTGAACTAGCTCATGAGTTGAATTTAACAAGCTCAAGTCTTGTATGTTTTTTTTTGTGTTGGTATTTTATAAACTAACCCAACCTAGTAGCTCAAAAGAATTAATAAAGCAAGTCTAATTGGATTATGAGTTTTAATTAATGGATTTACTAATTAAAGTCTAAAAAAATTAATTTAGTAGTCTATGGATTTAATGTAACGGTTAGTCCATGTTATAATTAAATTAACCAAATGCTTAATTTAATTTCAAGTATCATGTGTTAGTTAATATTAGCCCAATGAAATGAATTCTTTGAGCCCAGACAAATTAAATGACTGAGCCCAATGAAATAAATTCTAGAATCTAATGTGAATTCAAATGTGGTCAATATATATATATATATATATATATATATATAAAGCACTGTAGGAACTGTAGGAATAAAATTTAAAGCAAAAATGGGAGCAATATTAGGCCATTTGGCTGGCCACTTTAAGGTCCCGTAAGGATGGAGTGCTAGCTTTTTGGTTGCTTCATTTACACACTAAAGGAAGCTTCACTCAATGGCTATAAAGAAATTCAAGCAACATATCAATCACATAGTCAATCAAAGTGTCAATTCATCAAATAGAAAGCATGTTTAGTGAGCTTAATTGACTTGATGTTAGTTGTTTAGGGGGGATAATGATGCAATCCTAGACTTCTATAAGGAAGACATTCACCAAGCTTGGCTAGGTTGTTAGTCTTTTTGCTAGAAACATAAGAGAGATAAAAAGAGAGTTTTCTAGAGAGAAAATTTGAGAGAATTCTTGAAGGTTGAGAGTTAAAAGTGTCGAAAGGAGCTTGATGGATGTCATATAGTCTCTTAACCTACTTTGGAAGGAGTAGAAGAAGAAGAACATCTAAGTCTAAGAGGTTTAAAAGTGCTCAAAATCCTAGCTTCCATTTAATCTTTGTGTTTTTGTATGTTTGAAGTGATTTTGATGATCAAAAGTGCATTTCTATGGTAGCAAACTATTTTCAAAATTCTCTAATCTTAAATCCATACTAGATTTGTAGATATATGACTTAATGAGTGTAACATGAGTATTTATATGCTTTAATGTTGGAAAAGTTTATCAGATGTATGAAATCAACTTTACCGAAAAAACCTTAAACTGGTTAGTCTGATTTCTGAATTTATTGTTCACGTTCCGTAGCTCATATTTGAGATCTGTCAATTTCAAGTGGTAGGACTATGAGATAAACGTTTCCAAGTGGAACGACTGAAAAATATTAAAAGTGTTATTTTTGGTAATTTTTCTAGCAAAACAGTTCCTGCCAAAAAAATCTCAATAACCCTACTGTTTAGAATATTCCGTGGGCTGTTTTTGCTAGTTAATTTTATTTGATAATTCCGTGCTTCTGGATTATTAAACTATACATTTTTATTGACATACTTTCCAAAAATGAGCTTATTAAGACTTCAGATGAGTGAGATATGGCCCGGTTAACATTTTACGATTTTAAAAAGAAACTGTTATAACTTGAGTATTGTACCTTAGACAATTATGCAACTTTTTATGGAATTAGTATGTGTTGAGATGTAGTTACTGTGTAAATTTTGTCACATTCTGATTTAAGTATATTTTTTGATAAATGTTAATATTTTGGACAGAAATGGCATATTTAAAAATAGGAAATGAACTTGAAAAATTACAAAAAAAATATTTTGTGAGTAATATATATTATACTAAAGTTATCCAGAAGATATAAAAATAATAAGTCAATTAAATATTTTTTTAAAATACAATTGAGTTAAGAAGGATTAAATAACTTAATTTAAATTAAGTCATAAAATTATGAAATGTAATTTTATTGACTGATAAGTACTAAAATAAGTTAATAAGACTAATCAAGGGCAATTTTATCATTTTTATACAAATATTATAATAATGGCATAATTTGGTTATTAAATAAATTAAATTATGAGAATTAAACAATTAAATTAAATTGTTTAAAAGTGTTTGGCTAGTAGTTGAGTGAAAGTTTATTATTTAATGATGTAATAATAAATTAATTTTAAATCAATTTAAATAATTTGCAAGATTAGGTAAGATATCACTTTATTATTATGAGTGACATTAAAATGATTTAAATCATTTGAGAAGAGTTAAACATTATTAACTATTATAAAATTAATAAAATATTATTAAATAATTAATAATATTAAAAAATAAATAAAATATTATCAAATAATTAATAATATTAAAAAATAAAAAAATATATTATTAAATGATTAATAATATTAAAAAATGAATAAAATATTATTAAATAATTAATAATATTAAAAATGAATAAAATATTAAATAATTAATAATATTAGAATATATATAAAATATTATTAAATAATGAATATTATTAAAATATCAATAAAATATTAATAACATTAGATACATAATAAAATATTATTAAAAGATTAATAATATTAGAAAAGTGTTTAAAGCATATTAAATGATTAATATTTTTTTTAAGAGAATAAAGTATTATCCAAGGACAATAATATTTCTAAGTATTCGATATTTGTTTATGTGAGTAAATATTATTAATTAAAGACGATTAAAGGTTATAAACATGAACCAATGTGCGTTACTAATTGGAAGATCATTCTTATCAATGGTTAGGTCTTTTCAAAGGCAGTAGATTAAATTGCATTTGCAGTAATTTGGGGACAAGGCAAGTTCTCTTTACCTAAGCTTGTAATTATTTTTCAAGAGCTATACGTGGGTTACTATTAGAAAATTAATCCACATCAATGTTGTTTATGTATTCGCATATAGTGCATTCGAAGGTTAAGATTATTTTGTTTATGAATTGCTTAACAGTAGTCTATGCTAATTGTTCAGCTAGACCTAACATGTTAAATTCATTCACTTAAATATAGTTAAATCTTATCCAAATCATTGGTTGGGGCGGATTCTTATTGTAAGACTGAGAACGAACAACCCTAAAAAGGGAATTTTATATCGAAAAATTAACCATTACGCAAAATGTCTGAATGTTGTGCATATACATAGGATACAAGAGATTGATCCCATTTAATACTAAAATAATAAAAGGGTCAGATACATATCTGATTTACCTTAAGTATTAGTTCATGGTCCTTTGAGGCCACTCAACAATAAAGACTCAATCATTTTTTTTAATTGAAACTTGACTCTCGCTCCTTCACAATTATTATATATTGTTGAAAACTTTGAAGTTATTTTCATTCAATCGTGATATATAAATCTTGTATTTATTGTTCTTAAACTTACTGACCAAGCTAGTTGCTCACCCTTGCTATATCATGAACTATTTTTCAGCCAAGCCCGAGTGCTTCAAGAAGGACAAGGGCAAGAGAAAATCTAAAAAATAGAAATCGTATGCTAATAGTACCGTTTAATATTTATTTAAATGTTGTAAATCTTTTGTAAACTCTTAAGATATGTATTGTAATGTTAAGGTTAGAAGACCTTGGGATTGTATTACCTTTTATAAGGATCATTTATGTATTATTCCACTAAGATTAATGAAGACTATGTATTTAGTTGTTATTTATGTATTGGATTATGAGTACTAAACTTGAGGTTATGGAACCCAGATTTGGAGGCATCACAATACTACATGTCTATTAACATAGTACTAATGCATTCCTCGCCTAATGGCGTCCTCATATTGTTGATACCCGAAATGGATCATCAGCTCCTTACCCGAAATCCACTAGGTGAGGAAACACTCGATCCTTCCACCTCCCAAAGGCAGCCCTGAAAGCATAGCTCATCCTGTCCATTCTCCTCTCCTTCCTTCTCTTCTCATTCTCCAAGTCATGCACTCGTTCCACATCTTCATCCTATCGGTCCTCCACATACACCCTATCTCGAATTTCTTCTTCCAAATCAGCCTGGATGGCCTCCTTCTCTATCCTCAAATTATCCACCTGGTATTCTGCCTTATGCAACTTATCCACAAGCACCACGTTTCTCACTACTAAATGGTGTATTAGGGCCCCCAATTAAGTTAAAGCCTCTTGTTGCCCATGACCTTGCTCCTGCAGTTCTCGTACCCTATCTTTCAACTCAGTATTTTGGTCCATCAGGCCTTCTATCACATCATCCTCATATGTCGCGTCCTCATGAGGTGCTCTATCGGAGTTCTCTATGGGCTTGTCGTCGTGGCACTCTTCCGGATCTATCTCCGATTCAGACTCCTCCATTACAGGGGCTACCGTCGATATCGACTCAACCTCTAATGGTGCCTCCCATACCACATGGATGTCACATGGCTCCTTATCTCTCACCCGAATAGAATTTTTGACCTTAGGCATCCTACAAAAATAAATCAGTGACTTAATTAGTATCACATAATAGAATATATCTGTTATTATTAAATAGACATATAACTTATAAACATTTCTTTCCAATGAATTTTCATAATTCACCACCTAGAACTCTAAATGAGTCTTATCTCCTTACTATTTCCTTCTTAAGGTTATATTTTTAAGGTTTTTTCCCACCTAAGGTTTATAACTTATCAATTTTGATACCAACTTGTGACGTCTCCAAAATTTGGGTCCTCTAACACCGGATATGGTACTCTCAATATAACCAACCATTACATCTATCTATACTTTTAACGCGGAATAACATAAATAATTACATAACTGAATAACATCCCAGGTACTTCTAGCCTTTACATATACAAAGCATACCTTAATTTAGAATATTAACATCAATCTTAATATTAAAGTGAATACAAAATAAACTTAAACTTTGACTAATCATGTGCTTTCTCTTTTCCTTTCTCTTTACCGGAGTTCCTGACTTTATCTGGTTTGACTGAAAATTTTATTTTAAAGCAAGCATGAGTAACTAATTAAGCAAGTATAAAACATTCAAGGAATAATAAATCATGAACAAGGTTTAATCTTTAAAGGATCTTTAACAAGTGAACAATAATTATAAAGTAAATTTGAATAATGAGCAATAAAATAATTTCGTTCAAGAAAATCTTTAACTTTAATTACTGAGTAGTCTTTATGGACCATGAACTCTTATAATGATATATCTTTAGAGTATTAGACAATCACAAAGACTGCAAACACTCCCTACAAGTACTTAAGATGATCAGCCTGTTGTACCTTATGTTATGCATAATATTCAGACATAGCACGCAAAGTAGGTTTTCCGACATAAAATAATACCCTTTTTATAAGGGTTGTTCTTCTCAGTTTCAACATAAGAGTCCGCATTAGAACAATCTAGTTTAGATTAACTTCTCAATAATATGATCATTTCAATAATTTATTTCATCAACTGTCTAGGCGAATCAAATGGCATTGACTTACTTTTTAAAATAGTTTATGAACAATTAGAACTTCCAACTTCAACAATTCAATAAATGAATAAAACTTTCAGGAGCACAAAAGTGTGAGGAATTATATTTAATCTCAATATGAAGAATCTTCAAGAGCTATTGCGGGTTTAAAATACTTGCACAAAATAATAAATGTGTACAAGTTAAGGAAAAATGTCTGATTCGTTGTCTATAGTTAACATTAACTTATCGTCCTCCGGATAACCTACATATTTAATAGGTCGGTATACCAATTAGTCACACTTGGAACCCACATAATTGTTTAATTATTCATTATGCACATACATGACCAGAACTAAATAATAAAATAATGTCTATCATTATTTGATTTATTATCCTCTTATTTTATTCATTTATTATTATTATTATTATTATTATTTATTTCTTAAATTTTTATAAATATATATATTTTCCTGACCTGACCCGAGCCTGACTCGAAACTGACCAAGCGCTGCCGTGCCACAAATTGAACTGGGACCGACACTATCGTGCCAAGTCACCAAATTGCAAACTTTAACTTTCCCAACATGGCGCTGCTGCGCCCACTTCCAAGTATAAATCCGGCGCTGCGGTGCCGAACCACCAGAACTTAAATTTTAGCTAGATTTTGTGATTTTTAGCTCTTTACTTCTAGTATTCATAACTTGCTCATAGATTCATATATTCACCACATCAAAAGACTTTTACCATTTTCAAAAATACTTAGTCGCCAAAATATTGGTCCAACATTCTAGGATTTATAACACAACATGTTTCACCAAGAAAATCATCATAAATTCATTTTAATTCATTTATTCTACTTAGGTTACATCCGAATCTTATAGATCTAGTTAACACCACTCATAGATCTTAAGAATAACATACACATTTGGAGTTATGTGACTTAGAAAGTCATGTTATGATAAATAAATTTTATATCTATTTATTAGATATTTTTAGACTTAATTATTTGTTTATTTTCAAATATTTTATATTATTTTATATAATTTTTATTATTATTTTAATTTATGAGTCTTTTATTATTTTTATGTGTTTTTATTATTTTTATTTATTTATTATTTAATTTTGTGGGAAAAGGGGAAGAATTAATCGTTGATGGCAATTTCGTAATTAACCAGAATTGATACTGAGCGTGTGGCGCACGGTCAGAAGGAATCTGTCAAGGAATGAAATGGCACCGTGTAGTGATCAGCAGCAATGGGGACGACCGCACCATACACGGGCGGTTTTAATTTAATTCCTGAGTTTTATGCGTGCGGGTCCCATCTCCTTATATTCAATTCTTTTAAAGGCACAGAGTTCTTGCAGCTTCTTTTTATTTTCTTGTTTCCTAAGCCGGGTCCACCACCAACTTACGGATTCCTTTTTCTTATGTAATTTCTGACTACTTGATATTAGCTTTGGTTTTTAATTAATGTCCACGTGGATTCAGCGACAAGAAATTAAAGGAACAAATTTTATTTATTCTATTAGATTTTTTAATTATGGTTTAGTTCAGTTTGTAAAATAAGGGGCCTATAAATACATAGTTAAAGGCTACTAGTTAAAAAAAAATCTTTTAGGCGGCGGCTAGATTTCAGTTTGGAGCTTTAGTATAAAATAATTTTAACTTTAATAGAGGCAAGGGATTGAAAGAGTGCTTGGAGTGGGAAGATGGCTTCACAAGAGTTTTTTCTAGCATCTTTATTATTTATTTTGTCTTTTGTTTTCCTTTGGATTGTTAATAAATTTTAGAAATGTTTGATTTATTAAACTTTCAATCTATGATTATTTTATTTTTATTATATTATTTGTAGTTAATTTAAAATAAAATATATTCAAATAAAATTAGCTTGATATGAAATTGTTGTTTGAAAATATTATATATAATTTTTTATGGGTTCGACATTCTATTTATCATTGTATTACTTATTGATCGTGTATACTTGCACATAATTATTAATTATTAAATTAAACAAACATGTTACCACTTACATAACCCTAAATCCCATACATATATTCATCTTTCTATGTTTACATATATCAAAACACATAGTAATCTTAAAACTCCCTCAAGATCCATCTTTATACATTCGGATCCACCATGATCCTCAATATATAATTCCTCCCACAACCAAACATGTTTATATAAACACTACATAAACAAAATATGCTAATAAGACTAGGGTGTTAAGGTTAAAACATTTTTAAACCCTTCTTAAGGATCTCTTCCTTCCTTGATGGCCATGGCTTGCTATGGAACCCCTTATCTTCTTGCTCTTCTCCTACCTGAAATACTCCTCTCACTTTCTTTTAGCTCGCTAGGTCTTTACTCTCTATTTTCTCTCTAACCCTTCTCTTTTCTCTCTATAGCTCTAACTTGGTGGAAGTGAAAAATGAAGTAAACATTGTAAGCTTCTTGTGGTTCTTCTATTTATAGGCCAAGTTTAACTCTACTTACTTACCTCTAATCATCCAGCATATAAGCTAAGCGTGGTTTATGATTAATTAATCACCAAACAAAGTTCCATGATTTGGTAAAAAAGGACACATTGGGGAGGGTTTTAAGGAGCTTTTGTATTGCTTAAAAATCACACGGCTCATCAAGGGCACACCACACCCCAAGGGGTCGGATTGTTTTAGTTTTAGTTTTTTTTTTTTTTTTGAATTCTTTTGCATAATGCATCAAAATACTCAAATGCTTCACTTTTTAATTTTAGAAACTCAACCCAGGTAAATCTAGAGTAATTATCAACAATTACAAAACACATACAAACTTTCACCCATGATATGTTTTGGAATTGGTCCCACCAAATCCATATTCAGTAATTCAATTGGTCTTAATGTGGACACTATAAATTTAGCTTTATGAGATGCATGAATTTGTTTTTATATTTCACATGCTTCACAGGTATGATATTTCATAAATCGTAATTTTGGAAGCCCTCGAACATGTTATTTAGATGTTATATTATTAAGTAGTATCATTTTAATGTGACCAAGTCTACGATGACATAACCAAGAATTATTGTGCATAGACACTAGACATAAATCATTTTGACATACACAAATATTTAAGTCACGTGTATACACGTTGTTTTCTTTAGGACAATAGAGAACTAACTTACTAGATTGTTCAAAGATTGAACAATGTGTAGGATTAAATGTTACCTTAAGACCACTATCACACAATTGACTAATGGATAGAAAATTATATATGAGTTCGGTAACTAATTACACTTTTGATATTGTGACATGTTCATTTTTGACACTTCAAATACTAGTGATTTTACTGTTTTCTCCAAATGTGACATTTTCATGTGATCCTTTCTTGAAATTGCTTAGAATGGAGCTATCACCTGTCATAGGTCTCGAACATCCACTATCAAGATACCATTTATTCTTTTTATTTTGAACAGAAAGGCAACTCTGCAATTAAAATTAAATTAACCTTTTGGTACCCTTTTGTATATTGGGTCATTGGGGTTAATATTCCACTTCCTCTATGAAGTGCTCGTTCCTGCATTGACAAACTTTGGAACAGGATAATCATACTGATTTTTAAACATAGATATTCCTTTGTATGAATTATAAAATTTTGATTTCTCTTTCTATGTATATTGAGGAGTTGAATTTTTGTAATAGAATTTTTTTTTTTGTTTTTCCATTTTCCTTGAATTTTGATAAGATTTAGCCGATTTAACCTAGTGATTCACAGTTCTTTTTGGAACCCATATCATTTTGCCTTTGTAGTCACCATTTTTAGCTTTACAAAATTGAATTGAATGTCCACTTTTATTACAGTAAAAGCATTTAGTAAATGGAGAAACATGAGTGATAGTTTCTTTACTTTTAACATGATAAAGACCCTTTTTAGTAGGTTCTTCATTTTCATATCTCAACCCTTCACGATTAAATCTACACATTTGTTGATTGAGCATAATATTTAAGTTTTTTTTTTTTGTGAACTTAATCACTATTGCTTTCAACCCATCTATTTCTCTAGTTAATATTTTTAATTCTTTTTTTTATAGACAAATCAATTTCTTGTTCTTTTAATTTTAAAATTTTATTTTTTAATTCAACTATCTCAATTTGAAATTTCTCTGTTTTTGTATATAATTTTTCATTGTTTCTAGTACAGTGATGTTTATCTTTTTCAAGACTCTCAATTTTTAACCTCATTGTAGTCTTTTCAATATTATGATGCTTAGTTAAATAATCAATTTTTATTTTAAAATTAAGAATTTTAACATGTAAATTAATATTTTCTTCATTTAATTTTTATTTTTCAGAAACACTATCTTCACTACTTAAACTTAAATTGTAGTTTTCTACCTCCAATTTTTTGTTAGTTTCTTTTAATTTTTCTAACTCCTATTTTAATTTTTCATTATTTTCATATAAGTCATTATGCCATTCTTGTAATTCTTCTAGAGTATATTCATCACCTTCTATATTTAATTTAACTTTTAGTTCAAGAGATACATTAGTTTCTGAAGTAGATGTTTCATTATTCATCATAAGGCAAAGATTAACCACGCCTTCTTGTGATTTTGGTGTTTCCTCATCCTCACTAAGATCATGTTGGTGTGCAAAAATATGGTATACATATAATTAAATTATACAAGCGCAACGAAAGCAAACAAAATCAGATTTTAAAATTTTTCTACAAACCAATAACCAGAATATTTGTTATGCGACTATTATTAATTGAGAAATGATAAAAGATTTATACCTTTGTAGAGCCAAACTTCCACAGGTACAAGTTCAAATCCTTCACGTTCTTCTTTAAATTCACCGATTAAATTTCACAGATTAATGTTAACTCCCCAAGTGTGAAGCCTCTAGAGATGAGCCACCAAGAGATCTATGAATTAAATAAGTGAATTTTGATTTCTCCAAATCATGGGTGGCTAGCCCTAAATCTCTCTCTCTCTCTCTCTAGATGTAGAGAATTATGAAGTACCCAATTCTTGTGAAAGAGTGTGTAATCTTAACCTATAAGAATATTCCTCTTATTTATAGATATAGACAACCCTCCTAAGCTATTTAAGATTATGGTTTTAATTTAATTCTCAATTCAATTAGGAACTAAATTAATTAATTATAATTCTTAAACCATTTAAGAACTTAATTATTTAATAATAAGAGTACTTCTATTAATTAATTACTAAACCATAGTATAAATTAAATATACTTAATTTATTATTACGATTATGTCATCCACTCCTAAAAAAAATATTACTCTTTTGCGGTATGACCTTTTAGGTTCTCTATATTAAACCGGTTGTAGAATAAATTAATTATACCCATTATAATCTTATATATATGTAAATGAATTAAACTATTTAATTTATTTATTAAATAATATTTATTCTACAATAAAGGTAAACCCCCACAACGATTAATCGATATTCCAGATAATATAGATTTCAATATTTGATCGTAAAAGAACCTTTCAGCGAATAGTTACCGTACAATTCAATCATTCTACCACTCAATGTCTCAATCAAATATAAGACATGAAATTACTGTCAAGTCTCATTTTATTTGATCATATGCATTTCAATTCATAAATGTACAACTTTAATGTAAATTAAAAACTCTTTTATAATTTTTATTCTACCTTGGCCAGGAATTTCTGAGTTATCATTTATTGAATTACATAGAACATTCTCTTACTTTACTGGAAGTGGTAGATCATTTATTGACCATTCACCTATTTTCATTTATAACTTATTATACTCGATCATACCTTTTGATATATCCTAAAAGTCTTAAGGAATATGCCAAAGTATAACTCACCACACACAAAGTACTATGATGTTCTCAAGTCTAGGATCACTTGTACTACTATCACATTAGGAACTCCTATTGATGGACAAGTAAAACTCCATTAGGTATTTCTTGAGCGAATCACATCCATTGAACTTATTCTCTAATAAGAACTTACATATTTTCTTTAGTATCTCTACACAAATGATTATAAGATCAATCAACCTCTTCATAAGAGCAAACATAATTTGTACTAATCTATCCAAATTCACTAATCCCCGATTTAAGGATCCCACAATTAGAAACATTTTAGTTTTGAGCTATCTTGAATTTAGATCTCATTAGGATAATTAATATTATGATTCTAAAAGTATTGCCCAAAACTATGAATTTATTTATATAATTAATTCAACCAATTAATCATGAAAAAAGAAATGCATTGATACTTTTATTAATAAATCGAATAAGATTACAAAGTATATGCATAATCACATCAAGTGTGATTGGCTTGAGAGCATACTACTTTCAATCTCCCACTTGCACTAAAGTTAATCGCTATTTGGTATCCTCATATCATTTTTCTCTAAGTGGTGCATGAATTGCTTAGTAAATGCTTCAGTTAGCAGATCTGTAATGTTGTACTGAGAGTCTACCACCTCTATGGTGTCATTTCACTTTCAATGATTCCTCTAATCATACAGAAGTGCCTCAACACATGTTTGGATTTCAGATGAGACCTAGGTTCTTTGGCGAATTAAACTCCTTTAATTCTAAGAACCATTCCAAGTTCTATAATGAACTTGTTAAACCAAACAAACACCTTTACAACTTCACTTGTAATTATTTACTATGTCTTTATCACTAAATCAGCAACTATTTGCTGTTTGAAACTTTTCTAACTCACTGCACCACTATTCAAGGTAATCATATAACCTGAAACGGATATGTTGTTGTCTTGGTTAGTCTAAAAAAACTAGAGTCTGTTAAGCCCGTAGTTTTAAATCAGACCCATCATTAGAAACTTATTTGTAGTACTCTTCTTTAATTAGGATTGAACTGATATCTATTTATCATACATAAGCAATATCAGGTCTAGTACATATTAACGAATCAATGTACGTTCCTTGGGTCAAGTCGAGCATCCTTTACGATCTATCTTTATAGACCCTTATCCACAACCGAATGTTAGAACGCTTCTCCCAAGTCTTTGATGGAGAAATGTTTAGACAACTACATCTTCACTGATTGTAGAATCGGTATGTCATTCCTTATCAGTAGTATATCATCATATAGTACTAGGAATGTCACAGTGCTCCCACTAACATTTTATACACACTTGGTTCATCCTCATTTTTGATAAAATTAAACTCCTTTGATTGTCTCATCAAAAATGGATGTTTCATCTTTGAGAAACTTACTTCAATCCATTATTAGATCATTGTAGCTTACATACTTGATTTACTCCATCTCTATATAGACAAATCTCCTTGGTTATATCATACATACATCTTCTTTGTATAGTAAGCTGCAACTGTAAGTAAAATCCGAATGGATATAAGCATTTTTACTAGTAAAAGGTTTCATCATAGTTAACTCATTGACCTTTTATGAAACTTTTTTTTTTGCCACTAGTCAGGTCTTATAGGTCTCCACCCTGCCATCTGCTTTAGTCTTTCTAAAAGATTCATTTTAAATTTTATGGTCAATAGTCATTTCTCTCGAGTCTCTACTCATGCCTCATCGTATGTAACTGGATCATCATCCACTATGATGCGTACCTTATCACTATCATCATCTATGATAAATCCATACCTCTAAGTTATCTTCGATACTAAACTAGATTTACGATTTGGTTATGGTACAATAGGTTTAATTACTATAACAGATTCCTTCGTTTGATCTATAGTATTTTGTGGTTCTTGAATTTCTTCAAGATCTATCTTACTTCCACTAACATCTTCAAGCATAAACTCATTTTTCCTAGAAGGCATCGTGTTTTGACAAACACATTTTAATTAGTCGGATTATAAAAGTAATATCCTAAATTTTCTTTAGGATATCCCACAAGTTTGCACTTGTCAAATTTTGTCCCAAACTTATCATTGTCAAACCATTTGACAAAAGTTGGAAAATCCAAATCTTAATATACTTAAGACTTGGTTCCTCCCTATCCATAACTCATATGGAGTTTTAGGGACGGAATTTGAAGGTACCTTGTTAAGTAAGTATGCAACCGTTTCTAGGGTATTACCCTAGAAGGATACTGGAAGATTGGTAAAACTTATCATGAATTATCATGTCCATTGTGAGATAATACCGCTTTGAGGTGATCTAGAAACTTACTGCTTAAGTATTCCCTTTTCAATCTAATTAAAGAACTTTAATACTTTTGGTTGTTTGTTTCTATACTTCACTTTTGAATCCTTTGATCATTTCAAATGATTTGAATTTGTATTTCATCAAATAAATATATTAAAATCTAGAATCATTAGTGGAAATAATGAATGAATACCCTCCTCTTGCATTTGTTGTTATAGGTCTCATACATAACTATGTGTACCAACTCTAACAACTCTACAATTCTCTCTCTATGTCTTTTAAATGAAGATTTAGTCATATTATCCATGATACAATATTCACAAGTTTTATTTGATTTATAATCAAAAAGCTTTAAAAGCCCATTTGTCTTATACAACTTGTTATTTCTTATTTCATTAATATGACCGAGTTTACAGTCTAATACTAAAGTATGATTCATATCATCTCTTTGTCTTTAGTTTGTTCAATTTGAAATAATTTTCATATAAGTCAAGTATACAATGTCCATCAAGTAATCAACATAGTAACAACTTAATAAACTTGCCCGTAGGCAATGCTAAACTATAAGTTCTTATGGTTAATACAACAACGTTTTGCTCCATTCTCCACGCACAAGATTACTTATATTTAGTTCAATCTTTTACTTCTGTCTAGTTTTTACAATGACTTGTATATGTGAGACCACTAGCCGGTATCTAATACCCAAGTAGAACTTAACTTATAGAAAGTTCTATTTCATTATGAACAATTTTATATTTGCAGTTGAAATTTCTTTAAGCTTCTTCTACTTAGGTACAGTAATTCTTTTACAGTTGTTCTTCTAGTGTCCCAGCTTATCGCAATAAAAGAAAACTCATTTGCCTTCGGCATCACTTTTATTTATGTCATTTAATTAGTGTCTTTCGTTTGCCTTCTAATCATTTTTGACACCTCATAAACACCTTTGGCCATCTTATTCTGTTTAAAAGATTCATCTACGAGTAAAACTTTTTTTTTCTTGGAAGGAAAGTGACTCTCAACAGTTTTCAACATGTTTAAGCAAATCAGATAAACTGACGACTAGCTTATTAATGTTGAAATTCACAATAATTTGTCAAAGGGAGTCAGTGAGTGATTGGAAGATCGAATCTTGAAAAACCCAGTTGTTCTAATTAATAAATCGAATTGATCATCTTTAGGACATGTGTATGTACTGTAGCGCCATTAGTCATTATAGATCGGAAGAGCTCTTTAGATATCTTATATCTAGTTGACATACTTTGCTCTCCATACAACTATTGAATGTGCAACAATATAATAGGTGCATCCATTTTCTCGTGTTGACACTATAACTCGATACTTATGAATGTGAACATGATGTATTAAGCTACCTTTGCATCATCTTGCCATTTCTTAAAAAATAGCAATCTCTTCCCCAAAGGCTTAGTCTGCAACGTTTGTAGGGATAGACAAATTAAAGACATTTTGATAGCTTCTCAGTAGAGGTGCACACAAAATCGACAAAAACCGAAAAACCGACCGGACCAAACCAAACCGTTACTATTTCAAACCGAAAAATATAAAATCGTAAAACCGAACACTATAAAACTAAAAAACCGAGATTAGTTTGGCCGGTTTGGTTTGGCTTCTCAAAAAACCAAAACCGACCGAACAATTTAAAATTATAATATAATTTATATACTTTTTTAATAAATATTTATTTTATATAATTATATATTTATTATATGTCTTTATTGTGACGAATTTGCAAAACTTCTATCCTAGTGAGTGAGTTAGGTGATTTTTATTTTTTGGATTTAGAGAACTTCTATTATAATTAGTAGTTATTGAGTTAGTGATTTATTAATTATTATGAAAAATTGGCAATATAATAAATATTAAATTATCAATTACGGAACCGAATAACCGAATAAACCGACCGATTTAACCGAAATCGAATAAACCGATAACCGATTACAATGTAAAAATTTGGGCGGTTTTGGTTTTTAATTTTTTATAACCGACTTAAATGGTTTGGTTATTTTTTTTCCCAAAAAACCGACCAAACCGACCGTGTGCACCCCTACTTCTCAGTATTGAGAACTATTCTCAAATTTGTTTAATCAATCCGAACAATTCAATTTGATTAAATTGTTAGCATCTAATATGTTATGCAGTGTTAGTGATTTAAACATAGCAATATTTTTTAAAGGAATTAATAATAACATTAACATGTATTCATTTTATTAATTACCAAGTTAATTAGGTATTTATTTAAAATAGTGTCTCCCACTATTTTCATCAAACTATATTACCCTCTGTATATAGTTCGACAAATCTAGTTAAAGATTTGCTAGTGAGAATAAGGATCTTATTTCAAATATATATAGCATTGTGTGACACAACAAACTATATATAAATAAATAGGTAGACAATTCCTTATCAATTGCATCATCACGTAACTCCTTTTATTTTACCTCTTAGATTATTATGATCATGTGTGACACATCCAAATCAAAATTATCCAAGTTAAATCTGACCTAGCACTTTCATATAAGTGAAGAGAAAAATAATGTCCTTGTGTAACACGACAAAACAACATTGTTCAATTCTTTTATAAGCATAAAATATGATAAAATAACATCTTAAAAAATTAATATAAGCCTTGTGTGACACGATAAACTTATAATAATTATTTGATACTCTATCGTTTTACCATGCTAGAAGGCGACGTTCAATATTCCAAATATCTTTGAACGTTACAACTTAATATTATAAGTAGTTGAATAAATAAATTAAAATCATTCTAATTTTATTTAATTGAATTAAACTCCTTCAATTCATGAATTAAACCTTTTAGTTCATTTTATAATTAATATTTATTCTACATCATGAGAAATTTGTTAATATGAATTGTCTCATCTTATTTAACGTGCACGCACACGCGCGCGCGCACACACACACACACACACACACACACACACACACACACACACACACACATATATATATATATATATATAAAATATGCGTCATATTATTTAACATGCGAATCATGTTTGATAATATATAATATACATCTATATAACATGCACATATAGAATACTATATTCTACTTGGATTAATTATGGACTTTATTCTAGTTTGGTTTATTCGAGCTACCAAATAAACCAAATGGTCAAACCTATGGTGCAACAATAAATACATAAATGTTATTGTTGAACATTGAATGATTAAATTTGATGATAAGAAATAATGTACAAAGGGCTGTATTAGATAAGATCAAAACTGTTAGGTTGATCTCCTGATATAAATGTATAAAAGTCTTTTGTGTTGTACTAAGACTTAGATAGATCAAAACTGTTAGGTTGATCTTTTGTTGTAATATAATCGTAGAATGGACTCTACGATTTCAGTCAAGAAGAATCTACGATTTAAGTAGACTCTACGATCAAGACAACCAATCGTACAACGGACTCTACGACCAAACAGACTTTGTTCTAAACGAGAAACCATAAAACGAACTCTACAATCAACAGTCTAACAGTTGAGTAAACTCTACGATGACAGTAAGAGATGATCCTTTACAGATCAATCACGACAGCAAGGATATTCGTTGAGTTGATCATGGAGGGTCGTTGAGCAAAAAGGCAAGAGACATCACGACTCTCAGATCAGGAGCTATTCTGTTCAGGAATCAATCTGCATTGATGTAACCAAAAAGGAAGCTTCTGCAAATCGATCAAAGTCAGAAAAGTCAGGGGACTGACCCAAACGCACTATGCAACAGAAAGAAGACTTTCAAGGCAGAAAAGTCAGAGGACTGTGTCCTATCAGTCCTATAGTATGGAAGGACCAAACGACTCTATGAAAGTTGGTAGGAACCTACGACTGACATATATGTCCCCAAGGAAAAAGAAAACAACATTCCATGGACTAACAGGTCAGATCAAATTAAAATCTCATCAGAGCTTTAATGAGCTATATTAATATAATATACAGCAGCTCTCCTCTGTGAGGTAGCGGGAAAAAACACAAGCTCAAGCAGATGATCCAACGGAAAGAAATCTGAAGCCCTAACTTCTTAAATACTAAGATCGACAAAACAAAAAGTAACCAATTCTGCACAAAGAGATATATACGCAAAAAGTGAAAAAGATCAAACTGATAAGAAAGCTTGCATTGCTACTAAGTCCTTCGAAGACTCAAGCTAATAACAACTTAGTAGCACATCCAAATATACATCACTCCAGGAGAGTTCTTTGTGAACTAGTGTATCCAAGTCTGTTAGACTTGTAGAGTTCTTAGTGAACTAGAGTTCCAAGACTGCGGGTCTTGAAGGAATCTTAATGATTCTGAAATTGTAAAAGTATCCTTAGTGGATTTGCTGCTGGAAGAGCAGAACAGTGGAGTAGGAGTGTTGTGAGCTCTGAACCACTTAAAACCCAGAGTCTTTCTTATTGTGTCTTTTATTTGCTATATCTGCCATATAATTGCTTGTTGAATTCTTACTCTAATATATCAAGAAAAGGGTAACTAAATCGTATTCCGCCGTGTTAAACTTTTTGATTAAGAATTAATTACGTAAGATCCTTTTAAGTAGAAGAAATTTTTAAAAGAATCTATTCAACCCCTCTTCTAGATATCTATCGTGTCATTGGGAACTAACAATTGGTATCAGAGCAGGTTCTCACATCTAAAGCCTTACAAGTTTGAGTAGATCAAATGGCACTCAACAAGAACGGATCAGAACTCGGTGGAGGTAACAGACTACCTATGTGTAATAAAGAAAAATTTGCTAAGTGGAAAGTTCGTATGCAGGCTTACATAGATGCTATAGATGATGAACTGTTCGAGACAGTGCTAAATGGGCCGATCATACCAATGAAGCTTGCACTATCAACTGAAGATCCAAGCAAGCTAGTAGCAAAGAAAATAGACGAATGGACAGACAATGAAAAGAAGGATGATCAAAGAGACAAAAGGGCTAAGAATATCTTATTTCAATCTCTGGATTATGATCTATTTGAGAACGTTGTCGACTGTAAAACAGCTCAAGAAGTCTGACAAACTCTGTTGATCATGCATGAAGGAACATAAGAAGTCAGAGAAAATAAGCAATCACTGCTTGTTCAGCAGTATGAAATGTTCACCCACATCTCAGGTGAAAACATTACAACCACCTACGAGAGATTTAACTTGCTACTAAACTCTCTCAGATCTTATGGAAAAATCTATCCAAACAGAGATCTTATCATTAAATTCATGAGATCTTTGTCAAGCAAATGGGATGCCAAAACCACAGCCATCCGGGAGTCAAAGAACCTACACGAGATTATTGTACAACAGTTATATGGAAATCTTCTCACTATGAACTGGAGCTAAATCAAAGAGCAGAGAATCTATCTGGGGAAAGAAAGAAGGAGAAAAACATTGCTCTTAAAGCCTCAACCTCAACTCACAGAAGCAATCACAAGGATATCTCTGACTCTGACAAGGATGAATCAAATGATGATGAAGGAGCTGCCATGCTAGTCAGACATTTTAAAAGATTCATCAACAGGAACAGACCTTAGAAGTTTAGAAGCAACAGCAGCAAAGAACAACCAAATGACATTTGCTATAATTGCAAAAAGCCAGGTCATTTCATTGCTAAATGTCCAAAACCCTTAAGAGAAAAGCTGAGGAGGGACAAAACGAGAGCAAATCCAAAAAGAGAATTCAAGAGCTTCCACAAATAAAAGAAGAAAGACAAAAGCTTCATAGCTGAAGGCTCCTGGAGTGACTCAGAAGAAGAACTAAATTCTGAGTCAAGTGACGATGAAGAGCTACAGAAGGCCAACCTGTGCTTAATGGCAAACGAAGAAGGAAGCAGCAAAAAGGAATTCAACATAGATGAGGTATTTGATTTTTACTCTCCTGAATTAAGCATTGATGATCTTAGAGAAGGCATGCATGACTTAATGGTAGAATTACACAAATACATAAAACTATTTAGAAGATTATCTAAAGACTACTCTCATCTAAAAGAGGATAAAGAAAAAATAAGCATAGAATTAGAAGCCTCATTTCAAACTGCAAAACTTTGCTCTAATCTCGAGACTGAGAATGAAAGACTAAAAGAGATGAATGAATTAAGCGCTCATAAAGAGTCTTCACTAGTCTCCAAGATTCAGGAACTAGAAAAGACAATTTTTATGTGGAAAGTCTAGTTCGTCTATGGACACCCTGATCTCAAGTCAAAGAGATGCGACTGATAGATCAGGATTAGGATTTGAGAATTCATTCTCAAAGCCAACATGGAGAAGTCGATGGAAATAAATGAAGGCAAATCCTTTAATCTTAATAAAGGAATTGTGTTCATCAAATCCTCAGATTCTATATCTCCCAGCAATCCACATTCTGTTAAACCTGCTATCATTTTAGAAAATAAAGCTCGCACACGGGTCTGGGGTTCAAAAAATTGAAAAATAAGTCAAGCAAAAATCACTCTACGAATCGTGAGAATCGTAGAGTAGTATGGAAGCAGAATGTAGATGAGCTAAATTAAAAGACTATGAGAAATCATAATCCTTACAAGTCCTGGACAAATAAGAATTCACAAATGCACACATATCATCGTCAACATCATATCAATCATAGGCACCATCATAAAAATGATCAATATTTGTCAAGATATAATAGACTGCAAGGATCTAAAGTCAAACAGATTTGGGTCCCAAAAGGTACTAACAAAGCTGGGCCCAAACAAATATGGGTACCAAAATGAAGATTTATTTGTTATGCAGGTAAAGAGATCCATCTGGTATCTTGACAGTGGATGCTCAAGGCACATAACAGGTGACAAGGCTCTTCTATCAGAATTTAAGGAAAAAGATGGACCTGCTGTCATTTTTGGAGACAACAACTCTGGGAAAACCAGAGGTTATGGCTTAACTGGGAATGGAGCAATATCTTTCAGTAAAGTGGCGTATGTTGAGGGACTAAAGCACAACTTGCTAAGTATCAGTCAACTCTGTGACAAAGGACATCAAGTCACCTTCCTCAACAACCAATGCCAAGTTTGAGATTTGAAAACTAACTCTCTAAAGCTAGAAGGAGTTCGAGAAAGAAATGTATATGTGGTCAATCTTGCTCAATTAAGTTCAGAACAAACTGTCTGTTTTCTTGCTAAAGCCTCTGAAGATATGTGCTGGCTCTGGCACAGAAGGTTATCTCATCTTAACTTCAAGAGTATTTCAAAGCTTGCATCCAAAGATCTAGTAAAAGGATTGTCAAAGTTAAATTTCATCAAAGAAAAACCCTGCAAAGCTTGTCAGTTTGGAAAGCAAACAAAGACTTCATTTCAAAGCAAATCAGTAAACTCAAATGATAGGGCTCTTCAATTACTTCACATGGATTTATTCGAACCAGTCTCAACGACTAGCCTCGGAGGAAAGAGATACTCTCTAGTGGTAGTAGATGACTACACTAGATGTACATGGGTATCTTTTCTA
Organism: Hedera helix; assembly: GCA_947179155.2. Classification (NCBI taxonomy): domain Eukaryota; kingdom Viridiplantae; phylum Streptophyta; class Magnoliopsida; order Apiales; family Araliaceae; genus Hedera; species Hedera helix. Next base: position 13,205,371 of record OX359265.1, read on the forward strand.
AGCTCTAAAGATGAAACCATTTCACATCTTATCAAGTTCTTCAGACTAATCATGAATGAAAAGGGCAAAAAGATCAAGGCCATCAGAAGTGATCATAGACGAGAGTTTGATTTCTCAGATATGGACCTGTTCTGTGAAGAAAATGGAATAAATCACAACTTCTCAGCCTCAAGAACGCCTCAACAAAATGGAGTAGCAGAAAGGAAGAATAGGACTCTTATTGAAACAGGAAGAACCCTTTTAGCAGTAGCCTATCTCCCTGAATATTTTTGGGCTGAAGCCATCAGTACTGCATGTTACACTCAAAACAGGTCACTCATACACTCAACATTGAAGAAGACTCCGTACGAATTATGGAAAGGAAGAAAGTCAAACATAAGTTATTTCCATGCGTTTGGTTGCCTGTGCTACGTACTCAACAATGTCAAGAAGCATCTAACCAAATTCTAGCCAAATCAGATGAAGGAATCTTCCTTGGCTATGCGACAGAGAGCAAAGCATTCAGGGTGTTCAACAAAGAGTCATTAACTGTTGAAACCTCCATCCATGTCACATTCGATGAATCAGATCCTGAAAAGAAAAGATCACCATTCAACGAGTCATCAGACACAAGCTCAACGATCGAAGAACTTAAAATCGTAGAGTCTGACTCTACGACCACAGGACCAACAGCAGAAATCGTTGAACAAGGAGAAGAAATCGTAGAGCACACCACACCAGACATTGAAACTCTACGATCAGAACCAGAAGTTGATTTAGAGGAACTCAGACAAGAAGGTACCAGAACAGATGTCCCTAGCAGAATAAAATGGACCAAATATCACACTCAAGATCTAATTATTGGAGATCCAAACACTGGAATCAAGACAAGAGCTGCAACTTTGAATGAATGTTTTTACCTAAGCTTTCTCTCTCAAGAGGAACCCAAGAAGATCGAAGAGGCCTTAGGAGATTCAAGTTGGATAGAGGCCATGCAAGAGGAGCTAAATCAATTTGAAAGAAGCAAGGTTTGGAGATTAGTTGTCAGGTCTCAGCATAAACTAGTCATTGGCACCAAATGGGTGTTCAGAAATAAGATGGATGAAAATGGTGTGATAACGAGAAACAAAGCAAGACTGGTGGCCAAAGGTTACTCTCAAGAAGAAGGAATTGACTACGATGAAACATATGCTCCAGTTGCCAGGTTGGAAGCCATAAAGATCTTCCTTGCCCATGCTGCACACATGAAGTTCAAAGTCTTCCAAATGGATGTCAAGAGTGCTTTTCTAAATGGAGAACTTCAAGAAGAAATTTATGTGGAACAACCTCCAAGTTTTATCAATCCAACCTTTTCAAATTATGTTTATAAATTAGATAAAGCACTATATGGTCTAAAACAAGTACCAAGAGCATGGTATGAAACCTTAACTAACTTTCTCATTGAAAAAGGATTCACTAGAGGAAGAATAGAAACTACCTTATTTTTGAGAAAACACAAGGATAAAACACTGCTAGTTCAAATTTATGTAGATGATATCATATTTGGTTCTTCTGATGAAAAATTATGTGAAAGATTTGCCAAGCTTATGCAGAGCAAGTTTGAAATGAGCATGATGGGAGAACTCAACTTCTTCCTTGGACTATAAGTAAAGCAGACTGATGAATGCATATTCATTAATCAAGCCAAATACATCAAAGACTTATTAAAGTATGGCATGAAATCTGCAACTATCATGAAAACACCTATGCCACCTGCCACCAAGCTCGACAAAGATAAAAATGGTAAATCCACTGAAATCACTCAGTACAGAGGTATGATAGGCTCACTATTGTATCTTACCGCTAGCCGACCAGATATAATGTTTGCCACATGTATATGTGCTAGATTTCAGGCTAACCCCAAAGAGTCTCATCTATTAGCTGTGAAAAGAATTTTTAAATATCTTAAAGGTACTCCAAATTTAGGATTATGGTATCCAAAGGAGTCCTCCTTTGATCTAATGAGATACTCAGATGCTGACTATGCAGGATGCAAAATAGACAGAAAAAGCACAAGTGGAACTTGCCAGATGCTTGGCAGCAGACTTGTCTCTTCTTTTAGTAAGAAGCAGAACTCAGTATCCACATCAACTGCAGAAGCTGAATATTTAGCCGTGGCAGTTGTTGTGCACAAATCCTATGGATGAAGACTCAGCTTGCAGACTATGGTTTTGAGCTTAATTCTATTCCTATATATTGTGATAATACTAGTGCAATTGTTATAACTCATAATCCTGTTATGCATTCAAGAACTAAGCACATAGATATAAGACATCATTTCATTAGGGATCATGTACAAAATGGTAATATATCACTTCACTACATCCCAACTGAAGATCAACTAGCAGATGTGTTTACAAAACCTTTAGATGAATCAAGATTTAATAAACTCATAAGTGAGTTAGGAATGCTAAATCTAGACCCTTAATAAATATCATGATTTTTGGGAAGATACTAACACTGCAGGAAGAAAAGCGAGCAAGGAAAATAAGTAAAAGACAAATTCATGGAATACACTCAACGATCGTCAAGCGAAGGATCGCAGAGTATGCTTAAGATCGTAGAGATCACTCAACGATCAACAAACCAAGGATCGTAGAGCACACGTCAAACCGTTGAGTTCACTTAACGGTTGGTAAGTCAAGGATTGCAGAGTATTTCTCTATCGTAAAGCTAACTCAACGAACATCAACAAAAGAATCGAAGTGTCAAGAAGGATCGTAAAGCTCTAGGGGAAAAAAGGTCATCAACCAACTGAAATGCTCCTATCAGATCATGACACGCATCTCAGCAAACATAGAGGGAAGTTTTAAATACTTTGAAAACTGCACGTCGTTTATTTCTTCAAATCAAAAATCTATCATTCCTATCTATCTCTCTCAATCCAAAACCTTAAGTTTTCAATACTCAGATAAATCGTTCCTATTGTTTCAGAAAAACTATCAAATGGCACATGCTCAAGTCATTTCTGGAAACGAGCTCAACTTTGAAGCCTTCTCAACGGTAGATAAGCAGTTCAAAAGAATAATCCAGTTACTAGAAAAGGCTGGTCTGCGAGAAACTCTGGGAACAAATACGAGGATTCTATCAAAGCTTATCTGGGAGTTTTACATCAATGGATCCTATGCAAACGGAATTCTAACCACTACTGTAAAAGGGGTACAGCTCAACCTCACTGCGGAAGAATTTAACCTAGCCCTAGGATTCAAGCAAGGAGGCATCACATCTCTAAATATGGTGAATACCGAAGAAGGCCTGAGAAGAATGCACCACCAAAAGAATCCAGGACTGAAAGGTTTAAAGAAGAAAGAATTTCCACAGAAATATGAGTTCCTAGCAGATGTGATTGGTAAATGCCTCCTCTGCAAAGACTCGGCTCATGACTCAGTCAGTGAGGTACAGCTGAAATTGATGACAGCTATAGTCAAGAAGATAAACATCAACTATGGCTCTTTGCTGTTGGAATGGATAGGAAACTGGGTCCAAAATGCGGAAAAAGTAAAGGGGACCAGAAAAATGTTCTATGGGAGATTCATCAGCATTCTCCTTATATCATCTTTGGGGGATCTGATTGAGCTTGATGAAAGAGAAGCCCCAAATACTAACAAGAGAATCACCCAGAGAATCTTCGACAACTGGAGGAGGAATCCAGTTGAAAATAGGAAACTATCCCGGTCAGGGGATAGTGAAGGAACGCAGAGTGGGGCAGGGCCATCTCTATTGAAGAAGACTCCTGCAGAAGAAGAATCTCAGGAAGTCAGCAAGCAATCTCAGGGTCTCGTCAGAAAGAGGAAAGGAAAGAAAACCCTTGAGATTGAAGAACCTCAGGGCTCATCTAATGAGGCTCCTGGTGCTGCTCCTGAAGAAAAGGCTACATCAGATGATAAAGATTCTGATCTGCGAAGGGAAACTCGCAGCAAGTATGAAGCTGAAGAGGCCACTCCAAAAGAGCCAAAAAGAAGGAGAAGAAGGCTACTTAAATTAGCCGACAAAGACTCAGTAGCTAAGGGGGAGCTACTTGAAAAAGCTGTCATTGCTCCAGTTGAGAAGGAGTCATCTAAAGCAGCTGAGCCTATGGATGCTCAAACTGAGGGGGAGCCACCAGTAGTTTCTGAGCCAACAGATGCTCTGGCTGAGGGGGAGACTCACGAAGGTACTTCAGTCCCTTCAGCCACAATGAATAATGATGAAGAGGATGACATCGAAATAGTGGTCATTGGAAGAAATGAGCAAAGGCATCTTAACTACAACTGTCTGCTGAAATTTTTGCCACTGATGCGATTCCACCGAGCTCTGGTGCACAATGCATGGGATCAGGTCTTCTGGACTTTCAAAGCATACCCAAATGTGGTGATTATAGCTCAAGGCTATCCTCAGAACCTATTTTTTGCCCAGAAGCTCATTTCATGCAGCCCCTTTTCACATTCTTTAGGGAAAAAGGTACATTTTATCCCTCTAACCCTCATTCAAATTCATACACCCTCACAAATGTTCAATAAATTTGAGGAGTCCTCAAATACCAACTCTGCATCAAACTCTACGATTAACACTTCCCCGATCGTAGAGTCCCCACCTTCTACGACTAGTGGTCAAGAAAGCCTAAATAATCAAAACATAGAGTGCCCTCCAGACTCTCCCGAAATTCTGCCTACTCAGCAAACAATGCCTTCGGTTCCATCTTCAAGACTCCTCTTAACCTACGAAGATATTCCCTCCACCTCTGGTCATGAATACTTTCACATTCCAAGCTCTACGACTGACCAGGGACAACCATCTCAACTCCTCCAGCAAATTCTAGACAAGGTATCTCAGCTTCCTACAACTGAGGGCCTAACTGACTTGACAAGCCATATCCATAGAGAGATACAGAAAGACCTGGCATCGAAATCCCACAACATTCAACGTAGAATGGACGATGTCATTGATGCTGCCAACGATCTCTCTAACAGCCTGAATAAACAATTCTCCACAAGATTAAGGCAGTTAACGGCAGCAGTCTCTGAAAATCTCCAAGAAAGGGATAAAAATTTTCTGGAAGCCTTAAACAAACATCAGAAGGCCGTTGTCGTTCTTCAAGAAACCAATGAAAAATCTATCACTCTCCTCAGTAATGAGATCATTGCCTTGAAGAACTCTCTTATAGAACAAGAACATTAGTTGAATGACACTTTGTCATTGGTGGAGCAAAAACAAATAATGGCTGACGAACGACTCCAAGCTCACCAAGATGATGTCGCTGCTACTAAGACTCAACTTCAAGAAATTATTCAGGGCATACAGCAACTTTCAGAACAGATAGCAACAATTAATGATGCCAACAAGGGGGAGAAGAAACTGAGCACAACAGAACAAACAAGAACGAGCTCAGACTACAGCAGAAGAGGAAGAGCACCTCAAGGGATGAGGATGGTTCAAACATCAATACATCCTCCTAGATTCGAAGCAGTACCATCTCATCCCAGACAGGAGGTGACAGCAAGACCTTCTTCCTCAACCTTGAGGCCATCTAGCTCACAAGAATGGCTTCAGATTAAAAAAGAAAAAGCCTTGCTGAGGGAAAGAAGAACTGAGAAAAGCAGACGAATAAAGGAGAGCACTCTTCAGGCAGAGGGAAGAAGAAGAAAGGAGAAGACCTCCTAGCAGAAGGAGATAAGTTTTTTTTTTTTTTTTGTTATTTTTTTAAATTGTATTAACTGACTAAACATCAATAAAATTCATAATTTTCACTAGGAAATACAGCTGCTCACTGTATGATTAGGCATTCAATTATTCTGATGCATTCTGCCTATTTTATGTATTCAAATCACTATCTATTATTTATGTTGTCATCATCAAATAGGGGGAGATTGTTGAACATTGAATGATTAAATTTGATGATAAGAAATAATGTAGCGGGAAAAAACACAAGCTCAAGCAGATGATCCAACGGGAAGAAATCTGAAGCCCTAACTTCTTAAATACTAAGATCGGCAAAACAAAAAGTAACCAATTCTGCACAAAGAGATATATACGCAAAAAGTGAAAAAGATCAAACTGATAAGAAAGCTTGCATTGCTACTAAGTCCTTCGAAGACTCAAGCTAATAGCAACTTAGTAGCACATCCAAATATACATCACTCCAGGAGAGTTCTTTGTGAACTAGTGTATCCAAGTCTGTTAGACTTGTAGAGTTCTTAGTGAACTAGAGTTCCAAGACTGCGGGTCCTGAAGGAATCTTAGTAATTCTGAAATTGTAAAAGTATCCTTAGTGGATTTGCTGCTGGAAGAGCAGAACAGTGGAGTAAGAGTCTTGTGAGCTCTGAACCACTTAAAACCCAGAGTCTTTCTTATTGCGTCTTTTATTTGCTATATCTGCCATATAATTGCTTGTTGAATTCTTACTCTAACATATCAAGAAAATGGTAACTAAATCGTATTCCGTCGTGTTAAACTTTTTGATTAAGAATTAATTAAGTAAGATCCTTTTAAGTAGATGAAATTTTTAAAAGAATCTATTCAACCCCCCCCCCCCTCCTTCTAGATATCTGTCGTGTCATTGGGAACTAACAGTAACAATTACATTTAACTCGGCCTCCAATACAAACAAGTTTTCATGTACTTGCTCTTCGGCTCTAATTCTTCAAATAAATCTAATTAATCATATTACAAAACTATTTATAATAAATCAAAACATTGATCAGCAGTCAAGAGGAAGTACATAGGAGGAAGATAGAATTATACAAAAGAAAAATTAGAAAGAGAAGGTACGTAGACCCCATTTATTAAAACTCATTTATTCAATGCATCCACGTAAATTAAATCCAATCACATTGGTCAATAGTTCATAATCAATCTCATTTATTATCATATATATGTCAACATATATATCAACAAATAATATTTATCTTATAAATTAAAATTCATTCCACATATATATTGGTATCATTTAATGGATAATTTAAAGTATATATGAAATCTAATTTCAAGTTTAAAATAACTCTTTATTTTAATTATAAAATCATGTAAAATAACTCCTTATTTTAATTTTTGAAAAATGCATAAAATTACAAAATTGTCATCAAAAAATTAAAATTACGAAAAAGCCATCAGAATAGATGATCGCTACAGTGGTGCAGGAGACTGCTGTGATGGTAGATCCCATCGCTGCGGCGATCAAGAGTTTTGTCCAGCTCTCGATTTTTGGCATTTTTTGTAGTTTTGACTTCTTTATGATCTAAAACACAATTTTTGATAATTGTTTTCAAAACCCATATTTTTATACAACAAATTATGTCCAATAAATTATTCTAAACACATATCCATGCACATATGGAATCAAAATAATTAATAATTCGCATAAGTTTGGCTCTTAATGTTACTGTTGGTTTGCAAAAATATGGCATACATATAATCAAATTATACAAGCACAACGGAAGCAAGTGAGATCATATTTTAAAATTTTTCTAAAAATCAATAACTATAATTTTTTTTATGCTACTATTATTAATTGAGAAAGGATAAAAGATTTATACCTTTGTAGAGCCAAACTTCCACAGGTACAAGTTCAACTCCCTTTAATCCTTCACGTTCTTCTTCAAATTCACCGATTAGATTTCACGGATCAATGTTAGCTCCCTAAGTATAAAGCCTCTAGAGGTGATCCATTAAGAGATCTATGAATTAAATAAGTGAATTTTAGTTTTTTCAAACTATGGGTAGCTAGCTCTAATTCTCTCTTTCTCTCTAACTTATTATATGTATAGAATTATGAAGTACTCTCTCAATTCTTGTGAAAAAGTGTGTAACCTTAATTCATAATATGACTCATCTTATTTATAGATATAGACAACCCTCCTAAACTATTTAGGATTAGGGTTTTAATTTAATTTTCAATTCAATTAGGAACTAAATTAATTAATTATAATTCATAAACCATTAAAGAATTTAATTATTTAATAATGAGAGTACTTCTTATTAATTAATTACTAAATCATTTAGTAATTTAATTAATTATTATAATTATAATTCCTAAATCATTTAGAAACTTAATTATTTATAATACTACTACTTATTGATTAATTCTACTACTACTACTACTACTAATAGTAGTAGTAGTAGTAGTAATAATAATAATAATAATAATAATAATAATAATAATAATTCTTTTATTAATTTATAATTAGTATTTCTAAAATACTAAATTATAAATATTAAGCTATTTAATTTATTCTATCATCATAGTATAAATTAAATATACTTAATTTATTATTACGATTATATCATCTACTCCTAAAATAAATATTACTCTTTTGCGGTGTGACCTTTTAGGTTCTCTATATTAAACCGGCTATAGAATAAATTAATTATAACCATTATAATCTTATATATATGTAAATGAATTAAACTATTTAATTTATTTATTAAATAATATTTATTCCACAATAAAGGTAAACCCCCATAGCGATTAATTAATATTCTAGATAATATAGATTTCAATATTTGATCGTAAAAGAACCTTTCAGCGAATAGTTATCATATAATTCAATCATTCTATCACTCAATGTCTCAATCAAATATAAAACATGAAATTACTGTCAAGTCTTATTTTATTTGAGCATATGACTTTCAATTCACAAATGTACAACTTTAATGTAAATTAAAAACTCTTTTATAATTTTCATTCTACCTTGGCCAAGAATTTATGAGTTATCATTTATCGAATTACATAGAACATTCTCTTACTTTACTAGAAGTGGTAGATCCTTTGTTAACTATTCACCTATCTCCATCTATAACTTATTATACCCGATCACACCCTTTGATATATCCTAAAGGTCCTAAGGAATATGTCAACTCATCATATATAAGGTACTATGATGTTCTCAAGTCCAAGAATCACTTGTACTACTATCACATTAAGAACTCCTATTGACAGACAAGTAAAACTCCATTAGGTGTTCTTTGAGCGAGTCACGTTCAGTGAACTTATTCTATAATAAGCACTTATATACTTGATTTAGTGTCTCTACATAAATGATTATGAGATCAATTATTATCTTCATAAGAGCAAACATTATATGTATTAATCTATTTGGATTCACTAATTCCTATTTTAGGGATCCCACGATCAGGAACATTTTAATTTTGAGTTATCTTGAATTTAGATCTCATTAGCATAATCAATATTATGATTCTAAAAGTATTTCTCAAAATTATGGGTTTATTCATATAATTAATTCAGTCAATTAATCATGAATAAAGAAATGTCTTAATACTTTTATTAATAAATCGAATAAGATTATAAAGTATATGCATATCATATCAAATGTGATTGGTTTGAGGGCATACTACTTTCAGATCCCAGCCTCTTTCAGTTATGAAACTTCTTCCTTTGGTTAATCGAGGACATGCTCTTTTGAAGTGTCCAGGTTGTTTACATTCAAAGCACATATCTTGAGTTTCTGGTGGTGGTGGTAGTTCAATAGGACTGTTTTGGGTGTGGTTAATTTTGAATTAGTTGGTGCGTGTTTGAGGAAGGTTCATTTTATTATAGTTTGGTTTTGTAAACTATTTGCCTTTTGAGTTATTGAATACTTTGTTGATGTTGTTTGATTTCAAGAAACCTTTTTTGTAGCTCTATGTTATACTCTAAATGACTTTTCTGATCTGTCTAGATAGAAGAGTTATTTCATGATCATCCAGACTTTGAAGTTCTTCTTTGAGATCTTCATCATCACTTTCCTGATCAGCTAGGATAACTTTGAGTGTTATTCCTTTCTTTTTGATATCAAGATCATTTTCAACCTTTTCAACAGTCATGTCTCCTTTATGTGCTCGTAGATTTCCAATGAGATTGTCTACAGGATAAATGTTGAGATCATGCATTTTCTTGATTATAGTGACTTTAATTTTCCAGTTAGAGGGAAAAGCCTTGAGAATCCTTCTATTATTTTCATTTGTCGTGTAAACTTTTTCGAGCTGTTTCAGTTCATCAACGATTCTAGTGAATTTGGTTTTCATATCGATGATGTTTTCTTCGTTAGAGAGTTTAAAGTTTTCATATTCTTGGATGAGAGTATCTTTTATGGTTTCCTTGATATGGTTAGTGCCTTCATATTTGATAATGAGTTTTTCCCAGATTTTTTTGCCATTCTTACAATTTATGACTCTCTTGTATTCTTTTTCTGCAAAGGCACTTGTAAGAACCATTTCTGCTTTAGCAATAATGTTCATGATTTCTTCTTCAATAACTGTGAATTCACGTGCTTCTTTCTCAATTGGCTTTTCGTCGACTATTTTTGTAGAAACATTGACTCCCTTTTCAATTGTCATCCAAACTTTAACGCCTTGTGATCTAGCATAGATTTTGAATCGATTCTTCTAAGTGGCAAAGTTGGTGCCATCAAATAGAGGTAGTCTGGACATATAAAGTCCTTCTCCACAACCACTAGCATTTGAATAAGCCATTTGAAGGATCTACTCTTTGTTGTATCTATAATCATTTAACAAACACGTTTAAAAGTACTCTGACACCAGTTATTAGGTTCAAATATGCAATAATTAATCTAGAAGGGGGGGGGGGGGGGTTCAAACTCTATTTCCTAAATGATTTTTGTAAAAAATATTTATTTAAATATTTTAGTTAATCAAAGTAAAGAGATAGAGATAGAGACATATGGAACAAAGAACACAGTAATATTCTGGTTCACTATATATATCTCTACCATATATATATAGCCAGTCCAGTCCCCAAACTTCTATCCAGGATTTGAGATTTTTAACTATAAAAATAGTTTAGATCCTTAACTTAGGCGGAGAAACCTTTACAAATCTGATTTTGTCTTAGAACTATTATCTCCTAGTATTCTTCAAGAATTGCATATTTCATTTCCAGAGCTTCTTGTATTCTTTCTTTGGCTGGTCTTGAAACTTGATATCCTTTCTCTTCTTCACTCACTTAGAAATCCAAGCATATGACATTTCTAAGATCTTAGTCGTGAAACAAGAATCGCTCAATTCCTCACACGCTTGAAGAACACTCAGTTCTACCCCTTTTGTTAAAAGAATTGTTATGTTTAATTAAATGATTCTTAGATTAAGCGGATAAATAACAGTTTAAGTTCAGATATGTCAAATATTGCAAGATATAAATATTGACAATTTATGAATTAATTCCTACAAAATGACAGTTAAACCAATTATCACAAATAATATAACAGTTTATGTATATGGATTAGTTTGGTTTATATAAAACACTTTTTATAAGGTGAGATTAACTCTTTAAATAAAGGTTAATCTACTATGCTTTGTAACTCAAGTGTCTCTAAATTTTTCTTATCACTCTTAAAGAGAGGATTATATAAGAATGATCTTTTTTGTACACAAATTAACAATATTTACCTTATAGGAATTATAAGGGTAAACTAGTTATCTAATATTGAAAAAAATTGCCTTGTATCACTTTACTAAAGAGGACTACAGTTCACAACTTTCAAGTGGGTCTATCCGGTACGTTTATTGCGTAGTGGATAGTTACTAAAGGTTTGATCACTTGTTTTTACTTTCTTTCAAAGGACTATGTATAAAGTTCAGATTAACATATATATAAACAATTAATTCAAGTGTGCATAAATATAATCAATGATGATCAACTTGAATGAATCACAATGATAAAAATAAATGTAAATGAAAGTGTTATGTGCTTGTGGTGTTCAATGTGTATAACAAATATAACAGTAATAATAATATTGAACACAAATAAGAAAGTGATATGTTAGCACAAAATATAATAAAGTGTGTGTGCTAATTTGAGTGAAAGAACAATGTCTAGATTTTATAGCAGTATATATTTTTCTTGCTCTTCTGATCACTTTCTATCTCACTATAATCTAGCTTTTTGAGAATCTGAGATTGAGGGAGAATTATGGGCAGAGTTTGATTTTTTGCTAGATTACCCAAAAATGAATGAGGTATGCCAGTATTTATATGCCAAAAATATTTGAATGAATGGCTATGATTAGTTTGATTCAATTATTGATCTAATGGTCTATAATTCACCTAGCTTTTTCTTTCTCTTTCTTGCTTATGTGGCCGACAAAATGGGAAATAAAATTTTCTTACCACGTGAAAGAAAGAGTTTGCATGGCATGGGAAAGTGTACTTTTCTTTGCACAATTTTGGGTTTAATGGGAAAAGAGAGAAAGTACATATGGTTTATTCTATTGGAGAGAGAGAGAGAGATAAAGAGAGAGAGATGTAAGGGTATCTAAGTCTGATAGTGCTGAAATCGGCTTTGATACTAATGTTGAGTTTTTCAGATAGTACGTTGATGGTGCTGAAATACCTTTAGTTGGCAGATCGACGCAAAGATAACAAATGATCAGATCTCTTTGGCAGCTTTGGGGGGTATGTCTTCGAGAGTTCAGCTTATGACTTTGGGAGTTTGGCTTCTGGGGTCAGATGGATCTCTTCACAAGTTCGACAGTCTTCGAGAATGACTTTAGGATTGTCTTCGGGAGATCGTCCTTGGGTATTCTTTGGTGTCCTTGTTTTCCTTAGATATTTTGTTTTCTTTTGAAGATAATGTTTTATCTAAGCCCTATTTGGACTAGATTTTGTAATATAAAACCCTATGAAGAGGATTCTATCTTAATTTTTCTAAAGACTTTTAATCCTTATTTTGTTATCATTAAAACAGTAGAATAATTTATACCCTTCAAACATAATATATGCTAACAATTGTGTTTTCCTTTTATTCCAACTAACAGCCTTTTATGTTCAACAAGATAATTCAAGTGTACTAAGGCATTTGTCTAGACAGAGCACATATTCTATTATAGCTGAATTCCTGTAAGTTTGTGATAGGAAAACTCTTGATGAGATACGGGAGGCCAAAAAGGTCAAACATGTATGACAACATCTTCCTTTTGTGTATATATGAAGTACCTTTCAATTTTAATTTCAATGTTTTATTATATTTTTTTTCTTTTTCTTTTTTTAATGTTTTGACAAATTAATGTGTTCTTTTGCTATGGAACAATCCAGGAGTCAACATGTATGGTATTGGCTACTATTCTTTGTATAGAAACTGAGTACAATTGGTTCTACAATTCCTATAAAAAAGTTTAAGAAAAAAATTAAAAACTGACAGTAAAAAATATTGGTGTGATAAATGTTGTGAGTTTGTCAAGTTTGTTGTGCCAAAGTATTGTAATATATTATTTTGTTATTGTGTATTATAGAAATACTTTGATAATAATATGACCAATTATCTAAGTTGGTGAATCTAATTTTTCAAACAGATTCAAAGTTCAAGTTAGAGTGATTGATGATACGTCGAGTGCATCTTTTTTTCTATTTGATCGTGGAGCCTAACATGTATTAGGGAAATCAACTTATGAATTTGAGGGGTCAATGAGTGAAGGTAACATTATAATTTGTATATTATTATATAGTTTCTATATACAGTTTTTAACTTATGTCCAAAATTGCTTTTAGTTTTTTTTTTTGTGTGTGTGTGTGTGTGTGTGTGTGTGTGGAGAATCTGATTGTTTTCTATATGAACTCAATGCAATGTTGGATAGGAGGTTTCTTTTCAAAATACATATATCAGCTTATAATTTGAAGAAAAATTATGTAACATTCACAATGGCTAGAATGAAAGATGATAAAAAAAAAATTAAACAAGCTTGTGTGATGGAATTTAGGTATTATTATCACATATTTTTTAATTATCTAAAATGATATATTTATATATATATATATATATATATATATATATATATATATATATATATATAATATGTCAAAATTTGTTACATAAAATCTTCAACACATTGCTTATATGTCTATTTTTTCCTTGTTTCTAAAGTCTATGTAGTGTGAGTCATTATTCGATACATTTGAGGTTGATAATGTCAATTACGTCACACCTATAAGCGAAAGGCATAAACCATCTATTTGCGATAATGACGTAGAGTCAATGGATGTTGAAATGTCAACTAACATGTTGTATATGAAGATTAAAGTCGAGAAAGATGACAACTTGAATGACTCAAATATTGACAGAATAGTAATGTTTTATTTTGATTTAATAGTATTGTGTGACCTATTGTCCAATTTCTTTTGACACAAGATGAAAATGTCTATTGATTTTCTACATGCTTGTTACTGTGTAATCAAATTTTTGTTTTCACTTTGTTTTATCAAAGAACAAGAAGAGTTGATCTTTGTTTAACCTAGCAAGTGTTATTTATATGATATTTTTGTTGACTATCAATTATTTTTTAATATAACCGAATGGCTATGTAATTGTAAACAATGGAGCAAAATGATTTGAGTACCTTTAGTTATATATTTGTATGATAGATTTTTAATTTGCATATATAACATCTTTTTATTATAATTTGATTTATTAATTATATATATAAATTTATAATCAACAAAACGAATAAAACCTTTACAAAGTGAAAATTTATATATAATTTATGTATATTTAAGAAATTATTAGTTCAATAACAATTTGATGATTGGTTTGCGTCAATTGCGTCAAAAACCCATCCACTTAAAATAACTTTTCCAATGTTCCGGTCTTTCCGAATGTTTGCTGTAGGTGGCATTTTAGTCATTCCAATTATTTTCAAATTTGAACTTTTTCCACTCAAAACTTAATAAGCCAAGTTATTGCTCAACGGCCATGTGACACCAGAACAACGTTCATCTTCTTGCTTTCCCTCTTTCCTAAAATTGAAAAGCTTTCCACAACTTTCACTCTCCTCTCTTTGCTATTTTCTCTCTGCTCAAAGAACACTAACATTCATTCATCACTCTTTCTCACTTGAAATAGAATAACCATGAAGTCAGAGATCTCAAAAAACCCAATTTTGGGAACCTTTTCGGCCTCCTCGATCCGAAACCTGCTTCCCAGATCCATTTCTAAGAAGGGAAAAATGACCTCAAATCGTAGCAAACCAAGTTCCAATAGCGAAAACGTTCCGCCGGTGGATCCAAACATTCAGTCTGACAATTGCCCAGTCCCCTTTTCAATCCCTAAGCAACAATTGCCCTCAAAAGTCTCAATTTTACAGAAAAAAGTCGTTGAATCCGAACCGAAGCAAGAAGTAGCAGTACCTCTAGATCCATCAGTGAAGGTTATAATATATAAATTTTACTGATTTAGATACTTAATTAAAGTTTATTGTATTTGTTAAGGTAGTAATTGTGATTTTGTGTGTGATTAGGTTATAGTGAGAATTAGACCTGCTAATTTTAGTGAAAGCCGAGATCAAACGGTCAAGAAGGTATCTGATGATTCAATATCTGTTAAGGACAGGAAGTTTGAGTTTGATTCGGTCCTTGATTCGAATTCCAAACAGGTCTGGATTTTAGCTCCCACAATTCTACCTATGCAAGATTTATTTTTTCTGTTTAATTTATTGACTTCACGGATAGTTATTACTGTAAAAATATTGAAAATTTTATAATAAAAAAGTTTTGAGTTTTTGATAATAAGTGGTAAAAATAGGCAATTTGATGAGAAAGTTGATTTACATTTGTTCAGGTGGATGTTTTTGAGTTAGTTGGAGTCCCTTTAGTAAAGAGTGCCTTAGCCGGTTACAACACGTCGATATTGGCTTATGGACAGGTACCTTTCTAGTGATTGAATAAGTTTCAACATTTTCTGTTGAATATTTAATTGTATGTTGTTTGTTGAAGTAACTTTGGGTGAGTTCTTACTAGACTGGAAGTGGAAAAACTTACACAATGTGGGGTCTACCAAGTGCAATGCTTGAAAGGAACTCAGCTAGTAGTAATCAGGGTGTTGTTCCACGCATTTTTCAGATGTTGTTTTCCGAAATTCAAAGGGTACGTTTAGTTCATTTGCTCTAGTTAGTAGAAAAAGAGAGTTCAAATCATATATTGATAGTGTATAAACAAATTGTGTTAAGATCATAACATGCCATTAAAATAAGGGTAATTTTGTCTAACACAAGCACTTCACTAATGATGTGTCGTGATCCTAACACCCGTTCGTGTATACACTATTTATGCATCAAATTTAAACTCAGCAAAATATGAGGCAAATTTAGTTTTGATCAAAATGATGTTTCTATCTTGAATATCCTTTAGGAGAAAGAGAATTCAGAAGGTAAACAGATAAATTATCAATGCCGTTGTTCATTCCTTGAGGTATGTGTCTTTTGATCATCCAAAACTGTGAAAAAAAATTGTGCTTTTACAAATATAAAGGTTTATGATCCTACTGATTTTTGAGCAGATATACAATGAACAAATTGGGGATTTACTTGATCCAACCCAGAGAAACCTAAAGGTGAAAATTACTATTTGTCTTGTTCTTTTTGTTCCTTAAACATTATGGTTTCTTTTGTATGTTTTTAATTTGTACCGAGGGGTTGAACTCTTCCAGATAAAAGATGATCCCAAAAATGGTTTTTATATTGAAAATTTGACCGAGGAATATGTTGCAAGCTATGAAGAATTATCCCAAATTTTGATTAAGGTACAAAACAAGCTATTCTCATATTAGAGGATTTGTCTTTTACATTGCACTGAAATGTATTAACATATAGAGCTGTTTGTGTGTTATGCTATAGATCCTTTGAAGCTCTGTCTTTAAATTCTAATCTTATGTTGCAGGGGCTTTCATGTAGAAAGGTTGGAGCAACAAGAATAAATTCAAAGAGTTCCAGATCCCATATTGTGTTTACATGCATCATTGAGTCCTGGTGCAAGGTTATTATTATTATTGAAGATTTCTTTTCTGATTGGAGTTTACAATTGATTTTCATTTATGTTAGAAATTAGATAAAGCGAATAAACTGATCAATACTATAGATCTTATTGGTGCACTACACATGTACCGGCCTTAAACTGATTAGTACTCATTCACTATGTTTGTCATTGTTCTAAAGGCAGTGCATGTAAATTTTGGCTGTGCTTCTCTCTTTAGCAGCAATATAGCTTTGATTGGGTGGGTCTTTGCAGTGAACTCAATTTAGATAACAAATCTATTAGTATGAATGGAGATTTATTTTCAGCACTGTCATTGTGTTTCAGTCCTAACATGTATTTTGTATCTGATATATCGTTACTCATGAATTTGATTATTAAATTTTGATTTATTTTATTTATTCATTTTCGAATATTAATTTTGTATCTCAGGGTACTTCATCAAAGTGCTTCAGTAGTTCAAAAACAAGTAGAATCAGCCTTATTGATCTTGCTGGGCTTGAGAGAAATACACTTGAGGATGCTGGTAGACAGTGTGTAAAGGAAGGAAAATATATAAAAAAGTCTATATCACAGCTTGGGTATGATACACAGACTTTGCAAAGATATCTATGGTCCTACTATTTTGTCAGGCTGTACTAAGTAATTAATTGTTTTGTAAAAAAATCAGTAAGGTGTTACCTTTGTTGATGGTAAGATTTTCTAAAATTGATGACTCTGCTAAAAAAAAAAACCCAACAAAAATCTAATTCTAACATTCTTTTTTCAGAGACTTCGCTTTTTTCCTTGTTGTCAATCTATTGTAATTGATGAATCTAAAATTTGTAAAAAGTCACTGATTCTTGTCTTTATGAATTGACAACTCAGATTACAAAATAAAAAAATTTACAGCAACAGATTAATTATGACATGCATTTAGTTGAATTCAGGAATATTTTCAATTATTGCTTTATGAAGTGCCGAATCATCTGCACATCTAAGACCCTTGTTCTTTTTCTTTTTCCTTATTTTTGTTGGGAAAATATTGTAATTGATTAATCTTAAACTTGTAAAATGTCAGCAATTCTTCTTTTAATGAAATGATGAGCTATAGAAATCAACAAAAACTATTTCTGACATTCTTTTAGTTAAATTTAGGAATATTTTCATATTTTTCTTTATGAAGTACCAAATCATCTGTATACTTATGAGTCTTGTTTTCAGTTTCCAGAGACTTTGTTTTGTAGACCATTTATTGTAACTGATGATTCTTAAACTTTTATAAAGCCATTGTTTCTTCTCTTAACGGTTTCTCTTCATTAAAAAAAACTTAGCTTTTGGATGAATTTATAACAATTCGTCTACAACAAGTGCTTCAGCAATGTTTCTGTAGTAGCTGTTGCTGTTCTATTGTTCCTGTAAGGAGTAAAGAATTAACCATATACTATTTTCTTTTGTAATTTTTTTTCTCTTTTGGCACAGGCACTTGGTAAATATTCTTGCAGAAAGAACTCAGACTGGGAAAACTGAAGCCGTTCAATATGAAAGTTCCTGTTTAACACATTTATTGAGAGAACCACTTGGAGGCAATGCCAAACTCACTGTTCTATGTGCCATCTCCCCAGATAACAAGTACTTGACTTCATATGTGTTTGCATTATCTTTTATAGAAGCTATAAAGTAACAAATTGGTCTTGAGAAAACATAATGTCACATATCGTAGTTCTCTTGCAACTTGGTACTGGTGGTGAAATTGCTATTCTGATCATTCTATGGTATCTTGCAATTAAGAACCATGCCAATACGGCCATTCTACAATTTTGTAGTTTGTACACAAGAAACAAACTCGTAGTGAATTTTACAAAAATGCTTCAGTGACAAAAGATTAGATACAAAAAGAGTATACAAAATTATGTGTATGGTAGTGATTGGTTATAATCATTAGACCAGCCCATGAATGGTGGAACATCAACTCATTATAATCTGACAAATCATTTTGCATCCACTTTTTTGTAGCCATATTTTGTTACCGTAGCATTTCTTGCATTTTTAAGACATCTCTGAGCTCATACTGACCAGATACCACTTTTGTGCTGGATCCCCTTGCATTATATCAAATTAATTGTGACTTTACTGCATACATGCAATGAATGTTATTGATGCTACTCCTTCTCAAATGCTTTCTCTCTCTTCATTTCCCTTTAAGCTTAAAAGTAGAATCTGCTTGTAATTATTAGGTGCAATGCCGAAACAGTGAGCACACTCAGATTTGGACAACGGGCTAAATTTATTAACAATGAGCCTGTAATAAATGAAATAACGGAGGATGATGTTAATGATCTAAGTGCTCAAATTCGTCAGCTGAAGGTAGTTTAATACTACTGAGAGGGATATTTGTTTTTTGTTTTGAAGATATGAAACAACTGAGCTTAACAGTGTGTAATGTTGATTTCAGGAAGAACTTATAAGAGAAAAGTCAAATGTATGTAACTCGGTTGGTAGTAACTATGGAAACTTTGAAGGGCAGAGTGTACGGGAAAGCTTGAATCAACTAAGAGTCAGCCTTAATCGATCATTGATCCTACCTCGCATAGATAATGATTTTGAAGAAGTTCACATTGATGAGGAAGATGTTAAAGAAAACTGTCTTCAACTTGATACTTTGCACCATACCTGTGAAGAGAACTCTGAAGACACTTGTACGGGAGATATCCAGTTTTCCTCAATTGAAGACTTTACAAGTGAACATTATATAAGCTGTCCGGATGAAAGTGAAAATGAAGAAATTAATTCAGAAGAATTTCAGCCAGCCCTTTCATGTCGGAACAGCACTGTATCCCTGCTTGAAAGTACTACATCTAGAAGTAGCATATCTATTAGTGAATGTCATCAATCTCAGTCTTCAGTTCTCCAAGAGCCAGCATTTTCTGATTCTCCAAAAATTGGGAATACCAAGAGGAAAAGCGTCATATTCTCATCAAATCTTTTGGAAAGTCAGGAAAATTTGTTGGAGAGTTCCAAGTTCAGTTCAGATGTATTAAGGCAGTCACACACTAGAAGTGATCACCGTCAATCCTCTTTAAGATCCAGTAAAATACTTTCAGGCGCCACTGAGTCCCTAGCTGCCAGCCTCCAGAGAGGATTGCAGATTATTGATTACCACCAGAGAAAATCTGGATCAATCAAAGATGCCACTACTTTCTCATTTGAGCATTTTGCACTCAAATCATGTCAAACAACTGACGAGGTCAATGCTTCTGTTCAAACTTCGGCTGATCTGAGACGATCTTCTGATAGATCCATTGCCCCTTTTATATGTGCCTCTTGCCATCGAAGAGGAGCTAGTGCCTCCAACGATGTCCAAGATAGCTTAAAGACTTCCCTTGTAGAAGTAGATACCACAGGCAGGTCAAATATGGTATGTTTAGATTCAAATATGTTGAAAATGAGGTTGTCGCATCCTTTGCCTATTTGCTTGTCATCAAGCTTACATGTTCTCTTTTACTCTATCTCAGGCTATGGGAAGTGAATTGGCAGATGCCATCAAGAGAGCTGAGGAGCTTGAAATGGTGTGTGAGCAACAAAAAGCCAAAATTGAGCTGCTCAATCGCTTGGTATGTAGTGTGCTATCGCAATCACCCAAAAATAAAATCTTATTTTGAAAAAATATTAATGTAGCAGTACAAGTAAAAGTCGATCCCACATAGAATGATTAATTTATTTTTTATGCAATGTAAACCAAAATTTGGGGGGTTTTAATTAAAAAAATAATTTAAATAAAATTTATTAAAATAAATAAATATGCAAATAATTTAATGAAATAAATAAGAAGAACAAGTCTTGGTTTAATTTAACATCCGCCATCAAGAATTTACATCTGATCATTGATGCAAGAATAAATCGATTAATATTTTAAATATTCACCGTGGAATAATTATTCCAATTCGAATAATTTTTCTATCTCTCTTTAATTTTAGTTAAGTAGAAACAAACGATCTAAATAACCCTTACTATATTAAATAACCTCGGACAAGTGCTAAAGATAACCTAAATAGCAGATTTAAGAAATAGAGAAATTGTTGAACTAAACAACACAAGCACAAGCAGTTCCATTTAAATTTAGATGAATATTCTTCTTAAGATATAATAATCTTTTGATCTGCAAAACAATTATTAATCTTAGTTGCTTCACAAATTAAAGTGACCAAATAATAACGGATTTGGTATTTAATTTAGCAGTAGATTTCAATGAATAATAAACTAGTGTGCACCCCAGCAATCAAATGAATCAATCATAAAATAAAATGCAAAAAAATAAAATGCTGCCTCCACACGCATTGCGCGCTTTGTTTCTTTTCCTTTCCCAGTTAGTTATTTACCTTTTTGCCATGGATCTATTATTTTCCTACAAAATGGAATTAAAAATAATAAATTAATAAAAATAATAAAAATGCATAAAACTAAATAAATTACCTTAAACACTAAATATAATTAAAAACTCATAATTAATTAAGCTTAAAAATACCTAATAAATATATATAAAATCTACTTGTCAGTATGATATTTGCATCTCCTTTATCAAGTACAATATCTGGTTATTCAGGAGTCCACACACTTAACTATCCAAGTTCTCCAGATAGAGCAATTTAAACGTGAGACTGAACAGAATGTAACCATTAAACAAAGTAATTCTCTTCATCTTGAGGTCTTGAAGAATGAAAAACCCATCGATGAGCTAAAAACTGAAGAAGCACTGAAGGATGACAACACGGTTAGTTTATCTTCATGGGTATTGCTATTTTTTAAATTTGTAGTCCATCCTTGTTTATTACAATAGCAATCATCTATGCAAGTATGTTGTTTTTCTCCTTATTTGTTATATTTAATTTCA
Source organism: Hedera helix (assembly GCA_947179155.2). Classification (NCBI taxonomy): domain Eukaryota; kingdom Viridiplantae; phylum Streptophyta; class Magnoliopsida; order Apiales; family Araliaceae; genus Hedera; species Hedera helix. The sequence goes on from OX359265.1 coordinate 13,226,987, forward strand.
TAGCTTCTGAGGCAGATCAATATTGACAACCATGATGCGAAGCTAATAAAAGACGTACGAGAAGAGTTTGATCATGAATCCAGGTCCTTTGATACGAATGAGAAGGAGGTACTTTTGAAAGAAATTGAAAGTTTAAGAAGCAAGTTGGAGTCAAACAGTGATGCAGCTTTAAGAAGGTCCAGTGGGAGATTAAGATCCTCATCTTTGTTATTACAATCTATCCAATTGAGAAAAAGTGGTGTGTATTCTCTAGGTAATAGTGAGGAAGAACTCGAGAAGGAAAGACAAAGATGGATGGAAATGGAGAGTGACTGGATTTCTTTAACTGATGATTTGAGAATTGATCTCGAGTCCAACCGCCAGCGTGCAGAAAAGGCTGAAATGGAGTTGAGACTAGAGAAAAAGTGTACCGAGGAGTTGGATGATGCACTTAAAAGATCTATCCTTGGGCATGCTAGAATGATCGAACATTATGCTGAACTACAGGAGAAGTACATGGACTTAGTTGGGAAGCACCGGTCAATTATGGAAGGAATAGCAGAGGTGAAGAAAGCAGCTACAAAAGCAGGATCTAAAGGCAGGTCACGTTTTGCCAAGTCCCTTGCCGCGGAGCTTTCTGTATTGAGAGTGCAGAGGGATAGGGAGAGGGAATCACTGAGAAAGGAGAACAGAAGTCTTAAAATTCAACTTAGAGACACTGCGGAAGCAGTTCATGCTGCTGGTGAACTTCTGGTTAGGCTAAGAGAAGCCAAGGAGGCGGCTTCAGTTGCAGAGGTAATATTTAAATTTACTGCTTTCTGTGATTTTAAGTCCCTGTTACTTTGATCAACATTTAGGCTTGACACCTTTTTCTTTACAGTGTATACACGAGTGATGTTATGATTATAACCACTTATTATAATATAGATAATGATGTCCAACGTAAGTACTTTATAATAAAATATGGATATCCAACATAAGTACTTTATTAACAAGGTGATCTTAACACCTCTTCTGTGTATAAACTAATAGTGTATGGTATTTTAATTCTTTCTTTGAAGGCTTTGTTTTGGAAACTTTAAGAAAGAAAAAAAAAAAAGGAGAACAAAAAAGAAATGTCAATGAATAAAGCTTTATCAACATAGCATTGCACTAAATTAAGATGAATATTTCTTTTTTATATAATGCTCCTTTACTTTTCCTTTCCCCTTGATTTTCCGAGTTCCAAACGTAGTGTAAAAGAATGATTCAAAAGAGCCAAAGCAGTTGAGACATATATATGCCTTCTTCTTTTGGTCATCCCTTCTTTGAAAGCATTATGCGGGCTGTATTTACCACTGATCCATTAAGATATCCAGGCCTTTTATTTTTATTTTTATGAAATTGGGATTATTGGGATTCACTAAATATGTGCTATGCCCGCTTAGTTAGGTTCAAGAATTTAAAGTTGCTCTTGCATAAATCTTTTATATATATTACTTTAGATGCATATAACCTCAACTTGTTTATTTGAGAGAAACAAAGTGCCATCAAACATAAGATTAAAGAAATTATACAAGTCTGAACTGAAATACATGTTTTTGCTAATTTCGCCGACTATGGTTTTCACCCAAATCTTGTGTAGGACAAGTTCTCAAATGTAGATGAAGAGAATGAGAAGCTGAAGAAGCAAATGGAGAAACTGAAAAGAAAACACAAGATGGAGATGATCACCATGAAACAGTACCTTGCAGAGAGCCGATTGCCCGAAGCTGCGTTACAGCCGCTATTTAGGGAAGACTCTGATATAGCACACAATGACACAAACTCTATGCAAGATGATGATCAGGCTTGGAGAGCTGAATTTGGAGCTATATATCAAGAGCATTATTAAGTCCTTGGAAGATTTTCATGTCTGTCAATACAATGTGGTTGACATTAGGGATAAAAGGGAGACAGATTGATTTGGTTTTTATAAACATTCTATACCAAATGGGTTTTGCATCAGATCCTACTTGGGTTGAAGCAAATATTCAGAGGCAGGCATTCTTTTATTTATTTGCTTGTATGTTTCTTGTGCATCTTATTATTAGTTATCATACCTTCTTATTCTTTTTTATTATTTCCCCCACGATAGACCTTTTGGAATTGTAAGTTTGATTGGTGATAAATAAACAAAATTTTATTTGTACAATAATTTTGAATATTACATGAATACTTCTTAGTGTAAATAAATTATTTTATATAAGTTCGGTCTCCTCTCACTCAATTTCCTAAGAGCAATCTAATGACAATGTTCCCATTGCAATATCAATCTATAGGTGGAAACAAGTGGGACACAAATTAAATATTGCTTATTCTTACCTTTTTAGATGATTTTATTTTTAGCAAACGACAAAATAATTTTATATAAGTTCGGTCTCCTCTCACTCAATTTCCTAAGAGCAATCTAATGACAATGTTCCCATTGCAATATCAATCTATAGGTGGAAACAAGTGGGACACAAATTAAATATTGCTTATTCTTACCTTTTTAGATGATTTTATTTTTAGCAAACAACAAAATAATTTTGCCAAAGTGCAATAAGACACTAGAAGAATCCTACAACTGTACTTCCAAAGATTTTATCACAAGTGCAGATAAACAGTCAAGACAACATATCATTACAACCAAACAAAATAATATGTGCTAACACATCACTCAATTCTTGCAATCTGCGGACCATGTCTACTAAATCTTAAGGAGTAGTCTTAAATTAGTTACACATGTAATTTCGATTTAGATCTTGATATTTTCTATAGAACAACTTGCTTTTTAAAATCGGTAAAAGAGGTTAAGATTTGTATCGTTGGTGTTATTATTAAAAGTCCGTATTTGCGGATCGGGGCACATAAACGGGACTTGTGAAAACGACTACCTGAAAATCGGATTAAAATATTGATAGGTACAAAAAGTATGAAATAAGTATCATTAGAGTGAAGTTAGTGTCCTTAGAATGAAGCCGTCATAACTAAATAAATGAGCCACAAAGTTATCAATTTTGGAAGATGGATATATCGATGCGAATCTCAAATTTATTATGAATACCTTGATTTTTTTACTAACAATTAACTTTTCAAAGTGTATTAAAGTAGAGAAAAAGGTAAACGTTTATATCATGATGGTGGATATCAAAGAAACAATAATATCACTAACAACGCACCAAATAACAAGTGATTTGACTTTCCACCGTTTTAGTAGTGAAATCATTAAAACATAATAATAAAATAAAATGAGTTTAATTTATGTATCACATTTTTTCTTGTTGTACCTCCCATCAATGTTACAATGAGAGCATTATGGACAAGCAAAGGGAGAAAATAGTGTACTTTTTTCTAATTTTATTTTATGTAGAGTAGGTAATATTTTCTCCTTTTTGGACACAAAACCTTAATTCTTTCCCTTAGTTGTATATTTTAGTTAGTACATTAAGCAATTTATAATATTGCTCTCCCTATGTCAAAGCAAGGAAAAACCTTTTTATACTCTTTGTTATTCATTCAAAATTTCTAACAACATATGTTTAGCTATTATCTATAGTCAAGATGAAGAAGGTAAGTTTCCCCTTCTAAAAAAAAAAAAAAAAAGAAGAAATAAAATTATGGCCCAATTAATTTCATTTTTTATACTTGTAGATTATCATAATTAAATTGTGAAAATTAGATTATTTATAAATACTATGGGCTTCAACAAAATAAAAGACCATAAAACTAAGATTATGATAATTTTTGTTATGGTGTAGATTTATATAATTATCAATATATTAGTTTATTAACTATAAAAGAGATTGGCATATACTAGTAATTGCAGCGCAAATACAATTGGATGTTTAATAGGATCCCTATTAAATATTCTATTGATGAACCTTTTCAAACAATATTAAGCTATTCCGTTTGCTTACGGGTTAAATCTTAGCAAATTCACTAATGCAAAATATGTACGATAAGGTTTTTAATGACATTGGAACATAGCAGTCCTGCACAAAGTAATATTTTTTTTTTATTTTAATGTTGTATACTATTTCTTAACTAATATTTTTTTTTATCCAAAATAAGATATCAATTGACTTCTGAATTTTTGAATTATTCTTAACAATATATATACGCTATTATTCTTGGACACATTTAAACATATTTTTCTAATATTAATATTTATTAAAAAATTATATAGAAAATCTTATATGTAAGTAACATATTTTCCTCATATTAATATTTATTAAAAATATATATATAGAGGAAAAGTTATATGTAAGTATGTATTTGGCAAATCTAACTTCTGAAAAAGATACAAAGTCAAATGAAAATTAGATTTATTCTTAAACTCTAATATAATAATCCATCAGGCAACAACAAGCTTGTAAATTAAAATGAAAATCATTCCACCAAAATAAAAATAGTACTCCCTCCATCCCACAAACGATAGCACAGAAATTAAATAAATAAATTATCTCCAAAAGATGTCTAGAGTATACATTTTAAATTTAAAATATTATAAAAACTATTAAACCCTAAAAAGTAAGTAGGGTGTATGGCTTTAAATAAAGAATAATAATTATTATGTACTTATGTAGGATCTATTGCAGATAAAATTGAAGCTTATTAGTTCTCTAAGCTCTATTTTGATTTATTTTTCTTTTGTAAAAGATGTACTTTAAACATTTTTTTTATGGGGAAAAAAGAGGAGTAGGAAAATGAATGAATCTTATTAATTATTAAAATTAAACTTTCGAACTCTTTAGACTGAAATGAAGAAAAAGAAAGAGGCAAGTATTATTCCACAAAGTCTTACTAAGTTGTTACTATTATAATTTATAATGTTATATTATTATTGATGTGAGCATACATATTTTTTAATTGCATATAACTACCATTTATTCAATAAAAATATGAAAACCATATTTAATAATTTATTTGCCTTTTCATCAAGATTTCATGGAAGTTACCTATATTTGGTTCTTAATACTGAACAACAAACTAAAGAAAGATTTAATGGAAGTTACCTATATTTGGTTCTTATAAAAATATATGTTTCCTGAATTATATTATACCCTCTAAAAAGTGAGGCTTAAAAAAAACTAAACCAAAAACAATGGAATTATTTTAATTGGTACGAATCTGGTACATCAAGATCGCTTATTTGAAAACTGTGACAATGCTAACAATTGTAAAACACAAGAGCACAATGCTAACAATTGTAAAAACAAGAGCAGATGTACGAGCCAAAAGCTTTGGTAGTGCATACACCATTTCCATTGTGTTTTTGAAGGCACTGTTTGCGACAATTGGAAAGCCCACAACCATTAGGGTTTAACACATCTTGGCACCTTTTTTGGGCATCTACTTTAGGCATCATCAATGTAGCTGCAAAGTAGACCAAGAAAAAAAAAAAAAATTGTTGTCCAAGTTTATATGATGGGAAAAGAATAGAAAAAATAAAATAGAAAGAATTATAAATTGGGTTATTTATAGTATAAAACTTGCAAAATTTACCTTAAAAAATAAGAACAACAAGACAGAAAGAAAAGTATGAGAATTTAGCCATTTCTACCAAAAATAACTTGTGTGTGAAAATTTTGGTGAAGATGATATATATTTATAGGGAAGAGAGTTGACTAAAATAACTAAAGATTTAGATGTTAAGAATATTTAATATTTAATGTCTTGAATTAATTAACAAAATAAATGAAAGGAATTGATATATTTTCACAAGATAAATTTTATATTTTCACAAGATTTTTATCACATTGGTGTGAGGCGCATTTATTATTCATGCGTTAAAAACCTTATGCAATTTATATTTATAAAAATATCAATTTATATATTAAATACACGTAAAAAAAAAAGTATTTTTGTAAGTGACTACTTGATGCTAAGGAAAATATACTTTTTGTTAATGGGGAGGGGGACAATCGATAAGTGTCCACTTATTGGTGGTCACGTTAATTATGAGATGCTAAGATTTAATATCCCAAATATACATATAATAATTATATTAATTGTTTAATATTATAGTAGAATATTATATGTAAGAGACACACACACAAAAAAAAAAAAAACCCAATATAATGATTACACGTGTACTCAACACAAAATTTTAAATATCACTAGAATTATTCACTAATTATCAATATAAATGTCTTAGGGCAAGTAAATGTGTTTATTAGTATCATATTAGTGGAATACCTATTAAATGACTAAAGGAATATATATCAAATGAAATATTATCTCTGTCTATCAAGTATGATAAAAATATAATTTTTACGAAAATTGTAAAAATTAAATTAGATGGTATGGTATGTTTCAATTTTTACTTATGATGGACTCCATTCATGTACAATATTGAATTCTTTTTCTTTAAAAGTAGTGAATTAGGTGTAATTACACTTTTAATGCTAAAATAGCATTTGTATCAAATTTTACATTTGATTTTTATACTTGTGTCTAGGTGTGTAAATAAGTCGAATTTACCCGAACAGAGAATTACTTGAATTTAACTTGTAAGGTTAGATTCTTATTCGAATTTAATTCAAATTCAAATTATATTTGAAATTTTTTACACAAATTCAACTAAACTCGAATTTTGATTATTCAAATTCGATTCTAGTTGGATCGAATTATATTCAAATTACTCGCAAGAAGTCTCCATATGGTAATTTGTTTTATAATACATATAATTACTAATTGAATTTATTATTTTACTTAGAAATGAAAAAATATAATTAAAATTACACTTTCAAATATAAAATTTTACTTCAAATTAAAAACAAACAAAAAAATTAATAACTAATTATTATAATTTTGTTTAATTATGCATACATTGTAAGAAAACGTATCGAGTATTGATTTGAGTACGCATTAATCGAGTATGTATTGAATTATAATTGAGAATTTGAGTAGTTTGAATCCTAAACGCTATAACCTTGAGTAGATTCTACTCGTATTTTTATTCAACTTATTTTTTGTACTCAAATTTAGATCATATTATTAACAAATTTAAGTCCAGCTCAATTTTTTTTGAGTTGAAACCGAAACATTCTGCTCGATCTACAGCCTTATTCGTGCCATCTTTTAATAGTCAAATTTATTTTGTACATCTCATCCTACCCAAAGCGGGTACAACATTTTGAGGTGTCTTTTAGTGATTATCTTTCCTTCAAACTCTTTTAATAAGTCACAATATGCAAAAATATGATCGATAATGACGATACGAGAAACCTTGCAAAAGTAATTATTCAAAATATTAGAAGATGCTTCATATTTAAAATAAAGATAACAATACTGAACAAAAATAAAAAATAAGAAGATTACACTAGGAAAAAAATGTTTGAACATATCAGATACTTGTCCTTCCGGGTCTTAGAGTATGTTTGTGATTACTTAAAAAATTTGATTACTAATTTTAATTATTGTATTTGATTATAATTAGTTTAAAAAAAATAATTTGTGTTTGATAAATAAAAAACATTTAAATTTATAAGGATTGAAAAGTGTTGGGTATCAAAAAATTTGTTAATCACTTAATTCAAATATAAATTACTAAAAGGAATGGTTTGAAAAGTAAACACGGCTAATGGATGAAATTACTCAAAACTAATATACTTGATCATTAGATTTTACAAATAATTAGAAACTCCCAATTAAAACTTCTGATTATTTTCACAAAAAGTGATTATAAACAATTTTTAAATCAAATCACCAAACACTTTTAATTTTAAAATGTTATAACAACTATTTAACCCTAAAAAGTAGTATTTAAGTAGGGTGTATGACTTTTCGAAAAGAATAATAATTATTATGTACTTATGTAGGATCTATCGAAGATAAAATTGAATCTTATTAGTTCTCTAAGCACAATTTTGATTTATTTTTCTTTTGTAAAAGATATATTTTAAACATTTTTTTATGGGGAAAAAAGAGGAGTAGGAAAATTAATGAATCTTATTAATTATTAAAATTTAACTTGAGAACTCCTTAGACTTAAATGAAGAAAACGAAAGAGGCAAGTGTTATTCCACAAAGTCTTACGAAGTTGTTACTATTATAGTTTATAATATTATATTATTATTGAGGTGAGCATGCATATTTTTTAATTGCATATAACTACCATTTATTCAATAAAAATATAAAGGCTATATTTAATAGTATTATTTTCCTTTTCATCAAGATTTCATAGAAGTTAACTGTATTTGGTTCATAATATTGAACAACAAACAAAAGAAAGATCCCCAAGATCATTACACATACATCTATCTCTTCAATCACAACAAACAAATTAACGAAAATTAAAAAAATAAGAAACATCCTTTCAAACTCAACCAAAATCAAGTTTTAACCTAGTGTTTAAGATTGAGGTTCTGTAACTTTTAGATCTCAAGTTCGATTATTAGATAAGTTTATTTATTCTTTATTTGAAGTGTATTTCTTCCTTTATGATTGATTTTTGATGATGTATTTAATTATGAATTATATGAAATTGATATTTTCACATGTAAAAATAATAATTTCACATAAATTTTTCGTATAGATGTTAGACCCAATAACTATTCATGTGAGAGAGATCATATGAAAAATATCATTTTTTCATGCGAAAATGTCAATTTTCTAAATTATATTATACCCTCTAAAAAGTGAGGCCTAACAAAAAAAACTCAACCAAAATCAATGGAATTATTTTAATTGGTACGAATTTGGTACATCAAGATCGTTTATTTGAAAATTGTGACAATGCTAACAATTGTAAAAACAAGAGCAGATGTACGAGCCAAAAGCTTTGGTAGTGCATACACCATTTCCATTGTGTTTTTGAAGGCACTCTTGGCGACAATTGGAAAGCTCACAACCATTAGGGTTTAACACATCTTGGCACCTTTTTTGGGCATCTACTTTAGGCATCATCAATGTAGCTGCAAAGTAGACCAAGAAAAAAATTAAATTGTTGTCCAAGTTTATATGATGAAAAGAATAGTAAAAATAAAATAGAAAGAATTATAAATCATGGTTATTCGTAAGAGAAAACTTGCGAAATTTACCTGAAAAAATAAGAAGAACAAGACAAAAAGAAAAGTATGAGAATTTAGCCATTTCTACCAAAATATAAGTATACCGAGTATGGTAATATTAATCTCACAAAAATAACTTGTGTGTGAAAATTTTGGTGAAGATGATATATATATTTATAGGGAAAAGAGTTGACTAAAATAACTAAAGATTTAGAAGTTATGTGTTTTTAATATTTAATGTCATGAATTAATTAACAAAATATATGAAAGGAATTGATATATTTTCACAAGCAAAATTTTATATTTTCACAAGATTTTTATCATATTGGTGTAAGATGTATTTACTATTCATGTGAGAAATCTTATGCAATTAATATTTGTGAAAATATCAATTTATATATTAAATACGTGTAAAAAAAGTAATTTTTTAAGTGACTACTTGTTGCTAATGAAAATAACCTTTTTATTAATTGGGAGGGGGGACACTGTATCAGTGACCACTTATCGGTGGTCACATTAATTATGAGATGCTAAGATTTAATATCCCAAATATGCATATCATAATTATATTAATTGTTTAATACAATAGTAGAATATTATATGTAAGAGATACAAAAAAAAAAACCAATATAATGATTTAACTTGTAAAGTTAAATTCTTACTCGAATTCAATTTGAATTCAAATTATATTTGAAAATTTTAACATAAATTCGACTAAACTCGAATTTTCATTACTCGAATTCGATCTGACTTTGATCAAATTATATTCAAATTACTCGCGAGTTTCGAATTTAAGTCTCTATATTCGAACTAGTTTTATAATACATAAAATTACTAATTGCATTTATTATTTTACTTGAAAATGAGAAAATATAATTACAATTACCCTTTCAAATATAAAATTATAATTAAAATTACAAACAAACAAAAAAATAAATAAATAATTATTCTAATTTTGTTTAATTGTGTATATATTGTAAGAAAATGTATCAAGCATCGATTTGAATATGCATCAATCGAGAATGTATCGAATCATGATTGAGAATTCGAGTAGTGTGAATCCTAAACAATATAAGCTTGATCAAATTTTACTCGTATTTTTATTCAAATTATTTTTTGGACTCAGATTTAGATCATATTATTAATAAATTTGAGTCTCACTCATATTTTTTCGAGTTGAGACCGAACCGTTCTGTTCAATCTACAACCTTATTCGTGCCATCTTTTAATGGACAAATTTATTTTGTACATCTCAACCAAACCAAAGTGGGTACAACATTTTGAGTAGTCTTTTCGTGATTATCTTTCCTTCAAACTCTTTTAATAAATCACAATATACAAAAATATGATCGATAATGATGATACGAGAAACCTTGCAAAAGTAATTATCCAAAATATTTAGAGATGCTTCATGTTTAAAATAAAGATAACAATACTGAACAAAAATGAAAAATAAGAAGATTACACTAGGAAAAAAAATGTTTGAACATATCAGATACTTGTCCTTTCAAGTCTTAGAGTATGTTTGTGATTATTTAAAAAAAATTGATTACTAATTTTAATTATTATTTTTTATTATAATTAGTTTTAAAAAAATAGTTTGTGTTTGATAAATAAAAAATATTTAAATTTGTAAGGAGTGAAAAGTGTTTGGTATTAGAAAATTTGTTAATCGCTTAATTCAAATATAAATTACTGAAAATGAATAGTTTGAGAAGTAAAGATGGATAATGGATGAAATTACTCAAAATAAATAGGGGTAGATTGGTAATATATTTGATCATTAGATTTGACAAATAATTAAAAACTCAAAATTAAAACTTCTGATTATTTTCACAAAAAGTGATTATAAACAATTTTAAAATCAAATTACCTAACACTTTTAATTTTAAAATGTTATAACAACTATTTAACCCTAAAAGGTAGTATTTAAGTAAGGTGTATGACTTTTCGGAAAGAATAATAATTATTATGTACTTATGTAGGATCTATCGTAGATAAAATTAAATTTTTTTTTTTGTTGGTAATTTGAGCAGAATTTTAACAATCTTGGCAAAAATTGAGCCATGAGGGGCTTGGTAAAAATTGAATCTTTATTAGTTCTCTAAGCTTAATTTTGATTTATTTTTCTTTTATAAAAGATATATTATAAACATTTTATTTTTTGAGGAAAAAAGAGGATTAGGCAAAATTAATGGAACTTAATAATTATTAAAAGTAAACTTAAAAACTCCTTAGACTGAAATGAAGAAAAAGAAAGAGGCAAGTATTATTCCGCGAAGTCTTACTAAGTTGTTACTATTGTAGTTTATAATGTTATATTATTATTGAGGCGAGCATACATATTTTTAATTGCATATAACTACCATTTTTTCAAATAAAAATATAAAAGCCATATTTAATAATATTATTTGCCTTTTCATCAAGATTTCATAGAAGTTAACTATATTTGGTTCATAATATTGAACAACAAACTAAAGAAAGATCCCCAAGATCATTCCACATACATCTATTTCTTGAATCACAACAAACAAATTAACGAAAATTAAAAAAATAAGAAACATACTTTCAAACTCAACCAAAATTGCCGAGGAAGTTTTAACCTGGTGTTTAAGATTGATGTTCTGTAACCTTCAGATCTCAAGTTCGATTCCTACTTTGATAAGTTATTTATTCCTTATTTGAAGTGTGTTTCCTCATTTATGATTGGTTCTTGATGATGTATTTAATTATGAATTATAGAAAATTGATATTTTTACATATAAAAATAATAGTTCCACATAAATCTTTCGTATAGATGTTGGACCCAATAACTATTCATGTGAGATAGATCGTATGAAAAATATCATTTTTTCATGCGAAAATATCAGTTTCCTGAATCCTCTAAAAAGTGGGGCTTAACAAAAAAACTCAAGCAAAATCAATAGAATTATTTTAATTGGTACGAATCTGATACATCAAGATCGTTTATTTGAAAATTGTGACAATGCTAACAATTGTAAAAACAAGAGCAGATGTACGAGCCAAAAGCTTTGGTAGTGCATACACCATTTCCATTATGTTTTTGAAGGCATTCTTGGCGACAATCGGAAAGCTCACAACCATTCGGGTTTAACACATCTTGGCACCTTTTTTGGGCATCTACTTTAGGCATCATCAATGTAGCTGCAAAGTAGACCAAGAAAAAAATTAAATTGTTGTCCAAGTTTATATGATGGGAAAAGAATAGAAAAAATAAAATAGAAAGAATTATAAATTTTGGTTATTTATAAGAGAAAACTTGCAAAATTTACCTGAAAAAATAAGAACAACAAGACATAAAGAAAAGTATGAGAATTTAACCATTTCTACCAAAATATAAGTATACCGAGTATGGTAATATTAATCTCACAAAAATAACTTGTGTGTGAAAATTTTGATGAAGATGATATATATTTATAGGGAAAAGAGTTGACTAAAATAACTAAAGATTTAGAAGTTATGAATTTTTAATATTTAATGTCATGAATTAAATAATAAAATATATGAAAGGAATTGATATATTTTCACAAGCAAAATTTTATATTTTCACAAGATCTTTATTATATTGGTGTGAAACGCATTTACTATTCACGTGAGAGAAATCTTATACAATTAATATTTGTGAAAATATCAATTTATATATTAAATACGTGTAAAAAAAAAGTAATTTTGTAAGTGACTACTTGTTGCTAATGAAAATAACCTTTTTATTAATTGGGAGGGGGGACACTGTATCAGTGACCGCTTATCGGTGGTCACATTAATTATGAGATGCTAAGATTTAATATCCCAAATATACATTGTAGACACCCAATTTTTGCACTTCTCTACTAACCCTGGCAGGAGGGTAAAATCGTCATTTGACCCGACACGCGAAAAGGAAGGTGGACCCCAACACGAAGCCACCCCAACGATTTACGGTCAACGCCGCCACAACGGACAACGAGCATCCGGTCACTTGAGGCAAGGCAAACAGTTAATCCAGAAAAAACCCGAGATGATCACGAAAGACGACTAACGGCCACTACGCTTACGATGTTCGGGGGTCTCGCTCCCCGGTGAGCGAGCGGCTGCCCAGCTCGCCAGTGAGCTGGCGGGGGTGGTAGGGGGCAGCGCCCCCTAGAAGCCAAGCACAAAGAACGATTTATGTATCAAGAAACAGCCTTCCAAAATAATACAGCAGAAATTGGCAATTTAAGACCGCGTGGCGGCACGGAAATCGAGAAAAGCAAGCCGGACATCCGCGGATGCACCTGCGGCCACCGACAAAGGGGACAGTGCGCGGCTCGTGGAGACGGCACACGACAGCCGAGGAAACGGCGCAGGCGGCTTGCAGCCCAGCCGCAGATGCATCTGCGGCCAGCCGCAGATGCACCTGCGGCTGCCTGGAGATGCCTATAGAGCGGCCATTTCCACCCGAGAGCAAAAAAAAGAGAAGAACAAAGAGGAAGAAGGTAGAGTTTAGAGAGAGAAAGTTCGCGGGTGGAGAGAAAAATCCTTTGTTCTTGGTGAGATTTGAGTGAAATCTTTGTATTCTCTTGCTAGATAGTTGAGTGTTCTTGTGGTGTTGTCCGATTTGTGAAATAAGAGGCTTAAATCGGCATTTTGCAAGGTGAAAAGGGTGTGTTCTTATGTTTTTATTTTTTGTATTGCTAGTATAGTTTTGTGATTGGTTTATTTGATGTAGTGTGTTGTTGTGATAATGATGATGATGATCTGTGGATTAAGTGTTGTTAGCGAGGGTTCCATCGGAACGTAACTCCTCCTGTAACGCCCCCAAAAATCCCCGCGCTTTCGATGCGGCGGACCTTGTGCGTTAATTTCATACATCTATTGACTTAACCAATGATCCCATAATTATATTGGTTAAATTAGTCTTATTTTAGACTATACATTAAAAATTTCTCTTAACTTTGTCCCTGGATCTTAACTTGATCTCAGTCTCATAAGTATACAAGTATCAACTTGTATTTCATCCGTATAAATGGATAAAACCATATATAACGGTTTAATTTTAACCTTAAGATTTAAATATTCTATATACGTCCACTTGTAACGGTCTCATTCGTACTACAAGTATCAATATACAAAGATATCTCTTCATATCAATAATCCTACTTATATGGTATTCAGAATAGTAATAACGAGTTATACCTGGGTCCGAGGAACCTTAACGATGGATTTGACCAGTCAACATCGCTTAGTTCTGTCTCAGATGTACAACACTCACAAGTTATTTACCGATCATCATCCAGATAAATAGATCATTATCAATACTATGTTAAGTCTTAACAATTCTAGGTTATATCAAAATAAAGACATAACAACATTCTGATGATAATAATTTATATCATTCATTCAATATTCGGTTACATGTTTGTTTGTTCGTATTACAACAGTCGTTATGACTTATACAAATACAAGTAATAAACATGAAAACCTAATCTACGCTTCATCTTTACGTTCATGATCTTCTTAACGTTCATCTTTAATCTGCAAATAAGGTTTTATTCGCAAGAATGAGCACGACGGCTCAGCAAGTCTAACATACAGCATATACGCAGTTTATGCTTTCATATAAACTTTAACATGCATTGACTGAACATAATTCTCCATTTAATATCACATATAACTCACGTTCCAACAATTTATATCACATTGACACACAAAGTGTATAAATCATGTTCGTCCATCGTAAACTTAACGCATAACAGTTAGAAGGCTTGTAAACATCAGTTAAAGACTTCACATATCATC